>CANSGD010000032.1:0-1200000 GCA_947645195.1 Patellifolia procumbens
GAAAACTTATGTATTCCATTTTGTATTTAAATTGTTAAAGGTTGTTGTTGTTCGAAAAATTATGACATTTATAACTCTGTCAAAACAATAAGGTTTGTTATTATTGGTGGGGTCTTCCACAAATGGAACGAGTTATAACCAACAAGTCTTCATCTATAGACATATGATTAATCAAGCTTCAACTTAGGCCTACCCATCTAAAGGAAGTAAAATGGTCTTGCTAGTGATGCCCTACATGTTTAGCTAGCTAGGACGACACGTGTCGGTCTTAAAGGGTGGCAAGTGTTAATCTCTCAATGGGTGACGACATGTATCAATTTGTTAGCCTGGCACTTGGCTACTCCAATATGTTGTTTTGTCTTACAACAATTAGTAACATGTCTCTTTTGGTGCAAAAGGGTGCTAATTGGGAGCTGTGGTTAGTGACATAGTATAAAACTCTTGTATTGTTGGTGTATATGGGTGTACGGTGCTAGCAGAACAGTGCATGCGAAGTTGACAAGTCATGCTGTGGGGTCGTTCCGTGCTTGTAGGATGATGGTGCATGTCAAGCCGAGGCTACACAACCAATTGAACAAGACCTAGCTGGAAAATGTTCAAAGAAGGTGGGTCGTACGAACGTGGCCTATGAACCGACAAAGTTGCGCCCTCTAATTTTTTTGTTTTCTTATTATTCTTGGTTATAAATGAAGTGGCCAGTTTGTTATGTTATTTTGATTTTCAAGAATGATGTCTATGCAACGCTCACTAGCGCTTTTTCGAGATAGGATAACCATCGTTCATGCTCGCTAATGGTGGATCGTGAAGAATTTTCTATCATAGGTCATATAACTAAAATGATTTAAGTTAATATTTCATTATATGAAATAAATAAAGTGGGATATCAGAAAATCATACAATGACATTAAATTTGTTAGATATTCAACTCTATTGATTCTTTGATAAGTGTGTACCGGTTTAAGGTCAAAAAGTTCACTGGCTTCTGTGAGGTGCCATGTCCCTAAGAGCATCCACAATAGATGGTATTTATTGGATGCTGCGGTAAATTAAAACATCCTAGACAAACCATTGTGTGAGTTAGTAGGCACGGATATAATTGAGTTTGGTCTAAACTGCTAGACCCCATAGTTGTAGTTGTGTGAATAAGTGGAAAGGGAGAATTTAATACTTCGTCTGTTTATTTAGTTGAGCAATTTGATTCCATACTTTTGGTCTGGAATGAGGCTTAGAGATAGAAAGAAGAAAGAAGAGACCATGTAATGAAAGAGAAACCAGTAGGTGCCCAAATGAAATGCAATTTACTTAAAACTTTCTCATATGGAAGGTAATAAATTAAAAAAAACGGAGAAGTGTTTTATTTGTTGATTTGGAAACAAAATGGTAGGATAATATAAAAGTAAGGAGAGATAAATAAGTGCCTCATCATTGTGAAAATTAAATGAAGGTTGACATAGTGAGAAAATTAGTGGAATATGAGAGTGTGGGAAAAATGAGGAGGAATGAATGGTAGCTAATAGTTAGATGTTTTTTAAACAAGGACAGAAATCGTCATCTCACATGTTAAATGAGGGATAAAATAGTATTTTTACATACTCAAGCATAAAAGAAACTATTATTCACTGCATGGTTTTCTCATGGTAATAGTGCTCTTTCTTATAGTAATATATTGTATTTCTCATGGCAATATATTGTCTCTTTGATGTATTTTTATAAAATTGTGTTAGATGTTGGGTGGCTGCAATTGTTAATGCTTTGATCATTTTCAAAAATGAGAGTCAGAGAAGGTGATCTACGTCACTATTATAAATGCTAGTCGTTTTTTGGTGGCACACGGAGCACGGAGCACTATACTACGGGATGGAGTCGCCATCTCCGGCGCTGACGTCATCCTCGGTACAGTAGCAATGAAGATCCGAAACAAGAAGCACTAGCAACTACGAAGAGCATCTGTAAACATTGAAAGAACAAAAAATGAAAAGAACATTTACTTAAAACGAAAAGAACATAAATCAAAAGAACAACAATACTTTTTTGAAAGACAAAATAAAAAACTTCAAGAACATATACTTTTGTCTGAAAATAAAATAGGAAATTTCAAAAAACATATACTTACTAAAATAATTTTAAAACTATTAATTTTAAAAGAACATTTTCTTGAAACATAAAGAATAAAATACGAAAATTCAAATAACAAGATGTTTTTACATCTAAAAAACATTATTATTCAAATTTTTTTTGCCAATTACGTATGTAAAATACCCTATTTTCTAATTATAGCCATCATCTTTTTTTCTTGTGAATTACAGCCATGAAAGACTGATATTCAAGTAAGTTGTTGCCATTTTCACTAATTAAACCACTAATCCAATAGTTTGACCGGTCAAATAATGTTTAATATTTTATAAAAAAATTTATATAATTTTATAATATTTTTAAAAATATGTTTTTCATATATGACATACTAATGAGCACGTATTTCGAGACCACATTTAATCGCGTTTTTCGGACTGAAGACAACGTTTTTTCGAAAAACGGACAGCGCGGGGCGCCCTTTATGGGCACGAATTTCGAGAATCTCTACGAAACGAGTACCTACAGTTCGGATTTTCGAGCACGTACTTCGAGACGAGTTTTTCGGACTGAGCACGTAGGTTTTTCGAAAAAGGGACACTGCCAGCACCACGCCTTTATTGGTACAATTTGTAAAATCCCTACGAAACGAGTACTAGTAAGCCAGATTTTCGAGCACGTACTTCCGTGAGTTTTCGGACTGAAAACGACGTATTTTCAGGGGGGCCGAGCCTTTGCCGAGCTCCTCTATGGGCACGAATATTGAGAATCCCTACGAAACGAGAACCTACAGGCCGGATTTTCGATCGCGTGCTTCAGGGGAGTTTTCCGGATTGAACACGGCTTTTTCTGAAAAAGGGATTGCAGTCGTTGCAACCTTTTGTAGGCACGAATTTCAAGAATCCCTAAACAGTACCTACAGGCCGGTTTTGGACCTCTTTTGAACGGGTTTTCGTGCATTATAGGACGTACGACGGTATCCGTTTTTTGAACGTCGTGTTCGATCCGAAAATCCTTCTCGGGTCGTGCCCGAAAATCCGACTTGTTGGTACTCGTTTCATAGGAATTCTTCAATTTCGTGCCCACAAGGGTGCACGGCGTGTCCTTTTCAGGGGGGGGGAAAAAGAGGGTCTAAACTCGTCTCGAAATCGTGCTCGAAAATCTGGCCTTTGGGTACTCGTTTCGTAGGGATTCTCGAAATTCTTGCCCATTATGGCGCCGGCAGTGTCCGTTTGTCGAAAAAACGTCGTCACCGATAGAGCACGATTAAATATGGTCTCGAATCTGTGCTCATTGTATGTCATATATGAAAAAACTTATATTTTTAAAAATATTATAAAATTAGTAAAAAAGATTTTCAAAATATTAAACATGGTAATGGGTCAAACAATAGTTAGTGGTGTAGTGGGTAGTGGCAAACAACACGAGATATCAGTCTTTCATCTTGTAATTGCAAGAAAAAAAGTTGATGGCTATGAATTAAAGTAGGGTATTTTCTGTGGCTGTAATTGGCAAAAATATTTTATTTAAAGGAATATTAAAAAGTAAAAAATAGGTGATAATTGGAAAGAACATAGAACAATAACCCTAAAAAACATAACAAGTGTTTTAAAAGACCAAAACGAATGACCTGGAAGAGCATTCAAACCGAATCATTGAACATCATTCAAAAATTTGAAGAACATCTGGTTCATGTTGCTCATCGACGTTGCCGGCGTGGGTGGAGGTCGCTCGGGGTTTTAGGGAAGAAGGAGGGGAGAAAGAGAGAGGGGAAGGCGGAGAGGGGATGGTGGAGCGCTGAAGCTTTCGTCGATTGGGTGTTGTTGCCGGAAGTTTGTGGAAGCGGAAAGAAAGAGAGAGAGAGAGAAAGTGGTTGGTCGAGCGAGAGAGCGGGGTATTGCCGGTTTGCCGCGGCTGGTGCTCCGGGGAGTACATAAAATTTCCAATAGGTAGACCTTCTGTCAATTGTATGATGAGCATCATATTCTCGAATGTACATTAGTAGCGTTTAAATGTACATCTGTTCAAGTCACCGCACTCAATACCTAAGATGTTCATTTATTTTATGTTATTGTTTCGTTTACAAACTAATATGAGCAGTCTACGGATATCAAATATCCATCACAAAACTAACTTAATTTTCCCAAAAATCACTTATACTCTCCCGCCATTCAAAAAATTTCAAATTCAAATTTTTGCCAAAATGGGAATGTACATCAAAAGCATTTAAATGTACATCAGTTCAAATACTGATGTACATTTAAATGTTTTTGATGTACATTCCGCCTTTGGCAAACAATTTGAATTTTGGACTAATACATGGTGATTATAGAGTGATTTTTGAAATGACTGATGTACATTTAAATGCTTCCAATGTACATTCCCGCCTTTTGTCAAAAAATTAAGTTGAAAATTTTGAATGAAATTGGTATTTATGTGATTTTGACGGGAATGTACATTGAAGCATTTAAATGTACATCTGTTCAAATAATTTTTGAATTTGAAGTGATTTTTGAATTTAAACTGGTGTACATTTAAATGCTTCCAATGTACATTCCGCCTTTTGTCAAAATTTTGAATTTGAAAATTTTTGAATGAAAATGATGGTACAAGTGATTTTTGAAAAAAATTAAGTTGATATTGTAATGTGCATTTGATATCCGTGAATAGTTTGTTATTGTGAATGAACAGCAAAATCAAATGAATGAGCATGCTAAATAATGGGGATAGTTGTTTTTGGATTTGAGCAATATGTATTTAAGTGTCCTGTGTACATTCGAGAGTACCATGCGCATCATACAGTCAAGTGTAGGATCTAATTTCCGTAAATTTTTTCATATAAATGCTCTACTAAGTACTAACGCCAATGAAGATCCTCCTTGATGGGGACCCTTTCTCTGTCACATGACTCACATGCCACCAAATTAGCTAAATAATTCTGTTGTGTGTGCAGCCACAGGTCTTCTAGCAGAAATAACAATTTTTTAATATGCCAACAAGTAAAACGACAACTATGTGTTTTATCCTCCCTCCGTTTGTTTTAATTATACTCACTTGAACGTTTCTTTTTAATTGTTACACTTTCTTTTACTAATTTTGGTAAACTTAACATCTTCACATTCCAATTTAAATGACTTTTGGGCACATGTCATCATCTTTAAATTAAATACCCAATCCTTTTCTTTTTACTTTTACAAATTTATCTCTCCTACTTTATCATTTAAATCACTTTATCAAATAAAATAATCGTTATAAATTTCATCAATTTTCTTGGTTATCCCCAAAGCAAGTGTAACAATTAAAAACAAACGGAGGGAGTAATTCACATCCATGATTACGTGCCTCTAAGTTGTCAAGCAACCTGATAAATTATAAATATCGATTTCCGCGTCCAATCGTGAATTCGTGATGGCTGCATCCTTGTTCTTACCGTAGATATGTGAATTTCAAACTAATCTACTATATAGCGATTAATGTATTACTTCTTGAAAGGGCAATACGTAGCTTTCCCTTTCTATTGATCTATATCCATTTTTTAGAAAATCTTTATTTGCACCTGACAATTTTAACGAAAATACAGTGCGCTCGAGGCCCGTCTCTGGAACAAGGCATACAGGGGGCCGCCCTAGGCAAACAGAGGGCAACGCCCAATTATAAAGATTTCATCGAACTAATAATCAATAAAATTGTAATATGCATTCCAATGTCCGTCTAACTCACCGTAGTCCAGTGGTATTCACGTGAAACGTTTATGGATGGAGTCTGTGTTCGAATATGTTTTTTTCAATATATTTGCCTTCCAGTTAAAGTTCCTTTATATTTTTATTTGTTGATGTCTTTGTTTCCATTTTCTCTCTTTGAGTTTTAAGCTTTTATTCTCTATTTCCATTTTTCCAAATTTCTTTTGGATACGGAGCCTTGTGGAACCCGTTGCGTAAGGGTGATTCCATTCTTTTTTTCTTCTTATGGTTTAACCTTTATTATTTTTCACCAACAAAGTTTTAATGCCTAATTTGACAAATACTTTGCTTTTCTTATCAAACTTGATTATATCCAAAGTGAAAGCTTAGTAAAAGATTAGAATCAAGATATAATTTTGATTATAGGAAGATCATTAATCATAATATTATAGCACGAAAAAAAATTAATGATATTATTATAGTAACTCGATAGATGAAACACATAACTGACTAACCGTATAAGGAGATAAAGTATTTTATTTAGCATAAATTATACAAAAACTTTTAGTAATAACTTTCATATTACTCTATATTGTTTTACATGAAATTAGTTTTTGTATGACCGAAAAATATCTTTTGTTCAGTGTACCTAAACAATTTTAATATTCATATGCCTTAAAGTGTTATTTCTCCCTGAGCCCAAAAACATCGAAACAACAGCCCGAAGTGCACCCACTTAGAAATACAATTCAGTTCAGTTCAGCTCTAATAAGTTCAGTTCAGTTGAGTGGATATGTTAAGTTGATTTCAGTTCAGTTTAGCTCTTAAAAGGTCAGTTCAGTTCAGCTCTAATAAGTTCAGTTCAGTTCATTCAATAAGTTCAGTTCAGTTCAGCTCCATTCATTATTTAACCATTTTGTTTAATATTATTATTGTTGGTCTAATTTATTTTACTTATTATTATTATATAATCAGAATTATTATCGATATATTATTTTTTTATTATATCTTTACTCATTATTATTATTATTATTATTGTGGCTGAGCAAAGTTTGGGTTGGTGCACGGTTTGACTTTCACCAAATTCCTTCAGTACCGTATTCTATTTGCAATTGTTGCTTTATTTTACTGAATAAAATTCACTATTACATCATACAAATAAGCTACAAAAAGCTAGAAGATATGGCTCTGGTGCTAATAATACTGCAGTCCTATTTAAAATGCAACATTGTTGTTACGTTGTATATTAAATATACTTTGGCGGTTTTGTTGTATTTATCATGGGCAAGCCACAACAAATCGTGGTTTGGTCAAAAAACCTCAACTCATGTTTTAAGCTAATTATTATTATAATGGTAATACTATTAATTTACTTCTGAGACATTATATTATATCATCATCATCAAGTATCAATATATTAATACTAATAATTGTAATTACTCATTATTAATTATTATTATTATCAATAATTATTATTTTTAAAATTAATTTATTATTATTTATTTATAACTATCATAATAACATCATAATAATATTATCATTATTCATTTGATATTATTCTAAATTATTAATTTAATTATTATTAATTTAATTATTATTACTTATTATTTAATATTCATAATAAGTACTATTTACTTTTTATTCATATACTTATTATAATTTAATTCAATTCAATTCAGTTCAGTTCAGTTTTTTTTTTTTTCAGTTCAGTTTAGTTTAGTTTAGTTGAGAATTCCAATAAGTTCAGTTCAGTTCAATCGTGGTCAGTTCAGTTCGGTTCAGTTCGAAAAAGTTCAGTTCAGTTCAGTTCAGCTCCAATAAATTCAGTTCAGCCAACACTAGAATTAGCCGAAGAGAACAAGCCCTATATCTAGGTCCGCCAATGTTCCAAATTGACATTTATTAAACGGTGATTGGATCCAAAAAAAAAACCTCAAAACATTTAAACCCCAACACTAAAAAACAATTATTAATATCGCTGAAGAACCTTTCCGAATATACAATACAAAAAATAATTTCATTCCTTGTAAAGGCACTGGGAAATTATTGTTCATGAATCGACCAGAAAAAGAAATAAATCAGGTAGTCAACACTGTGAGAAAGAATTGCCAGAAGTAAAATGATACACCAACCAATGTGCTGCGAAGAAATAGCCAAAAGAAAGAATCGAAGGTAAGAACACCAATTTCATGGATCTTGCTAATGCACAAGATTAACACCGTTGTCTTCTAGTAAAGCACATTTCAGTTTTCCTGCAGATAGGCGCATGCATGCCATGATGCTGATGTTTTTGTTTATTTCATTTGGTCTTTTTTTTGTTATGAAAAATGACAAGAGTCAAGGAAGGTGTACCTTGTGAGTTTCCCAGCAAAAGAATTTCATGAATAGGAAACAATCAAAGGTTCATGATCTTCACTTGTTTTATTACTATAATAAGAATACAATCCCAATTTGTGATTCCAAAGAGCACTTTCCCATTTGGAATCTGAAGTTCAATCAGAAAATTAACAAGCAAAAATATTTTCAGTAGAATATTATTCATGAGAATGAGTTTTATGCAATGAAATGATGAATGAGCTTGCTTACGTAAACAAATGCATCCCAGTTGAACATCCCGTACGCGAAGAAAGACATTATGATCAGGTAAAAAGAGAGTGAAGGTAAAAATGGCATGTATTCAACACTTTTTGTCCGTATATTAATCTCTGCAAAAGTCAATACCATCTATCAAAAGTTGCCTTGGCCGGAATATAGCAAGAGATTCAACTGTGTTTTTTTAGTTTTTCCACTTTAACTCCGTTCGGGAGCGTACAACTTTGACTAAGTATATCTTTAGCCATCTAGTGGTAAAATGTACAAGAACGTTGATACTTAAAAGCAAGGGTCAGAGTGAGATATTAATACTTCAAAAGTAAAAGTGGAATAACTCAAACCGAGAGGACCTACTATAGAAGTTGGACAGACATACGATTATAAAGAGTGGTGAAGCAAACATTGAAATGAGAAAACGCAACTTATAAACCCAACGAAAATCTGCCTTGACGCAAATTCGAAGACTCTTAAGCTCAAGATGACTAGAATAGCAAACGAAACAAACACCGCAGCTAGCAAACCTAGCATCTTCATCTGTGATGTAACAAAATAAGGTTGCAATCAACTGACTAATAAACCAATTAAACGATACACTAAAACAACAATGAGTAATCCATGAAAAGATTAAACACCTTTCTCACTCGCTCGGCATAGGTTATGAAGAGGGTTATGTAGGCTAACTTGGAAGATAGCACCAATAAATTGACTATTTGTAAGCAATATATTATCAATTGATACAAAGGGCGAGCCATACCAGGCGCATATCAAACAGTTTAGAAGGGTGTATATATATGGCAATCCTGAGAACTCTTCTGTTGACCCATTTCTGAGAATCCTCCTGAATATTGGTCTGTTTTTTGTATAAATTAAATTGAGTAATATGTTAAAAAAACTCAGCAAAAAAAATTTGAATATGGGTAGTTAACACAAAGTTGGATGGAGAAACTCACATTGGTGACACAAATAGCCCAAGCAAAGACATTTCCTGTAACATAATTATTCAAATGTAATGGATGTAATCAATTACAACAATTACAGGTGAGGATATTGAAATCGCATAACGAATCGACAATGACGACCATAACACAAGAAAATTTCAGTTTAACTATACACAAAATTGAGAAAATTGAGCAATTCAGAAACTTTATCCAGATTCTACAGCATTTAAGCTAAATGCTTAGGAAAGATTAATAAAGCAATTCAGTGATGCTGCTACATAATTGATATGAAATTCATCCAAGTGGCACAATAATGTATCAGAATTAGGACTTAAAAATTGGAGAAAGTTGCAGCAAGTTGATAGTATAGAATAATTTCCCAAAAATCAATTCTCTCGTTGATAATAAAGTCAACACATAGATAATCATAAAGTTCTGCTTCCAATTATGAACAAATAAAAAGATGAAATTTGTCAAACAAAAGAGATTCATAAAAAAGTGAATAACGTATCATTCATATGGAGCTGTAAAGTGGCAATAAAATTTAGAGTTGAGAGAAATAAGGGAAAGGAGAATAAGGAAGTACCAGCAATTCCAGCTGCATCTTTGAAAAGAGAATAGCTACAACTGCAGAGGAAACCATGAATGAAAATGATAAAATTAGGATATACTATAAATTTCCCTTTTCTCTCTCTAGTTTGCAGACAAGCTTTTCTCTCTCTCCGGAAAATGAAAAGGAATGCTTTGCCTTTCTGTTGTTACTTGTTCCGCTGGTTTGTTCGTCGTAATGGTTCCAGTCTGTCTCAGCAACGTGACAATTTGAATAGGTTGTTTCATTATTTGTCACGTTTAAGCTTTATTATTTGTTACTAGCCAACAAAAAATGAACGACAATTGCTAAGATGATCCTGACTTTCATAAAAAATAATTATTTATTTTGCTATCTATGGCCGACTTTTCTAATTTTCTTAAGCTTACATGATAATTTAGTCTCAATTATTCAAGAGTGGGATCGGTTTATATCGGGTTACTTTCGATCAGATCTATTTTGGATTTATTTATTTTTAGATTGGTTCTAAAGTTTGACCAGGATTATTTAAACTCAAGTCAATGTTCCATTAAATATTTAATCTAAAAAATTCATAATAACAGCTTAACTAGAATACTTTGTATCAATCATTACAAGTTGTAATAGATCTGAGACATATAAAAAACAACAAAGAACTAGAACAATAAAAATTTAATTTTATACATTTGTATGTAGTGGGAATCATAATTGACTTTTTAGTTTGGTTGATTCGGGTCAGGTCATTTCTACATACACCAAGTTCAAATTTGTCTGATCTGGTCGGGCTAGGTCGGATCCGTCATTTAGTGTGCTAGCTTGACTATTTTGGGTCTTCGTTTACAAGTCTTATTCGAGTCCAAGTCATTCGGTTGGATCAGTTTTGTGAGTTTGAAACATACGACCAAATTTAGACCGGAATATAACGATAATGTCGTACACTCAAAACCATATCGACGTTGTGCTCAAATAATATTATGTAAAAGATATATATATCAATGAAAGTACAAAGCTTTTCTACGTTGTTTACCTTAGTTACTGGGGAGTTTCGGGAAGACCTTTAATCATTAAAATTTTATTTAATATGTAAATAAAGAATTGGACAATTTAACTTAGAAATACTCATTAGGAAAGAGTATTTTGAACTAGTTACAAGTATCTGCGACGCACGAATTAGTTATAATAATTAAAATATTTCTTCATTTGTTGCATAATAATTTACATAAAATATGGTAAAATGGCCATAAATTGGTGTTTAATCATCAAATTTTATTTAAATAAAAAGGTAAATATGATGGGAGATAATATGATACAATAATAGAACAATATAGAGTATGAAGCCCCTATATTGTCATAGTGTGAAAGAGATTAATATTAAAATACACTATACAATTGCAAAAAGTATATTTAACTTGAGTTATGAACGTGTAATAAGTATGTAAACTCTTATGCAATAGAGGGAGTTCTTTTATATATTTTTACGTAATTACATATGATAACCTAATATTAATAAAAAAATTATTTATTTGATTTACAAATCACGGGACCTTTGTTATTCTTTATCTTGTAGTATGAGCATTTACGATTAGTTTATGATTATAGTAATATTTGTAGTTTATTTGGAGTTCAAGCTCTATTTCTTACTATTGCAAAACTCTAATTATCTTTTCAAAAAATTTAAACAAATAATATTAAATATATTTGACATGGTAATCCTACATAGAAACATTCTCTATGATCTTGGAAAGCGCTCATATATGTATATGGGAATAGAATCAAATGAAAAAATATTTTCGCCGTGGGGCATTAGTAAGGGGCCTGTATTCTTGTAAAGGGGTTGAAGTGCATTTGATAACCCATTTTATAAACTCCTTGGCTTTGATGTTAACAATACAACTATGATGTTAGAAGCACGCGTGCTTTTAACTCGTTTTAAATCTTATATGTACCCCTTTTTCCAATCGAGACAGTTAGTTTCAGTAAATATATGTTTTTAGCAGAACCCGACTCTTAGTCATAGGTTTTCAGTTTCGTTAAAACCTATACTTTGCTGGGGGGCCACATAATCGTCACGATTTGAAAGAGGTAGGTGTGGGATTCGGATGTGGGGTATTAACGTGGTAAGGTTCATGTGCTTCTATCATCATAGTTGTGTTGCTAACATCAAAGTTATCAGTATTCCTAAACCAAACAATGACCATCCATAAATACCCCATTTACTTGTTTTTCATGGTGAAAACAGCTTTCACATGATCTATTATATATATAAAGAAGTAAGGGCCTGTTCTTCTTCGGTATAATTTAGCTGAACTGAACTGAACTGTGCTGGGCGGGCGAAACTAAATTGAATTGAATTGAAGTATATAAATATATATTTTAAACAATAATAATATGAATATTAAATAAAAATTATAATGATAAGTAATAATAATGAATAATAATAATTTATTTTGGATATTTTTTAAATGATAGTTATAAATAAATAATAGTAATAATCATAAATTATTATTATTAATAATAATAATGATTAGTTTATAATGATAATTAACAATTATTTTATAGTCTTTTTATTAATATATTAATACTTGATGATGCTTATATAATAACAATAATATCTAAGAAGTAAATTAATATTACTATTTAATAATTTGATTTAATAATATAGCAATATTTAGTAATAAAATAATGATTGGGTCCAACCATGCAAAAATTGCATCATAAACCGTTTTGGCGTGATTTGATTGGTTTTATGCTTTTAACCTAAATCATGTTCCTCCTAATGATAATAATAATAATAATAATAATAAGTAAAGCTATAATGACATAATCTATAGATATAATAATGATAATACTCTTAATAATGCATAAAATAAATAATAATAATATTTTTAAACTGTAACGCTCTGTAATTCTAATAACCTGAATAACACATGCCAGTTCCAGATCGAACCAAAATATTACATCATGTTTATTTGAAATGATATTATAATGTTTACAGGACATTACTATCGTATTCCTAAAATAGAAATATCAGGCGAAAGTAAAACTTCTACTAATGACATAATAAACCTTATGATAACAGTACTGGTAACTTATATCAAATATATATTCCTATCATTTTATAAACCTCACTCTTGCCTCCATCTCCTATACTGAAAACAAAACATTTGTAAAAGTCAACCCAAAGGGTCCAGTACATTCCCAATATCACGTAACGAAGCAATTTACTAAACATTTTAAAAAACATTGTAACATTTAATTTATCAGATTTAATTATGACTTCCGGTTAGACGTGGAAATATCCCGGGCTTAAAGCCCACCTCAGGTTTTCCTGGTTATAATCATAATCTTCTCATTTCTTATTTATTTCGAGCTCTTCCCCCTCAAGCAAATCCGTGTGCACCCCTCGTTGATACGTCACATAGAATATTATACAAGTATTTTTTCTTTGCCATATACCTTTCATCTTATAATAACAACTTCGTATTATTATTATTACGTATGGTATATATATTAGCCCATTATATTCATACCATAACCTAACATTTGTATTTACAAATAGCAATGTACCTTTACCATCAAAACCGTTATAACAAATTAGTATGAAAACTCATTTTTCAACACTAAAACATTGTCTAAGAATATTAGTATAACTAAAATATTTTAACAAAACAACACTAAGAAGGGATATTCAAGAATGTACCTTATCAATGTTGGTACTTGACTTAACGAAACGCACTTAGATCATATACTTACTGCCTTTCTTGTTGTTAGGGGTGGTTATGCTTTTCATTTGGAATAAATGGTTTCATTATTTATACTAGAGATTTTTACGGCTACCTGGATATGTAATACTTATCTATGTAATTTATCAAACATATGCATGTTTGCCAGAGTTACATGCCTATTCCCCCACAACCTATTAAGTTTAAGTAGACCGATAAGGCTTCTTATTGAAAATACTTGTTGCATTTTCCTTAATAGAGCTTTTTCTATGCAAGACATAATATTGCTTTGTCCAATATTAATTCACCACATACATGCAGTAGTCTAAAAGTGAAATTTGGAACCTCTAATTAACTAACGCATGGCTTTAGTCTCTAACACGTCAAAAGTAATTTTGTTCATTTGATCTCCGGTCAAATCGTATTTGTACATATCTATTAAATGGGTAGTAATTGTCTAACTCTAAATAGAACGATTAATAAGAATTCCAAAAACTATAAAATAAAGGTTATAAGATTTACCATTTTAAAGATACTGAGTACTTTAGTTAAAAGTGAAACTTATTAAAAATTCTACTAGATACTTTTTTATGAACCCGCCGGATGGTGATTGATATTTTTATTAATCCTTACCTAATATACTACACTATGGTATTTTCACTTGTTACAAAAGATAATACATATTTATATATTTTGTCCATAAATGTACAAAGCCAAGAAAACACATAATATCACCTAAAGTGGCCATATAAGTACCAAAATCACATATATAGGAATATAAGACATACATTTCATGATTCTGTAATTAATTATTATTATTTTTATTATTAGTTTTATTTTCAAGGTATATATATTTCCCGGTTATTACATCCTTCCACTTCTTAAAGAAGTTTCGTCCTCGAAACTGAAAATTACCTTAGAATAAGTGTGGGTACTTGTCTCGCATCTCATGTTCAACTTCCCACGTTGCTTCTGTTTCAATGTGGTTGGACCATAATACCCTTACTAAAGGGATAACTTTGTTGCGAAGAACTTTGTCTTTATGATCTAAAATTTGAACAGTTTGCTCTTCTGTAGGTCAAATCTTCTTCAATTCGTACAGAGGGGATATTAATAACATGGGATGGGTCTGGTATATAACGCGTAAGAGTGAAACATGAAACACATCATGAATTAGAGAAAATTCATTAGGAAGTGCCAGACGATAAGCTACGTTCCCAATTCTCTCAATAAATCTCAAATGGTCCAATGTACCTCGGACGAAGTTTTCTTCTTTCCAGACATAATTACTCCTCGGGCAGGTGAAACCTTCAAAAATACCGACTCGCGAATTGAGAATTCTATATGTCTTCTTCTAAGGTCAGCGCCCCTTTTCTGGCGACTCTGTGCAATTTTGGTTTTTCCTGAATGATTCGGACCTTGTCAGCTGTCTCTTGTATCATTTCAGGCCCAAGCTATTTTGTTTCATCAATGTCACTCCAACATAAAGGGATTCTGCACTTGCAGCCATATAGAGCTTCATACAGGGCCATATCAATGCTATCATGGTAACTATTATTATGAAAACTCTAGTAATGGTAAATACTTTTCCCAAGAACCCTTGAATTCTAACACACAAGCCCGCATCAAGTCTTCTAGAGTTTGTATAAATTATTAAAATACATTAGACCAACTATAATAATATTTAACAAAATGGTTATACCAAAATGGGCTGGAGGGTAGGCAACCAGGCAGAACTAATTAGATTGACTGAATTGAACTGAACTGAATTGAACTAATTTGAACTGAACTGATTGGGCCTCCAATAAACTGAGCCGAACATTGGTTGGTTGGGCAGAACTGAATTAGAAATAAGTTGGAAAGAACAGGCCCTAAGTCTTGTGGTAGATGATTTATCCAAATGCTTATTGACATACTATAGTAATAAAGAATTTTTAAATCAAACAATAAGGTTTTAACTTATAAACTTATTGTGAAATATTTTACCATCCCCGTGTTATGCGTTAAATTTAACAACCGTGAAATCTATCTATATCTATTTATATACATACTAATATATAAAACAAGAAAAAAGTAGGCCACGTGGCAGTCAACCAAGAGTTTGAGCGTTGTGTCAAAAACATAATGATTTTGCCGATGTGTCGTGCTCTGGGCGGCCTCCTTATTGAAAGCCAGAAAATCGTAATAATATATTTTTTATATTTGACAACTTTCTATTGACTAATAATCATAAGATTTTTATATTGAAAGCAATAAAAGGCTTCTCAATGATGCACTAACTACCATCCAGGATTAAGCACAATTTGCTTAGATGATTTATATTTGACAACTTTCTTATTGTCTTTCTCCTTATTGGCAACTTATTTATAATATATTAGATAAGTGGAAAGAATCTCAAATATTTACCAAATAGTTCTAATTACATGATATTGAAAATCGTTAAACATTTGTAGTAGATATTGAGATCAGAGGTCTAGTTCATGCCCCTATGGTAATTGCAAATGGATTTACTTCGGACCATATAAATTATATTATTTTGCAAAGATTATATTCCCTTGCGGATTTTCTGACTAACCGATATTGCATGCAACATCCCAATATAAATAGACTTTCATAGCTATAATTTTTTGTATCTTTGCAAAATAATAGAAACACCGGTAATATGTCCGGAATGATAGGTGTTGCTTTGAATCGGCCCAGCAGGAACGTGTATGGTATCAAAGAAGAATCCTGTTAAATTTGTGCCACTTTTTGTGAACCGTGATGAATCGAATAGGGTACCTGAACAAAAGAAAGCCGCGAGCATCTTGTCATGTAGTAATCATCCAAGAAGCACAATGAAAGTTCTTAGTGTTTATCAGGCTTGTACTGATTTTATATTTTGAATAAAGATTTCTATTGTTAGGAGCTTTATTTTGCTAGCAATGGAATGATAATTATTATGATAATAATAACAATAATATGAAGTTGTTGACTTTATGTTCATTGGCTATTTTTTCATAATTTCAATTTGTTTAATTTGAAATATTTGCTCGTGCAAAGATCAATGAATATTTGCCGTCAATTTTTTTAGTATTGATCTTTGCCATTTTCATGACGTAAATAACAAATTAAGAAGTTCCAAAAATATGATTATAATAACAATAATAATAATAATAATTTTATTATATAATAATATGTGGTGTTTGGTACTATGACGTAAATAACTACTATGATAGGCAATCAAAGTTCCAAAATATGATAGGCAATCAGATTTCAAAAATAGTTAGACAATCAAAGTTCCAAAATATGATGAACAATCAAAAAGGTCTTCACCCTTTATTGAAAATATTGAATCAGAAGTTCATAGAATCATTATTTTGGAACTTTATCATAATTTAGAATGAAACTTTAAACTGTTATCTTGTAAAAATGAGAAAATATATATAATAATCTAGCTCCTAATACGTAGGCAGAATATAATAAGTCATAGATATATTCACATGCTATATTGAACTTGAAATGGATAATATGGCGTAGGTTTTAAGATATATATGATGGGCACCAAAAAGTTGGGCCAAGTGTCTCCAAATGCCAATTAAATCCAGCCTATATCACAGTGGGCCAAGTGTCTGTCCATAAACTTTCCACTATATATGACATTTGGCCTTATTCAACATAGGTGTCCAAATGCATAGTCATGTGTCATAAACAAGTATTACTAATATGGTATGGTGCAATGTATTACCACTATATATTCTGGTGTGGTATGTATGTGCACCCCACTATATATTCACTGTGGGGTACCTCAACATCAAGTATTAGTTTTCCATGATATAAAATTGAATTCATATAATTAAAGGTATTATTACTGCCATTATAATCAAGAAATATTAAGATTAATCAAAGTCGACATTAGATTGGGCAAGATTATGATAGGGTATTATATTGCCATTATAAATAAAGTGAATATTAAGATCAATCAAAGTTGACATTATAATAGGGAAGGTTATGTTAACGTTTACTGCCATTATCAAGTTTTGATGTGGTTATGATAATCTGAAAAATCGCAAGGTAATGAATCATGAAAATGACAAAGATCCAATACTAAAACGTCCTTTTAGTATGTTAAAAAACACAAACTTATTATACTTTTTAACTAAGGCAATGAAATATTGAAGTGGCAAGGATCATGTTTAATAGTTTGACATACATAGATTGAAGTACAAAAGGCCCCGTTAGAAAAACAAAAATCTGGAATTGTCGTCAAATCGGTTTCAAATGCGGCAATTGAGTTTAGTTGCGTGGATTGAATCATTGTTAGACGCATTATATATTCTTCAATGCGGCAATTGGTGAACAAATTCGAGTTTGTTCTTGGATTTTGAGCGTCGATTGAGAGGAGGGGAGAAGAGGGCGTGAGAGAACGTACGTGAACTACATGAATTGTCAACCAAACAATTCAATCAAATTCCCATGAATTTGATGTGAGTATTTACTGTAGTTGCAATTTCATGGGAATTTTGACTTCCCATGTATACCAAACGACCACTTAAAATAAGTAAAGATTAAGTTACATAAATAAAATTGTAATTCTTATAGAAAAATAAGTAAAATCTAACCATGGGTAAATAATAATGGGTAAAAACATGGGTAAAACAATGAGCTTGATACGTTAAAAAATAACCTTTGTTTCTACTAATGAGCTAAGTTTTTTTATGTAAATAGATGGGTAAAAACAATAGAAATGGAACAGGGGTAGAACAATAATCTTGAAAGTCACGGTAAAAAACAATAAAAATGTTAGAGTATTAATCAATATGTATTAATCACACATACAAGTTTTAATCTAATGAAACTTATAAATCGTGGACTTACCTTGAATTTGACCAAAAGTTCCTAAATTTATAATTTGAATTCCTCTGAGTGAGTTTTATTGGATCTGGATATTTAAAGCAAACAAAGCTTTTACATTGACTTTTTGAGTATAACTTTTTGTAACCCATGCACTTTGCACTGGGTTATAATTTTCCGTGTATTTTGAAAATTTTCCACGTATCGCAAATTCCTTTTCATTGATTATTTAATAGAAAAGTACTTGAGATTACTACAATGGAGGGGTTAGAACAACGGGTATGTTAGAGGTTTTTAATTTGTAATTTATGAAAAGTAACGTAAATTTACAATATTAATTGCCTTGATATTATTGTAACTAAAATTTTCAGAATATGTAACAACTTGAATTGATTAAACTTTAAGATAATTATAGTTAGGTTTTTTCTTCTCCGGAGCTCACAAAAGTTGAATATTTTATTTAGGTGGGTTTTTATAATAAAACTTTTTGTTATATATTTAGTGTGACTCATGGATACAAACAATCATATAAAGTTTTAAATTTTAACTTTATATATTAATTTTTGTCACAAAAAATTTCCCGTGTTTTACACAGGCTGTAACTCTAGTTTATTAATAAACCAAAATCCATTTTGCCGTTTGTCACGTAAACCATTATTTTAGGCACATGTCAGCATTCCAAGTACTATGGGTAAATCTCAAATTCTCATATTTTACTTTTTAAATAATTAATAATAATTAATCTTTGTGAAAAATGGCAATATCATGTTTGATATTATTTCTCGTCTTATGTATCAGAAAAGGTTGAACGTAACATATACAATATTTGTAAGAACCTTTTCATTATTATAGTTCCAATACTGTAAGTATCTATAACAACTATATATTTCTAAAGCAAGAAAAAGTATTTGTTAACTTTCAAGGGATGATGCCACACATCAAGCTTGCCACAGGACAACTTCTATGGGGTAATATGTGAGAGATTATGTATTTATTTATGCAAATAAATTAATTACTAATTAGTTAGTTTGTTAACAAATAGGAAAGTGCATATATTTAGTTCCTTGTAACTAGGGATTATGATTGACTTGTCTTGTATGGTTAGTATTTAACCTTTTGTACATTTCATTAATCAAGGAAGATAATCACATTATTCTTCATGGTATCAGATTGATCCTAGGGCTTTTATTTTTCAAAACTCTTCGTTGCCCTAGCTGTAGCCGTCGCCCCTCGCCTACATCCACGCGCCTTGCTGCCGCTTCACGCGCCACCATGGCCGCGCGACAAACCTTTCTTCCTTCTCTTCTTCTTCTCTTTCTTCTCTTCACAATTCTAATATTAAACAAAGCATCCCTATCACCTTTGGATATGTGAGAACGTGGGGCAATACTCCAATGTGCGGAGTTAGTCTAGATTCATGTAGCGTTCCAATCGTGTGATTCATCACATAATCCCTTCGACTAAGGTCGAAGGCCCTACCACAGATGACGAAAAGAAGAATGGTCGACCATGATGCAACGGTTTTGAAATGGATATATGGGACAATTTCCGATGATCTTCTCAACACCATTCTTGAACCCGTTTCACGGCTATGGAAGCGTGGGAACGTCTCCGAGTTATCTTTCAAGACAACAAAACTTCAAGGGCCGTAACTCTTGAACAAGAAGGTTCCAATACCTCTATGGAAGATTTTCCGTGCATACGCCTATTGTCAACGTTTAAAAATGTTGTCCGACCAACTTAAAAACGTTGGTGCTCCCGTTTCGAACAATCGTCTTGTGTTACAAATGGTTGCAGGTCTACGGAGGCATATAATGGTGTTGGAACCCTTCTTAGCCCACCGTGACCCTCTTCCTCCTTTTTATCAAGCACGTTCTATGCTTCTTCTTGAGGAGCGGGGTTGAGTAAGAAGGAGGCTCTTGGTTCTTCTTCATCGGCTTTGATGGCCGACTCTTCCCGGCCGGATCACCACCACAAACTCATGGTTCTAATGGTGGAAATAAAGGAAAAAATCGCCACTCTAATAAAGGGAGAAATTCCGGCAAGGGTGGTGCTGGTGGCGGAGCAAAGGTGGCCGGCAGAACTCCGGCGGTAGGCAGCGTCGCCCAGCCAGCGTGGCCTTCTCGCCAGCAGCAGCAGACCTGCCAGCAGACGTGGGGGCTGGCCTTGGGGCTGTCCATTCCACCTTGCCCATACCCCACTGCTGGATGGGCCAGGCCTCCTCATCAGCCTAGGACGCCATTTCAGCACAGTGGCCTGTTGGGGCCTCGTCCACTAAGCTTACGCTGCAGATGGCCCGTAATACTCTCCCACCGACATCGAGCGGCAGCGATGCATACCTTAGCCATTACTCCACCGGACCCGAAGAATTGGTACATGGATACGGGTGCTACATTCACACATGACCTCATCTCAAGGTAACTTCTCGTCTTATTTTAATTTTGAGCAAAAATGATGGTATTATTGTTGGAAATGGACATAGTATTCCGATTCGTGGTTATGGAGACTCGATTTTAAACACATCTACTTTTAATTTGACCCTCAAAAACGTCGTTAATGCTCCCAAATTAATTAAAAACTTGGTCTCTGTTTGCAAATTTACTACTAATAATTCTGTGACTGTGGAATTTGATCCTTTTGGGTTTTCTGTGAAGGATTTTTAGACGGGGAGACAATTAATGAGATGTGAGAGTCACGGGGCCCTTTATCCTATCACCCTACCGTCCAACCTCAAGCCCATTCTAGCTTTGCTCTCTAGTACCATCTCTTTGGCATGATCGTCTGGGTCATCCCAGTGCTCCTTTATTAGATATTCTTAGGCGAAATAAAATGATTGAATGTAATAGACTTACTCATTCTTCAGTTTGTTATTCTTTATTCTCTTGGAAAACATGTTAAGTTACCGTTTAGTGCTTCTAATACTAGTACTGTGATGCCTTTTGATATTGTTCATTGTGATCTTTGGACTTCCCCTATTTTAAGTTCTATGGGCCATCAATACCTTGTTGTTGTGGATGATTTTGCGGATTTTGTATGGTCTTTTCCCCTTATGCCTCCGAAATCTCAAGTGTACTCCACATTCTTACATTTTCGTAATTATATCCATACTCAATTTGAACGGGAAATTAAGACTTTAACAATGTGCTTGATGGTCGGTAATTCGATAATTCACCTTTTGGGATTTTTGCAAGGCCCATGGACTCTCTTTTCGTTTCTCTTGTCCTTATACATCCTCTCAAAATGGAAAAGCGAACGTAAAATACGCACTATTAATAATATGGTCCGTACTGCTTGCTCAGCCGCACATCCAACCTGGCATCACGCACTCTGGCAACCTATCTCCTTAACATTACCTTCCAAACAAGAAAATCGCCTATCAATCTCCACTCCACATTCTCTTCCAAAAAGAGCCTTCTTTCTTTCATTCACGGGTGTTCGGTGTCTTGGTTCCCCTTCATCCACCACCACAATCCACAAACTCCAAGCTCGTTCCACCTGTGTGTTTTGGGATATCCTTCAATCAACGGGGGTATAAATGTTATGATATCTCTTCTCGAAAAATCATTATTAGTCGCTGTGGTCTTTGATGAGCTGAAATTCCTTTTCGTTTCTTCATCACCCTCCTACCACTACTTATGATTTTCTACAAACACATAGTCCATTGGACCTTCCTTCTCTAGAGCCCACTCTCCTTAGCTGGACCACCCATTCTTCGTGGGTCGCCAGCGCTCCCGTCCCAGGCACCAACTCCCCCCTCGAGTCCCATCCCCCTTTGTGGGCTTCCCCTTCTTCTTTTGTGGGCCGCAGCAGGCCGGACCCAGCAGCTCCACGCCCAGCTACTCCCCCGCATTCGCCCCCCTCTCTAAACCACCTTTCCACCGGCCAGCCCAGTACCACACACCCACTCCTCCTCCTCCCCCTAAACCTCGCCGAGCTCCACAAAATCCCCTCTACTCCTCGTGCCACAACTCGTAGTCAAAATGGTATTTTTGTCCAAAGAAACCGGTTAATTTAAATACTAATTTGACTCGTTCCAACTTTCCTGTAACCCTGTTTCGGCTCTTCGTGCCCGATCCGAAAATGGCCGTGGATGACGAATTTAATGCTTATTAAAAATAAGACGGGAAAGTTGGTGCCCCGTCCTCATGATGCTAATATTATTCGTTCTATGTGGATTTTTGCTCATAAAGAAAAACTCCGACGGCTCTTTTACGAGGTATAAGGCTCGACTTGTAGGTAATGGAAAGACTCAGCGTGTTGGTATTGGATTGTGGGGAGACTTTCAGTCCGGTGGTAAACCGGCTACTATTCGCATTGTGCTTTGTCTTGCCTTGTCTAAAGGCTGGGATCTTCATCAGTTCGATGTCAAGAATGCGTTCTTGCATGGTGACTAGAAAACTGTGTACGTGCACCAACCTTTGGGTTACAGAGATCCTCGTTTCCGACCTGTGTGTCTCCTCAAAAAGTCACCTGTGGGTTGAAACAGGCCCCTAGGGCGTGGTATCGACGGTTTGCTGATTTTGTGTCTCAGATTGGTTTCACTAATAGTAAGTCGGATAACTACTCTTCATTTACCGCCGAGGTAATGATACTGCTTACCTTCTTCTATATGTGGATGATATTATCTTGACTGCCTCTTCTGCTGCTCTCCGTCAGTCTATTATGTCCCTTCTTGGCTCGGAATTTGCCATGAAGGATCTTGGTATTGAGTTACTTTCTTGGTATTCTTTTTCACGCCAGTGCTGGTGGTTGTTTCTATCTCAGCGCAAGTACGCTGAGGAGATTATTTAGGGAGCAGGAATGCGGCTTGCAACCCTTCCTCTACTCCCCTGTTGACACTAAGCCTAAGCTTAGTGCTCAGTCCGAATGTGCAGTGCTCTGATCCTTCGTTGTATCGGAGTCTTGCTGGTGCCCTACAGTACTTGACTTTCACTAGACCTGATATCTCCTATGCTGTGCAGTAGATTTGCTTGTTCATGCATCAGTCTATGGAGGAGCATATGCATGCCCTGAAAACGTATTGTACGATATGTTCAAGGGACACTTTCTCATGGTCTCCACTTGTATCCTCCTCTATTTCTACTTTTTATCTTATACTGATGCAGATTGGGGTGGATGTCATGACACTAGACGTTCTACCTCTGGCTATTGTGTTTTTCTGGGTGATAATCTGCTATCTTGGTCGTCCAAGCGGCAAGCTACTCTCCGTTCTAGTGTAGAATCCGAGTATGGGGGGGTCGCTAATGTGGTTTCGGAATCCTGTTGGTTACGAAATCTCCTCATGGAACTTCATTGTCCTATTCTGAAGGCCACCCTAGTTTATTGTGATAATTGTGAGTGCGATTTATTTGTCCGAAAATCCAGTACAGCATCAGCGCACCAAACACATAAGATGGATATTCATTTTGTTCGTGGAAAAGTTGCACGCGGTGAAGTGCGTGTCCTCCATGTCCCGTCTCGATACCAGATTGCAGATATTTTTACTAAAGGTCTTCCATTGATCCTTTTTGAAGACTTTCGAGACAGTCTCAGCTTTCGACCTCCTCCCGTTTCAACTGCGGGGTGTGATAGATTATGTATTTATTTGTGAAAATAAATTAATTACTAATTAGTTAATTTGTTAACAAACAGGAAAGTGCATTTATTTAGTTCCTTGTAATTAGGGATTATGATTGACTTGTCTTGTATGGTTAGTATTTAAACTTAGCTTGTACATTTCATTAATCAAGGAAGATAATCACATTATTCTTTAATATGACATCTTATAAAGAGATATTTGCAATATATTTTGAGCAATAATGAATTGTGTGTACAAATGTGAATTTACCAGAGCGTCAACTGCCAAAATTTGGAGCAAGAAAACCAATTAGAGACATAATCTTCAAGGTATAGAGCCTTTGATATAGACATAGGGGTGTTTACAGATTACGAATCGGATTGGACCAATCCGAACCAGACCAAAACCCGAAAATTCAAATAAAAAATCGCAGACCGGACCAATTATAGTTTGGACCAACAAAAAATATGTACGAAATATGATGTTCGTTATGGTTGATAATTATTGCATCTTCCTCAGTAACAAGTTTATTTTAGTACAAATAAGTTCAATTCAATTAAAATAACTCCAGCTGGTCTTATAGAGACCGACTACTTATAAAATAAAATTAGGGTACGTCCCAATAGGCCCAATAATAAGAAGAGAAAATCAACAAACCGTCCTCTGAAAATAGGGACTAGTTTAATCCATTTTGTGACCTATTTAATTTATTTCGTGACCTGTTTAATTCATTCAATACTCAGTGTTAAATTCATTTAGTGACCAGTTTAATCCATTCAGTGACTAGTTTAATTCATTCGGTAATTCATATGTTTTTTTAGGAATCACACTTGTTATACTTCGAGACTAAAATTAAAATAGGGAAAGGAGAAGAGAATGAACAATTAGAGTGTGCTAAATGTCTAACAATAGTATTGGGCCAGAGAATAGAATGGGCTTGTTAATAGAATGTGGGAATTGGTTGATGTAATTTTATGTTAAAATTATCTTTTAATAATTTGTGAAATAACTCCATTTTACTACAAATAAGTCCAATAAAATTTAGGCACTATTTACTTCACCTTAAAAGAATAGTAATATTCTGTAAAATTAGGTTCAGTTTAATTAAGTTAAGTTTAGTTTAGTAAAAACGAGTTCAATTCAGTAAAAATCAATAGGGCAAACAAAAAAAAATAACATGAATCAGTAAAAATAATTTATGTTTAGTACGTAAAATATGTTCAGTTTAACAAATATAAGTTTAATTGTCAATTTGCACTCATAAAGTATATTCTCTTCAAAAGTTTACTTAAATATGATGGAATTTATTAGTATCATTCCTTATCATGTAACATAGGTTTACCAAATTTTATCTGGAGTTTAAAGTGAGTCTAAGGAAAGCTTCAAGCATATATCTATAGTGACATTTAAGTATAAATTATAAAAATTACATATTATAAAAGTATGTCGGAAAACAAATCTCACAAGATCTCACATTATATTTTCATTAAGTATATATCACAAATCTTAGTCAAAGTGAGAAGTGTGAATAGTAAAATAGAGCATTTGTTGCATTTAAAAGAAAAGGACGAAGTATAAGAAAAATGGAGAAGTTTAACTATAATAAAAAAAATTGCTTGTAGTAATGCAACCTTTTGGCGATTGCAAATAATAATGCAACCTTTCGATTATTCTGGAATAATGCAACCTTTAGTAGTATTGAGGACTTAGGATGGAATGCTTTATTTGATAACTCTAAGCTTGCTCGCAAGGGTGAATCATTGCACTTTGTACCTCAGTTCTAATCTAGGTCAATCTCACTAGTAGAAAAACATTAATTTGCTGCTATGTATTTGAGGCGTTTTAGTTAAATAGCAGCAAAAATAAATTCATTTTTTCATTATTAAAACACAGGTATTATCTAAAGCTGTTTTGTTGTTGAAGGCCTCAAACTTCTAATAATACGCCTCATTTGAAAGGTTGCCTCTCCTAACCCATGAAAATTGAAAGACCCACCAACTCTGATCTACGTTCCCCAAAAAATTTCGCTGGCTTCTTCTCCATAGTTCGAGCATAACTTTGTTTCTCAATCCTTCATTCCTGCTTCATCTGTTTCTTCAACATGGAGTTATGTCATCTTCTTCAAGTCTATGATACAACATATGGGCAACGAATATTCAATTGAATGAACACCATCGTTGTAATCCCACAGTCAATAGCTGTAAGTACCAGCCTCTCTTGTTAGGGTTTTACTTCATTCATTTTAAACAAACTAGTCAATTAGTGAAATTTGGATTGCAAGTTGATTGTGGGAGCAATTTGATTCTTAGGTTTTTAGGGTTTTATTTTTAAAATTTCCGTTCTTTGATTATACTTTTGGGGCTGCGTAAATGGTAGATGAAGCGATACTTGCCTTTGCTCGGTCGGTAAATTATGCCTAATTTCGTTGGTAATTTCAATTCAGTTTACTTTCCTTGATTTTTCTAGTTCTGTATTCATCTCAAAATCCGTGCAAATTGAAGCTTTTGCACAAGAAAACTCATGAGGAGTAATTGAGATCTTCAGGTACTTACAGATGTAAACGAACTCTGAGTTTATCCATTCAAATTTCCCCAATTTCTTAGACTTCAGTAACCAATGGTAATTTTACATTTTGCTACTTATTCCCCCATTTGTATTTACAATTCTGAAGTTTATTTACAGTTTTAATTCTGAAGTTTTGTAGAGGCTCCCAGTTCTGAAGTTTACGGGCTCCCAATTATGAAAGTTTTGTCCATTCGTCAAAATGTTGTAAGAATTTCCCAACAAATTCTGAATTTCCCCTTTGATTTTCAATGCTTAGGTTTTGGTTATTTTGTTTTTGGTTATTTACAGTTTCCTTATGTTGATATTTCAGATTTTTTATGGATTTCAGTAGTAAACATTTTCAGATTTATGTGTGATGTAGTAAGTACCTTATATATTGGAAGCTAAGCTGGTGAGGTTGGGTAGTAATCGTTCGAATGAATTTGGTTGCTGTTTGGATAGTTGTGCTCGGCAATGCTATGAGCAGACTACTAGTTTATCACTTAATTGTCAAATGAAACTTCATATCTATGTTATATGATTAGCATATAATATGGTACATATTCACAGCATGATTGTTCTATATCACATCTCTCCATACTAGTCTATAGTCAGTTATCTCTCCTTATCACTTTAAATTTCATTTCAGATGGAGTCCAGGATTACTCTTTGGGTGTTGAAGGATGATGACAATCCTGCTCTGTTAACTTGTGTGGATGATAAGAGGCCTGAATTTCAAGACGGGGATCTGGTGAAGTTCTCTGAAGTCAATGGGATGACAGAATTGAATGATGGAAAGCCTAGAAAAATCTAGAATGCTAAGGCCCACTCATTCACTCTTGATGAAGACACCACAAGCTTTTGCCCGTATGTGAAAGGTGATATTGTGACACAGATGAAGCAACAAAGGTATTGAATTTCAAACAAATATTGACTGAAACTTTGTGATTAAGTTTGTGGGCAGCCTGTAATTCAATTTCAATTGTCTGTTCCCTTGCTTCAAATAGCGAATTTCTAGACTCTCTCTTCTCCAAGTGACGAGATTCTTCATTTGCTCCTCCTACTTTATCTTTTGCACAACTTCAACTCCTCATTCATAGAGATTTTGGTACATTCTCTCTAGCTTTTGCGCTACTCGTAATCTTACTGTTTCCGTTTTGTTTGGAATTGCAAGTTACTTTGTTTGTACTTAAACTCGATTAGCAAGTTACTTGTAATTCGTATCTATTGAATTTGTTCTTTCTATCCAGGTCAGCGTCTCAATTGGTCTTTCCTTCTCCCTTTCATTATATCGTTTGGGCAAAACGACTTTGGGTTTTCTTCAGGTGCTCAATTAGACTTTTTGAAAGTAAATCCGTGCAAATTGACTTCTATGCAAACATAAAAATGTATGCTGAAGGTTCGTCATTTCATTCTCAATTTTGAAATCTTGTTTTCAATATTTTGTCTATGCCAATTTCCTAACTCTTGCTCGAAGTAATCAAATATGTGCCTTTGTTTAACCATATGTCATTTATAATTGTTTTCGTGAGGCAGAGGTATAAGAAGGGACAGTCGAGTTGTAGAATAGTTGTAGATAGTCTGCAAGGCACAAAAGCAGGACGACGAGGCCCATGTCCTCAACAGCAGCGAGTCAGAGGTTGGCCATTACTGTTCTTATTGGTGCTGCTGCTCGTTCTAAGGTTTCCATGCTGATGCTGTAACGCCCCGAAAACGGGTGCCTTAATTAATCACCATTAATTTATAACTAATCACAAGATTTGCGGAAGCGTTTCCTTAACTTGTGGGTTATGGCCCACCAATAATATAATATTCTTACAAAAGCTCATTATCTCATAATTACAACTAAGACCTTAAATACTTCCTTCATCTCATTTCTTGAAATCCATCCCAAGCACTTGCTTTTCCCAGATCCATCTCCATCCTTCTTTCATAACCTAAGCTTCGTTCAGAAGAAAAATGAGAAACAAGAAAAGACAGAAAACATTCCAAAATGAGTGGAAAACTCGTAACTTTACTCCAGCCCGTAAAAATGGTTTTGGTTCGAAAACATTTTTTGCACTTACAGAAATATATTTGCAGGAGATGAAGCAGACAATACTTCACATGTAAATCATATTTCCTTGAAATAAGACAATAATCATATTTGCAATATAAATCATACTTGACTTATAATACTCACGTTCATACGATACATGAAATCATGTTAACAGACACTTTAATACTTTCATAAGAATATACGTAGACTAGTAGAACTTAAAAGCTAATCATGTAGAAACTGACGTCATGCATTCCATGTTAATTACTTTAAGTACAAGCACGGTCATGAACAGTGGGTACTGAGCATTGAGTAAATCCATTATGTTAAAATGTAATCTCAAACTTTAAACAGAAGGAAAGAATAATTCAAACATTCATGATTACAGTGTGATCCATAAATATCCATAATTCCTTTGAATAAGTTTTATACTGGTTGTTGGTCTGTATTTCAGGGGTGGGACGTCTCCCACAATGGGCCAGTGCCAGGAAAAGAGCCAGTGCTCATCAGGAATAACATTAGCGGGCCAGTGCCCTAGGATAAGAGCCAGTGCTCGTCAGGAAACAGGATACAGCTCGGTACGTGCACGACCATCAGTCAGGATATATACAGCTAACAAAACCAGTTCTTTCACTTGAACTTATCATGTTTCATAACTTTTAATATCCATCAGTGATATTCCGTATACTTTAATTATTCGCTGCAGCTCTACCTTTATATAGGTAGTAAAATCATAACATAAACAATATTCATCATTCGTAGCACAATTGCTTCCTTATGAAACGTTCATTGAGCATTCATACTTACCGTTATTTATAAAGCATAACGTCATCCCATGACTCATAAGATAACATACTTAAT
Source organism: Patellifolia procumbens (assembly GCA_947645195.1). Taxonomy (NCBI): domain Eukaryota; kingdom Viridiplantae; phylum Streptophyta; class Magnoliopsida; order Caryophyllales; family Amaranthaceae; genus Patellifolia; species Patellifolia procumbens. The sequence continues at coordinate 29,404 of CANSGD010000032.1, forward strand.
TTATAATCATACGACACTTATTACTTTGCTTATAATATTTTATAACTTTATTAACGTATTCCCAGACACTAATTGGCTTTACAGAAGCTCACATATTTCATAATAATTGTAAATGAACAACAACACCTCATATATTACACTGAACATGGATTCAGACTTAAGATTACTTTTAATAAGTCATAGAGGTAAAAATCATAGGTCATTAGTTTATCATGGAATTGCTAAACATATATATTCATAAATCATATAAGCAAGTAATTAATGGATAACAGCATGAGACGACATACTTTGTTTAATTCATATGAGTCATGGTCTTGTAATAAAAGTATTAATTATATATATTTACGAAATCATATGAACATGTATCCGTAACTCAGAACCGACATTCTTACTTAAACATTAAATAATCATGTGAACAATAATTAGATTAATAACTCACATTAACATCGAGTTTCATTTAAACATGGATAAAGCCGTAAAATCATACTAGTCACGTAAAATCATACTTTCATACATTATTCATTTCTTCATGTTATAAATAATAATTTATCGCTTAACACATAATAATTATTTATGTTACGTGACTCGTGTCATCATATAATTTCATATCGTTTACACATATGAGCTGTACTCTGAACATACGAATCACAATATATATTTTCGGTAATATCATGGATATAACTCAAATAGAAAATGAACTCTAATTCCATTACTTCATAATACGAAGTCCCTATAATTACATTTTACATCATAAAATCACATACAGGCAGGTATACTAATGCTGGACATAAAGGTTACCTTAACCGCTCAATCCATAATACCGTCATAACTCCAAGAACGTCATCCATACACCTCACGAATTCCCACATTCCATTTATCGCTCCATAAACATCAATAAAATATCAATTAGAACCACTCAACTAATTACGAATATTTCTTAATGACCCGTTTTTCGAAAATCTTTATTTAAAACCTCATTATCCTTAAAAATATATTTAAAATGCTATTAAAATCATTAGCTAAATAAAAATAATAATTTCATAACTGATTTTCTAAAATAATTTAGAACACTAATTGGGCTTTGATAAATTAAGAGTGCAAATGGGTTCAATACCTTTACAAGTCAACCTTGACTTTTGGCTTTATGATACTTCATTGACTGGTTCCTTAAGGAACAGTTTCCTGGTTCTTTTAACGCAGCAACGAAAGGAGGGAGAACGTGGAACAGAGGGCGGGCTACGGTGGTCTGGCGGCTGCACTGCCGGCGAGCAAGAAGGGGAGCCAAGGCTGACTCCGGCGGTGCTGGCAGCGGCGCAATAGCGGCAGCAGTGAAGGGGGAAGAAAACAGGGGGAGAAGTGAGAGGACAGAGCTGTGGTGAGTGTAGCATTGGTGAGTGGTGGGTGAGGGTGGCGTTTTTGTGGTTGTTTTGGTGGTTCGAGTGGTAGACAGTAGGCGGCAATGGTGGTTGCACGAAAACAGGGCAGCAAGTGGTGGTTTTGATGGTTGTAGCTTACTTCACCTCTTCAATGGTGAAATGTGAAATCAAGTGAATTGGGGAAGAAGAAGAGTTTTGTTTCTTACAGAATTGGTAATCTGATTTCTTAGTGAATTGGATTGAAATGAATGCTCTATTTATAGTAGAAATCAGTAGGAGGTATTCAATTTGAATTCTACCTCTAATGGATAGATATGAAGAAGAAGATGAGGATGACTTCAATTAGATTTGTCTGATTTTGGTCATTGTTATCTACAATTTTGTGCAGAATTTCATTAAGCTTATCAAATGCAGCTTTACAAGCCTTCATGTTCATCCTTTTGCAACCAATTTGCTCCAATGGTGTGGTGGGGAAGAAGGGGAAGGAGGTGGAAGAAGGAGAAAGAAACTGATTTGTTTTTCTTCCTTTTCTTTTTCTTTTTCCTTTTTTTTCTGATTTTGTTTTTAGTTAAATAGTTTTTGGGTTTGGGCTTGGTACTTGGATATGGACTTGAGGATGGATAATGAGTAATTACCCATAACTTTACAAAACACAATTTTATTTTTAAATATTAGGAATAATTAGTACTTAAAATTATTTAAAAAATCAAGAATATACTTTAATAAGAAACCTTAATACCACTTATTAAAATAATAAGGTCATACTTAAGTTAATAATCTTAATTATTTAATAATAAAATAGGGTTAAAAATCGGGATATTACAGATGCTGCCTTTGGTGAGGCTAGTACTTTTCTCCAACTTAAATTCCTATTTTATAATGTTATTTGAAAGCTGTTTTCATAGTCCGTCTGGTATCATTGCGAGTTTATTGTTTATAATTTGCATGTAACTGTTCTAGAAACTCAAAATGATACAGGTTAGAACATGAGTTGCAACATGTCTATATGGTAAACTCTAGATTAGAACTCTACTAACTCCTATCTATGAATGTTTACTTTGTATTATGCTTGTTTTTAATTTTGATTGAAGATTGCCATTCTTGTTAAGAGGGATTGAGATGAAGGGTATGATATGGATCATAAGAAAGTAAGGTTAGTATCCATGATGTCAATGGTTAATAGGTTTAGTTTTCGGAAACATAGGTGTTTAGTTAGTTGGAAGTCCGCTAATTTTGTTGTGAAGGTGATTCTTAGTCTAAGTAAGCGTCCTCTAAATGATATTTAGTGTCCATAATGCCTCCCTGGTTTTCTCTCATAAATTCTTTGCTATATCTTACCGGTGGGTTTGGATATGTCTACACGGATATCTCTTGTTATTTCTTTTTCATGTACTAATGATTGTTCGATTATGCAAAAATGAAACAGTTGACAAATGTTTTAGCCATGATACACTTGAGGAAATCTTTGATACTTTGGTAAGAATGATGTCCGCTTGCTCTTTTCATATCATTTAGCTTGTCTGTTGAGGCCTGTTCTTTTCTTTTGCTGGGGTTTTGGGGGAAGGCAATTGGATCAGAGTTGGCAGTCACTTGTTGTTACTCTAGGAAAAGGGGATTCTTGTTGACTTTACTAACAAAGGTGAACATCTTTTCTATAAAGTAGTGAACTTACGTGTCTCTAACTCTTTGACAGAACAACTTCATAATTTTCGTGGCATGTTATGATTTAGTGACTTGAATTATAACTCAAGTCTAAGATTAATAACGACTATTTACCTAGTAATACTCATTTGGCATGATGTGTAATGCTTTCTTGCTATGTTTTTTTGTGGTTTTTTTAGTTTAGTGTTGATGGCTGTTGCTGGTTTCAGGTGCATGTTGGGTTATTCCTCTAGCATTCTGCTCTATTGGTTGCTGCAAGGTGTAATCTGAGCTGCTCTGGGTGACGATGCTGGGTGATGAGGCTGAATGTTCTTCTATTGTGTCTCTATGATGCTTGGTGGTGGTTCAGCTAGGTAGTGCTTTGTTGTGTGAGTTGTTCTGTTCTGCCAACATGGAACTCGTTGTATTGTTGCTGTAAACTTATACACTGTCTGCAACCTCCTGGGTGAATACCATGTGGGTGAATACGCTGTATCTCGAACCAGTGACATTAATAATAGGAATTTAGCAAAACTAATTGTTTTGCTTGTTTAGATAATGGTTAAATTCATCTCTTTAGAAATGAGATTGTTGTAAGCTTTTTTTTTTTTAATAACCTTACTGTATTGTACAATTATTTTTGAATCATTAATATATATTATGAATTTTGGCTATGTTAAGATTGATTTCTTATTTCTTTTAATAGTATGATACCTACAAAAGAAAAAAATATTAGATTTGAGGCGTTTTTTTGCCTGAAATGCCTCAAATAGGGATTTTAAGACCTTATTTGAGGCGCTTTAGGCAAAAACGCCCAAATAGAGGCCTTATTTTTAAAACGCCTCAAATAGATTATCTATTTGCTGCCCCCTCAATTGCTGCTATGCTAAAAACGCCCAAATAGGGTGTTTTTTGGCGCCTCAAATAGCTAATATTCTACTAGTGTCTGTGGCTAAATTGTTGCAAACTGACTTTGAACCTTTAACTAAGAAATGGGAGAATGCTATGATAATGTTTATTATTGAGTTTCTCCTACTTTAGCAGCTATAAGAAGGTATATTGAGCAGAATGGAATAATGTGGCTGAACCTCAGCTTTTCTATCATGATGAGGGATATTTCATTGTTCAGTTTCAGTCTATGTTGATGATAAAAATGAAATCCTTTTGCTGGCCCACATATGTACAATGGGAAACCTAGGATTGTTAAACCTTGGGCTCCACAATTTAATTTTCATGAGGAGGTGTTGAAAGTCATTCCTCTTTGGATTAGACTGCCTAATATGTTTTTGAATTGCTGGGGAAAGAAGCTCTTAGTAGAATTGACAGTATGGTTGGAACCCCCTATCTGCTGATGAATGTACTACTCACCAAATTAGAGTATCCTTTGCTAGGATTCTTATGGAGATTGATGTTACTCAGCCTCTTCTTGACCATATACACATTGAGGATCCTTATGGTTGTGTTTTTAAACAAAGGGTAAAGCAACAATGTTCCCCACTCCTATGCAGAGTACCTATTGTGTTTGCTTACTCCTTCATATGAGATTGAAGATGAGGTTATAGGGGATGACACTGACCTATACCTCTCATTATTAAGTTTTGCTCTTGGAATGTCAGGGGGCTCAATGATCCTGCTAAAATCATTGAGATTAGGTCCTTGCTTAGAGCTCAGAATATTAATCTAGTTTCTTTATTGGAGACTAGAGTTAAGAGCCATAATAAAGAGAAAATTATGAAGAAACTTGGTGCTTCTTGGAAATGGGTGTGTAATTATGATTACTCAGCTAGGGGGAGAATCTGGATTGGTTGGCAGCATTTTCACCTACAGTGAGTGATAGGAAGAGTCTATGGTCTGACTTGAGTTCTTTAGCTCAATGTATTCGCTCCTTGGATTGTAGCATGAGATTTTAATGCTGTTCGTTCAGTGCATGATAGAGTTAATGGAGCCCCTATTACTCCGTATGAAACTGAAGATTTTGATGAGTTTGTGACAACCCGAGTTTAGAAGCTTTGGTAATTTTTACTTCTGTACATACAAAGGTATTGGTGATCAAAGAGTTTCTAGCAGGATTGACAGATGCTTTGGAAATGCAAGCTGGATGATAAATTATGGGCATATTGCTTGCTGTTACCTCAATAACTCTATTTCTGATCACACACCTCTCATTGTGGAGTGTGTTTCGGAGGATTGTGGAGGGTAGACCCTTTAAATTCTTCAATCATCTAGATGAACATGATCAATTCTTGAAGGTTATTCAAGCTCACTGGCAAGTGGTGGTAGAGGAAATTTCCTCCAACAGGTTTGGTTTAGATTAAAGAAGCTGAAATCTAGCTTGAAGTTGCTTCATACTCGAGAGTTTTCTGGGATTTTTGACAAGATTGAAACTGCTAGGCAAAATTTGCATAATATTCAGTCTAAGCTGCAAATCTCTCCTGCTAATATTAGTCTTCATACTAGAGAAGCTGTTGCTGTAATTAATTTGAAGAAATGGCTTTCTATTGAAGAAAAAGGTCTCAAACAGAAAGCTATGCTTCATGGGCTTAAGGTGGGGGACTCTTGTTCCAAGTTCTTCTTTACAGCTATGAAAGAGAGAAGGAATAGAAATAGAATTTCTGTTCTGCCTGATGACGATGGTGAGAGCATTACTCATTCTGATAGAATTCAGAAGCTATTCTTTGCTTCTATATTTCTCTGTTGGAATCTGCTGCTTCTGGTCTACCTACTGTGGAGGTTGATATCATGAGATCTGGTGCTAAGGTTTCTCTTGAGTCTTATGCTGCTCTTACTGCCCCTGTCTCTTATGAGGAGATACATACTACTCTTCACTCAATTGATGACTCTAAAGCTCCAGGCGTGGATGGTTATAATTCTGGCTTTCTTTAAAAAAGCCTGGCCTATTGTCAAACAAGATGTATGCAATTCTGTCCTACAGTTTTTTATTCTGGAGTTATGCCTACTCAGGTATATATAACTTCCATAACTATTGTTCCTTAAATTCCTAATCCTACCAAAGCTTCTCATTTTAGACCTATTGCATGTTGCAATCTTCTCTATAAGATAATATGCAAAATCCTCACTAGTAGGCTCCAAAATTGTGTTGCTGAGGTTATGAGTGAGTTTCAATATGGCTTTATTCTTGGAAGACACATTGCTGATAATAACTTGCTTTCATCTGAGCTTATTAAGGGTTATACTAGATCTCCCATCTCCCCTAGGTGTGTCATTAAAGTTGACCTTAAAAAAGCCTATGATTCTATTGAGTGGCCTTTCCTCCATGCTATTCTTGTTGAGCTAAGGATTCCTAGTAAATTCATCTCCTGGGTTATGGCTTGTGTTACTTCTATGTCTTATTCTATCCTCATCAATAGTTAACCTTGCACTCCATTCAAAGCTAAAAAGGTCTTAGACAAGGTGATCCATTGTCTCCTTTCTTGTTTGCCATTGGTATGGAATATTTGACTAGATGTATGAAAACTATGGTTGTTAACCCTCCTTTCATTTCCACCCTAAATGTAAAAGAGTTGGCATATCACACTTATGTTTGCAGATGATATGTCGATGTTTGCTAGAGCAGATGAAACTTCTATTAGGCTTTGCTTTCAAGCTTTTGAGAAATTCTCTAAAGTTTTTGGTTTAGAAGCTAATATGGAAAAGAGCAACATCTATTTTGGGGGTGTTAGAGAGGAAATGAAAAGCTTCTTGAGTGGTTTGATTGGTGTTCCTCAAGGATCTTTTCCCTTCAGATATCTTGGGGTCCCTCTGTCCACTAAGAAGCTTAACTACACTCAATGTAGACCTCTCATTGAGCATATGCTAGCTAGGGTGAAAACTTGGAACACTAAATTGATGAGTTATGCTGGGAGGCTTCAGTTGGTGAAATATGTTCTTGCTAGTATGCAGACTTATTGGTGTCAGATCTTTGTCTTGCCAAAGAAAATCTTGAAAGAGATTCATGCTTGTTGTAGAACTTTTCTGTAGACAGGCCATGCTAAGAAATATTCTAAATCTCCTGTTGCTTGGGAAACTATTTGTCTTCCTAAGGCCTCTGGAGGTTTAAATCTTAGGGATACTTGTGCTTGGAACAAGTCTGCTATAACTAAGCTCTTATGGGCTCTCTCTTTTAAAAAGACAAGCTTTGGGTTAGATGGGTTGATAGCTATTATTTGAAGAGAGGGTGTATTGGTACTATGCCCATCCCTCTTACTTGCTCTTGGAACTTCAAACAAACTCTTCATTGTAGAGAGATGGTGCCGAGTTTTGGTGGTTGGAATAGGCTACAAACACCTAAAGGGTTTAGTATAAGCAAAATGTACAAACTCCTTATTGGTGATCAACTGAAGGTGCCTTGGAGAAAACTAATTTGTAACACAATGGATGCTCCAAGAAGTGTGTTCATTGTGTGGTTGGCTATCTATGGAAGATTAGCAACTACTGATAGGCTTATAAAATGGAATGTCCTTTGTGATCCTATGTGCAAACTGTGTGGCGGCGGTGATGAATCTCACTCCCATCTTTTCTTCTCTTGTGCTGTGTCTGCTAATATATGGAGTAGGGTACTGCTTCTGCTGGGTGTAAACAGACCAATTCTCCCTTTTGCTGAGGAATTGGAACATGCGGTGAAGTTCAACAAAAGGAAGAAAGTCAAAGCAAAGTTGTATTCTATGGATTTTGTTGAAACTGTCTTTAGCATTTGGTTGTATAAAAATGATAAAGTTTTAAATAGCTCTACTAAATCTAGCAATTAGTTGTATAGGGATATTATCTTTAAAATTGCTGTTAGGAGTACTCCTAACATGAGAACTCTGTTAATGTAATTGTATAGGCTTTCTGAGGGCCCAAACCCTTCCTAGAAGGTGGGGGCCTCTTAGGGTGGCCTTTGTGTATGTGGTGTGGGGTATTCATTCCCTTGTGCTATATATTACTTATTTGCCAAAAATATAAAAAAAATTAATGCAACCTTTATACCCCATTTGTTTTAAATGGGACAAATGACTGATGACCTGGACCAATGGTCATTTTTATTATAAAACTCTTATATTTAATAAAATAAAATTAAAAAATAAACAACCCCTCCACCTTCTCTTTCCTTCGCTTCCCCCTCTCATCCTCGTGGTTTCGCCACACGGTACACCGCCACCAAAACAAACGCACACCACCACATGTCGCCGACACGCAACCATTGTAACACCCCGACAATTCTCTCTTTATAAAACATATATTTTCCGTGTGAAAACGTATAGGCTTACTCATAGTGTTGCAGCGGAAAAACATTAACTATACTTTGATAAATACTTAAAACATAATAATTGTCAAACTAATATCCAAACCTCGAAAGTAATTCAAAACCAATCAAAACATTTTAAGAATAAATAATCAATAAAACAATTCAATTAAGGTAACATAAAGGTAGGAAGCAAATAAAATAATAAAACAATCTCCCAACATCGCTTCCCAAGTCCCAAATGAATATTTGAGATGATGCATCATACCTTCAAACCTGTAGGCAAATACTCAATTGAAAACTGCTTGCCAATAAAGGGTCATCACGGGATCAATAGGCACAACCATGATCGACACACAGAAAAGCACGTAATCAGCAAAGCTGAGTACATACATAAATAAAATAAAACATGAAACATAATCATGGTACTACTAAGAAATAGAACATGATTAATAAATATACCTCAAGACTTCAACTCGTAAAAATAAGACTTGACTTCACAAGCTATACAACATGATAAATTATTAGTAAATTGAATAGCCAATGGATCGAGTTGACCAACCAAAAACCAGTCTTCAAAATGAAAGACCGAGTTACGGGCGTGACTCCATAACCCCTTGACCAACGATATCGAGGAACCTTTAGAAATAAAAATAGGGTACGGTGATCAATCCGACCCCAAGAAAAGCCATGGGCTACCACCATGTACTCCAACTCATACTAGTCTAGAACTTCAGACATGCACAAGTCTAAAGCTATTGCTATTCACTTCCACTTTAAGTATTAGTAAGTTATTCGATGTTGGACTCTAAACAAAGCAACCAAAACATAACAGGGATACAACAATATTCCTCTATTATCTTAGGATAAATTAAGTGATCAAACAATTCCAATTGACCAAGAATTAATCCTCCAATTTATTTGTTGACTTAAATCAACAATCGAATGTCCAATGATAATAGATATACATACCCTACAAAGCCCTCGGTCTTTGCAAAGTAGTAAAATACCCATAACCAATAATAATCCAACTTACTCACAAAGTCCACAGCCTTTGAAAGTAATAAAAATATCCAATAAAGAAAACAATACCAAAATCCATGATCCAATAATAAAATAACATTAATCCCTCATGTGAATTAATAAATAAACTTCCCTTCCAAACATGCTTGAATCAAACATCCATTCAATCAGGTAATAAAACATAAAGGCAATTAACATGCTCAACAACATGTAATTCCAATTCAATAGCCACATATGAGAAGGGAGAGGAGACATAAAAAGTGTTCACCTTTGGGGTTTGGAGGGTATTTATAGGTTTTGCCTAAAAACCTATTCCACTTAGATTAGGCTTAGGTTTGGGCTCAATTTGATCATGAAACTTAAACAAATGGTTTGGGCTCCTCAACCTAACATTTAAAATCATTTTAAACACAACCCAAAACCTTTAAATAAAATATTCAATACTTAAATGCAACCCCATAAATTAATGATTATTTAAAACTTGAAACAATCATTTGACTTTCAAAATAGTGAATACTTAAATAATTAAATAAAAATAAATATGAAAATGATTATAAATATACTTTAAATATATTTATAAAATTCATAAAATTACGGGGGATTACAGTCTACCCCTCTTAAAAGAAGTTTCGTCCCGAAACTTGGCACAAAAAACTAAATCGTTTGGAAAATTCTATACTTAAACTTTTCAACACTGAAAATTCGGAAAAGCTTGTGTCACACATGTGCACAATTTACCAACCCAACCTCAAATGTGTCACTCGTGGACACATCATTTTGCACCAACATGTGCAAATCGCAAAGATAAGCATAAAAATGCATAAAAATACCATACAAATACCATAAAAATAGGTAAAAAGCGCGAAATTATATAGCATTCTACCCCTCTTAAAGAAAAAGAGTTACGCCTCGTAACTCACCTCAACAAACAAATCAGGATACTTCTTCCTCATATCATCCTCGCCTTCCAATGTTGCCTCCTCGGACTCATGGTTGGACCAAAGTACTTTCACGATACTCACATCCTTATTGCGTGTACTACGCACCTTCTTGTCCAAAATCTTCACAGGCCTTTCCTCATACGTGAGGATACTATTAATCTGAACTCTTTCGGGTTCTAGAACGTGATTCTCATCAGGAATATACCTCTTAAGCTGCAAGATATGAAACACATCGTGCATCTTCCCGAATTCCATCGGTAAAGCCAACTTGTAGGCTACTTTACCAACTCGTTGCAAAATATCATACGGACCCACACACTTGGCACTCAACTTGCCTTTATTGCCAAATCTCATAACACCTTTAGTCGGTGAAACATTCAAAGCACTTTATCGCCAACGGCAAATTCATCTTCACGCCTCTTCAAATCAGCGTAACTCTTCTGCCTATCCTGGGCATCTTGGATTCTAGCTTGAATCAACTTCACATTTCTGACGGTCTCCTCAATGAATTCATTCCCTAGGACTATGCTCTCACTAAAGTCATTCCAACAAATAGGACTTCTACACTTCCGTCCATACAAAGCTTAAAGTGGCGCCATTTTTATACTCGCATGGTAACTATTGTTGTATGAAAACTCAATCAAATCTAGTTGGTCTTCCCAACTTCCTTGAAAATGAATTGAACATGCTCTCAACATGTCCTCCATAGTCTGATTGGTCCTCTCAGTCGACCATCTGTCGCAGGGTGAAAAGTAGTACTCATCTTCAACGTAGTTCTAAGATTCTCTGCCAAAAGTTCGAGAGAAATCTCGAATCACGATCTGAAATAATATCCTTCAGCACACCATGAAGTCTCACGACGTGCTTAATATAAGTCTTTGCAAGTTGCTTCTTCTTCCGCGTCTCTTTCATCGGAATAAAGACGGCGGATTTAGTCAATCGATCCACAATCACCCAAATAGTATCATTGCCAGTCTTGGTCCTTGGCAATGCTTTCACGAAATCCATAGAAATCGAATCCCATTTCCATCCAGGGACTTCTAATGACTGGACCTTTCCCATAAACCTCTTGTGATCTATCTTCACTTTCTGGCAACTTAAACACTTGGATACGAACTCCGCGACTTCTCGCTTCATATTCGTCCACCAATAATTCTCCTTAAGGTCTTTATACAATTTATCACCACCAGGGTTTACGGAATACGGAGTATTGTGACCTTCCTCCATAAGCTTCCTCTTAAGCTCTTCACACTTCTGTGGTATACACCACCTTCCTTTGGATCTCATACTTCTATCTTCATGGATCTTAAAATCAACTTCTTTTCCTTGCTTCATCTTCTCTTTAATCTTGTCAAGATGTTCATCTCCAACTTGACTCTCCAAGATCTCATCAAAAATCTGCGATCCTAACGACAAAGCGCTCTATCTTGCTTCCATCTCTCTAGGATTCAAAATCTCAAGGTTAAGCCTTTGCATATCTCAATACAACTCTTCGGAAACTACCAACGCATTCACGCTATGGCTCGTCTTCCTACTCAAAGCATCGACGACTACATTCACCTACCCTTCATGATACTGGATATCTAAGTCATAATCCTTGATCAATTCTAACCATCTTCTTTGTCTCATATTGAGATCCTTTTGAGTGAAAATATACTTCAAACTCTTATGGTCGGTGAATATCTTCACAGTCGCTCCATAGAGATAATGTCTCCAAATCTTCAATGCAAACACAATAGCAGCTAACTCTAAGTCATGGGTAGGGTAATTAGACTCATACGGCTTCAACTGACGCGATACATACGCAATCACCTTCCCATTCAGCTGTAACACACATCCCAAACCATTCTTAGAAGCATCACTATATACCTCGAATCCATCATTCCATCAGGCAGAGTCAAAACAGATGCAGAGGTTAAACGATCCTTCAAAATCTGAAGGCTTCCTCACACTTCTCATTCCCTTCAAACTTCGACTCTTTCTTCATCAACGTAGTCATAGGTCTCGCTATCCTCGAGAAATCTTTCACAAACCTTCTATAATAACCAGCCAATCCTAGAAAACTTCTTACATCAGACACATTCTTCGGTCTAGGCCAATCACTAACGGCTTGTATTTTCGCAGGATCCAGAGAAACTCCTTCCTTAGATTCATAATGACCTAAAAATGTAACTTTCTCCAAACGGCTGTCACACTTAGAGAACTTGACAAACAATTGATTCCTCTAAGCGTGTCCAAAACCATCCTCAAATTCTCATCATGTTCTTTTTCATTCTTCGAGTAGATCAAAATATCGTCAATGAATACCATGACAAACTTGTCTAAAAACTCATGAAAAAAATCCTATTCATCAAGTCCATAAATATTGCAGGTGTATTGGTCAACCCAAATGGCATCACAGTAAACTTATAGTGACCATATCTCGTTCTAAAAGCAGTCTTAGGTATATCCTTATCGGCTACCTTCAATTGGTGATACCCTGAACACAAATCAATATTCGAGAAAACACTAGCTCCATTCAACTGGTCGAAAAGATCATCTATCCTAGACAAAGGATACTTGTTCTTAATAGTCACATTGTTCAACTCACGATAATCAATACACAATCTCATACTACCATCCTTCTTCTTCACAAATAAAACTGGTGCTCCCCAAGGTGACGCACTAGGTCTAATGTAACCTTTTTCTAACAATTCTTGCAATTGAGTCTTCAATTGAATCATCTCAAGAGGTGCCATGCTGTATGGTGCTTTCGAAATAGGTGCAGTACCAGGAACTAAGTCTATGGTAAACTCAACGGCTCTCTTAGGCGGCATTCCAGAAATTTCACTTGGAAACTGATGTATCACATTTATATATAGTTTCTAGATGCATTTAGAACTCCTTTTTGAGCATTTAGGTGCATAATGACATGAATTACACAAGTTGTGCTCTACTACTCCCCGTTTGTGTGTTTCGATGATTTTCAGGTTATTTTGATACAAAGTGATCATGAGTACCAAGGATGTAGCCTATTAATCATTGAAGATGAAGGTAGCTTGCACAATGATCACAATACATCCGTTTGGGATAATTTTGAATTGGAATGAAGCAAAGAGTTAGTGAAAGAAGTGCCAAACTGACACACCTTCACTATTTTTATTATAACTTTTGATAGAAAATTGATAATCGATAAATTCAAATGGTTTGGATTCTATACTTCAAGAGCTTTCCAATGATAGGTCACACGCCCCAATCAGACTTCTGGTTTGAGAGATACAGTCTTCGCAAGTTGATGCAGAATTGCAGTTTACCCACCCTATCGGGCGGGAATTGACCCGATCGGGCCTGAAGCACAGACAGCTCTTTTCCGAAATTCTATCTTTTTTTAATTAGACTTTGGGCTATTATAAATAGCTATCCTTCATTATTTTTAGGGACATCTTTTTCTCTAGTTTTATTTCCATAGTTCTTAACTTAGTTTTATTTAGTTTAAACACTTTAGATTAGATTAAAGGTGATTGAACCTCGGATTCGATTTCAATAAAAGTTCTTGCTTTCTGTCAATTGGTATTCTTCATTACTCTTAATTTCTTTAATTATTTCGATTGCTTAGTTTATTTATTCAATTGTTTTATGATGTTGAAATTAGGGTTTCATACTAGATTTATTGATGTTGATTCAATTATGAGTGAGTAGTTTAATTTATAGGGATTTAGAGAGGGAAGCCATGTTTATACCATGATTATTTGAATTGCTATTAGTTTCTAGGGTTTGATGAGATATGTTATGGTGTGATTTGTTCTTATTAAGTAATTAACGTTATTGCGCAATTTCTTTGATTACTTGAGGTTAATAATTATTTGCACATATCCGTCTTACTTTTAGAGGCCTAATACACACCAGTTAATTCTGATTATGTTTGTGAACGTGCTGTATATGCTGAATTATGGGCGTTGAGACTTAACCATAGCTTGACACGGCTCTAATCTATCGATTCTTGGCCTAGGTTCCGATAGTTGTTTGATCCTTTGATTGGTTTAAGCATGGTGCACCAAACTAATTCCTTAGACCTTTAATTCATAGTTTAATTCCCATCTTTATCTTGCTTTCTTTAGTCTAAATAGTAGTTCAACTGATTTCTATCTGATCTTGTCTGAAGTAGCTGTTTAGCTGAATATTAACTTAGAAATTCCGTCTCTCTGTGGATTCGACCCTACTTCCCTTTACTATCATTGTTCGAGGACTTAGGATTTATCTTTGATTAGGTGATACGACTTTAGCCTATCAAATTTTGGCCCCGTTGCCGGGGAGACGGCTAGTTTTCTAAGTTTTTGTTCGATTATTCAGACTACTTTTCTTGAGAAAATTTTTTTTTTTTAAATTTTTTTTCCTTTTGTAAATTCATTCTTTCTTCCTTCCTTCCTTACTCATGAGTTTACATGGAGTGGCCTGATTATAATTCGTATGGGAAAGGTTATCCTAATTTTCAAGAGAAATATGACTATAATAATGGATATTCTGATTTGCAAGGGCAATATAAGTTTGATAATGGGTATTGCAATAGTTATGTGTCTGATGCATCTTCTTATTGTCAATATCTAAATAATGATTGCATGCACTCTCCTGAATTACCTCATATGTTCTGCGAACCCCATGTACATGTTAGTAATTCTAGAGCAATTTTTTTCTTTTCCTCAGTATGAGAACGAAGTGTTCTGGAAGTACCATCATAGGTTTTTTAATTTTATTGGTCCTAATCATAGAAGTGAATTGCCCGATATATGCCTTGTGATTTATGAGGGGTTAAATGAAGAAACTAGAAGGGTGGTAGAATCTATATCTGATGGAGAATTTCTACTCCAAACACCTGATTATTGTTGGGATTTGATGTGTTGTTGGCTAGAGATACTTACGAGTGGGAGATGTCTTCATATGATTCAAATAATGTATGCATGAATTTCCATGAATTTAATCAATTCCCTAATGAGTCTTATGCAACTGAAAAATTTAATAAAGACTTGATGTGTGACCTCGAACGTATCTTAAATTCTCTTCAATCACTTGCTATGCAACTTGATAGTCAACAGGCGATTTATGATGATAATGATTGTGATGATTATTGTGTTGAGAATGACATATTAGAGATGAATGATAATAATCTGACTCCCGATATTGAAAAGAATGATCAGACTGAGGGGAGTGTGAATGTAATGAATGTTTTGATAGAGGAGGAACAATTGGTTGAGAGCCCTTGTGTTGACGAGCCAATTATTGAGGATGGTGAAATTGTAAGTAAAACCGTCAAGGTTGAGCGTATTATTCCCTGTCCCTATATTCCAACTTCACATAGACTTGATCTTGTCCCTTCTCTCCCTATTCGCCATGCCCCATATTTTCTCACAGTTGCAGTTGCTCCTATTCTCACCTTGAGGCCCTCACAGCCTATGCCACCAAAGGGAAGTTGTTCATTGTCCTTCTTTTCTCCCTTTTTATTTTGATTTTACTTATCTTCACAAATCATTTGTTTTCTCTGATAATATTTATGTGAAGATAGATGCGCTTGTCACCAAGCCATATCTAGTGCTCAATGACATGTTTGCAGGCGTATTTGATAAGTTACTCAAGGCATTGGACTCTTCCAATGATGATAGGATAAGATCGTGTATGGGCATGTTGGGGTACTATTCCTACACCCCGTTCCTCTTCTAACTGATGGTTGAGGTATTATGGTCGTGCGGGACCTTTACAAACCAGCGTTGTGTGAGAGGCAACTCGTATTTTTCCCTTTTTTCTTTTTCTCTCATTTTTCTTTCTTTTTTTTTTTTTTTAGTGAGCGAGAGTGAGGGTACTAACGTTGTTTTTCCTCTTAGCATCGTCCTTTGTTACCTTTTGGCATTGAGGACACTGCCAAGTTCAGCTTGAGGGAGGATTTCTGTTTGTATTCTCTATCGCTTTTACCGCTTTCTAGGATAGATTTATTGCTTTCGGAAAATACTGAAAAAATCCAAAAACAATATGGTTCCCATGACTGGTTTAGTTGCCTCCCTGTGCCCCTTGGTGTGCTGTTATTGAAAATGATTTGACTCTGTTTTATGGATAGCTGGGCATTTGTGATCTCGAGGCTATGATTTGATGTCTGATTGCTATGATTTCGAGCGAGTTTTGATTATATTACACTACATTGTGCTGCATGCCTGAATTGGTTAGACTGTGAGGCCTCTTTGTAGCCTATTGGATTCATATTATTATTCAGTTTGTTTTTGTGTGTTAGTTCCTCTTTAGTTGATTGATCTTGACTTTGACTTCCTACTTGTCTGATGTTCGATAACTTGTAGCATTTGCTGTGATAGAGGCGTTCTTTTGTCTGATTCTTAAGCCTCAGAGTGAATTTTTGATATATTTTTATCCTCCTTAGCCCCGCTGAGCCTAATGACTTGTTTCATGTTACTTAAACCCTTATTATGAGCCCATGGCCTTCATTTCATATTATTTCCAAGCCTAGCTCGGGGGAGCTTTTGTATGGGTTGAGTTTGAGATTGGTTTCATGGTTTGGTTTGGTTGTGGAGGAATTAAAAGTATATTTGTGGTTTGAGTGTTAGAAAAAGAAAAGAAAAGGCAAAATTAGAGTTGCGTGAATGAAGTTCAGAAAAATGAAAGAAAAATGAAATAAAAGTTCAAAAGAATTCAAAGTCCTTCATACGAGTACGTGCATAAAAAAATTCTCTTCATTGCTTGAAAATTGGGTTTGTTGTGAGTTTTCATTGATTTATGAGAGTTGGGTTATTTTTCGTGGTTATATGGTGTTGTTGGGAGTTGCTTAGGCCATCTTAGGCCTTGTTTGAGTGATTCATGCTCCCCCTTTCTCGGTTTTTCCACCACATCTCCTAAAAATATCCCTACCCCTTACCTAAGCCCCATTACAACCCTATAAAGTCCTCTTAAGCTCGTGTCTGCATTGTTTATTGGATTGATTTCGAGTCAGTTTGTCAAAGTTAAAGAGTATGTCTGCTAATTGAGTCGACTTGACTAGGATGAGCGTCATTTAACCTTCTTAAACACATGAGAGTGTGAGTGGGAAGGGCAATTATGGTCGGGTTGGTGAGTGTTCGGGTATGTTCTTTGCCTCCCACAAAATAGAGAGGAGTGACACCTTTGTGAGAGCCCTTTCAGGATTTGTATGCCTTGTGGATGCTAAAATTTGATGAATTGCTTGGATGATTGGTGGTTGGATGGATTTGATTAGCTGAACTTGAATTTTGCCTGCTTGAACGATTCTTTGTTTTGAAAACGTTTTGAGCTTTGATTGTTTTTATCTATGGGGTGAGGCAATTTATTCCATGTTCATGTTTTATTTGCTTGAGGACAAGCAAAAATTTAGCTTGGGGGAGTTTGATGTATCATATTTATATATAGTTTCTAGATGCATTTAGATTGCATTTAGAACTCCTTTTTGAGCATTTAGGTGCATAATGACATGAATTACACAAGTTGTGCTCTACTACTCCCCGTTTGTGTGTTTCGATGATTTTCAGGTTATTTTGATACAAAGTGATCATGAGTACCAAGGATGTAGCCTATTAATCATTGAAGATGAAGGTAGCTTGCACAATGATCACAATACATCTGTTTGGGATAATATTGAATTGGAATGAAGCAAAGAGTTAGTGAAAGAAGTGCCAAAACTGACACACCTTCACTATTTTCATTATAACTTTTGATAGAAAATTGATAATCAATAAATTCCAAATGGTTTGGATTCTATACTTCAAGAGCTTTCCAATGATAGGTCACACGCCCCAATCGGACTTCTGGTTTGAGAGATATGGTCTTCGCAAGTTGATGCAGAATTGCAGTTTACCCACCCGATCGGGCGGGAATTGACCCGATCAGGCCTGAAGCACGGACAGCTCTTTTCCGAAATTCTATCTTTTTTTAATTAGACTTTGGGCTATTATAATTAGCTATCCTTCATTATTTTTAGGGACATCTTTTTCTCTATTTTTATTTCCATAGTTCTTAGCTTAGTTTTATTTAGTTTAAACACTTTAGATTAGATTAAAGGTGATTGAACCTCGGGTTCGATTTCAATAAAAGTTCTTGCTTTCTGTCAATTGGTATTCTTCTCTACTCTTAATTTCTTTAATTATTTCGATTGCTTAGTTTATTTATTCAATTGTTTTATGATGTTGAAATTAGGGTTTCATATTAGATCTTTTGATGTTGATTCAATTATGAGTGAGTAGTTTAATTTATAGGGATTTAGAGAGGGAAGCCTTGTTTATACCATGATTATTTGAATTGCTATTGGTTTCTAGGGTTTGATGAGATATGTTATGGTGTGATTTGTTCTTATTAAGTAATTAACGTTATTGCGCAATTTCTTTGATTACTTGAGGTTAATAATTGTTTGCACATATCCGTCTTACTTTTAGAGGCCTAGTTCACACCAGTAATTCTGATTATGTTTGTGAACGTGCTGCATATGTTGAATTATGGGCGTTGAGACTTAACCATAGCTTGACACGGCTCTAATCTATCGATTCTTGGCCTAGGTTCCGATAGTTGTTTGATCCTTTGATTGGTTTAAGCATGGTGCACCAAACTAATTCCTTAGACCTTTAATTCATAGTTTAATTCCCATCTTTATATTGCTTTCTTTAGTCTAAATAGTAGTTCAGCTGATTTCTATCTGATCTTGTCTGAAGTAGCTGTTTAGCTGAATATTAACTTAGAAACTCTGTCTCTCTGAGGATTCGACCCTACTTCCCTTTACTATCATTGTTAGAGGACTTAGGATTTATCTTTGATTAGGTGATACGACTTTAGCCTATCAGAAACACATCTAAGAATTCATTCACAATAGGTACATCCTCAATTCTCGACTCAACTTCCTTGATTACATCTCGCACATTACAAAGAATACTTCACAACCTTTCCTTATCAACTTTTCAGCTTGCATAATAGAAATGATCCCAAAACTCTTAGGTTTCCTAAAACGTCGGTACGAAATCGACATCCCCGAAGGACTCTTCAAAACTACCCTCTGAACTTTACAATCTATCTCGGTTTATAAGAAGTAAGCCAATCCATTCCTAGAATAACGTCTAGGTCTCCCAAATTGAATTCTATGAGGTTAAAGGGAAAAGTACAACCTCCTATCTTCAATGGTAAGTTTCTAAACATCTTAGTACACTTCACAACTTCTCTAGTAGGAATACTAATGGGAAAATCAACGACTTCAAAGTCTATTAGACCCAAACTCTTAACAACAGACGACGAAAGAAAAGAATAGGTCGCTCCAGAATCAAATAAAGCATTAACCAAAGTGGAGTTGATAGAAAAAGTACGAGAAACTACATCAGCGGACTTTTCAGCTTCAGTTTGACTCATCACGATCAGTTTCCCCGGATCTTTACTCTGGTTGTTGTTGTTGTTGCTCCAATTCACAGGCCTAGTGTAGCTTCCATGACCATTCTGCGACCCCGAAGGTTTCGGTCCTTGGTTGCTAGCTTGGTTATAGCCAGATCTTGCCTGACCATTGCCTCCATTGGCATTCTGCTCACGTTTATGCTTCGTGAAACACTGGAACTCCCTATGTCCCTTCTTCTGGCAGTAATTGCATGTAACCAGATATCCCTTACAATCTCTACCAAGGTGGTTCTTATTACATCTCTTACAATAGTAAGTCCTCTCAGGCTTAGCCCAATCACTACACCCTTGACCATTCCTGTTCTAGAAATTTCCATTTCCATTCTTGTTCCTCTTGTAACTACCTTGACTTCCTCCAGCTTGGAAATCTTTCCTCTTATCTCCTAGGGCAACGTTCTTCTTGTCACGCCTAGTCTGCAATCCATAAAGTTTGGATTATTTTGAAAAGGTACCCCTAATAGTTTGGATTATTCTAGAATAACTCATAGTTGGGATAATTTTGAGCCGAACGGTTATAGTTGGGTTTATTTCAGTCAATCTTTCCATTTTTTTCTTACATGTTGCTTCATTACACCTCCTCTAATCTCCTTAATGGTCGTTGATATAGGGAAAATTAGCTCATTAATAATCCCCCTAAAGTCAAACTAATACCTAACTAGACCATTAAAATAGGTAGTGGTATGAAAGGGTCATTCTTCCACAAGGACCAAGGAACACCAATATGTGTCAATTTAACAATAAGGTAGGCCTGAAAAGAGTCAAAAGGTATCAACTACCAACCAAGTACCAAAGATCAGGGAAAGGGATCCAACACCACCCAATCATGATTTAGGGAATTAGAAGGGTGAAATATGGAGGAAAGAAAACCAAGCAACTAATTGAGGTTATTGACTCTTAACTAGCTCTAAGCTCTCTCTCATGGGTGCATAAAACTACCTAGATCACATAATTAAGCCACTCGCATGGTCCCAATCATGCAACCAAGGAATTATCACAATGTCAATCCACAAAACCCTCACTCAAATCTCAATCTCATGAGTAATTAAGCAAGATAATAGCATAAATGTCAACCTTAATCTCCTCTCTCGATTTGATTAAGGTATCAATAAAACAAACATCCAAGTGGCCAACTGGAATGCAAGAAATAGTAATAATGCCATTAATCAATTAAGAAGCTTAATCAAACCCCTAATTTCACATTCAAACACCCAAAATCGGCAGTAGTTGGGTTTTCACCCAAACCCTAACCAACAAACTACTCCATAAACACAAAAATGAGAACTTTAGAAAAATTAAATTAAATTCTATTTTTATGATACTAAACATTAATCTAACATTAAATTGAACAAAATACATCACAAATATTAAGCTAAGCATGAATAATTAATCTAAGAAAAATAATTAAAATAAAGCAATAAAGGAAGATAGAGAGAGTAAGAAATGCTCATTGATAAATTGCTGAATCTTTAAATACAAGTTGTCACCCTTGAATCTCCAAATCTTCAATCTCTCTTTGAGTTTTCTCACTTTTCTCTCTAACCTAAGCTATGGAGGCTAATCCTCCCTAAAACTAGGGTATCTACCCAAGGTTCACAATCCCCTAGTTTAGGTTAAAAAAAATATTTACACAACCCCCAACTAAGGGAAAAATGGGGAAAAGAAATAAAAAATTCACTTTCGCAAACCCGCAGTGTTCGGGCTGGCAAACAGTGACAACCGCCCGATCACAGGAAGTAGGAATTCTAGTAAAAAACAGGGAAAAATGGATCGGGCAAACACAAAGTGATCGGGCGGGCACAAGGGTGATCGCCCGATCACCCGATCTGTGGGCACGGACAATTGACCTTGTAAAGATCATAACTTCTTCGTTTCTCGTTGGAATCAAGTGTGTGACCTCTTGTTGGAAAGCTACCGAGATGAAATTCAATGTCCATCTTGAATCACTACCAAATGATGTTTAGTTTGTGAGATATAATCTTTTGAAGTCAACCCTTGTTCAAAACATGAAGGAAACTTGGTGGATTTTGCTTCCTTATCCTCCTTTTGCCTTTCTTTCTTCGTTATTCATGCTCTAAACCTTGTATATGAATTCTTGGGCTTTTGTAGCGAAATCAGAAGTTTACTTTGATAGTACCTACAAAAAAACACGATGGAAATGCCAAAAAATGTCATAGAAATGAGCGAAATGACAAAAAAATCTACAAAAGAGCTACAATCTCTAAAAATTGTGAATTGAGCAAAACGAAACTATAAATTGCAAGATAATGGAGAAAAATGATTCAAATCAAAGGAACATAAGATGTTTAGAGTGATATAAATATCACTCTTCAGTCTTAACTACCCTTATGGCCATAAACTAATTTATTACTTAAGTAGTGATTAGTACCTGCTTCAACCACTGTAGAATAGAATTATTTTAAAAAATGATTACCAAGTAACGATTTTCATAATTTACTTTAATAGGTAGATCGAAACAAAAAATCCTTAATAAAACCAATTTTAGTACGTACTACCTCTGTCCCATATTAATCGCAACAATAGCTTGTTCACATAGTTTTAGGAAGTTAATAGAGTAGGATGTAAGTTATATTAATTATTGTAAAAGTTGATGTGATAGAACGCGAAGTGGTACTTTTAGGAAGCTAATAGAGTAGAGGAGTAATATTTTAATATTTTTCATAAAAATCAATGAATGAGTGAGGTATATTAGTGGGGTGATATATAATAATTAATTGGTGGATCTATGCCTAAAATAGAAGTGTTGCATTCAACCATATATGGAAAGTGTTGCAAGTAATATGGGACGAGGGAGTAAATATTTTAGAATTTATCTCAATGTTCCTTTCTAAACTAACAACTTTTAGAACTTTAATAAAAATCGAAATAATGTGTTTTAAAGAGAGAAGTCGCGAGAGAGAAAATAACAATCACCTACCCTAGACTCGCCAGCAACTAGGGTAGCGACAACGCCCGCCTTTGGTGGTCAGCGATGCCTTTGAATTCAAGTGGTGCATGGTTTTAGTTCTTCAACCGCCTTCTTTGGGTCCGTGGAGTCAGCTCATCGACAAATTTTCTGGAAATCAAACGACAAACATATTCTAGCTTCTGCTATGGCATAGGCACAAGGATTAGGCCCTGTTTCTTCATTTGGGGCTTTGATATCTTCTCATTTAAGCTGCCTTTAAGATGATATTAGTGAACTAGAGGGTCTCTTACAATGGTTACCCCTGGTGATATTCTATTAGTTGTCTCCTTCCTTAAGGAGGAAGATAACTTTCTGCTGAAATCTAAGAAATTTATGAAGCTAGTCTCAATTACAAAAGAACCATCAAATTTCTCTATTTTGTGGCTGACATGGTCGTTGCACGTGCCAAATTAGTAATCTACTCAAGCTAATATAGGATAAGAAAGTGGTGAATCCACGAGAAAGCAAAGTTTAATCAAAGTTTGGATGCGATTAAGAAAGCTAAATCTATTTTTGGTGAGTTTTTTATATTAATGATTAACTAATAAATTATGAACTAATTAACTAGTAAACAAAACTAAGTGATTGGATTAAAACAATATAAAAAAGACACTAGGGATAGGGGATTCACAAGCTAACCAAGTATTTACCAATTTGTCAAGCTAAGGGGATTTATTAGGGTCAATTAGGAGACTAAGTCACTCATTTTTTTTCCTAATTAATCACTCAAGCTAATTAAGAGGACCTAATCAACCAATTATACATATTCTCATGGTAAAATCAATCAATCAAATATTTTCACAACTCATAGTGATTCAAATAAGGTCCTAGGAAGTCAATCACCTATTCTCATGGTGAAGTCAACCTATTGACTAACCTAAGGTGAATCCAAGGCTTCATCTCTCAATCCTTCACCTTGGATTCCCAAATCAAGTTTAAATGGTGATCAATCAATTAAACATGACAATAAAATAAGCTAGACAACATAATCTCACCTAAGTTTAACCCCCAAGCTTGACTTTTATTATCAACACATGATTAACAAGTTCATCCCTTTCCCCTAACTAATAAACTACTCACTAGCCTTAGAAAAGATGAATGAAATAGCTTGAAACAACAATGGAAGACCAACAATGGTGAAAATCATTCTAATAAAGCTAATCAATAACTAATCACAACTAATCAAGTCTTAATCAAAATAAAACTAAGTATTAAAGCAATAAAGAGAAAGGTAAGAAGCAATACTCAAAACAAGATGAATAATCAACAAAAAACTTCCATTGATAGAGCTTCAAAACTTCAATATCCAAAATGAGATCTACTTTCTCTCAATAATGCTTCAACTTCTCACTCTAGAATCTCTCTAATTAAGTTAATAAAATTCTAAATTTAAGACTAAGTAGTTTGATTATTACTAAATTGGTTTATATACCCCATAACATTAAGGGCAAAGGCGTAAAAAGATGGGCCAAAAAGAGCAGCGCTGCACAGTTGAGCGCCCGCTCCAAGGTCGCTCCTGGGTCTCTCTAAGTTCCTACCTCCTTTCTTTCAAATCCTTCTTCACAGAGCGCCCGCTCCGCCCGAATTGGAGCGTCCGCTCACCTGTTTTTACTCTCCTTCCTTGCAAATCTATCAAAAAGTACTCAAGAGGAATTAGATAGGGGAGGGGATGCAAATCCATATGCAATGAACTACATGCAACCTACCTAAAAGCAAATGTACTAAAACTAATGCAAGGCATGCACACAATGAAAAAGGATGCAAAAGGGGAATAATGGAAGTTACATGGCCTAATATGCATCTAAATGACCTGTAATTACTCCTAATTAGTGAGCCTAGAGCTCACTTATCAATGGCCACTTTTTTATGTGAAAATATGGATGATTGTGACAATAACCCTTGCATCTAAGAATTATTTTTGTCTCTACGTCTCAAAGTTGTTACTTGTGATATAAAATTAGATGAATTTGATGAAATAATTTTGATTTGCTCTTTGATTTTGGGACTGAGAAGAAGAATGTTTAGGCTTATTTTAGAAGAAGATATTTTTAGGCTAAATTAGGAATCAATGCAAGCTAGGCTCTTAAGGATCTCCATACCGTGAAATCTAAAGAGTTAACAAAGATAGTAACAAAGATTTAGCTAGTGTAAAGAAGGAACTTTTCTTAGACTTGCATTGATTGTCTAACTTTGGTGCTGGTAGTGTACCAAGAGGGTTGGGTAAGGGGTTACCCACTGTTAAGTAAAAGGGTGTAATAGGGGAGGCTATAATGAAATTACTCAGTTTAGATGTTTTTAATTCTCAATTTTGTGATACAAAAAGCATGTTAGAAGACAATTAAGGATCTAGTTCATGTTCAAGAAGCCATTAGTATGCAACTTTGCGAATCCGGAACTCATTCTTTGGCATGTCTACGACATGGTCCATGTTCAAGTGAGGCTTTGAAGGTTCCAATGGAGGGTGAGAAAAGTATGGATGTTGTGGTAACGTTCACTCATATGGGTAGCGAAAATGTAGGTGATAAGCTGCTGAGAAAAGAGAAAAGAGAAAGAGAGCAAGTACTATTCTTTTTCATTGTCTTTTGTGAGGGTGTTTTATTCTTTTTCATTGTCTTTTGTGAGGGTGTTTATCCTCACACCTAAAATCCAATCTTATTGGACTCTCCTTCTCCACCTTCGTCAGGATTCATGTATGAGGCCACCCACGAGACCTACTGGTGAAAAGCAATGGTATCCACCTCACCACATGTTTTAAGTATAGGGATAACTAATTCTAGAAGGTGTATTTTGGAACCAAAAGAATCCGAGGCAACAATAACGAATCAAGCACCTGGAAACAAGGTAAGCAAGGTGCATGTTGTTAATTTGGTAAAAAACATAAGGTAATCAGCCGTTATATTTTACTTTGTTTCGGTCATTAATGTGTCTTGGGTCCTCCAAATTTGGTTACTCAAGTTGAATGACCGCTCCTTTTTATGTTTGTTGCCTGTATCGTTGTAAAAAAAATCTGAGTTTTATTAAAAGAGAACTAAAAATACTTATTAGTTATGCACTTTTGCTGGCTAACAGCCAAGTAGAATGTTGCAACTAACGAATTTCAGGAGCATTAAAACCTCATCTGCAGTTTTTTGCCTTTAGTATGGGCCCGAGCAGAACAATGGCTATATAAGGCGGGAAGGATTAGAATAGAAAGACAGCTCGTTCTGAAAATTTAGTCCAAAACTTTAATTAAACGCTCTGAAGTCTGAATTCACAAGAGAAAGCGAAGAAAAAGAATTCCAGAGAGAATAATGGTGAATAATTAGAACAGAAAGAGAAGCAGACAGCTCGTTCTCGAAATTAGCAAGAGTTTTGTAGTTCAAACCCTTAATTAAACCAGTCTGAATTCACAAGAGAAAGCGAAGAATTCCAGAAAGAATAAAAATGGTGAAGCCAAACCCAAATAGCCGAGACAGACAATCCCGAAGACGAAAGAAATTTATGGACATGCGTAGAGAAGCCCTCCTTCTCAATCCTAAAATGGTGATGAACTCATCTTCTTCTGATCATATTCATCTTCAACAACAACACCAAACAAGAATCAATACTCAAGAAATAACACCATCTCCATTATTAAAGAAGAAAAGAGTATCAAGATCACCCAGTTACAACTCTTCTACTTACGCTACTTGTCCTTCTTCTTGCTCTCCTCCTTTCTCTGACTCTGAGGATTTCTCCTCTTCTAAGGTACACCCTTCTTTTCTTTTCTTTTCTTTATTACACTATTATTTCTTTCTTCCTGAACTGGGTTTATTACTTAATCAACCGGATTGTAGAAAATGAAGACGGGATTCAGCCAATGGCCTCCAGTATGTCGCAATTGGATGAGTCTATTGCCGCCGCTTCCACCACCACCATCGCCAAAGCTACTAAGGAGGACTGTTTCCGACCCTGTTCCACTTTTGTCTCATTCCTGCGCCCACAACACCACCTCCACTTCTAACGTTAGTTTATACATGAATCAATTTTTCCTTTGTTTTTTTTTTGTTGTAATCTAACTGACATATTATATATGAATGGGTTTTAATCAGGAGAAGAAGACGGAGGAAGAAGTGAAGGTAGAGAAGTTGTCAAAAGAATGGACAATGTTGAAGCTCAAATGTGGATGTGGCTCTCATTTCCTATTTTTATTCAATGCTGCTGACAATAGTTGCTTTAAGCTCGTCTGATTTCCATTTGTGATGTTTCTTCATTGGCAAATTGTATAGGGAATTAGGATTGGTATAATTGGTAAATTCATAGACATTATACTTGTTCATTGCTGACAATAGATTCTACGAGCTCTCATTTTTTGTACTTGTTCATTGGTAAATTCATACAAGCTCCTCTAATTTCCTCTTTCCACTTTCTCTATTAAACCCCCACTTTTTAGGATCTACATAAAGTTGTATAGGGATTTAGGATTTGTTATCATACAATTCAGTTTGTAATTGTGCTATAAATATAGGACGTGTTCCACCTTTTTTTGTATGTTGCTCTTTGTCAAGCAAAAAACTCAATGATATTGAGGATTTGATTGAATTTTTTCTTCAATAATGGTAAAACAATCTAAAATTCCAACTTTACGTAATAGTAAAACTTATTTACCTCAGTATCGTCCACATAAGCTCAGATAAGTACGAATATATTTTTTAGCACAAACTCACTATTTGAAGTAGCAAGTTTCAAACCAAACTTACTTTAACAAATCTTTTACGAGATAATGCCATTAACGGCCATGGAGGGGAAATTAGGCTACTTGGAACTTGCTACTTTAAGTAGCGATTTTCCTCTGCAAGAGTGATAAAAAGCAACTGTTCCCGATCCTACATGGATAGCATGGGGGTAAATAAGTTTGAAAACGACGCAAACTAGGAATATTGGCTACTTTTAGCATTATTGAGAAAAATCATTGATTTGATACTAATTTTTGGATAATTTTTCCCAGATGTTAATCTTAAAAAAATTAATTTGAGGAAAATTTGTGGAAAAAAAATCTTATTTGTCATAGCTTGTGTGAAATAACACTTTGTATTTTTTTTTTTGTGAGAACATGACAGGCTAAAGTCGTATCACCTAATCAAAAGTAAATCTAAGAACCAAGCTTTAATCGTTGCAAGCAATTCACTTTAACAACCACGATATATACTTACCAAGAAACCTCTAGTTATAACATTACTAAAATATATTCCTTAGGATTAAAACAGTACACCATTCTGTATTGATATCACTCAAACAAAAACATTCCTAATTACCTTTATTAAGTCGAGTTCCTTTAACAATCTCCTTAACTTTACTTTAATTGATAACGAGTCTTCCATCACTATAGTATAACTATCACTAAAATATTCACGTATCTCGATTATTCCAAATAAAATCTTAACAACGCCAATACCTTAGACTTAACAAGAAAAGATTAAACTAGTCAAGTATATTGATTCTGAGCGCATAAAGCTCTAGTAACAATAACTATGTTTCTCAATAATTATCATTAACTACTAATATTCCTTAAACAAGCCTTGACATAACTATTGACTTTCTTCACATGCTAAAGCCTTACATTTGTCTCAATAGTAACATTTCTTGATTAACAACCCTGTTTTGACATTCGTTTATGACATCGTAGTAAATACTCATAAAAGTAACTTAACCCATGAATACATTTCCAATTACTTTGATAATTATTAACCCACTACTATTGGAATCTTTATCTTGATAAGTACTCACACAAAATCACTTTTGTAAACCATTGATAGTACTCCATGAATCACGTGTTCACTCAACCTTAAGGTTTTACTATATTACCCTTCAAACTTGACAATATCTCATAATTATAGCCTCAATATATAGTATTTCTCCTCTCAACTTTATTTCCATAATCCAATGTCATATACCATGATATTAAATACTTTAAACTTGATATTATAAGTCAAGCCACCATTCTCATAGGTCAAACCTCATAGCTCATACCCCATAGTAAATAGCTTATAGCTTTTAACACATACCATATAGCTCACATCTCGTACCTTGCACTCCCACAACTTATAGCTTAGCTCATATTGCATATCTCGTACTTCTAACCTTATACTCATAATTTGCACCATATAACTCATACCACGTAACACTTTACTACCTCATACATAACAACTCATACGACATATAGTTTTCATATTTATAATCAAGAGATAACTTGCTGCCTATTACTATGCAACTCCATACACTTAATGCATTCCATTTAGAAGCATGAGCGTGGTAACTTAGTGTATAAGCATAATTTAGGTGACCTACAACATGTCAAGTGAACCTTAGAATGTTTTATCCATGTTATATACTTAAAATACACATAATAATATACATATCAGCAGTAATTTCATTTCATAAACATGCTTTATAATAAAGGAAAAATTATCAAGAATAAGTCAATCTTTGCGTTGACCGCTTTTAACAAGTCTACCTTAATTTATTGCATTAACAAGTAGACCTTGTATACCCTCCGCTTTTAACAAGTTTTTTTTATAGGTTACCTGATGAACCTGTAAAATGACTTTTTAATCCCCTCCCATTTGACTTTTTGACTTCTAAAAATGTCTTCCCTCCTAATTTTTCATATCTACCCACTACCTCCACCCCGTGAAAACTAGACCCGCCCCTGATAATCAACCCCACCGCTTTCCACCTCGGAAAACCTGCCCTTCACTCCTTTCTCACCCCGAAAAACCAAGACCCTCCTATTTTCCATCCCCAAAATCCACCTCTCACCCCTAAAAACCACCCCCTTCCCTTTCCCGCCACTGAAAACTAGCATGTAGTCTATATCCCCCACTCCAACCACCAAAAATACTACCAAAAAATCCAACAAAAAATACCAATTAATCGACACCATAACCTAAACCCCAACAGATTAGAGAGAGGGGAAGAATTGAAAACGGCGTCCTCTCACGAGAAAGTCTCTAAAGGTCTCTCTTATATATCTTTTGTATGGCTCTTGTGGCTTGAATATTGTTGAATTTGGCAACTTTGATTTCTTCCCGTATTCATCAGAAGTTGAACCACATAACTTATATTTCTTATGTAATTGCTCCACCTATGAGGAACAAGAAGATCATCATAAATGTCTAAGAATGAAGCCATGTAATCCAAGAACAGGTGGGGAAAAATAATTGAGGAACAATATGAAGACCCATGACATCAGTTAAAGGAAATGAATAATCTTGCAACAACTTCTTTTAAAAAGATATGTTACCACCTTTCTCATCCCACAACTAAATTGATGTACCTAGATAGGAAGCTCTTTATCAAATTCATAAAAGAATCTACATTCTAGCCAAAGCATAACAACAAGATTCGTTCACAGTGGATTTGTTGACCTGAGATGTTGGGCATGATTTGTTGGGGTTTAGAGAGAGAAAGAGTTAAGAAAGATGGAGGATCGAGTTGATGCTGGTGAAAGAGAAAGCAAAGCGACGGCTGGTGGCTGCTTGCACAGTGGATTAGAGAAAGAGAGGGAGGCAGAGGTGAGATACAGAGAGAAAATAGGAAATAGGGGTGGGGGGAGGGGATTTGTTTTTTTTTATATATATATCTTTAATATTTTTTGAAATAAAAATTTTATATTTTAAAATATCCAATAAAAAAAGTGACATTTGTCACTTTAACCTGTTAAATAGGTTAACAAGAATTGATAGCCGGTTCTGACTTGTTAAAAGCGGAGGGTATACAAGGTCTACTTGTTAATGGAATAAATTAAGGTAGACTTGTTAAAAGCGGTCAACGCAAAGGTTGACTTATTCTTGACAATTTTTCCTATAATAAAAAGAAACAATCACCTAACTATAGGTATGAAAATCTCTAGCTTAAAATTCAAATTAAGTGTGTACCTTGCCTTTGGCTGCTTAACACAGCGTAAACTTCTTAATTCAAATGATTAATTACTCCTACAACATTCCCTGAGTATACAAGGTGGTAAGGATTAGTTCAAACAAGCTTTAAAACATAAATAACTAAGCTAAACACAAGAGGAATGCAAAGTTGTATTTACAACAGCCTGTTTGATGTTTCTATGGAGTTTTATACACCTTCCTAAGGCTTACAAGCTTGAAAAACTAAGTAAGGATGTCTAAAAGAGATATATATAAGAAAAAGTAGGTGTTTTAGTAGAAGAATTGGGTGAAAAGAACCGAAAACCCAAAACAAATAGCAGTTTTTAGGCGGTACCTATAGGGGAGGGAAACCTCTTGTGGGTAAGGTTTGTTTCTTGGATTTTCTGGGTGATTCTTGCTTGAGGTGTTAGCTTTATGTGTTGTCTTTCATACATACTAAGGGTTTTGAGAAATCGACATCCAAAAAGCTGAGAAGGATCTTTCTTTGAGGATAGGCCTAAACTGATATTTTAGCTGGCCAGATCTTACTAAGTAAGGAAATTACCCTATTTAGCCACGTAATTATTGGGGAGAAATGACCATTCTAACCTTAAGACATCCCAATCATGGTGTAGATTAAGTTTGTTTAGGTTCCGAGTTTGGATTCAACCCCAAAAGGCTCTTTAACTGGAAGTTCATCGTCACTCGATAAAATGATCTCTATACGATTTTCACAATCTTAATGAAAAAGACTCTCAAGGACTTTCTAACTTATCTATTGGTTTTCAAAGCTTTCTTAACCAATAAGAATGGTAGATCTTACCCACTTTTGTCCTCGTATGATGTTGGAGAGTATTCTAATCTACTTAAAAGATCAAAACCAGATGAAACTTAACAAAACTTACAATTCCAAGTAACTCTCTTTCACCTGAAACTTTGGAATCCTGAATAACTTAACATAATTAACTTTAAACTCAATATGCTTAAAATTCAGGTTGTTACACTCTACCCCCCTAGAATAAGTATCTTCCTCGAAACTTCAAAACATAAGCTCTAAGATCAACCTCAAATATCCTCATATCACAACTCATATCTCATAATCTCATTCTCGATGTGATACATAACTGTAAACACTTATTCCTAACTTCTATTGCTCAAGACTTAAACTCAACCTGCTAGAAATTCAAGCTGTTAACTCTCAAAATGAAGCTTACTTCCTTTCTCATCTCGAGAAATAGGGAAGTAATATCTTCCATATCGCAGCATATCATGGAAACGTAGAGTTCTTGAAGGAAGCCATGAAAATATTACCAACTCACCTCGTTCAAAAACTACTCTCATCCAACGAACAACACCATTGTGGTTGGAATCCTCTTCACGACGCAACTAATAAACCTGATGTTGAAATAGTGAGGTTAATGCTTGGATTTTACAAAACAAATCACCCCCACCTCTTGTTCCTGATCACGTTAATCACCCTCTTTACAAACCTTGGTTAACACATTTTAAATCTCACGGATATAAGGGACGTTCACATAACAACGTCGCTGAATCGACGCCATTGCACATTGCCATTAGGTTTGGTCAAGATGAGGAATGTGCCATGGAGATATTGCTAATAGAAATTGAATTTGCTCTGTGGAATGCTTGATAAATATGGAAATAGCCTACTTTTCCTTACAGTTCAAAAAGGGTTTAACAAAGTTGCTGACACGATATTGAACTCTGACTGTTCTTATAGACTAAGCGGCGAAAATGGCTCCACTGCCCTCCAATCTCCATCTTGCACCTAGATGCTCAGGTTTGATTTTTATCATGATCAGATATTTCAATTTAGTAATAGTTTTATTTTCTCATTTTATTACATGAATTATTCTCATTTTAGTTGTTGGGGGTTATTCACAAAAAGTGCCAAGTTAAAGGCGATTTTTCACAATTTTTCCAAAGTTTTATATTAAAATTCTTGAATGACAGGAAATGTTATAAAATTGATGCTTAGGAAGCACCTCGACCTCCTCGTCTCCATTGGTAGCGAGGGATACAATGTGCTCTGGAAATGGGCAAAGGAAGGATCATTTGAGGCATTAGAGTTGCTTTTAGATGAGGGACACTTGCTAGTTGCTGCCATGTCCGAATACACGGATATACTAGTCTAGGAGTACGCCTTTCTTATTGTGGACGCCTCTATCTGGTGAAGCAGTGCCCGCGTTTATGAGTAGGTGTCCAGTTGTCAAGTAAGCCAAGAGGCTAGATCCCGTAATGAGGACAGTGAGATATACCGCTTTCAGGAAAGTCCCCCTACTGAAGGACTTGTACTACGTGAATGATGTGGGTGATAACGAAACAAGTGCATTACACCTTGCGATGATTATTCCAAAATTCGAGTTTGTGAAAGCACTTGTAAATTTTTACCAGCAACGACAAAGGGCAGGGGAGACGTCTATGCTTCCATGGCAATTACAGTCTGGTAATGGGAATACACCTTTGCACTCATCTATCTCTCTAAAACTTGAACAACGTGCACTGTATTTCTTAGAACTCGATTCAACATTATGTGAGATAAAAATAATAAGGGCGACAGCCCCCTCCTTGCCTCTGTTCATGAAGGATGTTAACAAGTGGGGGAAAAGATTTTGAATCTTTATCCCGATCCTCAACATGTTATGCCACAATGATGGACAAACTTTGCTTCATTTGTTAAAATCGTGTTCAGGTACTATATTACTTTTTGTATGCTTCTCACCTTTTGCTACTAGATTTTTTTCTCAGTAAGATGAATGCCTTACTAGGTCGGGAACCTACCCAAATCAGATAGTCTTATGGGCCATGGGGAGGTAAGGGAAATCCCTACCTCAAACTTAAAGAATCCTAATGCTTGAATTGAGGGTAATGTATTAAGGGGTAATAAAGTCAAACATAAAGGTGATGATAAAGGGGATAGAGTGATGGTGGAGAGGTTAAGGTGGTGTTGGTTGAAAGAAAATGGCAGAAAGAGGAACTATTACCCTCATTATGAGGGTAATAATTACCCACCACCACCCCTAGGTAATAATTCCCCTCTTTCTTCCATTTTCTCCCAACCAACACCAACTTGTCCACTCCACCACCACTATATCCCCTTCCTTTATCATAACCTCTACATACGTTAGTTTTACTATGTTTGACTTTTATTATCCCCTTAATACATTACTCTCAATCCAAGCATTGCCCTAAATGTAATTGAAACTCCCCCAACCTCTAAATAAGAAGGTGCTTGTGTTACAGCTAGACCAAATAATGCTTAGTTTTTCTAATTATATTGTAGCACTTAATAGTTTTCTAACGCAAACTCATCGTATGTGTGGTTCTTACCTGTGTAAATTTATATACGTATTACATAAATCGCAAAATACCGCATAATACGTATTGCAAAGTGGTAGTTTTTTTTTTTTGCAATTTGAAAAACAAACATTGAAAATTTCTTTTTTCTCAATGTTGTGGATCAAGTAGCACAAAAAAGGTTGATGATTTAACTTTTTGTGGCTTTTTCGATGAAATAGACAAAATTAAGTTGTATGGATGTGCTTTCATTCTAATGCTATGTGATTACATGTATAAAAAAGCTATTAGACCAAGTTCAAGCAAAGATGTCATAAAATTATGTTATGTGAATTGAAAGACTAGGATTATTTGAGTAGTGACACCAATTTTATACAATTGAGAAATACATTTGATGAGGATAGGTGATTGCATTTCATTAATTTGGTGATCAATTTGCTTAATTTTATATTTGGATGAAGAGGAAACTGGCAGCCGATTGCTTGGGAAATGTTGGTGGATGATAAATCTGCGGGATGGTAATGGAAAAACTACTCTTGATGAAGCGAGAAAATAAAATGTTCCATGGCTTGTGAGTTTATTGACAAACCCTTCTTTAATCCAAAAAGAACCTTTTAATTGGATTAGTGCATGTGAGAAAGATGACACCTCGAGTGTACTGGCATTCATTGATACTTGTAATGATCTTGAGGAGGTTTGTCGTAAAGAGTTTGATACTCTATTGCACCACGTCAAATTGGCAACTTACCAAGATTATCGAAACTTCTTAAGAATTCCATCTATTAAAGAACTTAAGAATACAACCGATAAAGAGGGTGACTACCCGAATCTACAGATAGAATAACTGAACTATAAAACAACCTAATCGAATCAGCATTATAGGTTCAATTCTAAAGAACGTAAAATCCCTAGGAAACTATATGCCAAACAACAATTACTAGCGCAATTATTCAATTTGGAAATAGAGAATTCACAAGGAAATAACAAGAACAACCAGATTCAAAGTTCAACCCTAGTTTGCTACTCATAAACAAAGAATAATCGATCGGCAATCGAACTATGTAATAGCAATTGATTAATTGAAAAGAAAACCAAATCAATAATCATACAATGAAAATAGAATTCAATATTATAACTAAGGAATTGTTTATAAAGGAAACCTCATAATAAACTGACCGAAGATTAGATTGTCGTTCTCAAGAATTGAATTACGCTACGATCGGCATAGTGCAATTCCACAAATCTTCAATTAAAAAGCAAATCATAGAAAGGTTAGAGAGAGGGGAGCAGTGTTTCTCTCTCTAATTAGGGTTCTAATAATGTCTAAATATCAATGAATAATAGTTAATGAAAAAGATAGAAATTATCAACTAAGTTAACAAAGAAAATCGACAAAATCGCCCAACCGCGTGTGCTGGGCTCGACAGGCGTGAAACGCGCATCGTAGGCGCGTAGGTCGCGCGCGAATGTTGCTGCTGGAACGCCAAGCACGCGAGGCGCGCATGTGGCTACGCGAGGCGCGCACGATTCCTAATCGTGGGTGCTGCTTTGCGTATGATGCGCTGGCTGCGGGCATGGATGTGTGGGGCGCGCGCTAACGCTGCTGGGCTTGCGTATGCTGCGTACGATGGTACTGAAGGCTTACGACGGCTTGCTAATTCTCATATGGACATTCGAATCGAACGCCAACCTTTACTCAATCACTTGGACATGTAAATCATCGAAACAATCACGAACGAGAACCAAAATGACCACGAACATGGGACGAAGTCCACCTGTAAATGATTAAATAATATACAGTCTCCAAACGTCCTTAAAACACCTCTAAAACACCGAAACCAACTCAAATCTCCATTTACCATACTTAGGCTAATAATTACAAAACTCCGCTTCTCAAGGCCTAAACCTCTACAAAACGAACTCCGAATCACTCTAAAAACACGCCTAATATGGTCTTATCATCATGCTAGGAAGGCGGAAGTAATATCTTAAGAAAAGGAGGTACACCTTAAGTAAATGACTTCAGTTATGACCGAGAATTGTACTGTAGAAACTTTGGAGCCCATGACTGGGTTATTAAAAAGTTGAAATCGAAGCCCCTAAGTGACTGATACCTCTAACAGGAAACCAATAGAATAATTTATAAGCCTTGTCATATAATAGAAATTATTGAGTATTAAGACTCCAAGTTATGAAGTCTACTAAGTATTACGACTTTGGTTATGGAATTCAGTTCGTTTTGTGATTTTGTTATGGAACCCTTTTGTTATGCATGGCCATGAACCCACGCAAGGGCAATAACTCTCTGACATGAAAAGGAAAATTTGTTAAAACCATTTTCCATACAACAAATTTGCTCAAAAAGAATGTTTTCTAAATTATCTATTTAATAAGTAATGCATGAGTTAGATTTTCTACCTCCAATTTCTCAAAGTGATTTCCGAAAAAAAAAAGGAAAATGGATTTATAAATATATGTATATAAAAATTTAGAGATTTGGTCTTTAAAGTGAAGAGTTACCTCGTGTCCTTAGTTCCTGGGTTTATAGCAAGAGTTTTGGAAAAATTAGTCGAGTTGTTTCAGAGAATGAGAATTTTGGTTTTGCCAACTACTTTGGTTTTCGAATATGTTTGAACTAATTTCACCCCCGGAGAAAGAACTATGTGTGTATAAGTATGTATATATGTGTACATTCTCTTTGTGGGAATTGTGTGGGACATGTCCTGGAAGTCTTGCAAGCAGTACGTAGTGGGGTGACGAGCCCCAAGTGTATAGGGAAGTGACGTAGCCCTCTTTAGTTTCATGTTCTTTTCCCCATATTGTTTAATCTGTGTTAAAAGGAACTTGAGATATTGCTTACGTATGAGTTTGCTAATTTTGATTATGTTGCGAAGGATTATATAATGAAGTTGTTTTTCGGGGAAATTATGAACATCCTTCAACGTATTTTATCTTTAACTCTTTGTTATGATTATGTTGGAAGGAATACCTTTGAGACATACGTTATATATAAGTATGTTTATTGAACTGAGAATTTACGAAGATATTCTCTTTCGGAATTTATTTGAAAATCAACAACAATCACTATATAGCTATGTTGGAAACTCCGATCCTAAAGTTGTACGATTTGTCGAAATCGGCGAGGACTTGTTTTCAGTCCTGTTGAACCATTATGTGTGTGTGTATATATATATATTAGCTTTGTATGTTTTAAAATAATGACTTTCATGTTATATGTATATCTTAGACTAAAAGGTCCTATTGCTTAAAGTATTGATAGATTTCGGAGTATGAGTAAATAACTCATTATGAACTTTTGTGTTGCTTTTTGGATGAATGAGATTTTCATAATCCTTACTGTATTTTGGAAATATGTTGAATGGAAGAGATAAAATGTGTCGATGACCTATGAAGGACTTGTTTTGGATTACGTCAGGACATACGATTATTGAATTTTTTTTTTTTTGGTAAGGAGAAGTTGCCCGGACCCCGCTCGGGTCCTATTGGGCCAGGCACTTGAGAATCCCCACCTCCAAATGCCCCTAGTGGGATTTGATCCCATGACCTTGAAGTCATGGGGCCAAACTCTTACCACTAGACCAAGCCAAGCTTGGTACGATTATTGAATATGAGTGGTTATATAAAATCATTTTTGATCCTCGTATATTTTGGAAGGATGCCGACACTTGTACTATGATTACAGTACAATATGTTTGTTAAGTTTATCCTTACAATCCTTATGTTGTTGTGTTTTCTAAATTCACTGTTATATTGGAGCTCATACCTTAAGTTATGTATAAATTAGCTTCGAAATCTAAAGCCACCTAAAATGAATTTTTAGGTAGGACAATGTGTGCTCAGCTTTCGCGGATTTTGTTCTTGGAACCTGTCCTAGTGGGGGAAGATTTCCATGTTGATAGTTTTGCAGGTTTAGTATTGAAAGAGACTAATAGAGTAGCAACGAGATGACTTTTGGAGCCTACGTTATGTGTAGAGATTTTAACTATTTATGGGATGGAATTCAAGTTCATGTTGTATTAGTTTAAAAATTCTATTAAAGCATTTTGTATTAAGGGATTATTTTCGCTGCGAGTTAAGCCGAGTTGTAATTGATTAATTGCGATTTGGACATTAGTTGTCATTTATGATGTTAATGATGTTAAGCAGGCAGCTCGAGGAGAACGAGTTGTTACACGGTTGGTCATGTGGAGAGTGAAATGGAAGGCTTTGAGAGAGAAGTTCACACTGATGATGAGCCCTATGCTTCTATCACTAAAGCACCGAGTTTGAACATTAATGAGGTGAAGAAAATCTCTATGCTTGTCGATAAAACTATCGTCGAGGAGACACATGAGGCGGAATTAAAGGTCCTTGCCGCTTCCATTGATAGAGTTAAAACCCCTTCCCCCCCTCTCTTAAGTATGTTTTCCCTGATGATGCATGTACTTATCCTGTTATTGTCAACTCGGCTCTTGCTGACATCTCTATACCAGAATTGATTAAG
This sequence comes from Patellifolia procumbens, assembly GCA_947645195.1. NCBI lineage: Eukaryota > Viridiplantae > Streptophyta > Magnoliopsida > Caryophyllales > Amaranthaceae > Patellifolia > Patellifolia procumbens. The sequence goes on from CANSGD010000032.1 coordinate 67,681, forward strand.
ATATTACAAAAATGTAAAGATGTCATTGGGAACTCGATTGATGACCTTAAGGGGATAAGCTCGACTCACGTGGTTCCCGACCAGTGAGTTTGATTTTTCCCCTCTCTTATAATTGTTAGCATTAGACTTTTCACAGTGAGGACATTGTGTGGTTTAGCTTGGGGGATGATGTATATATTAGTTGCATATAGTTTGCATTAGTTGCATATAATTTGCATTAGTTGCGTATTAGTGTCATGTTTAGATTACATATTAGCATTTAGTATCATGTTTAGGGTGCATGTAGAATCCTTTAGTTTAGCATGTGCATATAGATTGCATTTAGGATAGAGCTCTGCCTTTGGTACGCATGTGTCTTTCTTGATGACCTGAAAACTGAAAAAGGAAATGCTTTGATAGTCTCTAGTAGGCCAAGGAATCGATTGGTTGTGGTATGATTGGTCTCCTTCTTGTGCAGCTCAACTGACGTTGGTAGCTATACCTTTTGTGGGACCATGTTTTTATAGCCTTATAGACTGACATCTTTTCAGTCTTATCTGCTTGTTGTGTGATGCTCTTCCTTGACGAATGTTCTCTAGAACTTGCATTGATTCTCTTTGAAATTGCATTGACTGGTTTGATTCTTGAATATGATTGAGGAGTTCGATATCTATTTGAACTACATTGCCAAATGCCACTCACATTATCTTATCTCCTTTGTCACCCTCGTGAGCCTGAGCCTATTTTCTTATTTAACCACATCTTTAGCCTATTACCGATTTTCTAACCTAGGGGATTGTGAAGCTAGATTAGGGAGGGGTATATCTTGTGATTCAGTGCTCTGATAGTGATTTGAGTTGGTTGTATGATATGTGTTTTGGTTATAACTCAAATTCTGTGTTGAGTTCACTTTCTTCCCCTTCTTGTTGATCTCCTATCTCTCTTTCTTATTAGTTATAAAAAAATAGAAAAAAACAAAGAAAAAAACATTAGAAAAGAGAAAAAAAATGGGAACATCAAACATCCCAACAAAAAAAACTGTGGTTTTGTTCTTAGTACTTAATAAAGCGAGATTAGGAGATTCTATTAGAGGAGGTAATACTGGTTAGTTGAGTGGTTGTAACAAAGTTAGATGGTTTCAAGTTAGCGTTTGTTTAGATGGTGTTTAATTAGGAAGATTCACTTTCCCCCTATTTAGCACCAAATTCCCAAATGTCTTCACACCCTTACCTTTAACCTTCATTACAACCTTGATAAAATCCTCGTGATTCTCAAAAAGAACTAACGTCTCACGCGATGGAGAGTGAGAAGATATGCAAGCCTATGGTAGGATTTAGTGAACGGAATTGAGCCTTGAGCGATCATTGTAACATATAAATACACGAGAGACTTTGAGCACGACCAAAGTGAGAGCTACCATCCATATGACTAAGCCAAGTTTGGGGGAGAACTTGTGGTAAGATTGGTTGATTTTCCTTGTGTTATAAACTTTGAGACTTGATAGTGTTTTGCATTTATTGATGAAAATGTTTGAAGTTCTTTATTCTCTATCTTGGCATGCGTAATATTGTGAGGATTCATTGCACTTTTGCCCTTGTATTTGATTTGCATTGCTTGAGGACAAAAAAATGGACTAGCTTGGGGGAGCTTGATAAGCACTCTATTGTGCTTAATTGTAGGCCATGTTTAGTATCCTTGCATGTAGTTTAGAGCATTTAAGCCTAGCATTGCATGTTTTTTATCACCTTTGAGTTATATTGTCGCTTCATTATCTGTTTAGTTGTTTTTGGATGATTTCTAGGCTAACTAGCAGGTTTTCGAAGTCATTTGATCATTGGAAGACTAGTTGTGGACTTTTGAAATTCAAATGGATATAACTTTTGATCCATAAATCGGATTACGTTAATTCTAGTGGGAGGTGTTATCTCGTTTCGATAGCTTTCCAACGACTGGTCATAAGCCCAATTCCGATAAGAGACAAGAGAGATATAATCGTTTGAAATTGAGTTGTCCGCTGACTAAAAGTCAACATGTCCGTGTTGACTTCAACACACCCGTGTTAGGCTTTTTCCACGAAGACAGTCCCGCTGCTGCTTGCCCACGGATTTGAGAAAGTCAGGCCAACACGGCCGTGTCGATTTTCACACGTTCGTGTTAGCTGAATTTCATGAAAACAATAGATGCTTTCTGAAGACGCTGATTTCAGAGAATCAGGTCTACACGCCCGTGTCGTTTTGGATACGCCCGTGTAGACCTGTAGTTCGGATTTTTCCCGATTTTTCATCTTTATTTTTGGGATATTATAAATAGGCTTTGCATTTTTGTTTTATATTAACTCGACTCTTAGACTCTAATTACTTAGTTTTCTCTCAAAACACTCTTAAACTCTTAGTTTGTCATATTGGCACTCTTATTGAAGATTCAATTGCTCAATTAATCCAAGTATATTTCTTTCAATCTCTTCTCTCTATTTTCATTGCTTTGTTAATCATGTTTAATTTTATTAATCTCTTTTGCTTTGAGTCGATGATTAGTGAGTAGTTCATTATCTAGGGTTAGGGCCAAAATATGAATTAAGGACTTAATTATGATGTTCATGTAATTGTCTTTCCTGTTGATTTTTGCATTGATCTTGGTATTTTGACACCCTAGTGTAGATCTCAATCGAGTTTATGCTAGGGCTTTTAGATTTCAATTCCTCTTAATTGAATATTGATTTCTTCTTCATTCCCTTGAATAAACTTAATTACTAGACCAAGAGATTGAGTAGAAATTAAGATGATCCATGTATTAGGGTTGCTCCATGCTTATTGAATCCATTAATCAATTGAATAGAAACCATTCGAGAGAGGATCTAGTTGATTGACTAATTGATTATGAGGGCCATTGGAGAGAGGAGTCGAGTAATTTAGAGGACAACTTAACTTTGCATATTTTTCGCCTGTGAGCTTTAATTGCATTGGTAGTTGTTGCCTAACACGGATTCATACGAGTAGCCCGAACTCTAGTGTTTGCCTTATTATATTTACATCTAATATTTAATTGTTAGTTGTTACTCCTAACTAGTTATTAGTTGATAGTTATTCAATCCTTCACACCCCTAAATACCCTTCACTTAGGTAGTTTTAGACTTAATAGACCTTAGTTAATCCCTTTTTCCTTATGGTTCGACCCTTGACTTGCCATTGCTAGGTTCATAGTAGTAGCTCGTTAGGATTGTAAATATGGTTTGGAAAGCGGTTCTTAGTACCATAACGACACATTAAAAACCTCTTATCAACATTACCTTATTAATACAGAGAAACTTGTGAAACGAATAAAAAATTCCTCCAAACTTTCGTTGTAATATCCTCCTATTGATTTCGACGTTTAGGGTTGGCTATTCATGGATAGAGTTACAAGATTACGTAACTCCTTTTAAGATGGATATAATTTCACCTTGAAGAAAGCACAAAGGGGGCGTTTGGTGAGGGGTCGGGGCTACAGGAAAGGGAAAGGGAATAGATTGAGTCAATTTCCTTAAAAGTTGTTTGGTTGAGGGTTTTGTCTCCCTTTCCCTCCTCCGTTACCCCAAATCCTTCTAACTTGATTCCCCCCTCCCCACTTACAAATGGGAGTTTTGGAAACCCTTGACCAATACTTTGACCACTCGACCCCCCTTACTAACCACTACTCTACCACCTCCACCAACCCACATCTACCACCCTCATCCCACCCTCACCACCGCAAACATCCATAACCCCACCGCACCTACCACCGCACTCTGTCGCCACCCTCATAACCACAAACTCTACCCACGAACTATTATAGCCACCGGTTTCAACACCACCAAACCGCTACCACCTTGTCGGAAATCACACGCACCCCACCGAATCCCACCCAAAGGCAAACAGAGCCTAGCATAAACCCTCGAAACCTCCCCCAACTCCTCCCAAAAACCATCACATTTCCTCCCTCAAAACCACCTAGAATTCTGAAAAACCACTCGACTCCAGCGAAAACCACCCTACTCCACCAAAAATGTACCGCCACTAAACCTATAACCTACACAGCCAACGAAATCGGCTAATAAACCACCGCGATTCCCACGAAAAAACACCCAGATCTGGCAGAAAATGTGAATAGGAAGCGCCAGTGAGAGAGAGGGGTAGAGCGCAAGGAGAGGTAGAGACAAGGAGTGGTAGAGGCGGTGGCGACGGGGGAAGAGATGGTGGTGGGTGGGTGTTTTATTTTATGGCTGGTGGTGTTGGTATCGACAATGAAAGTGAGAATGGAAAAAAAACAACCCAAATAACTCTTTTCATCAAAGGGATTCGCTTTCCTTTCCACCTCTACCCCTTTCTTGATTCTATTCCCTTTGCCCCGTAGAAACCAAACCCCCACCAAACCCACAACTTCTTATGACATCCAGAAAGTTGAAAACTACAAACAGTTACTAAATGAAATTAATTTCATTCTAAATTGGCTGTGTCGTGTGTTGGTTGAACCTGTTGTTGTTTAACCTTAAGCACCATGCACCATGTCATCTTCTTCGCTTTTCCTCTTTTTTCTTTAGAGTCCACAATAAGTTGATGTTCCCCGTCCCATCCTCCTATAATAGGGAAACCTACCTTAGCCATACACTTCAGAATTCAACATTGTGTCACACAATAGAATAAAGATTAATAGGTAAACAAATAAATAAGGAAAAATTGTGAATAACCACCTGTCAGATACACCAATTTCAAAATAACCACCCCAAATTGTTTTGCATTTAAATAACCACCTCTACTTATGTTCACGTTTTAAAATACCCACCTCTACTTATGTTCACGTTTTAAAATACCCACCTCTTAACGGAAAATCTTAACACCGTTAGTTTTAAGGCTCAACTTTTTTAACTCCTTCCAAAATTTCAGTAATTACCTTACTAATCTATAATTTGACTGGTCAAATCATGATTAACATTTTAAAAATCTTTTTTTATTCAATTTTACAATTTTTTAAACTATATATTTTTGATATATGACACGGTAATGGACACAAATTTCGAGACAATATTTAATCGCGTTTTTAATACTCAAGACGACGTTTTTTCGAAAAACGGACACCATCGTACACCCTTTATGGGCACGAATTTTGAGATTCCCTATGAAACGAGTACCTACAAGCCGGCTTTTCGGGCACGTACTTCGAGACGCTTTATTCAGACGGAATACAGAGTTTTTTCGAAAAACGGACACCGAATCATGATTAACATTTTAAAAATATTTTTTTATTCGATTATACAATTTTTAAAACTATATATTTTTGATATATGACACGGTAATGGACACAAATTTCGAGATAATATTTAATCGCGTTTTTAATACTCAGGACGACGTTTTTAGAAAAACGGACACCACCGTACGCCCTTTTTGGGCACGAATTTTGAGATTCCCTACGAAACGAGTACCTACAAGCCGGATTTTCGGGCACGTACTCGAGACAATTTTTTTGGATGGAACACGTATTTTCGAAAAACGGACACCGCCATACCTACAAGCCGGTGTCCGTTTTTCGAAAAAACTTTGTATTCCGTCCGAAAAAGGCGTCTCGAAGTACGTGCTCGAAAAGCCGGCTTGTAGGTACTCGTTTCGTAGGGAATCTCAAAATTCGTGCCCATAAAGGGCGTACGGTGGTGTCCGTTTTTCGAAAAAACGTCGTCTTGAGTATTAAAAACGCGATTAAATATTGTCTCGAAATTTGTGTCCATTATCGTGTCATATATCAAAAATATATAGTTTTAAAAATTGTAAAATTGAATAAAAAAAGATTTTTAAAATGTTAATCATGATTTGACCAGTCAAATTATAGATTAGTAAGGTAATTAGTGAAATTTTGGAGGGAGTTAGGATAATTTAGTAAGAATTTGGGCATCACACTTAACGGCGTTAGAAAATTTCGTTAACATGTGGGTATTTGAAAAAGTTAAGGAAAGGAGAGGTGGTTATTTAAACACAAACAAAAAGGGGGTGGTTATTTTGAAATAGGTGTATCGTGCAGGTGGTTATTCACAATTTTTCCAATAAATAATTGTAGTTTATCTGTACATGAATCCAAAAATGTCTTCATTTTCAAGTTTTTTTTGTAATTATTGCAAGTTTAAGTTATATAGTTATCTTACGAAAAAAAATTCGTTCTAGTTAATACCCCAAGTTTCGAGTAAAAAACTTCTTTTTAGGATGAAAGGTCGTAATATCCTATATCTTTAGACAAACTCTTTCAATATAGTGTGGTTATATATGACAAACCATTATGTTTTGAGGATGAAACTTCTTTTAAGGAAGGTAGATTGTAAAATTATAATATTTCGTATTTTTACGCCTTTTTAACAATTATGTAAAGGTTCTGGGTAAGTTATAAATTTTAAGTTTAATGATATAATGAACTTATTATAATTTAAAATTTTAAGGTTTATACTATAAATTATATGTATTTCATTAATTTTAGAGGTTAGCAATGCAAGATAATTATATCTCGTTTGCATGTAGAATAAAAAGATAATAATGTCAGTTATAGTATTTCATAAAAGAGTGTGAAAATCAGAAAAGGGGAGATTTGACTTAGCTGACCTCGTTTGACCTTACTTAGGTAGGGTTTGACTAGTCAATTGTCATTTTAGATGTTTCGTCAGACATTATATTGTCCTTACTTGTATTGTTATAACCTTTGGTTAATATACAACCTAGAAATACGGGCTTAGCCTAAACTAATTATACAAGGGTTTTCCAAATATAATTAAAAGCCAATATAAAATATTCCTAAACTAAAAGTAGGAGCATGAATATTACTTATCCACTCAATAAAGTCAAAATTTATGTTTTCCTAACGCCTTCATAAAAATATGGGCAAGTTGTTTATCCGTTTTAACATGCCGAGTAGAAATGAGTCCTTCTTTAATAGAATCTTATACATAATGACAATCGATCTCTGTATGATTACGTTCATGAAATACGGGATTTTGAGCGATGTATAGAGCAAGTTGACCTTCACAAAATAAATGCATATCACGAGTGTGTTCCACCCCTAGACTTTTCAGTAAGGCCTTGAGCCACTTGAAATGTAACAACTACCATAAACCTATATTCCGCCTCCACGCAGGACCAAGAGACAATATGTTATTTCCTAGTTTTCCAAGAGAAAGGAGAGCAACTACCAACATTATCCAACCAGATTGATTGACGATTCAAAGGACAATTAGCCCAATCATAACAACATCAACCTATCAAAAGAAGGTTAAAATCGGCACGAACAAGAATGCCCTGGCCTGAAGAGCTCATTAGGTAATGAACAGTATAGAGAGTCACAACCGGTGTTCCTCACGTGAGCAAAAATATGATTTTGTCAATGGGAAACCCAATTGGGCGTAAACCTAACAAACTCATCTCATTTAGAATATCAAGTGTCTACTTTTTTGGCACAAGTAAATACATTTTGAACTTCAAGCAACCTCAATACGAAGAAAGTGCTTCGGGACCCCCAAATCTTTCATGTAAAAGCAAGCACTCATAAAAGAAGAATTATTGCCAGAAATAATCAGATCATCCACGTAAACAAGAATGCTAAGTTGGACTTGGACCTGAGTTATGGTGAAGAGGGAAATATCCGAAAAATAATGAAGAATACCATACCTCTTTAAGGATGCAACCAACTTAGTAACCCAACATCGCATTGCTTGTAGTTAGCCATATAATGATTTGTTGAGTCAACAAGCTAGACTAAGAGTGCTAACATGACAACGAGAATGAGGTTTCATATTTTATTCGTCATCCATGTCACCATATAGAATGGCGTTATGAACATCCATCGGTGAAGTTCCCAATTCTTCGCAGCCGCAACTCCTAGAAAGGCACATATAGTGACCATGTTTGCAACAACACAAATGTCTCGTTAGCCAGACCTTCAACCTGATGATTACCAAAAATCAAAAGACGTGCAGACGCTTAACGCAGTAAAATCAGGTAGTTTCCCAGGATGAATTTTATACGGGGATTTATTGTTCAATAGTCGAAAAAAGGAGTACGAGTAATCAAATAGATCGCACCAAGAATACACTCACGCCAAACAGAACATGTAGGTTATCTTGGAACATCGAAGCACGACTGATATCTAATATATGTTGATTTTTACGTTCAAAATCCCATTTCGCCGAGGTGTTCTATGATTAAAAAAGAATGCCATGTTCAACAAAATATTTTTTCATGAAATTAAACTTGGTGCCATTATCAAAAATGTATTTTAACATATGATTTATATTGATGTGCAATCATGGCAAAGAACGAACAAAAAACATTATAAACCTTGGTTTTGGAGTGTAACAAATAAACTCAAACACCTCTTGAGAAATCATTTGCTATGGTAAAAAATTAATGTGCATCACATGACGAGGAAGTCTTCTAAGACCTTATAAATCGCAATGAATCAACTCAAACAATCTACTAACTCTACTATCACTACTAGGAAAACTAGTACGAGATTGTTTTGCTTGAGGACAAATATCACAAGCTTTATCTAATGATTTCCTAATACTATAACTAATGGCGGGAACTAACTTGATGACCCTCTCTGACGGATGCCCCATACATGTGTCGTAATTCAAATTTACTAATCCCCGGAAACTTGACTAGACATACTATAGGAATCCCACGGTACTGATGGCAGTTAGGTCGGGTAAGCCCAATACACCCACCCCAACCCGTCTCGTGGGCGTGCGGGCCCAACCCATCTAAACTCGTATTCAACCCGGCCCAACCCCCAAAATATTGAAACCTGCACCGGGCTAAATTTTTCCAACCCAGTGCCCATTCCTGACGACGTATCACTCTTTGATATTTTTCTAACTTATACTTTTGCGTGTAGGATGAGATGAAGAAACTAAAAGTAAAGAGGGAACAAGGGATTACTTAAAAAACTGATGAAGAAATATTTCAAGATGTGCTTGGGAAAGATACTCATTGATATCTGCGTGCTTATGGACCTGGTAAAAGTATTACAAATTATTTTCAAGTGAAGCCTTCGCGAGTTGATCTTGGCCAAGAGGTGGTTGAAGTTAGAAAGACATCCGAGCCAGCAGTTTTAGAAGCTAGGAAAGAAGCGGAAGAAGCTACAAAAGGAAGTTGAAGAAGCTAGAAAAGATGCAGAATCAACAAGGAAAGAAGGCGAAGCAACTAGGAATAAGGTAGATGCTAAAATGCAGCAAACAATGAGGTTTGGGAGAAAAAGCTCAAAAAAATTTGCAAGTATGTAAGCATTTTATTTCATCAGGAGCGTAGTTACGTCAAGTATAAGCTTGATTTTGGTGGAATGTTTTTCATGATCCACGTGCATATTTTTGCATTCCGCCAACTTCCAAATTACTGGGTTATGGTACTTTATTGCTTGGTCCAACTGTCAACATATATCATGATGGCGTATTGTGGTAAAAAAAAGATGAGTATGCCGTCAATGCTGAGTGAGTATGCTGCTATAATAATTATGCTACTAAAATATTCATGTTGTTATAATAATCAAAGAGTATGCTATATTGTAATACTTTCCACATGCTTGTATTCCTATTTTGCAACTGAGATTTGATACAAGCAGGAAATTGCAGCAGCTATATATAACATTGAAATTCTCTGTAGGATGGAGGTCGGGATTGGATCCAACAATTCGTTGTTTTAACTAGAGATGTAGATAGTATATTATTTTAATCTGAATTGTTGTAGGTTTAACAATTCGTTTACGTGTTTTATTACTGTAAATTGTGTCGTAAAGTATTATATCGTATCTCATTTGAAATTTTGAATCTTAACAAAAAAAAATTACTATTCATTGCTTGTAGGTCAAAAAAGGACGATACATACTATGGAGCACCAGAAGCACTAGTTTATCAATTTTTTGCTTTAGTATGTAACGCTTCGTTATTCCCTTTGCAAAAAGGTTGGAGATTTTTTTTTGTTTGTTTTTTATGTTGACGATGATAAAAATTATTAGTCGGAGTTAATTCATGTATTGATTTTAATGATCAATATATTACTTTGTATTTCCAATATAATGGACATATGGTGCACCCATTATGATTTTTTTCACAAGCAACATGGTGCTGAAAAATTGTTCCAAATAATTTTATCGTAATGTTATATTATGCACGTAACTGCCTTTTTGCCACGGGAGAGAATATGGCATGTTGAATGGTTAGCCACGGGATAATTCCTAGCCATTGATTTATTAGCCACAATAGTATTTGTAGCAAGAGGATTTGCCAGCCACGATAACACTCGTGGCAAAGTAAGTTTTAGCAACGGGAGAGTTTGTAGCCATTGATTTGTTAGCCACAACAATGTTTGTGGCATGAGGATTTGCCAGCCACGGTAACACTCATGGCAAAATAAGTGTTAGCCACGGTAGTACTTGTGGCAAAGCAAATTTCTTGCCACGGAAATGTCCGTGGCATAAAAATGAATTTATGCCACACCCTTTGTTTTCCCGTGGAAAAATCCTAGCCATGGCCACGCAAGTATTTTTCCAAATTTTCGTGGCTAAATTGAACAGTCACAGAAATTTGAAACTTGCGCCACGATTCTAACCGTGACACAAGTGATGATTTGTAGTAGTGATAGATGAAGGATTAATTACCTTAAAAATGAGAGTGTTTCTTTAGAAAAAAACGCCTCTGAACCCCCTTCTTTGATCTCTTCAAGAATGGAAGATGAAGAGTACAACTCTGCATATGATATATAGAGGATATGTCTATGGCGCCAAGTTTCGATCTTACAGGTTACGTTTTGGGGTTAAACTGGCTTCATAAATGAAGGTGGGACCATACTTAACCATGATTAGAAATTATGACCGAAAAATGCTTATGAGTCCTAATCGGTGAAATAAAAAGATATAAGTCCTACTGATAAAAATAATAATACTTTGGCTCCTAATTGTTGGGGGTGTTTGGCAACTGACTGTTGGCCGCTGGCTGAATTGTTTGGCTGGTTTGACCGGCTGTTGTCCTTGGTTGTATGTGTTGGCTGTTTGACTATTGGATGTCAATAAAAAGTGTTTGGTAAAACTAGCTGTCGGTTGTTGGTTGTTTTATGCAAAATTACCTTAAAGGACATGTATATATTTTATATATTTATAGATATCTTTTCTATGTCTTCATTATCATTATTGTTAGTATTACTACTATTATTATTATTTTTTAATTATTCTTATTATTATTATTATTCTTATTCTTTTTCTTATTATTCTTATTATTCTTATTGTTATTGTTATTGTTATTGTTATTGTTATTGTTATCATTATTGTTAGTAGTAGTAGTATTATTGACCACTACTATACTTCTTCTACTGATAACACTATTATTTGTTATCTCTAAGATATGAAAACTAATAATAATAATTTGATAAAATTATTATTATTATTATTATTGTCACTATTGTTATTTCGTTTAGTGTTACTATTAACTCTAGAATATGAAAACTAATAAGTATTTTATAAAATATTATTATTATTAGTATTAGTATTGCTATTATTACCACTACTATTAGAATATGAAACTAATAATAATTATTTGATAAAAATGATTATTGATAAGAAAGAGAATTACAATGTATGTTCTAATAAGTTACAACAAAGTATCTCAAGTTAAAACTTACATGTCTTAAAAAACATAACTTTGAACAAGAAAAAAAATCATCTTAATATCATACATGTCTTAAACGCGTTGTCTAACTCGCCTAGGTCGTCTAGCTTCCATCAATCTAGAAGCAATGTTATTACGGAGTATTGTCATTTCTCTAGTTACCGATTCTTGAACGCATTGAGGGATATTAGTTTCAACGTCGTCAAGACCCTCGGGAGGTAAAAAGTTAGGATCTTTATCCACAAGTCTAAACGCTGGGTCACCAACGTTACTTCGTCTTATGTAGTGTGTAATGCAAAGCACGGACATATTATTGTGTTTTGATCTGCAAAATGAGTACATAGGCATTTTGTCTAAAATCTTCCATTGAGCTTTAAGAACACCAATAGACCGCTCAATGCAACTTCTCAAAGATGAGTGAGCACGATTAAATACTTCCTTTAATCCTCATGGATTTGCACCACGCAACTCTGTTTGGTGGTACCTCGCTTTAGGATAAGGTGTCAAATACCCATTTCTTTCTGGATACCCTTTGTCCACCACATAGTATTTACCTATAAGAATTACAAAACATAAATTAATACGACAACTTCCAACTATATATATTTTTCATGTCATTAGTAAATAATACAACCTTCCGGAGGTTTTGGAAATTTGAGTATTGGATCACCTATTGTGTTAAGAAATATACGAGAATCATGTGCCGAACCTTCCCAACCTGTCAAGACTTACGTAAACAACAAAGCAAAGTCACATACTGTTAAGACATTTGTAGTTGGTATCCCTTTCCTTCCCCTGTAGCGCATTTGATCCTCTTCAGGGACAATAACTGATATGTGTGTACCATCTATAGCTCCAATACAATCCTAATAGAAAAAACTAGATTAGTAGTACGAGATTACCATTTATAGATTGACAACGAAAGTAAAAGCACACTAATTACCTGAAAATATGGCATGTATATACTATCATTTGCCAACTGTTGAGGTATCTCTTTAAAACTTGGATCTCTAGGTACTATTATTTCCCTTGACAAAACCTCCATAGCATACAACACTTCTTTGAATACTCAACTCACAGTTTCTCCAGAATGTTGAAAAGCTCTTGCGTTGCTCTATTGGGGGCACCATGAGCAAGAACATAAAAAAATATGCCCACTTTTTCTATGACTGACATCCTACACGATGGTCTCAAACCAAATCTATTTTCCAAATCTTTGCATAACTGAATAAACAAACGAGGATACATCCTACGAGCATTAAAACATAGAGTTTCATGACCACTAAGTAGTTCATTCATCCATCTTTGCCCTTTAAGATAAGATGTCATGCATGGTTCCTATATATATGCTTCAAGTAATACATGGTAATGTAACATGTTGTACAAGCCACCAAATCCCAAAATGTGTCCTCCTCATCCATATACCCCTTATAAAGGAGTAAAAGTTTCATTTGCATTCCAGAATCCATACCTACAGACAAATAGGTTCAATCTAAAGTTAAAGTAAGTTTCATTTGCATTTCAGAATCCATACATAACAATTACTATGACTTGAAGTCATAACTAACAAAACATACACATTCCACCAAAGTATACACGTTCCACCAAAACATACATATTCCACATTACTAGAGTTTAAGAGTAAGGTGTACAAAACAAGGATAAATCTAGTATTCATCTAGCAAAAGTATGTCATTTCACAATCTAAAGACTAAAAGCAAAATCAAACTAATGGATAATTAGTACTTCGTCCACTACTTGTGTTCCATATGTTGTGCATACATAAAGCGTACGTACTCAACTCGCCTTTTATCATCCGAAAAATTTAGAAAGATAGTCCTTCTTTGTGGATCCTCAATGAGTGTGCAAGCATAGTAAAATTCTGGAGAAGAGGGATCCAAATCAGTCATAGAGCATGACTTAACCATGGCATCAATAACTGTATACTTTGGTGAAGAAACATTCATAGTATTCACCATTGCGGCTTGAAATTCTTTTGAAGAATTGTTCCTCTCAGCAATCATTTGTACCATGCCATCAATTTTATCAGATAAAGCAGCACTCCCCCTTTTAATGCTTTCAGTTCTAGTACTTTTGTTGCTTTGAGATGAACCACTCTCCATAAACTGTTTTCCTCTTCATTTGTCATTAATATCATTCTGGGCGTCTTGGAGGTTTGGAGACATAGGGCTAGATTCTCTCCACATTGTATTCCAATCACTTTCTAAATTAGAACCCACTTACCATGAAATGCTTGACCATGATGAACATTATGAGAACGTGGAGAAGGAATATTTAGTTCATCTTCTGTTGGAGGATTAATAGGATCAGCCACTGGAGTAAATTTTTCTGCTCCTTTGGCACATCCTCCAAATACTTGATCCATTTTATATTCAAGTTCAGGCTCTATTCCTTCATCCCGAAATATTTCAAATTTTGCATTTTCCTATCCATAATAAATAAAGAGAATAAATTTTGCACTCACTTATGTTGTTCTTGTCATATTACATTAATATACTAGCAAAAGAAAAAAGACTAACCTGGATTTTCAAAGTCCACCACTCATCACTTGCAGCAACTGTTCACTTCTCATTATCCCATCTTAATCCGGTCTCTTTAGATTTTAGTTGTTTTCAAAGTATCCACTTAGGCCTCATTCCATCCAACTTGTTTTTGAGTCGAGCTTTATCCCATGATAAATTTGTTGATTTTTCCTAATCTTCAACCACATTTTTCCACAACACTTTGTATGATGTTATTGCACCATTTTTCCCTTTAGTCCACATCGTATGTCTATTACAAAGATCATATAGTGTATAGATGAGCTCCTTCGACCAATTAATCCTTCCCACATTACCCCATTCTTGGTTCTCACCATTGTTTGCCCCTTCACCAACTTGAATGTTCTTTTTTCTAGCCATCTAAACATATATATTTTTAAAAAATTCACATAAATTTCTTGGAATAATAACACACTACATTAGACAATAAAGAGAAAATTGTGAATTATATAGACGAGCTCCTTTGGACTAAATTATTATGAAGAATAGTATGAGTTTACCTACCACATTATCATTGCCAAGACATATGGTAAACACACTACCTCAAGAGCTCTCTAAAAATTAAACTAATTATAGAGTAATGATCAATTTCATACATTTACAAGCTCATCACACCCACTAACAATTCAGCTAATCACACCCATTTCACAAGTGTTACTAATGATCAATATCATCCATTACAAGCTCTAGTGAGTTAATTAATGACCCCAATTTGCTTAGATAAACATATACAACATCAATCAAGTGTTAAGGAGATCTAAATATGAAAGCACAATCAAGTTATAAGAAATCAAGTGATACCCCAATTTGCTTATATAAAACTTCTTTCACAGTCAAGTTTACCAATTGTGCAAAATTTTAAGAGGTACAAAAGTCAAGTTCTCACAGAACTGACTGCATAGACGTAGAAGTTTTTTTTTTTTTGGAAAGGAGATGTACACGCAATTTTTTTTAGTAAAAACAACATCTGAACTAAATTTGCACATATTTACAACAAAAAACAAAAAAAATTAAACTCACAGATCTACAAGAAAAAAATATATTATTTGGATGTTAATTTACTTCACATTCATCACCAAATTAAGTAAGAACTTGAACATCTCATGGGTATAATTATTCCATTCACAGATTTGTAAGAGAAATTAAACCCAAATATCAAAAAGAAATAAAATTCGAAAAATGAATTAAAGTTGAGAGAAAAGACCACTTACTTATACTCTGATGATTATCCGACGACTTCCCCGGTGCTCCGATTGCTACCTCTAATGGAGGTTCACCATTTGTAACTTTTCAGATCTCCTTCCTCCTCTCTTATGGTTGTAGCAGCAGACTTGAGCAAAGTAAAATAGAATTGAATTGTGAAAGTGAAAGTAAGAGAAAGCATGAGTAACCTAAGGATAATTAAGTAATTTTGTTTCTGTAGAGCCAACCGCCACAACAAAGAAGTTGCTCTCTCTAGCTTTTTTTTTTGGCTGAAAAGCCGACTTTTAAGCCATGTAAAAAGCCATTTACCAAACAAATTTTTTAGCTATTTGACCAGAATAAAAAGGCAAAAGGCAAAAGGCAAAAGGCAAAAGCTAACCTAAAAGCCGGTAGCCAAACACCCCCGTTAACTTTATAAAAAATGGACTCGAGACCTCGCCGTGACCACGAACTAGCTATTTAGAATAGTTAAGAGAGTAGGCGTTTCTCCTCGGAGGAAAGAAGTCTGCATGAGGAGGACCGCAACCCAACCCCACAACAACCACGACCCATACTTCCTCCCTTACGTGACCTGCTCCCTCCGCTGCTCACCGCTTCCGGCGTCGATATTGTAACTTTACACCCTATCTAACTTTCCATCCTCATCTCCATCATTTTTGAATTTTCCAATCCCCAATTCTCCAAACCCTAAAAACCCTGGTCCAGCAATTACTTCCTCCAATCGCCCAATTTTTGAGACTTCTCCTCTTTCCTTCTGTAATTAAGGTCAGTTTATTATTCTTGTCAATATCGTTTTTTCGGCTCATTAATTTGTGAGTTACACTTTAAGTTGGATTGTTAATCGTTATTGATAGCTTAGGTTGTGTAGAAGATCAGTGACAATGTCAGGTAGAAATCCTGGTCCACCAATGCCGATGAAGAACTTAGCACACGGCAGAATTCCTATGCCGCCCCACGAACCGCCATACGGCCGAAACAACCTTGGTGGTCTAATGCCTCACCCTGCACTTCTAGAGGAGATGAGAGAAAGAGATAGAGAACGAGATAGAGAATCCCAATTCGGGATGGGAATGGGAATGGGAATGGGAATGAACCCTAGGTCACTCCCCCCTCACCCTGCTATCCTCGAAGATCGTCTCGGAGTTCAGCTTCAAGAAATTCAAGGCTTACTTGTTGATAATCAGAGAGTTTCTGCTACTCATGTTGCATTGAAGCAGGAACTTGAAGCTGCTCATTTTGAATTGCAACGTATGACTCATTATGCTGATTCTTTTCATGCTGAGAAGGATATTCAGATCAAACAGATGTTTGATAGGTCTGCCAAACTCGAAATCGATCTTCAAGCAGCGGATGCAATGAAGGCTGAACTCGTTCGCGTTCAAGCCGATGTTAAGGACCTTACTGTTGCTAGGCAAGATCTTATGGCTCAAGTCCAAGGAATGAATCAGGATTTGGCTAGAGCTTCTGCTGATGTACAGCAACTCCCTGCATTGAAGGCTGAAATCGACCACATGAGGCAGGAGGTTGACAGAGCTAAGTATGTTGCCCCTCTTTTTGTGGGTTAAACACTATATACTAGAATGTTAAACTTAAGGGGAAATCCATCTATAAGTATATTAAAACACGTAGGCTAGAGTTGCAGCTTGCCACGTGTCATCCCAAGTCATACATGCTAATTTTCTTTACGGTGTTTACAGAACCTAAGTAATAGGTTTTGAACATTAGACCTACTAGTTAGAATGTTATAGGTTGATCGCTATCGTATACTGTTATGACTGTCTCTACGTTCATGTCTGAATGCTGCGTAATATACTTTACAGGGCTGCTATTGAGTACGAGAAGAAAGTTTATGCCGATAGCTATGAGCAAGGTCAAGCAATGCAGAGCAATCTGCTATCAATGGCTAGAGAACTGGAAAAGCTTCGGGCAGAGGTTGCTAATGCAGAGAAGAGAGCCCGTGCAGCTGCTGCTGTTGGCAATCCCGGTATGATAAACTTGATTGTAATGCTTTCAGGTCTAGTTTACTTTCTCCGTTTTTTGCTCTTCTGAAACATGTGCTTTTACATTATTCACACACTAGCCTTTTACCCTCTATTGTGATTTTATGTCAAGAAATAATAGTTATGCCTGTTAGAGTTATCTTGATATGTATATACTTTCCAAATATCAACCTTTAATAACATTTGCTAAAAGTTATTTAAAGCTTTTAATGGTGTAAGTTAGTTCAAGCGTCAAAACTTAGATGTTGCAACAGAAAAAGTATGGAGGAAGTATATATTAATTGAAAAAGCATGATAGTTGGTGATGGAGTCGAAAGGCCTTGAACGCTAAGCTGTGGATGTCCATGCCCCGTTACGATGCTAATTTGATCGTTTTTATTGGCAGCAGCTGCAGCAGCAGGAGGAAGCTATAATACCAATTATAGCACACCTGAAGCTGGATATGCAGGAAATCCCTACCCTGCTGCAGGCTATGGAGTGAACCCAGTAAGTTTTCTTATTGAAACTTATCCATACTTCATATTCCTTGATGGTGGAGTCAATTGTTGCTTTTTGGTTAAGTTCTTCAAAGATCTTGTAACTTTATGTTCCCCCATCTAATTTACAGGCGCAGGCGGGTATGGAGAATTATCCTCAATATGGACCTGGGCCTGGAAATTGGGGTGCATATAACATGCAGCGTGCTCAAGGGCATAGATGAAGGTGGCGTACAAATATCTGATGGTGGAGAGTCCTGTTTCATTTTGCATGCTGGTACTTCAGGTGGAGCTTTGATAGATGCTTAGGTGTGAGTAATTTTGAGGGATTCCTTTTAAAGAATTATGGGATGCTTCCTTACAATGTACTTTATGTGGTGAACTATGATGCCTTCATATCGTCTTATCCACATCATACAGTTTATTTAGTTGGTAGTTATGATATGCTATTATTGTTCATGGTTTCTATATTGCTATTTCTAGAAGTTACTATATGCTAAACATATATGTTTGAATATTGTTATAGAATAGGTGACCTGCGTATGCTTTCTTAAGCCGTATGATTGAATTATTACAAATAGTTCGTTGTTTATAATCAATTAATCGCTTAAGAATTATAGACTGTAGAGCTGATCTACCTTTTGTCCTGATGATACCTGTGATCATTTACCTTCCTCATGCCATGATTAGATTATGATTAAAGCTATCCGGTAGAAGTTCCCCTCTTCATTCGTTGTTGGCATCTGTATGAAAATGGTTAACATGAATGATGAATCACTAGGCTAGACTATGGTTAATAATATAAGTTAAAAATAACACCTGTTAACCCATTCAACCTATTTCTGTTTGAGCAATTTTCAAATCATTAGCCTGCAACTGGCTGAAAATGCATAAGAAATTTTGAGATGCATCATAATCTCCACAACTCTAGACCTGTTGCTGCTATCTTGTTATATAGGCGAATCTGATTTAGAATAACACTAGTAAAAAATATACAACAGATTCAGGTAACCTGTTCAGTATAGGTCAAATTAGTGATAATCATTTTACCTCATTTTGATAACTGGTTAGGTTTGAGTTAAGATTGTTGATACACAAATGAAACCTTATTTTTTTTTGCCACTTCTAGTTTATCTATGGGTTATGCATTGTTTATGTCATGAAGATCAACTTATCACTCTGAAGGGTTTCTTGACACCAAAATCACTATTTCCTGTTTAGGCAAACCCCTTGTCTTTTGGTTTGGGGGTGGGGGTGGAGGAGAAGGGGAATAGGGAGGGTATGTTACAGTGCTACCCATGGGCTTCTGCATGGTTTCACATCTGATTCATAGATACCATAAATTTTTGGTATTGGAACTTCTTATCTGTTTTACTAATAATATCTAGGTCAGCCTAATGTTAATTTTAGTTGCAAATTACTTATTTATTAATATAGTACTTTTTAACATGTGCTGGGTAGATTGTGTAGCGTGCTCAAATGTGAACACTAGTTGGTCTTGGGGCGTCAACTATTGTCCATGTTTGTGTATTTGATCTGATGCCATCTTAGCGATTAGGTTGTACTCTAAGTAAGGTATATTTATGTTTGATTAGTGATGGGCAGGATAACCAAGAATAATACATTCCGTAAAAAACCACTAGGTGATATACTAGCAGATAGATATTAAATGAAATGAATATGACAAGCTGGATAGTGCGATGTAGATGTCACTGGAACGGTGATTACAGTTGCCAAGTTACCTTGCTTATTCATATAAATGTGGAATCATATGCTGGTTAAAGTGTGTAACTTGACAGGCCATTTCATTGGCATTGGGGCATCAATTATCCTCTATGTTTGTGTATTCGATGTCTTTTTAGTGATTATTCTGCTGTACTCTTGAGCATGGTTTGGTGTGTCTAATGCTTGGTAGGCAGCATAACAAAGAGTTGATGTTTTTCTCTAAACTACAATTCTTAGTGATGTAGGCTTAGGCCGTGTATGGCAACTAGCAAACCTCGGAAGCACGTAAATGAATGGGAGATAGAGCAATTTCGAAGTGTCGGAAAGGGGAAGCGTTTGGAAATGGCTGTAGTGCCGTTGAAACGTTTCCAACTTGTCTTCCCCCAGATGGAAATGTCTTGGGCGTTTGGAAGTGTTTGTCTGACTTTTGGAAAGCGTTCATGGTGTTCACGCTCGCAATTTAGGCCCAGATTTTCTAGAGAGGACGAAAAAGAAGGTTTCAGATCTTTACAAACAACAACTAGTTTTCAATACATTTCTTCCTCTCATTCAAATTGATAATTATTCCACCCTCTAATTACATCTACTCGTATAAAAAAACATATGATCACTAAACAACAATCGATTTTACTAAAACTATGTGCCATAATATGTGTCTTGTGTATTGGGGCTGAGGGAAAAAATATAAGTTGCAAAGATGGTTGGAAAGAAAAATGTCCACTACTTAATCAGAAGCTGCTCAAAATTTAAGCCTTTTTGATCTCCTTAAATTCAATATATAGTACATGCGAATCAACTCTAATCACTTCAGCACCTTATATGTTTGAACTCCTTATCGTATAAGGTAGCCGAAATAGGTTACTAGCATAGCCTTTTAGTTGTTTTAGACATAGTGAGGTACTAGAAGATAACTATTAACCATATTGTAACAATCTGGAATACATTGCTATTGCTATGAGCTATGTTTACTCCGACACCCTCATTTACCTCAAAAATTGCGTGTCGTGTCGTGCGTGTGGACAAGAAACTTGGACACTTTTGAACTAAAAACGTGACTTTTTTCTGCAAGATGGCCGAGTCAGGCACTTGACATCCGTAGCCTAGTAGGCACTTAATCCGTGTCTAAGTAACATAGGCTATGAGTTTGTAGTTGACATGGCTTTAGTGGAAGCTAAGAATTTATTTTGGTTACATTTTGTAGATTTTCTAGTAAACATTTGACTAGCTTAGAATATGGGTTTTCATTGACTTGGTGTATCGGATATATCTGCTTCATGGTACACAAGTAATGTTAGATCTATGCTATACTTCTTTTGTTGTTCCATTTGTTGGGGAGATTTATAAATTTTTTACTATAAACCGTTGTTGAAGTTTGCTCTAGAAATTGCCTTATATGCATAGTATCTTGAGAAAGATTGCTTGTTGATGATCTGCCCAAAGCGATTTGAAATTGGGATGGCATGTCTGGTTTGAAACTCTTAATTATTTCTGTGTTCGTTAGTAGTAAGCCTTAATACTTTGAAGCTTTCTTGCATTAGATTTTGATGTATCATGGTGAGAGACGTATGCTGCTGGCTCCATCTTATTTGTTTTTTGACTGTCTCTTTTGGGTGTTATATTGCTGGATTATCTTTCCAGTCAAATTCAGAATCAATCAATTATCTTATCTCTGTTCTTTTACAAGTTTAGCCAGCTTATGATGGCTTTTTCCCTTGCTATATGCCTGTGATCAAGGTTGTTAGGATCGTGATCAAGGTTGTTAGGATCGTGATCAAGGTTGTTAGGATCGAGATTTACTTTGGATCGGAAGGGCCTCTCAGAATCAGATCGTGGAATCGTACGATTCTACAAACATGCATAATCCAAATATTACACGCATAGTATAGGTTTAAAAGGCAAAAAATTAAAAGTCATTAACTTTTAACCATTAAATTAATGATAATTAATAATATATGCTATTATTAGCTTTGTTGGTATGATTAAATCAAATATAAAATTTTAAAGTTTTCCCTAGTTGAAAGAAAGTTATATAATCGTATAGGATTGTAAGTAGAATTGTATGGCCATATTTGAATCATAGAATCGTACGATTCTACGGTAGGATCGCGTATCCAGTAACAATGCCTGTGATACTTCTGTGTGGATGTGCCTATGGCTGCTCCCTATTTTATATCATCCTTTTCTCTCCAGGAAGTCTTTTCTTCAATATTGAGCTTACAGCGGTATATATCATTTAGAGATCAAATATCCTTCATATGACCTCCAGCTCCACATTTACGATCCAGTTCATATCTAGTGATGTAGGTGATCTGTATGGAATATTTCTTTTGAGAGTGGTGAAGCTGTCAGAAAATCTCGGTTCACACCTAGCCAACATATCCCCTGTCCAATCTTCTACTTCGTATCTTCGAGCTGGTTTGAGGTGTCCATTTTGTTTCCCACTATATTATTAGAAACATGCACTCAGCTATTGCTGGTCTTAAGTTGGATAGTTATAAAAGATTTAGGTGCATCAGCATACCATCAGCTAAAGTTTAAATCGACGTCATTTGACTTGCTTAGTTCTTCAATTGGGCTTGTTTTTCCACTTTTTGATGATGCGTGTCATGCGTCTAAGGAGAGGCTTTACAATTGATTGGACTATGTGGATTTCTACTCTTTACATAAGTTCAGCAGCCAATTGTCAAAATTTTGTTGGCTGGAAGACATCTGATCATTGGCAAGACTTTTTTGAGGGTGAAGCAGCTGGATCAAGGATAAATAATCTACAAGTAAGTATCATAGTTTTTAGTTGTATCACCTTGTTTAAGATTTTGTGTCATTCCATGGGAATATGGGATGCCTCTATCGCGTTTCTCTGTTTTTCAGTAGCATCCAGATATGTATCTTTCTTCGTTCTCCTTTCTCATATGGATCCACGCTTTGGGTGACTTTGTTTCACAAGCACTGTCTGCTTCCTAATGATTGTGTTTACAGTGCCATCTTATTACTCACTGATGTGTGGTGTTTTGATATTTGTCTTCCCTCTTTCTCATTGGGTCTTCAGGCTACTTTGTTTCGAAAGCAAGATCTGCTTCCTCAATGATTGTGTTTATGTTGCCATCTTATCGTTGACTGATGCGTGATGCCTTGATATACGATATTCACAAATGAGATAATTATTGTAATTTAGTGCTTTGGCTGGCTGATTTGATCGTTGTGGGGTAGGTGTGACTAGCCATACAGTTTGCACCTAATAATGCCTTTCTAATCAGTCCATTAGGTCCAGCATTTAATACATTATGGCTACAACAGATCGGATATTTGGCTGGCTAATCTTCCATATGTCTCCAACATTTCTTGAATTAAAGATTAGGTAGGACGGTTCCTTGAAATATTATCATTTTTGACTAGCTATTCAAGTTGCTAAACATCGTGGCAACACAAGCAAGTTTGTCTTGTTTGTAATTTCACGGGGAAATTTAGGACAAAGTAATGTTTATGCGATGCTCTCATGTTGCAAGGGTCTAGCGGGTGTTTAGTGGATGTTCATTGGGTCAGCCCCTCTTCTTTTGGTCTGCAATGAACTTAAACTAAGTTTAGTTGATTTCAGTTCAGTTCAGATGGAGTTAATTTAAGTTCAGTTCAATTCAATAAATTTCGGTTCAGTTAAGGAACAGGGCCTAAGTAGTCTTTCATTTTCAAAAGTTACTCGTGCTTGAGATTTTGCTACTTTATGATGTTATTGAACACTTCGCTAGCAATATGTATAGGGAATTGTTTCATGATGTTGGACACATTATATGTAGATGTTCCTATTGCTTGAAATTTTTTTATGTCGACCATTTGGTAACTACAAGTTTATACAAACTATTTTGGGATGTTAAACCTTATTTTTCCAAACTGCAATACGGACTTCAACGAATAAGTTTAGTGATTTGATATCTTGTATATATGTGAAAAGATGTGTTGATATAATGGATCACTTCTTTCACCTAAGGACAAAGCACTATAGCAGTGAGTAAGCAAAGACGTTTCCCTCCTTGATTGTATTAGATCCTAATATATGTCCTTTTAACAGGCCGAGGGAGTACCTTATCTTCCATGGGTCTTGGGTCTGACGGGTTATTGGTGGAGATTAGACACACTCTGAATGATCTTAAGCCTAACTAGGTGGTTGATGGTCTTAAGGCTAAAGGTGGTTGATGATGTTGAAGTGGTTTATATCTTATTTGATCGGGCCAGTTTGGGTTTCCTAACTAAGGTGTTCGAATGTAAAGGCTCCAAATGGGCTTTGGAGGTTTTCTGTCTACTTGTTTCTTAGTTGTAGTGGATGGGCAGCCTATGAGTGTTCACTTTCTCCCTTCTTGTAAATGTTAGAAGTCTTCATCAGGTTTTCCACAAGGGTGAATCTATGGAAAGTATTACGGCCTCATAAAGTATGCCTCCTTTGCAAATTGTTAATCACTTAATCGTACTAATTTTTTTCCTCTGTAATGACCTTGCTAGGAAGAACATCTTTGATATGCTTAGATGTTTCGGATTGTCTTAAGGCTTCCAGTTAATTTCAGGAAGTCCCTATCTTCAAGGGTCAATGTGTAATTATTCTTTCTTCCTAATTGTTGTTTCTTTGGTGTGTGTAATAGTTGGGTTTTCCCTTATTTGTCGTTCCATTCAGGAGAGAAACCCAAGAAAGTCTCTTAGGATCCCGTTATGGTGATGGAACTTGTAATTAACTTTTGGTGGGTGTAGTACTCTTATTCTATGTTGAACATATTTTTATGTTACTCGTTTTCATTTAGTAGTCTAAATAGGATTATGAGAAACTGTCTTAGAGTCCTGTATGGGGAGGATTTCACATAGTATTTTGTGGGGTTGGAACAAGGGTTGTTGGTCCCACACGCTGTTGGTTTGTCTTGGGATTTTGTAGTCCTAAAAGCGTTCCTGGCTATAGAATTCTTCGGGGAGTTGGAAATAATCAACCTTTCAAACTTCTGCTCAATCCATGGGTGGGCAAGAGACAACCCTGCTAACTGAAACATCTTAGTAGCAAGAGGAAAAGAAAGCAAAAGTGATTCGCATAGTTGTGGCATTTCCTCTTAAGCCTAGTTACTTCGGCACAAGTCATGACATGCAGTTTGATCTTTAAAGAAATGGCTTAAGGGCCCTTATGTGGGTTTGATCTTCAAAGAAATGGCTTACGTGCCCTTATATGGGTTTGATCCTCAAGGGAATGGCTTAAGTGCCCTTATATGGGTTTGATCTTCAAAGAGATGGCTCATGGCTTAGGTGCCCTTATACTGGTTTGATCTTCAAGGGATGGCTTGGGTACCGTTGCTAATACAGGTCTATTCCACACCATGAAAATTTATCTCTGTTACTCCTGTCCCATCCCTTTGTTGGCTGTAAATGGGCATTTAGTATGTGATCGAGTTTGGAGGAAACCTTGCAGAAAATAGCCTTTTTTCTGTTTTTTTATTCTTCATCCTATCACCTTTTCAACTTCAGAAAAACCTTTGAATTTTTTTCTTGTTTGGAGAGGTTGTCTGCTCTTTGGAAGTTCCATTTGAGATGGAGTCTAAAATATTGGAACTTGGGTGAGAAACTTGTTGGGACTGAAGAGGAGGCTGCATCTTTATCTTGTGAATGGGGAGTTCAGTTGGTGTTTTTTTTTTTGAAGATTTATATCTATCGCAAGTATTACACCTTCTCCTTCCGTTATGAAAGCCAAGATCCAAAGATGATAAGGGTTCTTGTATTGTTAACATGATTGGATAGCTCTGCAGAGCTAGAAATAGCAAGTGTTCATTTCCTGACGTATGCTTTCTACCTTTGTAGTGGGTAGTTTTAGAAGGTATCTTCATGCATTAGGGCCTTGCTTGCCATTGGGAATTGCTTGTTTACAATAATGAGGAAGGTATTTTTTTTTACAGAATTTCTTTTGAGCATTTGCAGGTCTATATGTTACTTTTAAGAGGAATTAATGTAGGAACTCAACATAGCAATCAATCTGTGAGTATTTCATGTTTGCTGCTGTTTAAGTGAATCTTCTAGTTTGGAGAGTCATCTTTCATGCTTCTTTATGATGTTAATTTGTAGGTGTATTTCTGGGCCAGGTTAAGTGATATTCTACATGATAGGCAATCCTCTTTCACTTTTCTTATTGATGATTTTTTTTCTTCCCAACAACTCAATACAAATTTAGTTATTTCTTACAAGGTCAGGTTTCCATTTGCTGAGGTTTCTGTAGCTTACTCTTTAGTATAAAGGTATACAGCTGGTAGTTTAGCTTTTGTAGTTCTTCAGATTCGGGGGTCATTTTAGGGAGATAATTCTTTTAGAGCAGACATTGGGAATAGCCAGGACACTGTGTTGGTGATTCATGGGCTATGGTGCTGAATGAGTGTAAATGAGCATGGTTAATGTAGGAAGTTGGGGTTGAACAAGATTTGAGCTGCAGCTGGCCTAGAAACTCCTTGCTGCATTCTTTTTATATGGTAGTGAATTATTTATGTTACTATTTCTGGGCTATATGCTTGCCGTCATACCCAATCCTAATGGATTTTGCTTCTCTTGACTGTTTATCTCTGATTTTTGTCATCAAAGCTTAGCTTTGGTTAAATAATTTCTCTGACTGCCCATGGTGGTTTGGCTTCTGTGGTTTAGTATTCTAGAATTAATTTATGGGATACTACATAGAGTCCTAAACAATTGGTTGCGTAAGTTAAATTTTTTTTATTTCTATACTCCTCTTTTCTAGATGATGAAAGATCTAGAAACATATTAGCTCTTAACTTCTGCTGGATGTCAATCAGTATGGCAAGACTAGTTTCTTCATATATGTGAAGTTGTGACTTGTGAGAACTGGCTTGCTAATAGGGCCTAAATTCTGATTTGCATGTATCCCTGCGTGATAATTGGGCTACCATTATGTTTTCTTGTTCACTTCTGTTCCAATTACTTCTCTTAAACATGTTCAGATGGAAGAAAAATTGCAAATCCATTGGTTTATCTTTTTAAAAGAAATACATGCCTCGGCCTGCTTCTCTTATAGTCTTGTGCGTATTTTGAACTTGTTTAGTTGGAGGTTTGATCTGGCTTAATTCCATGCAATCATTTGCATTGCAGATATGGACCTTTTACAACGTCGAAGGCCCTGCATCCAGTGAGTTCAGAATATATTGAGGTACCATTCCTTCTTGCCATTGTTGTTCACTCATATAGTCACCTTTTTCATTACTTGATGGGGTTTACATATTCACATCAGGAGATGAGATGAGGGAAAGGTTTTTTCAGAATTTGGTTTACAGGCAAGGGAACTTTCATTGTTAATAGGATTTCAATTTTAGGTTATAATTGGACATGGAAACAATTCTGGCTGCGTTAGTGGATTTTTATAAATTTAGAATTATGTAATACTTCCTGTATTGTTTTATAATTGCCATGCGAACATATAATTTTGACCATTAATATATAATAGGAAAAATAGAATAATCCTACTATGGGCGGTCTTCTCATAGTAACCCCAACTTCGAATTAACTCAGGATAAGGTGATAAGCCCACCTGTGGGGGGTGCCTTCGTGAAATGGTCTCTAAGTGACAAAGAAAAATTCTATTATTTTGTTCTTGTGTTCCACCTTAAGCTACCTTTATCTTGACATGACCTTTTAAACATGTGTTTTGGACACTCGACTATTGGGTATTGAGTTAATTCAAAGATGAGATTATTTTGAGAACTTCTATTATTTATGTATAATGTTCAATTAGCAAAAATTGTAAAAAGTTGATAATTTGAAACATTTTGAAACTAATCTAACAACATGTTACATAATAGCATCTGTTATACATATATTAGCGAAATATGGTCAAAGTTGGTGTATAAGTCATGTAGAAAGTAAAGAAAAACGTTGCAATTTTTAAAGAACGGATGAAGTAAATTTTCAGAACAGTAGGTTCCAGGATTGTTTCATTCTCAACTCTTAATATTTTATACGTAGCAACTGTTGTACGAGGGTTATCCCTTTCCAAAGCTGCTTGGCATTAACAAATCTTGAGGTTGTGCTTTTCACCTACTGGTGATGCTCGGACTCGGGTGCAAGTGTCCGACACGAATATAGAGCCAAGTGCCCGACCCTGTAAATCTCATAATCATGGACTTGAAGACACGTTTTAAAAGGATCTGAATTGTGAATGTGGCCCGTGGACACGACAGAATTTTGACTTATAAAATCTGCCAATCTATTCTTGCAGAAGACAGTTTGTATTGGAGCTGGAAATGAGAGCGGGAGATAGGTAGATTAGGTTCAAAGAAAGGTAGAGGTAAACTATAGACCCTATGAAACTTTAAAAAGAGAAACAAGGAATGTGATAGCGTGTTGGAATCTGGTCCAATGGTCGCATAGTAGTTACTTGAAGCACTTTTGGTTTCCGATAAAGTCGTGATTTACTCTAGCAAGAACATAGCCCAAGAAGAACAAAGCCCTTATACTCTTTCATTTTGAGATCTAGGCTTATCATAAGTTATGAACCCTGAAGATTCTTATCACGTATCTTCATCTTGTCGAGACATCAGCAAAGTTGAATACTGAAGTCTGAACTTCGTGATCAAGAGAAGGCGATGCTAAAGTTTTCATTGATTGAGTGATTGAAGAAGTCGACTCGGATTCAAAGGTGGATCATATACTTTGATATAGATAAAGAACTTAATTTCTAGGGTAACCCAGGAAGTTCTCGCCTCTAGAAGTTGGAGAATCAGATACAAAAACACTCGTGCACAAGGACAGATTGTGGTGGAATGAGGATCTAAAAATAGTAGTCAAGACTTTGGAATGCCATGAATATGTGAGTGAGAGAGGGATGGAAAATATCATTGAGCACAAGGATACAACATGGTGGAATGAGGATCTATAGTGGTTAAGATTTTGATTTATGAAAATAGATACAAGAATTTTACAAGCATATTGGAGATCCGATCACTGCTTATGCCACGATGATATGAGACTACGAATTATTTGCTGACGGTTCTCATTTACTTGGCGTAGGCATATGACAAGGTACTAAAAGGCGTGCTTGATGGGCAATGACAAAGAATGGTAACCCACGTAAGTACATTGGTCTAGTGAAGAATTTGTACGAGGATTTTGAAAATAAACAGACATTTGGAGGAGTAATGAAGGATCCTCCTTTTACAATTAGAGTACAAATGAAGGGAGGAAGATAATTTTTGTGGATTAATACCATAGATACTTTCTTCCCTACTGTTGACTTAAGGCTTTGTTCTTTATGATTAAATGTGTTGTGAAGTATAAAATTATGGTTATACCCTCTTCCCTTTTAGTAACGTGAAACAATTTTTAGTTAAAATGAATTTGGTGGATAGGATGAAGTAGGCAAGCTTTTCCCCTTTTTTTCCTTAATATGTTATCTCTTCGTCTCCAAGTGCACAAAGTTTTAGAAGATAAGTGGTAATAGCTTCATTTATTGTTACGTTAAGATATTTAAATGGGTTTTCAAACGGACTAGTAAATGTGAAAGTAGATAGTGGGTCCAAAAGAGAAGATAAGAGATAATAGACAAATGGTGGCTTTACACCAAAAAGGAAGCGTTTAAACTTTTTTAAAATGCATGCTAAAAAAGTATTCAAACTAAAGTGGTATGTAGAATATCTTTTTTCAAGGGAACAACGTAGAGGGGAACAACTACTTTGTTCAAACTACTCTGTTGCTTTTCATCTACCAAGATTTGGCACAAATATTGAGGAGAGTAGGGGGTAGGGGGGGTTGCTAAGTGGCCGCTTTTGGTTGTTCATAGAAGTGTTTAAGTTGAGGTTAGGGTTATAGTGTAGATGTTGGTCGTTTAAAGCAAAATGGAAGCAAAAGTCAAAAGCAATCACTCTAAAAGCCATTTACCAAATACTTTTTTGTGCCTTTTTTCTTAAGATTTTGAACTCTTGAAAAAGCCAAAAGCTAATAAAAAAGCAACTCAAAAACCCTTTATCAAACACTTCGTTAGTATTTTAAGGCAAACATAAAAAGGAAATGGGTAAAGTATGTAGAGATGGGGGATAGTATCTTGGTTTGATGTGGAAGGATATCATTTTAAAGGATGCTTGATATTGCCTTATGGATCCAATTTAATATTTAACAATGGTACATATGAAAGGATGCTCAACAAATGCCCCGTGCCGCCAAAAGTCGTATTTTATCCCACTTTTTTTCTTCATGTCCGGGTTGCGTAAGGTGCTTAATCATGTTATGAGTGCTTAGCAATGCAAGGTTTGCAACAATTCCTGTTTTTTTTAAGAACTTATGAAGAAATTTTGTAAAAATTATGTTTGCCCCCCCCCTCTCCCCAACAACATATATATAGAGAAATGATTTCATTTAAAAAGACTTATGAGAAGTGCTTAGCCTCTAAGTGCGAAGTGTTTGGAATCTAATTTTCAAGCGAAGCAAAAAAAATTGCCCCTAATACTTCTATGTTATTTCGCAGAGTGAGAAACCTTAGTAATAGGCTAAGGTTGGAGTCCACAGGGAGTAGGATGCGTAATTAAGGCGATTCTGTACTAGGTATAGGTGATATCGAATGAAACGGAGGTTGAAATTTCATTTCATAACTAGTCTGACTATTAAATTCACAATATGATGGACTAAGCTACTTTGATAAATACCGATTCTAATTTTCGCTAGTGAACTAGCTTCCCTTCAATTATTCTTCCGTAGGTAATGGTCAAGAAAGACATTGAATTTACCATTCCAGTAATTTAATCAAGACTTGTCATGAAATTTCTGAATTCAAGTGGATTCAAACCTGACTTTTGCTGGTGCACAAGCTATAGACTCTACCCAAAAACTCCAGTAGTTCAATCAAGCAAGACAATCAGGGGTGTTTGGATGAGGGAGTCTCAACAAAGCGAAAGGGAATGACAACTCAAGTTATCCTTGCATGATGTTTGTTTGACGTTTTTTGCTTACATTTTACCCATTTTTCAGTTTCACTTACCCCCGTATTCCTCTAATTAATTCCCCACTACACTCCAAGGTTTTGAATTTCCCATATATCTCTGCACCACAACCACCATTGACCAGATCTCACCATCTTACCGCATCCAACCCACCACCTTCACCCATTTCACATTCCTTAACTTCTGCCGACAACCATCACCTCACTACTAATAAGCCCACCACAGCCCCTCCCCACCACCTTACCACTAACGGGTCAACCGCAGACCTTCCCACCTCCGACCGGCGACCACCACACTCCCACCACTAACCAGCCCACCACAGACCTTGCCCACCATCTCACCACAGCACCACCCCCAATAAACTAACCAGCTCACCATAAACCTTCCCCACTACCTCACCACTAATCAGCTCACCCCTCTGTGGATAGCATGGATGTTCCGTGGCTGTGTCAAGGATTGGCGAGTCATCTATTGGTTGTTCTTTGGAGAGATTGATTAAACTTAGAAGTATTTGCAGTAATCACTTGGGGGGTGAGGGAGGCTTGATAAGGAAAGGGGGGAGGGCGTTGTGCCTCTGTTTTGTGCCCCCTTGATTTGCGACAATGCAGAAATATTTGATTTTTGTTTTTTCATATGAGGCTAGATTAATTTTGCGATGATAATTTTATTATAATTGTATACTGTACTTGTGGACTACTATAGATGATTTGTGTTTTGTAACAGAGCTCAGAATCATAAAAAAAGGGTCCTTCAACTGTCAGGATGAAAAAATTCACTTCATTGCAATATGGTTTCTCATTTGTCCATCAGTTGTGAATTAACAGGGATTGGTAGCACCATTTTTCCGTGTATCATATGATAGCATGTTTGATCTCCATGGTGATAGTTGATACATTTGGCTGGTATTCTCCCAGTTAAGCAGCTCAGATGTCAGTATGCGCCGAGCTCTTTTCCTGTCAAGTGCCAAACATAATAGTGTCTGACCAATTTACTGTCTACTACCAGTTTATTGTCTGGTTACTCTGGTATCAGAATTATGCCAACTTCCTGTGGTAAAAGTCCCACCTGTCATTCCCATACATGCCTTGTATGAGGTTAACAGCTTCTTAATTACTTTCCAGTACAAGAGGTTGAATTTGCATTAGCAGTGTTTTCCGGCACAAACTTGCAACCATTATGGCTAGTAGCTTGGTTTGATTTGCATCATGTCTAGGATCAATCAATTACAAGGTATAACTTGAAGCTTTTCTCTTCCCGGGATTCAGGATATTTTGCTAATATCTGGACCCATTCTGGATAGTCTTCTTCCTTGTCTTAGCATGTAACTTTAGACTTGTCTTTAGATCTAATTGCCCTGCCCGCTTCTTTTCTTCAATTATGTTCTTCCGGGGAATTTGGTGCAAACTTAGGCCTACTGTCCCAAAAAATGACCTTCCATTCTTGCTCATTGCATTCTTAGTGCACTCTTCTTGATTTTCTATTTGTTTTTTTGTTATATTAAATTCTTCTTTGAGTAGTCAGGAACTCGTGCCACAGGCTCTATGCTTCATGTAGTCAAGGCTTAGTAGTAATATATTCTAAGAAAAGTTGGTATTATGCTTTTCACATCTTGGCTGTTGGCGTGATAGCTGAGAATAAATATCTATTTTAGTTTTAATTTTGTTATGACACTATGTATGCAGGTGGCGATGAAGCTTGATAAGGCCAACAAAACCTTAGTGGATAGGAGATCATGTTTAGATCCCCATTCGGATGAATTTGGGTCCAGCTAGAAGAACAGGGCAATATTATGTGGAGAAATTTGGGAAGATCAGGGCAAGCGAATTTGGGTAAAGAAACCTTGAACTTTGATTGGAAATTGACTGCAGCTATTTCAGAGGTGCATTATTTACGAAGTTGATCAAGGTTATGGAGGTCAACTGGTCAAGTGACGTATGTTTTTTGGGTTACTCAATAGGTCTAAATGACTTTTTATCTTAATATTCTGAAATAACTCGTGCCATTCCGTTCTAAAATATACACTTTGTCCAGGACTCTTTTATCTCCCTTAAAATAATGATGAGTTTCTTCCCGTCTCTAGAAATTCCACCACGCTCTCCATGCTCCTCCACCGCCCCGTCCATGCTCTTCCACCGCTCACCTTTCCACAGCTCCTTCCATGGTTGAATCGTCTTTTTTACAGAAGGTTAGAAAACCGCCTTTCTTTCCTTCTCGACCTAGGGGCTGATAGCCCACGCCTGAAGTCTGAAAAAGTTCAGATCTATGCCTTGATTGAAAATCGCCACAATGAAGACTACTGGAGATGAAGACCACAAGTCGTTTTCCAGCTGCAACAAGCCTAAGTTTCTTCGGCTCTGAAGCAGCGTGAAGGCGGTTCCCGGCCGTTCTCGCGGTGGAGGTTTTCCGCAATAAACTCTCAGATTCATGCATGTGTTAGATGGCTTCTTTGGGAAGCTCAGGATTGGGCTTCCAGTGGAAGCTTGGTCTTCATGTTTTTTATTTTTTTTTAGCTTTTTATTTTTTGGTTTTTAGTTTAGTTTCTTTGTACTTTGTTTCTCACTATATGGATCATTCCTGAGATAGGGGATCCGTTAGTGTATCCTTGTATCTGCTATAAAAAAAAATATACACTTTGTCCACATGTTTTTAAGAAATTTATTAGTTTACAAAACAGAGTTAAGATAAATGTAAAAAAATAAGAATTTTTATTGATTTGAATTTTAAGGTAAAATCTTTAATTTGATCCACTGATTCGATCTCCACAATGATTTGATTTGCTGTATCACGAACTTAGCTTGACACCTTCGTATACGGAATTGATTTCTTAGAATGAGGGCCTTCTGGCTTGATCTCTTCAAGTCTTCTTTTGGTTTCTTGAATAAAGACCGCCGGGCTTGATCCGTTCAAGTCTTTTTCTGTAGAATAGAACGACATATATTTTTGATGCTTGTTGTTCTTACTTTTTGTTATACTCTGCAATAACTCTGTTTTTCCCCACCTCTGATTCTTTCTGACCTTCTGGTTTCTCTCTCTGGTTTCTCACTTTTGGTTTCTTCTGCCCCTCGAATGAAATGAAGGAGTCATCTATTTATAGAGAAGTCTTCTTTCAAAACCCTAGAGTTTTAATCAATAATGGACCATTTAAATGGACTTGGTGTCATGACCCACCAAATAATAGTTTAACCCTTTTACCGGGTTTCAACTATTAAATTGAAATGGTTTCAATTAAGATAACTATAATGGGCTAAATAATTTGTAACCCAAATTAATTAAATATTGACCGTCAAATATATAATGAGTCAACATTTTGACCTTTGACCCATATATTCCCCAACGTGACACTTTAATAAAATTTCAGTTCCTACAAATTGCTCTCAATTTCAAGTGTTTATGTGTGATCGGATCTCAAAAATATATCTTTGGCAATATTGTTGTATGAGCTAACGAGTCTTGCATCTTTGACCCATTAGTGGAATCCTCAAAATTTATTTTTTTTCACTTTTCACTCTTACGTTTTACATCATTATCATTATTATTTTAAATTGTTGTAAAGGTAATCTCTTTATCTTTTTGTCCATGAAAACCTGGCAACTTATAAGCCAACGTTTTTATCCGTAATCTATCTTGGTTTTGGAAGATAAAATTTTAACAAATTTAATCTCAATCCAACATTTTGACCTTTGACCCATATATTATCCGACGTGGCACTTTAATAAAATTTCAGTGCCTACAATTAGATTTGTTATTTTACTACGATTAACTAAGAGAATCAAAATTAATAATGATGAAAAAAATAATGGAACATTTGCTTCTTATAATGCAATCTTTTGACAATTCATAATAATGAAATTACCTTTTGATTATTACAGGATATAGCAACCTTTATATCTAATTGACTTTGAGTAGGATAAAATGAAACTAGACCTATAAAGAAGATAGATCTGAACACTTGTCTCTTAATAATTGGTTGAAAGGTGGCTAGAAAGGTTGTATAGATCCTATAAAAGAATTATTAATTCTTCAATTAAATTTCATTTTAGGAAAAATTGCCTAGAATAATGCAACCTTATGGCGATTCGCAAATAATAATGCAATCTAAAGATTATTCTGGAATAATGCAACCTTTATACCCCATTTATTTTAAATAGGACAAATTACCGGTTACCTGAACAATTGGTAATTTTTATTTAAAACTTTAAATTTTAATTAAAATATTAACAAAAACTTAAAAAATTAAAGATAAAATCCCACAACCCCCCCCCCCCCCCCCCGCGCCAGCCCCAACCCCAACCCCCCTCCCAACTCCCTTGTTGCGCCAGCCCCAGCCCCAACCCCAACCCCACCCCCTGCTGCGCCAGCCCCAACCTTAACCTCAACCCCAACCCCAACCACTGCTGCTCTCTAGCCCAACCCCCACCTCCCCCTATCCTCCTCGTTGCTGCGCCACCACCGGACGACACCCCTCCCCTTCGCCTTCGCTTCCTCTCCCTCCTCATGGCTGCGCCACCACGAACTCCTCCCTCCCTTTTTTGTTAAAACACTTGAATGTGGTGGTTTTGGGCAGGGGTGAAGCGTTTTCGAGGGAATGTGGTGGTTTTCGGCTGGGTTGCTTGGGCGAGGCTTGGTGGTTTTCACGCGGGGGGTCGTTGTTGGGTGGTTAGGGCGTTTGTTGGTGTTGGGGTTTCTGGGTGGTTTTAACCGTGGCCGGGGGTCGGAAAATGGGGTGGGGTGGCAGTGGTTGTGGGTGGCTGTGAGGGGGGGGGG
Source organism: Patellifolia procumbens (assembly GCA_947645195.1). Taxonomy (NCBI): domain Eukaryota; kingdom Viridiplantae; phylum Streptophyta; class Magnoliopsida; order Caryophyllales; family Amaranthaceae; genus Patellifolia; species Patellifolia procumbens. The sequence continues at coordinate 102,973 of CANSGD010000032.1, forward strand.
GTGGGGGGGGGGTCGGGATTCTGGGTGGGGGTTGGGGAAGGGTGAGTGAGAATTTTTTATTTTTTATTTTTTTGTATTTTGTATTTTGTTTTTATTTTAAATTATTTTATAAATCAATTTATTAGTACCAATGACAAGCCGACACGTGTCCCACTCAACCTATTATTCAGGTTATATCCAGTTTTACCCCATTTAAAATAAATGGGGTATAAAGGTTGCATTATTCCAGAATAATCTTTAGGTTGCATTATTATCTGCAAATGGGCAAAAGGTTGCATTATTCTAGGCAAATTTTCCTTCATTTTATCCTACTCAAAGTTAATGGTGTATAATGGTTGTTATATTTTGGAAAAATCAAAAGATTGCTTTATTATTTGCGAATTGTAAAAGGTTCCATTATTAAGAGCAAATAACTTAAAAATAATTATGATACTTCCTTCGTCCCATATTAGTTGCAACAGTTTGATCGACACACTTGCCAATATATAATTTTGACCATTAATATATTTAAATATCAATTAATAAAAATTATGAAAAAAATGATAAGTTAAAATTATACATTGAAACAAATCTATGAACATCTTATCTACTAACATTTGGCTTTATATGTTAGTTAAAAATCATTGTCAAAATAAGATATATGAATAGTGTAAAAGTCAAATTGTTGCAACTAATATGGGACAGAGGGAGTAATAATTAATATTGTTGTTAGTGTGTGAATGACTAAGCTGATCTTCCAACTCTTTGTTGAGTTCTCCCTTGAGACTTGTGCAGAGATGATAGTAGCTTCGGGTCCAAACCTGAAAATGCAAGAAAACCAACCCGGAGGTTTGGTGGGTGCTTCCCCCTCCAATACTTAAGTCAGTATCATGTAAGAGAGAGAGAAGCTTTGACAATATTTTAGCAGAGTAAGTTTAGGCGTAGGTGAGATTCTACCTTTTACCTAATTTTGAGGGACTATTTATAGTGTTTGAAAATAGAAAAGGAGCACCCTAAAATAGGAAGATATGATTGGTCAGGCAATCACTAAATGACACTTGTCATAGCCTGATTGCCTGAATGGTCTTAACCAATCGATTGTTACCTTTTCTAGGGATTTGGGCTCAGAGTATTCCCTGCAAGAGGAATAAATGGGCCACACTCCTTTCGAAAGGTGATTTCAGAAATCATCCCTTCTTGTAGACCACATGTCAATCCTGAAGTCAGCCACGTGTCATGATTTGAGCCACGTGGCATACAATGACTAATACACGTGACACTCCTTGAGGGGTCCACGTGTCGTGCTCCGGCTATGCCACAACATTTGCCCCCCTAAAAGGGGGTTGATTTTTTGTCCAAACTGATTAATACCCTTTTATGGAGTGTAAATGCTTCAAATTACTGTACCCTTTCAAATTTTTAATTGATTTTCTCTCCAATCAGAAAGGGCAAGAGTGATGTGTCACTTCCCGCAAGTGACATGTGTTGTGCGACTTTTTTGGGGAGGGGGAGTTTTTTACCCCATATACCCTCATTTCCTTCATTTCCTCATTTTCACAATTCCAATTCTAGAGAGAGAAGGGGAGTGTGTATATTTTTTATTCCTTTTTTTACTATTGGGAGGATTTTCTGGAGAGAGAAGGTTGACTTGGAGGAGAACAGGAGCGTCATGACTTTTAGAGAGAGAAGAAAAAGTCTTTCACTACTCCGTCCACCTCTAGTCAGGTATTTTCCTTTTTCCTCCTTTTGTTTTTCCTCCTTATTCATGTTTCTATTCTTTCAAAATAAAATGCTTTCTTTCACCTCGTCCAATAATTCTGGCCGACCCATGGAGTGTGTTAACTTTAGAACCGATCTTATTTCTTCTTCGGCTTCTTCTAGAGTTGGGCTCATCCCACCTGAACATTAATATCCTTGTTTTTATAGCACGAAAGACCCGCTTTCGACGACCCAGTCTCTGCCTGTGCAGGGTAATCTAACGCGCGTCAAGCAAACGACACGTTTGAGACGACTTACATAAGGAAGACGTCTGAACCTGGACGTCTTCCTTTCTAAATGTTCATCATCAAGGAAATTGTGAGGAAGAAGGTTAACGAAAGAAGGAAGACAGCCAGATGTGGACGGTTTCCTTCTTTGACCGACCTTCGGCTTGCACCCGTTCCTGTCCGAAACTTCAGTAGTCGAAGGGCAGTCGAAGAAGGAAGGCAGCCAGGTGTGGCTGAGGTCCTTCTTTAGGTCACCTTCGTCCTGTGTGATGGAGATGACGGACAAAGGTTACTAGAGTAAGAGTGGCGACTAGGATTGGCCGTGTTCCTTCTCTGGATAACTTTCGGCTTCCTAGCTAGTTCGTTCACTCACATCTTGGGCGACTAATACCTGTTGGCGTAACTCATGTGTTTCAATTTTTTGCTGAATAACTCACCGTCGGCGAAGGCGACCAGTACCAAGCCAACTTCTTTAAGAAAGCGGCCGACCGCTTTAGGGGGAAGGCCTTCTTCCCCCAAAAAATCGAAGTCTTTTGCCCTGACAAAAAAGGCTGGATAGACAAGCTCGTCTTCCCCAAGGGCGCCTGTCCCTGCCGGTGATCAATTGAGGAGGAAGCCCTCTGACCCGGTGATTCTACCTCCGCCTGTCTCAATTGTTTGATTTAGGGATGCCCCCTCTCCCATTGACCTGGAAAGCCAGATGGCAGAGTTACAAATCTTGAAGAATTGTCTCAGCCGGACGCGACTCTTCCTGGGACTTCGGCCTATACTAGGGTCGTGGCTCAGCTAATGGGTAAAATGCCCACCCCTTTCGGACGAAGGCTGCCTCATCTGGTGAGTTATATCATTCGAATTGGGTTCGAACGCTGCGATTCGGTGGACGATCGATGAGTCTGTCCAATAAACTTGCAGTGGTCATCCCCTTTCGTAGAATTGATAGTTCCCCATTTTCAGATAAAGGGAATTCTCCTGCTGCCGAGCCTCTAGACCTAGACTCTCCTGAGGACTCTTGCCCCTCCTTTGATAAATACTCTAAGGCGGAGAAGAAGAAAATAGAGAAGGATGTTTTGACGCCTTCCCTCAAGACTACATCTCGGGTCTAAAGGGGGCCGCAGCAGGACATGTTGGCTACATGTCCCAGTTGTCTGCTACGGTAATACCCCTCATTTTTTTCAATACTTAACTTCCTTGTCTTCACCTCATTAATTCTTCATTTACTAACTTTTGTGTTGTTCCTTTCAGTCGTATGTTAGGAGCATAGTCATGGAAGACTATGTAAAGAAGCTTCGGAAGGAAAATGCCCATACGTCCTTAAGGAAACTGCAGCTGGGGATGAGGCCATAGCCACCTGTGAAGGACTGAGGATTATGCATTGTCAGAGCCTCGAAGCCTTGGAGGAGCGCTCTGCCAATCTTGAGTTAGGTAGCAAGATTCATCTGACGAAGATCATGGAACTGCTCAAAGAGAAGGAAGGGTGGCACCTGGCCCAGGACACCCTGCCGGACGACCTGAAGGAGAAAGAAGCTGCTTCTTCTTCCTCGGCTGAGCTTAACAAGGAGATTACTGAGCTAAAAGATAAAGTAGCTCAACTGGAGAAGCAAGCAGCTCTTGTGTAACAGTCCCGATCAAATAAACAATAAAATACTGAACAGTAGTGGAATTACTGTTGATCGGAGTGTCACTTGCTAAGCTCAAACATGGGTATCTAATTTCATTAATAAGAAATCATTCTCCAAAGTGAGATCATAAGCCTATTAAAAACCCAAGTCATTATAATGATGAAATCCGGAAATGATAACAAGTAGGAAATGATAACGAAAGACGAAAGAAAAAAAAAGCATAAAACTCTATCTCTCACTCTAGCCCATTAGACCACCCAAATCATCAGCTTTCTTCACCTGCAAAATATATGTAATGGGGGCCACAATCAGTGGGGAGTAACTAGAAGTTCTCCCAGGTTAAGTAAGATTCAATAAGCTAATTACAATAATCCACATCAACTATAGTATTCACAGTTCAGTCACATGATAACAAAAACATGAACAACAACATCATAACTCAACATGATTTTCTTCAAAATACGACTGCAATAACTTTTTATCAAAATAGACTCATTTTCCAAATTTAAATACCTTTCCAAAATGCTAACTCAATACTTCACACAATGTCACATCATCACATATCATCACATCAACAACGTTGAGGGGAGAACTGAACGTAAGTGGATGGGCATAAAACCACCCACGATCCAACATGGTTAACGTATTAGGATACGCACAACCAGCTTAGTGTACGATTACACCTATGTTTGAGTTTTGCTAGAACTCCCAGTGCTAGTTTCAACGCACCCATCTCAATGCGCCGTACACATCTCAGCACAACCTAACATTGGACGACGACTAAAAACCATGTGGTCTTACGTACCCAGCTAGGTACGCAATTTAAGCCCAATTGTTAGCTCACACTAGAGCGACAATTCATATCAAAGACCCAGCTCAACCCATAGGACTTCTCTTCCTCAACAAAACAAACCAATGTACCCAGCTCAGTACAAGGTTTTGACTCAATAAAATGTCATTTCAGCAACTCTATGTACCCAACTTAGTACAAGAGCAAAATCATATCAGTATTACTTTGTACCCAGCACAACAAAGTAAAAATCATCTCAAACAGTACCTTGTACCTAGCACAATACAAGGTAAAAATTATCTCAAAACAACACTTTGTACCCAGCGCAGTATCCTTTTAACAATATTATAAAAATAGATAATAGTAATAGTAAACACGGGATTGCAGTAAAATTATATTTAAGATTTGAAATACACAAACCTTGATTTATTGGCATAAGTGGAACTTATCAACTCAACAACATTTGGTTTGAAGATATATAATTTTGAATATTATATTAAATCTAAAATATACAAATCTTGTATTATTCGCATAAGTGGAACTAATCCAACTTAATGTCAACTTAACAACATTTGGTTTGAAAATCTATAATTTGAATATTAAATTAAATCCAAAATACACAAACCTTGTATTATTGACATAAGTGGAACTAATCCAACTTAATGTTAACTCAACAACCTTGATTTGAAAATATATAGTTAGAAATTAATATAAAAGTCCTAATAAATCAAAGGAATTTGTTTATAACTTAACAATTACATAATTTAATTTAATCAAAATTAAAACAATAATTTCCCTTAAACTCTCTATAATATAATTAATTTATAGTGTAAATTTAACATCAAATAACCTTTCAAAACGGTCAAAAAATTTGTTGTAATTTTCTGAAAATACTAAAGATTTTCGGCTACTAGGGTTTTATTAAACAATAATTTTGAATTTAAATCATTAAATTATATAATAATAATCCAAATTATTTTAAATCAATTTAGGCACGAAACAAAGAGGTTTAGCTAAACATATCAATTTTATTTTTATTAAAAAGGATAAACTAAATTTATAGTTTTCGAATAAAACAATTTACTAATCGATAAATAATTCAACATAATTACACAAAAAGCCAAGTAAATTAATCAAGATAATAAAATAATTAATATCAGTAATTTAATTAATTTTCGTGAAAATATAAAATATTTTATAAAATATATTTAATTTACAACACTAAAGTACTTTCAGTAATAATTACACAATTAACAAATTAGCTACCATAATTCAAATAAAATTACACAAACCAATTTTCAACATGGAAGAGTATAGATACATTCAAATAACATCATATATTAGACATGCATACATATATAATCAATAAATATAATTTATACACTCAAACATCCATATAAGTAATTCAAAACTCATAATTACTAATTAATTCATAATAAATCCTAAAATTCAAATATTATTCCCATAAATTCACATAATTCATACCAAGTTATAATATAACTATTTATACTATAATAGATATAATTTACTCTAACTAACTTAGTAATCAAAATTAAACTAGGATTAAGCTAGTTACCTCAATTTCGGTGGAAAAATAGAATAGAAATGATAAGAGAATAAGAGTAAAGATTCTTCCTCTTCAACAAGATCTAACTCTACTGCTTCACCTCCTAAAATTATACCTACCAAAAATTGGAATTAAAATTTGGAGTAGAAATTGGTAGAAATAAATAGGAAAATTGATAAAAAAAAAAAAAAACAACATTGTAAATTCAATAATAATTTTTCCAAAGCTCAAAAATTCTTGAAAATTTAAGGAGAGTAAGAAAATAAGTAGGGTATGAGAGGGGAAGCTCACGGCAGCAAAATAGTGGAAGGAGGTTGAGGAATGAAATATTTTTGCCAAAACTCAATTAAATAAAGGAATTTGACCATAGGGTCAAAGGGGCGACAAGTGGGGTCAAAGGAGGGGTTACTTGTGTAAGATAAGTGGTGAACTTGCTTCCCAAAATCCATTCATTAAAAAGGTTTCCTTGGGCTCCAAGGTCAACATTTTAAAGATAAAAGTCAATAATATAATTCTCTTGGTGTTTTAATTATAAAATATTATAAAAATCCAAAAATCATCTTTTGGTAATTAAATAAAATATTAGATTTTACATTAATTGAATAAAATCTTTTCTATTGTTTTTATCAAAGGGCAAAACCGAATTTAAATTGATGAATAATCCAATCTTCGTAAATAATTTTCACAAAAATTATTTGGGCATCATAAAGATAAATATAATAATTTCACAATTTGTAAACATGATTTTGAATAATATTCCATTAAAAATAATATTTAATAAGTGAGAAATAGTAAAACGGTAAGGAAATTAATTAAATAATGAAGGTTAAACGCGAAAAATTCAGAGTGAATTTTTGAGGTATTACATCTTGACTTCCAGAATGTTGTCAAGGCCTTTGCCGAGTCGGTGAAGACAGCAATGAACCGGGGTGTCAAGGCTATGGAGATGATGGCCGGTGCTGATCAGGTGAGTCGGTTTCAGCGCCGACTCGCATAACAAGAGGAGCCTCACAAGGCCATGGTCTGTAAGGAAATTCCTCCTGCCTTTGTAGATTCGGACGAGGAAGAGGATTTGAATGAAGGAGAGCCTTCTGTTGCTGCAGATATGGGGGATGATGATGCGATTCCTCCGCTAATGTATAATCCTGCCGCTCTTCCGTTTTCCTGAATCATTGTTTGAGTGAGGAAATCAGGAGACGGTTCTACAAGAACTGGTTCTAGTCCAATAAGAGGGCTTGCACTAAGTACTCTAGAAAGTATGACAGTGATGAGGGCACAGAAGTTCTCTACTCCGGCTTGAGAAGATAAAGCGGCTCGGCAGACACCTCTCGTCCACTTTTGGTCTAGTTTTCTTTTGGTTTTTCAGGCTGCCTTTCAAAGCCTTGTAATTACTTTAGCAAACAACCTTCGTCCAATTTGGTTCTAATAGAATGGCAAACTTTGTTGCCTTGTATTTTGCTGATTCAGACTGCCTTTCAAAGCCTTGTAATTGCTTTAGCAAACAACTTTCGTCTACCTGAATGAATAGCTCTTCTTTACATTGCTTGCCTTATGGTTTATTTTATTCAGACTGCCTTTGGTTCTAAGTGTTCAATTATTTCGTCTGAAATAGACTTCTATAGCTCAACACCTCTATTGAATCCTTTCCCCAACTAATTCCTAGATCTATTGGCTATCCCAAACATTAGAAGTTATAACTAAGCTTATCCTGAAAAGAACATCTTAAGTCGTCTGGATGTTCATTACTTGGGTAACTAAAATATTCAGTTAAGTTACAACTCAACTCGACCTGAAAAGAACATCTTAAGTCTTCTAGGGAGTTCTATTTCTTGGGTATATGCCCCCCTTCTTTGGATGACAACCGTCTCTGTAATCGGATTGTGGCTCAAGAAGGAAAACAACCAAAATAGCCTTCCAGACGACCATTATGTATTAAAAAACAGCATGATTTTTTTGTCTAAGTTATGAATTTGCTCGTCCGACACCAGTGATCTTTTCTGACGAGGGCGGGCCTAGAGGAGGGAAATAACCAGCGTGATTTTTCAGACGGAAGCCTAAATTGGTTAAATTTTAGTTTTTACCCTGCTCGTCTGTGGTTTGATTCCTATTCGTCCTGGAACTCCTTGTTGGCAATTTCTTAGACGGAGGTTTGTCCGAAAAGGAAAACGGCCAAGGTGTAACTTTTAGACTGGTTTGTAAGATACTTCAGACGAGCATAATCCGATCATAGATCCTGCACTGCCTACTTAAGGAAGCAATCTCTGTCTTAAGGTTTATATAGCTTCTAGACGATTAAAGAAGTCAAACTCTACTAAGTCTTATCAATTTTCTAGTCGGCTTCCTTGAGGAAGCAATGTTCGTCTCTAAGCTTAAATAGCTTTTGGACGATCATATGGGTCAAACTTTACTAAGCTTGATCACATTTCAGTCGGCTTCCTTTAGGAAGCAATGTTCGTCAGAAGGTGATTTTATCTTTCAGGATTTATCACCTTGTGGACGATCATAATGATAGCTAAACCTTTTACTAAGGCTTTTCACTATTCCAGCTGGCCTTATTAAGTAAGTCATCTTCGTCTTTAAGCAATTCTTATTCGTTTGAATTTATTGCTTGACTGGGCGAAGTCAGGTATTATTTTAATTATGTTTTGTTGGAAATTATATTATTCTTCAGCAAAGAGGCGCCTATATAATTCACACTAAGGGTTCACATCAATAAGAGAAATTGTATTAATGAATTTTGCTCAGCCGAATGACTGAGGTACATGTATACAATTCTTTGTGTCGTAGCACTTGGTTTAATACAAACTTGCTACTAACTCTAAACATGAAACTTCTTGAGATTGTGTGAATTACAAGTTCTCAAATTGGGTCGGCCTTCCATCTCTTGCAAACGATAGGTGCCACTTAGAACTTCCTCAACTACTAGATAAGGACCTTCCCAATTGGCCGTCAGCTTACCCTGCTCCCTTGCTCGTCCCATTGCTTCCATTTTCCTCAGAACTAGCTCTCCTACTTTCAGTGGATGGCGAGTAACCCGTTTGTTCAATTCCCGAGCCATACGGAGTTTGTAAAGCTACATCCTCAGTAAATCATTGCCCTGATCTCCGGCAACTGGTCTAAAGTTATTCTCATGGCTGACCAGTTTGCCTCATCTGAGTAAAGCATAACTCTCGGAGTGGGCTCTTCTACTTCAATTGGCAAGACAACTTCAATCCCATAGACTAACATGAATGGCGTTTCTCTAGTAGAGTTCTTCGTTGTTTTCCTCACCGATCATAAAACCAGTTGTAGTTATTCCACCCACAAGCCCTTTGCATTATCAAGCTTCTTCTTAATGCCATTGGACAATATTTTGTTGAACGATTCAACTTACCCATTAGCTTGAGGGTGGGCAACAGCAGCAAAATGAGCTCTTATATCCCTCTCGGCCAACCATTCCTTCAGCTTGGGTGTTTCAAATTGTGGGCCATTGTCAAACACTATAGGTTGCAGCATGCCAAACTGTTTATGATGTTTTTCAAGATGAAACTCTTCACATCATTTGTAACACCCCGAATTTTCGTAGAAATTTTGCGCATTTATTATTACTATTTTAGACGGTAAATTATGTTTCGTATATATTTCCGTTAGAAATTTATATTATATGTCTACATATTATTTTGAAACTATTCATATATTTTATATGTGAATTTAAATGTGGTATTGTGAAGTATACGAGCAATGCTTATATTTGTGTCAATTACTTTAACGAGCAATGTTTGTTTGCGTGCGTTTTGTATAATGTGATAGCTTGGTAAGTATGTATATATATTACGTTGATAATTATAATTTTTATTTATAAAAATATTTATTTATAATATTTATTTTAAGCGTTGTACTGTATTTTTGAAAACGTACATTGTACTAGTGTTTGAGCACATTTTTCTATTTAGCTTAGAGGTCCGAAAAATCTGAATTACTTGGCTTACGAAGAGTTTTGGACAGCTCCTTTGTAATGTTAAACCACCCAAGAGTTGATCTCTTCACTCACCCTCATTATGCTTCCTATTGATGGCCATAAAACCACCATTAAACCCCATTTAAGCACCCTCTCCTCACTCTTATTTGCTGTGATTAAAAATCAGATTTCACTCCTCTCCCTCACCTTCATTTCACACGCCCCATTCAAGAAAAAAAGAGAGGAAAAGTTTCCTTGCTTCCTTCACATTATTCTCACCCAAAAATCAGTTTTACTACTTGGTTTCAAGGCATTTTTGAACCGGTTTTCAAGCTATTGTTGAAGTTCATTGTGGTTGTCATTGTAGGAGACGAAGGTGGTGACCATTCACAAGGTGTCTAAACTTCAATCGAGCGTTCCACTATTTCCCACGCGAAGAACAAGGTAACTAGCATTTTTCTAGTTCGATAGGAATAGATTGTGAACTTAGGTTGTTAGAATCGCGTTAGAGAAACTTAGAATCATGCTAGGTGGAACTTAGGTGATTGTTTGCTTTTAGTTTAGCATAGTATCATGTTTAGGATGTGGTTTGTGTTACTTTCTATGTTTTGAGCATGATGGTATGGTCACGTTGTTGTTTTGGGTGTTGGATGTTGTCGAGTTGATGTTTTCGTGGTTGCGTTGATTATTGTTGCTTGATTTAATTATTGGAGTTGAGTTTGTGATGTCGACGAGACGTAGTGTCATGCTAGGATGTGTTGGGATGTTCATGGTATGCCTTGTATGCATTGTCGTTGGTTGGAGACTAGTTGAGCACCAAAAGGGGACGAGGCAAGAGCTGACGAGAGCTGCCCGCAAGACACGAGCAGTGACTGCTCGCGACTCGCGACCGCCTGGTCGCCCCTCATGACCGTCGTTGCTGGTCGCGACCTGCTGTTGCCATGCTTGTGTGCGTTTTGGTGTTGTTTTCCTTTTTAGTTTTACAGCATGTTTATATGTTAGGTTATGGCCTTATGTAAGTAATTTGAGCATGTTAGAGTATGTTGGTGTTATTTATTTATGGGAACGTACCCTAGTTAGTTGGGTAGTTTTGCTAGTTGTCGGTTTGTTGTTGTTGTGGGCCTATGCTTGAGTTGTCGACGTCGAAATTCTTAGGGGAGGATAATACTGTCCTTAGCATCTCTTCGCCAAGACTTATGTACGGGGAATATTGTGATTCGGTCATAATTGACTTCGTACCCAAACTCAGATAACGTTTTTTGTGTTGTACTCCCCAACATGTTTGTTTTCTTGCTTTATGGATTTGGTTATGCATGTATACCTTGACGTGTATACGTATGTTAGTTATATGAGTTGATTTGTATACCTTGGCGTGTATACGTATGTTGAGTATTGGAGTTCCTTTGTATGCCTTGTCGAGTATACGTTGCTTTGTTTGTTTTTCCTAAGGGCGGTATGGTCCTAGGAATTTGTTTGTATCCTGAGGGCGGTATGGTCCTAGGATTTGGTTACTTAACCATGGGCGGTATGGTCCATTGGTTCACTCACGGGTGGTATGATCCGTTGAGTTTTGCTATCCGGAACGGGCGGTATGGTATGCAGCTATTCGGAACGGGCGGTATGGTCCTCGAATATGCATAGTAGGCCTTGGGCAGTATGGTCCAATGAGTCTACTCACAGGCGGTATGGTCTGTTGTCTTTGAATTGATTTGTGCTTGATTAGTGTGTTGCTTGAATATTGGTACTTAGCTTTCTCTTTATGCATGTTTAGTGCTTATGTTTCGTCGTAGAATGTTTTGCATGTTTTGGTTATGTTACTTGTGATGTATGTATTTGGCGTGTTTCTAATTTCTTTAAGTTTATTATTTGTTCCTGTTTGTACTGGGAGAACTGCTAGTTACTCCCCACTGATTGTGGAAGTTGTTGATTTATTTTGCAGATGACGATGTTGTTTAGGATTGTTACGGTTTGGACCAGGGAAGTGCGTTTTGGACTTGTGAGCAAGAAGGTGGTGTTGGTCATAGTAGATGAGCACTATAGGTCGGGAATTAGGACTAGCTACTTAGTGGGTCTTAAGTAGATTTTTCTTATGTTTTGTAGTATATTTTGAAACCTTGGAATACTTGTTGTCTTTGGGATTTTGGATCACTTGTTTTGAAGTTCTTTTGGATTATCTTTTATAGTGTTTTGGAACTTTGGTTGGAATGAGGGTATGGGACCTCATTTCCTTTTATATATGATCATCGGAAGTTAACTATTTTATTTGGAGGTTTTATGCTTATTTTTATAGTTTAATTCTACTCCTTAGAGTGGCGTCTCCGTCTTAGTGGTATTTCCGCTACCACTAGTGCTTTATTTATTTTATTATTGTCTCTTTTGCTCTTTGTTTCGTACGGGATGTTACATCTTTGGTGGTAATACCTCGCACAGCCTCGGTTTCCACCCATTTGCTAAAATGATCAACAGCCACAATTACAAACTTTTTCTGCTCATTAGCCAAAGGAAATGGTCCAGTTATGTCCATTCCCCATTTGGAGAATGGCAATGGAAACAAATCTGGCGTGAGTAAGATTTCCATGCTTTTGACAATTAACACACTTCTTGACATAATACATTGTATCCTGTCGAAGAGTTGGCCAGTAGTATCCTGTTCTGAATCCTTTTTCAGCCAGAGCGTGGCCACCAATATGGGAGGCACAAGATCCTTCATGCAACTACTTCAGAACGTCTAGACCATCCGCCTGGGTAATGCACTTTAGGAGAGGTTTGTTAAAAGATTTTTTATACAAAGTTTCATCCCATAACATGAACCAATTGTCCCTTACTCTGACATACTTGGCTTCAATGGGGTTATCTGGTAGCTGACAGATCTTCTTGAAGCGGATGATAGGTTCCATCTAAGCATGTCGCCGGTTGAGGACATAACCTCTTCTTCTTCTATACTCTTCTTTTCCTTAACTTCCCGAAAGGCAGTTCCTAACTAGCCAGGTTAGAGAGGGCTTCAGCTTGATTTTTTTTCTAATCTCGGTTCCTGTATCAGGACGAACCTCTTCAGCTGCTCTATCTCCTCCCTAATCAACTGCACATACTTAGCCATATAAACCTCCTTGTATCCATAATCTCCATTCACTTGGCTGACTACCAGAATTGAATCAGACTTAGCTAGTTAGCTTTAATTTCTTGAGCTCCAGCTGCTTTACACATCTTAATTCCGGCTAAGAGTGCCTCATACTCAGCTTCATTATTAGATGCTTGAAAGTCAAAGCACATGGCATACTCAAGCTTATCTCATTCAGGTGATTGGCAGAAAATTCCTGCCCCACACCCATTGGACGTAGCTGAACCATCAACCATCAGTGTCCAATGAGTCTTTCCTTCCGCTGGATTAGACACCTATTCCGGGTCTTGCCGAGTTAGCTCGACAATAAAGTCAGCCAAGGCTTGTTCCTTTATGGATTTACGGGGCTTAAACACTATATCAAACATTTTGAGCTCTACCGCCCATTTTAACATCCTTCCCGCTGCTTCCATCTTTGGTAAAACTTGCTTAAGTGGTTGGTCTGTATAAACCACCATACTATGGGCTAGAAAGTATGGTCGTAGCTTCTGGCTGGCCATGACCAGAGACAACCCAAACTTTTCTACCATGCTATATTGCTTTCGGCATCTTTTAAGACGTGACTCAAAGTATATTGGTACCTGCACGCTTTCCCTCTCATCAAGGAGTACAACACTGACAGCGTTAGGTGAAACAACCAGATAAACAAAAAGCTTTTCTTCCTCCACTGGGCTGACTAAGCGTGGTGATTGTCGCAAATGATCTTTTACTTGTTGTAAGGCCTGCTCTGCTTCGTCCGTCCATTCACATCTAGCTTTCTTCTTGACAGTGGCAAAAAAAGTGATGGCATTTGTCTCCAGATCTTGACATGAACCACCTAAAGCAGCCGGGCACCCTGTCAGCCGTTGCACTTATCTTATCTTTGACGGAGACTTCATATCTAGTATCGCCTGAATTTTTCTGGGTTGGCTTATATGTCTCTTTGATCTACCAAAAATCCCAAGAACTTTCCTGCTAAGACCCCAAAGGCACAATTTTTAGGATTTAACTTCAACTTATATTTCCTAAGAGTTTCAAATGTTTTTCTCAAGTCGTCCACATGATCACTCTCGATCGGACTCTTGACGGTCAAGCTTCAATGTTCTTGCCCAACTAAGGCTGGAATGTTGATGAGCCTTTGGAAAGTGGCTGGGGCATTTCTGAGTCCAAAAGGCATAATCAACCAGCCATATAACCCTTTCTCAGTAATCAAGGAAGTTTGGTCTTGATCAGTAGGTCACATCGGGATTTGATGGAAACCAGAATAAGCATCCATGAAACTCAGCAGAGCATGTCTGGCCGTGGAGTCTACTAGTCGATCTAGTTTGGGCAAAGGGAAACTATCATTGGGACAAGCCTTATTGAGATCAGTATAGTCCACGCACATTCTCCAATTGTCGTAAGGCTTGGGCACCATTACCAAATTGGCTATCTAGTCAAGGTAATGGGTCTCCCTGATGAACCCAACATCCATTAATATTTTTACCTCATCCACTGCTTGATTCCTGGCTGGACCTAAATGTCTCTTTTTCTGACGAATAGGCTTTTTGGATAGATCTACATTCAACCGATGGACAACCACTTCTAGGTCAATCCCCGACATCTATCTGTTGTAAGCAAAAACATCTTGAAATTCTTGAAGCAATCTGACCAAAGCCTCTTTTAATTCAGGGCCAAGAGACGAGCCCAACTTAAGAGTTCCTTCTGGACGACCTTTCGGCTAGGCAGATTGTAAGAGGCTCATCTGCTAGCTACGGACGTTCGGTGGGTACACCCATGATGGCCATTACTTCTGCCGATGACACAGGTTCCTCTTTAACAAGAGTAAACTTCCTCTTCTTGCTCAGCAGATCTACAGACGCCTTTCTTGAACAAGCAATCTGCGTCTGAGGTTTATCCACTCCTTTCTGAATGGACGGAGAGGGACCATGTCCTTAAGCATCTTCTCTGTTTACCCGTTGGTCCACCATTCTTATCTTCCGATTTACATGACGAGGGCCTAAATGTAGTCAAGTAACACTCTCTAGTCGCCATACAATGCTCCTAGTTGACCGGCGCCACACTAAAACTTCATCAGCATCAAGTGCGTAACTACGACCGCCTTGAGGTGATTCAGTATGGGTCGTCCTAGGATGACATTGTAGGTTGTAAGATCTTTCACCACCAAGAACTTAACAAATAGCGTCCTGGACTTTTCTTTCTCTCCCACTCGGACCGGCAAAGACACTGGTCCCATCGGATGTATAACTCTTCCCCCAAATCCGATGATAGGATGGTGAACGACGAAAAGTTGGCTCTCGTCAAACTTAAGCCGGGATAGGCAATCAGCGTTGATTATATTCGTGGAACTACCAGTATCAATCATAATCCTTCTTACTTTCAGGTTGGCAATCTTCATTTCTAATACCAGCGGGTCATCGTGAGGAGTCCTCAAGTATCCTATATCACTTTCACTAACCACCACCTTGGAAAAAGGCTCAACTTTGGTGTTATATGTCAGTTTATTTTGGTCGAGTTCTCATAGATAACTTTTATATCCCCTGTTCTTCGGCCCTCCTACGGCGAATCCTCCTGAGATTACCAAGACAACTTCTTCATCTGTACTCTCGTTTTTTCTTCAGGCCAT
Source organism: Patellifolia procumbens (assembly GCA_947645195.1). Lineage (NCBI taxonomy): Eukaryota > Viridiplantae > Streptophyta > Magnoliopsida > Caryophyllales > Amaranthaceae > Patellifolia > Patellifolia procumbens. The sequence continues at coordinate 118,573 of CANSGD010000032.1, forward strand.
GACGATCATTTCTCCTTTGAAACTTCTTTCCTCCATGAGGAAGGTAAGCATTCTTTTTCCCCTGTCAGGCTAATTCTTCTAGGGCTTTCTTCAGATGCTTGCATTCGTTGGTCTCATGACCACAATCTTTATGGAAATGACAATACTTGAATCTGTCTCGGTTTCGATAGGGCATCTTCATGTTAGCTGGCGTCTTGAGATCATGATGATCCTTAATTTCCATGAGGATAGAGTATTGATACTTGTTGAACTCTATAGGGTTAGCTGACACGGCTACTTCTCTATCCCTTCTTTTTCCTTTCTTAAACGAGGTTGTTGTTGAAGCCACCGTCCAGGTCTCAGGATTCTTAGGGTTGTTTTTTTTTCATAGGAACAGACTCCTCAGGCTTCTTAGACTCCGGATGTTTGGCTTCGGCACAAACCTCCATTACATGTATAGAAGGTTCAGCCTCCTTCAGGGCTTCTGATAAGGTGTTCTTTTCTTCTTCACTAAGTCAAACTTAAAGCTTCTTGGGCGTAGTCCCCTGATTAAGGCATCAAAGGCTACCCCCGAATTCAAGTCCTGAATCTAAAGGGTTTTGAGATTGAATCTCTTAACGAAGCTACGCAAAGCTTCCTTTGGTCCTTGGATGACCTTTACCAAATGCATATTGATCTTCTGTTCTTGTCTGTTAGCTACAAAATGTCACGTAAATAATAGGCTGAGCTCCGTGAAATTATTCACTGAGTTGGATGGGAGGTTATTAAACCATTTCTGAGCCATTCCTTTCATGGTGGTCGGGAAATTCTTGCACCACGTAGCATCATCTACAGCTTGAACAAACATTTAATGCTTATATACCGACAGGTGATCATCAAGGTCTGTCGTACCATCAAAGGGCTCAATTGTCGGGAGTTTAACCTTTCGATAAAGGGGAGCTTCGATTATCCTTGCTGAGAATGGGGTCGTACAGTCAATGCGCAGAGCTCCCATTCTCCTTTCAACTGGAATGCCCTTCTGGCGGTATTCCCTAATGACAGGATTAGTAGAAGTATTAACCGGGGTTTCTCGTCAGTATACATTATGCTGACTAACTGTCTTCTCTTGATGTCGATGAAGCGATGGTACTAGGCCTCCTACTTCTGTCTGGGAGAGAAGCCTCAGAGGGGGATCTCTAAGATAGGAAGTAGAATCCGTAGCCGACCGTTGTTAGGTTGCCGCTCTCTTTGCTTCAAGATAATCTCGTGCATCTGTCACCATGTGGCGTTCATCCACTGGACGGTTTTCTTGAGACCTCACCACCAAGTTCCAACCCAGTCTCCTAGGCTGCTCACTTCGTGCTGGATGTTTTCCTTTATCATTCCTTGCTAGACGAGAAGCCCGGCTTGGTCCTGCCACATTTACTTGTGACTCACCACATAGGGGTGCATTTTGAGCGGCGGTGGTTCTATTAACCTGAAAGTACAACATGTTGCTCTTAATCTGCTCTTGCACAACAGACGCGACTTTTGACTGAAAATCGTTCAAAGCATTCTCCAAATGAGCTGCCTTCACTGGGCGGTCTATGTTTTCTTCCAACACCGGTTCCACTCTTCCCATACGAGGCCCACCTCTCCGCCTTGCTGGACGCTCGTCGTCTACTATGTCCTCGACACGATACCGCTGACTCTGATTTCAGACTCAGTTGGACGAATGACAGTCAGTCATCTCTACGTCTCCCCACATACGGCGCCAAATGTTTTAGTGTGTGAACGGCTAAGCTGATCTTCCAACTCTTTGTTGAGTTCTTCCTTAAGACTTGTGCAGAGATAATAGTAGCTTCGGATCCACACCTGATGCTTAAGTGAGTATGATGTAAGAGAGAGAGAAGCTCTAACAATATTTTAGCAGAGTAAGTATAGGAGTAGGTGAGATTCTACCTTTTACCTGATTTTGAGAGACTATTTATAGTGTTTGGATATAGAAAAGGAGCACCCTTAAATAGGAAGATATGATTGGTCAGGCAATCACTACATGACACTTGTCATAGCTTGATTGCCTGAATGGTCTTAACCAATCAACTGTTGCCTTTTCTTGGGATTTAGGCTCTGATTATTCCCTTTAAGAGGAATAAATGGGCCACACTCCTCTCTAAAGGTGTTTTCATAAATCATCTCTTCTTGTAGATCACATGTCAATTCTGAAGTCAGCCACGTGGCGTGCTATGTTTTGAGCCACGTGGCATACAAGGGCTGATACACATGGCACTCCTTGATGGGTCCACGTGTCGTGCTCTGGCTTGCCAAAACAAATACTATGAAAGAAATAATTCTAATATTCATGAGTATCACTATATGTTTACTTCCTTCCTAAATATACACATACAATTCGTTCTTCCATGGGAGGATCTTCATAAGGGCCAATAGGAGCATGACCCCTAGTACAAGTCCGATAATTATTTTATTTAAAAAGTCTAATTGTTTGGGTTTATTCTCTTCAACTTTAATGCTTCTAATTTCAAACCATCCTACACGATCCCATCCACAATTGTTTAATATGTTCCGTTTTTCATGATATGCAAGAAACATAATTTATACTTCCTCCGCTTTTTATTACTTGCATCATCTCCTTTTTTTAAAAGTTGCAAATTAGTTGCATCATTTCCTTTTAGGGAAATGATTCCTCTTTACCTCTCTCCAATCATGTGGGTCCCCCCTTTTCCCTCTCTCTATCTCTCTCATCTCCTTAATTCTTTTACACATGCTCTATGACTCAAGTATAAAAAAAAGGAGAAAATACGTAATATAATTTACGTATTAGGGGGGAAAAGAAGTTGGTACACAAGTGATGACATAGCTAACTTTATCTCAATATTTTTTTATTATATACCGATGGGAATTTGCAGCAAAAATCGGCAAGCTTTTCAAGCAAAAATAGAAAATTAAGAACGGAAGCAAGGCCTGTGTTTTATGTTGCTATTCTTCGAAAGATTTATGTGATAATTCGGCAAATCAGTTAGTTAAATTTTATACTTAGTTACCATTTTAAAAAATGCATAAACATTAGATACTTTGGATGTATAAACAATATGATAAAAAAAACTAGAATATGAAATTAATTTTTTTGTGTAAGGATGAAAACACTTGTTCTTTTTTGATTGATTACTTTTTTTATATATATAATAGCTCTATTATGTTTCTCATTGATTTAATAATAATATATCATTTTTTTCTTTCTAACCTTTTCTCTAAGTTGTATATAATATTTAGATCACATATATTAATAAAATAAAACTTTGCCCTAAAAACAAAAAAAAATTAAGATTTTGTGGTTGTCCTTTAGATTACCAATTAGTATCCTCTACAATTGTACAAAGCCTCGATTGTTATTATATAACAAGGAGTTACATGATATAGTTTCAGACCCTATCATTCCCTTTTTTATTCCAATTATATGATAATATTAAGCCCTACAGCTTCTTGGCTTATGACGAAGAAACTTTTTTTTTTAATTTTGATTAAACATTGATCATAAAACTAATGACTTCATCTCCACCCAACTTAACATGGATATTGTCTCAAACATGGGAGATAAAATTGTGTTGACGCCACCTTTGGTCCTAACTTCTCGCAATGGCTGGCTCCTTGTAAAATTATTAAGTTACGGAAGTGAAGAACATGATGATTCTTTTTTTTCTGGCAAGTCTGTGTACCTAGTGAATCCTATTACTCACCCTTGTGTGACGATTGTTCCGGATGAACCCTTTAGCAGCTTACAACATCACAGGTTAGATTGTGTTATCTTCACTTGATATGGGGTTATTACATGGTCTGAACTTTTATGGTTTGGTTCTTCTCTTAATTCGATCAAATTTTAAGTATATTTTTATGCTAATTTAATACATTAGGAAATTTTATCTAATTGTGAATGTACTTCTTGTTTGTTTCCTATTTGAGTTAGAAGTAACTTACCGTTCCTATCCCCCTGTCAAAGTAGTATAGGTTTGTATCTTTTAGGCTTGTTCTATTCGCCTAAATCTAGCTGAAACGAACTAAACTGAACTAAATTAAACTGAACTGAGCTGAACTGAGCTGATTGGAGCTGAATTGAACTGAATTGAGTTGAATTGAATTAAATGTACTTCCTCTGTAACGAAATAAATGCAACAATTTGTTTGGGCACGCATGCCAAGACAAAACTTTAAAGATTAATATCTCTAATTATGTATTTGTAAAAACTATAAACATTAGATCATAAAAAACTACAAGTTGAGATGAATTCAACGATCCACATTACTATATTTTTCCTTATGTATAAGTCACAAATTATGGTCAAACTTTAAACTGTGAATAGTGTCAAAGGTACAATTATTGCGTTTATTTCGTTACGGAGGAAGTAATATATATTTATTTCGTTACAATTAGAGATGTGATTTGGAGGCCGACAACAACCGCTAACTTTGAGTTCTCTCCACACTTGATTAGGATGATCAAGCAAGAGCCTTATGGAGGATGTGCTCATGAGTGTCCACATGACCATTTGGCGAACTTTCTTGAGCTTTGTGCCACGGTCAAGCAAAATAATGTTACTCAAGAGTTCGTGAGGCTTAATCTTTTTCATTTCTCTCTCATGGGGAAAGCCAAGAAGTGGTTACAATCTCTACCTCCCGATTCCTTGACTACTTGGGCACAAGTAACGACGGCTTTTGTTGATGAGTTCTACTCCCAAGAGAAAACTTCCGAGGCTAGGAGGAAGATCTCTAATTTCATACAAGATGAAGATGAGAGTTTGAATAAGGCATGGGATAGGTTCAAAGACCTCCGAAGGTCGTGTCCGCACCATGGGTATAGTCAATGGATGTTGATGCAAAGTTTCTATGATGGGTTGCTTCCTATGACTAGAGCTAGTCTTGATTCCGGAGCGGGGGGTCAACTCACCAAGCTACGGGTTGAAGATATTGAGCCCACCATAAAAGAGGTTGTGAGGCACTACTCTTGGGGAAACACAAGGTCTACAAGCAAGAAGGTTAGTGGTAAAGGGAAGTATGATGTGGAGGCCATGGATCATATCCATGCTAAGCTAGACACTCTAGCTAAGAAACTTGAGAAGGTGAACTTAGCATCCCCAGGCCAACCACCTTCCCAAGCTTTCTCTTGTGAAATTTGTGGAGGCACCGATTATGCAAGCTCTTATTGTGGAGGATCTACGGAACATGTAGCATGGGTTGGTGCAAGGCAAGAGGGACCTTCAAACTTCAACAACCAAGGAAGGTGGAACAACCCCTCTCAAGGAACATGGAAACATCCCCCACCACCAAATCACAACAACTACTCCTCCAACTTTCGACCACCCGGTTTCAACCAACCACAACAAAGACCACCCTTTGAGCCTAACCCACCCAAGCCTTCATCACTTGAGTCTACACTTTAACTTTTCCTAGACCAACAAACCAAGACCAATGCCGATAATGATAAGAAGTTTGGGGATATTCACTCTTCCTTACAACAAATGCAAGCTCACAACAAAATGATTGAGACCCAACTTGCCCAAAATGCCCAACAAGTAAGCAATTCTTCTTCTTCTTCTACTCAATTCCCAAGCCAACCCGTGATTCACGAGCATGCTAAGGCCATTACTTTGAGATCCGGAGCAAACTATGAGGGGCCTAAGATGCCTAGTGAGGTGAATGAAAGCCCAGAAGTTGAGAAAAGGGGGAGTGAAGGGGAGGTTGAGAAGCTTCTTGAGGAGGTAATTGTGGAGCATGAAAGTGATGTTGTACCAAGCCAAGAGAAAGAGGTTCATGAGCAACGCAAAGAGGCTAGTCAAGCGGCACCCAAGGCTTATGTACCTCCGGTTCCTTTTCCTCAAAGGCTAGCTAAGAAGCAACTCAATGATAAATTCATGAAATTCTTAGAAGTCATGAAAGGGCTTCAAGTGCACATCCCTTATCTCCAAGCCATGTCTCAAATGCCTACTTATGCCAAGTTTCTTAAGGAGCTCCTCTCCAAAAAGACCAAGCTCGAGGAAAGTGCCACCATTGCTTTGACCGCCAAGGTTAGTGTCGTACTTAAAAACAAGCTCCCCAAGAATCTTGAAGATCCGGGGTCATTTTCTATTCATTTGAATATTGGGGACTTGGAGACCAAGAGGGCCTTGGCGGATTTGGGGGAAAGTGTGAGTTTGATGCCCTTGTCCATCGCTAAGCAACTTAATTTTGAACTCAAGCCTACTAGGAGGGTCATTCAACTCGCCGATAGATCGGTGAAAGATCCGGTAGGAGAGTTGGAGGATGTGTTGGTCCAAGTTGGAAGGGTCTTCATACATTGTGACTTTGTGGTTATGGAGATGGAGGAAGACTCCCAAGTCCCTCTTATACTTGGGAGGACTTTCCTTAAAACGGTCGGAGTTCTTGTTGATATGATGCGAGATGTGCTTACTTTAAGAGTAGGAGATAAGAGCATGGAGTTTGCTTTCAAGCAATCAATGAAGTCTCCAATAATGGAAGAGGTGAAGAGGATAGATAGTTTTGATGAAAAGGTCTTGAGTTTGAAGAGTTTGAGGGGTAAGAAAGACCCCTTAAATGATGTACTTTTAGGAGAAGATTTAGAAGAAAATGAGGAAGGGAAAAACTTCAAGCTTGTCATGGATGCCTCTCCAACTTATTGTGCTAAGGAGGAGAAGATTGAGGCCCTTGATGTGCCTTCCCCTAAGGAGGAGAGTTCTAAGCCTCCTCCCAAGGTAGAGTTGAAACCCCTTCCCCCTTCTTTAAAATATGCTTTTCTTGATGAGGGTGAGACTTACCCGGTGATAGTCAATGCTACACTTGAAGGCACTCAACATACTCAACTTCTTGATGTCCTTCGGGAACATAGAAGTGTCATTGGGTATAACATTGAAGATCTCAAGGGGCTAAGTCCTACCCTATGCATGCATAGAATTCATCTTGATGACGATCATGCTTCTTCTATTGAGCCTCAAAGGAGGTTGAATCCCAATATGAAGGAAGTGGTCAAAAAGGAGGTCTTGAAACTCCTTGATGCAGGGATAATCTACCCTATCTCCGATAGTCGGTGGGTTAGTCCCGTCCATGTGGCCACTAAAAAGGGAGGCATGACCGTCATAGCTAATGAAAAGGGAGAATAAATCTCCACTAGATCGGTGACCGGGTGGCGTATGTGCATAGATTACCAAAGATTGAATAAAGCCACCCGGAAAGATCATTTCCCCATCCCCTTTATAGATCAAATGTTGGAAAGATTGGCGGGCCATTCCCATTTTTGTTTCCTTGATGGTTATTCGGGGTTCTTTCAAATTCCTATCCACCCCGATGACCAAGAAAGGACTACATTCACTTGTCCATTTGGTACCTTTGCTTATCGAAGGATGTCATTTGGCTTGTGCAATGCGCCCTCTACATTTCAAAGGTGTATGACCGCCATCTTTTCGGACATGTTGGAAGATACCATTGAGGTATTCATGGATGACTTCTCCGTGGTAGGTTCATCTTTTGACGATTGTCTCAAGAACTTGAAAAATGTGCTTCAAAGATGTCAAAAGATGAATCTAGTGCTTAATTGGGAGAAGTGTCATTTCATGGTCGAGGATGGCATTGTGTTGGGACACAAGATTTCCCAAAAGGGAATTGAGGTAGATAGGGCCAAGATTGAGGTCATAGAGAAGTTGCCCCCACCTACTACGGTGAAGGGAGTGCGTTATTTTTTGGGACATGCCGGCTTCTATCGCCGATTCATAAAGGACTTCTCTAATATTGCTAGGCCTCTATCTAGCCTCTTGCAAAAAGATAATGAGATTGTTTTTGATAATGATTGCATGAATGCTTTTGAGATTTTAAAGCATGCCCTTATTTCCACCCCCATTGTGCAAGCTCCGAATTGGAGCTTGCCTTTTGAACTAATGTGTGATGCTAGTGATTATGCAGTGGGAGCCGTTTTAGGGCAAAGAAAAGAGGGAAAGCTACATGTTGTTCACTATGCGAGCAAGACACTTGATTCGGCTCAAAAGAACTACGCCACAACGGAGAAAGAGTTGTTGGCGGTTGTGTTTGCCTTTGATAAGTTCCGGCCTTATCTTGTGTGCTCAAAAGTGGTAGTGTACACGGATCACTCGGCAATCAAGTATCTTATGTCCAAGAAAGATGCGAAGCCACGGTTGATTCGTTGGATCTTCCTCCTTAATGAATTTGACATTGAAATTAGAGACAAGAAGGGAACGGAAAACTTGGTGGCCGACCACCCTTCCCGGTTGCCTTTGGTTACAGAATCCCCCCCTCATGATATGCACATTGATGATAGCTTAAAGGATAATCTCCTATACTCCATCAAAGCCCTTGATACCCCATGGTTTGCCGACATGGCGAACTACTTGGCTTGTGGTATCATTCCTTTTGAGTTTACATATCAACAACGAAGGCGGTTCCTCCATGATTCTAAGTTTTATGCGTGGGAGGACCCACTTTTGTTCAAGCAGCGGGAGGATGGTTTGTATCGGAGATGCCTTCCCGATGATAAGATCGCAAGTGTGATAGAGAAATGTCATTCATCCCCCTTTGGAGGACATATGGGCGCCGACAAGACCGTTCCCAAGATCTTATCTTATGGATTGTGGTGGCCCTCTATGTTCAAGGACATGTGGGGCTTTGTGAAAGCTTGTGATAGGTGTCAAAGGGTCGGCAACATCTCCAAGAGTCATGAATTACCCCTAACCAACATTTTAGAATTGGAAGTCTTCGATGTTTGGGGGGTAGACTTCATGGGACCTTTCCCTTCTTCGTTTGGTAACTCCTACATTTTAGTGGCGGTTGACTATGTCTCCAAATGGGTGGAAGCAATCGCCTCTCCTACAAATGATGCTAAGGTAGTTACCAAGCTCTTCAAGTTCGTGATATTTCCGAGGTTTGGGGTTCCGAGAGCCGTGATTAGTGATAGGGGATCCCATTTCGTCAAAAAGAGTTTCCAAGCACTCCTCTCCAAATATGGGGTGCATCATAAAATGGGGCTCTCCTATCATCCACAATGTAGCGACCAAACGGAAGTGTCAAATAGGGAGGTGAAGCTCATCTTGGAGAAAACCATGAACCGGTCTCGCAAGGATTGATCATTAAAGCTCGATGATGCTTTATGGGCTTATAGGACGGCTTTTAAGACACCAATTGGCACAACCCCCTACAAGCTTGTGTATGGCAAATCATGCCACTTGCCGGTTGAGTTAGAGCATAAAGCATATCGGGCCATCAAGCTTTTGAATTTTGATCTCAAGTCATCTGCAGAACGAAGACTTTTGGATGTACATGAGCTCGAAGAGCTTAGGCGGGATGCCTATGAAAATGCTAGGATTTACAAGGAGAGAACTAAGGCATGGCATGATCGTAGGATAGTGAAGAGAGAGTTCAAAGTAGGAGACAAGGTCCTTCTCTTCAACTCTAGGCTAAGACTCTTTCCGGGGAAACTTAAGTCTAGGTGGAGTGGACCGTTTGAAGTAAAAACTGTGTTCCCGCATGGAGCGGTGGAAGTGTGGAGCGAGGAAAAAGGGACGTTCAAAGTAAATGGGCAGAGACTCAAGGTATACCACGATGGAACCCAAATTGAGCACATTTGTCACATTGCTTTGGATGACTACCCCTTCCCCTATGAGAATTTTCATCGTAGGGAGGTCAAGCTAATGAATTTAAAGAAACCCTTATGGGAGGCAACCCGGGTTCTTAGCTTTTAGAAAAAGAAAGTGTAAAAAAAATGAGAAAAAGAACGAAAAAAAATATATGAAAAAAAGATATGAGAAAAATACAAAAAAAAAGAGAGGAGTGAATAAGAGTTTTAGTGTGAGAGAAATTAGAGGAAGAGTAAAGAAGATGAGAAAATTTGGTTAAGTATAGGAGAAATGGAGGAGGAGCGACCCCCCAAAGCCTAAGGAGGGGCGCTCCCCCAGTGGAGCGGGCGCTTCTTAGGATAGGGAGCGGGCGCTCCATCCCCCGCAAAAAGATGGAGAAGAATCAGTAAGCTGGAGCGTTTGGGGATCGTGTATGGAGCGCCCCGCTCCAGGCTTGGAGCGGGCGCTCCCTTTTAGCTGGAGCGGGCGCTCCAGCTTGTTTTGCACGCTTTTTCGTTTTTTTTTCATTTTTTCTCACGTGTTTTTTTTTAATTACCCCCCATTCGTCCCCTTTTTCCCCTATCCCTCATCCTCACATCACCATCATCCCTTCACTCTCATTCCTCATTCAACTTTTTACCACGTAGAGAGTGGAAACGTTGACCCCTATGTCAACTTTCCAAATTGGCCTCCTCAACATGGGCCGGTACCGGGATGGAATGAACGCCAACCCACGTACGCCTACTGGCCCCACCGCGACCCACCCTATGATTGGCGAGCACCCGGGGGTTCCAACCCCATGGGTGATCCCGCCTATCCCCACCCCTACGGCGCTTGGCCGCCGGGTTACACGGGCGGTTGGGAGCCTCATGGCCCCGCCCCCTTAGCTTTCTACAGCTCGATGCCGCGCCCTCCCCCTTCGGGAGACATGCCACCACCTCCCCCTTCGGGAGAAGGTCCATCTCACATGGACGAGGACTAGATCCTCTTGCCCCGCTCCCCCTTTACTTGTTTTGCATGATTACACCGAGGACGGTGCCTTGATTTTTTGGGGGGTGTTTTTATTTGATAATGCTCGCGGGATGTGGCTTCTTTTTGAGGGTTTGGGGTGTATTTTTGGGTACGCGTGTTTGAGAGGATGCATTGCTAGGTCTGGTTTACGGGGCATGATAGGAGAGTGTGCTTTATTGATCATTGCCTTGAGGATTTAGATGAAAAGAACCATGGTTGACTGTTTTTACTTGTATATGACTTGTATATGACTTCCTCCTTTTTCTACCCTTTTTGTTTCTTTGTATATATCTCTTTGCTTTGCTTTTATTTTTATTTTCTTCTTCTCTCCTTTAGGTCTTAGACTTGCATGTAGTATAGTTGCATATCATGATAGTTTTGCATGTATCTTATGAATTGCATATAGGACTTGTCTTTGGTAGTTTGCATGTAAGTTTCTAAGAAAATTCTTCAAAAACATCAAAAAGATTTTTGCATCACCTAATTAAGGAATGACTCTATGTTTTGACTTTAGAGGTTAGAGGTTGGGAACTTGACTCTCGAGTAGGGGTGAATTAGCTTGAGTGTCTTATATGCTCGTTAGGAGTATTAGGGGTGCTTTAAGCTTGGATGCCTAGGTATTGTTACGAATAGACCCCTCGATTGTTCGAGACTCGCCTTTAGCGTGAATTAGTGTCTCTATTTCCCAATAAAAAGTCTTTACTCTCTCCCTTGACCTTGGATAAGCCCTTTAGCGACCTTGTGAACCCTTCTAGCTCAATAAAATGCAAGGCTAGTAGCCTTTAAAAAAAAAAAGAGGAAACAAAAACAAAACACAAAAAAATTATGAAAAGACAAAAAAAAAGAGCCCTTTTGTCCTATTGGGTCAAATAAGTGGTGCATAAGAGCCCACAAGGCTAGTAGCCTATAGTTATAAAAAATCATGCTTTGTCCCCTAGAGATGCTCCAATGCCTTTGGTATGAGCTACCTTACCCTCTTATCGCGTCTCATACCGAGTGCTCGGTACCGTGCCTCAGAAACATGACTTACGAGTGAAAGGTAGACCGCGTGAGGAGGTAGTCTAGGGCCCTTGCAATCAAAAAAAAAAGTTAACTAGTTAATAAATATGCTAGCTTGGGGGATCTTGTGAGCTTGTGGAGCATGATTGGTACAATGTTGAGCGAGTTTTTCCATTTTGTAGGGAAAGGTTTCACTTAGGATCAATAAGGGCTTGTGTGATAGTTAAGGGACCTCTAGGACGATCATTTTCTTTGCACACTAGCTTAGACCACTCCTTTGTCCCCTAACTTGTGGATAAGGAAGGACGGCTATAAGTTTTGAAAGTTGGTCGAGTTCTCCCATTGCCTTGACACCTCTATTAGGACGAGGACCTTGATTTCGTGAAACCTTTCTTAGTTTTTATTATTGCATAGGTTTTCTTGAGATTGTTAATTGCTTGAGGACAAGCAACTGGCAAGCTTGGGGGAATTTGATAAGTGGACTTTAGGTTCACTTATTTGCATGTAGTTTTAGGGCATTTAGATGCATTCTAGGCCATTTAGTTTCCTTTTCTTTCCCTTTTTCACCATTTCTTGTAATCTCATGTTTAGCATTTAGTTTAGTTCATTTGCATATAGTTAGGGTGCATATAGGTTATTGCATTTGCATATGCATACCCCTCCCCCATCTAATGTTTGCTTGGAGTGTTTTGAAGATATACAACCAAGAAAGAGGCTCCAAACAGGGGAGCGGGCGCTCCATAGGAGAGGGAGCGGGCGCTCTATGGGTCAAGAAGTGAAGACAAGGCAGCAGGAACTTGGAGCGACCCGGGAGCGTGCAGGGAGAGGGCGCTCCAAGCATGGAGCGGGCGCTCCATATTACAAGGAGCGGGCGCTCCAGGGCCCAGGCTCCGTAGTTTTTGTTTTCGTCTTTTACGGTTTTTCCCTTATTTCTACGGGGTATAAAACCAATTTTGTAATAATCTTAGCATTATGTTTTTATTTCTGAACTATTATTAGCTTAATTGGAGAGAGAATTTTAGAGAGAGAACTTTAGAGAGAGAAGTAGAGTTTAGAGAGATAAAGTAGATCTTGAATTGTGAATTGAAGCTTTTGAAGGTATTTCCATGGAGTTTTGCCATTGATTTTCATCTATCTTAGAGTATTTCTTCTATTCCTTCTCTTTATTTGCTTTATTACTTGCTTTATTTTGTTTTAGCCTTTGATTAGTAGTGATTATTTGATGATAGCTCATTTATGTTGATTTTCACCATTGTTGATTCACAAATGTTGTTTGAACCTTCTTATTTTACCTTTTTCATGGCTAGAGAGTAGTTTCTTTGCTAGGGAAAGGGGATGACCTAGGTGATCATGAGTTGACCTTAGAAGTCAAGCTTGGGGGTTAGATTTAGGTGAAATTAGGTGTCTAGCCTATTTATTTGCTTGTTTAATTGCTTGATCATCAATTGAACTTGATTTGGGGATCAAAAGTGAAGGATTGAGAGATGAAGCTTTTGATGGACCTTAGGCTAGTCAATAGGTTGACTTCACCATGAGAATAGGTGATTGGCTTCTTAGGACCTTAATTGAATCGCTATGAGTTGTGGAAATACTTGATTGATTGATTTTACCATGAGAATCTCCGCCTGTGAGTGTCTGTGTGATATTCACTGCCGGTCTCAAACCCGAATAAAGGAGGAGAGTTGCGGTAGGTTTGGGGCGGCCAGCGTAAAACATAGCCCCATATCATGACATGAATCGACAAATGAAAAACGTGGGGGCGTTCCCTACTCAGCGACGCGCTGCACTTCATAGACCCGGGTGTAGTGATAAGTATGCAAGGGTTGCTATGTCGTCGCCCGGAAGCGGCGCGCCATCCCGGCGCCCGGGGGTGGTGTCAAATATGCAAGGGTTCCCGCATCAGGGACGGGTGCGGGTAAAGAAGCTAGTCCAGGGTAGTGGTAGGGGTAGTAGGATGCGTTTTGGAACTTGGAACATTGGCTCTTTGACGGGAAGATCGGCGGAGGTGGTGGAGGTTATAAGGAGGCAAAAGATTAACATAATGTGCTTTCAAGAGACCAAGTGGGTTCGTGGAAAAGCAAGAGAACTAGCCCCATGGGTTATAAGCTTTGGTACTCCGGAAAGGATAAGAGTAGGAACGGAGTAGGCATCGTTATTGATAAGGAATATATTGATGATGTGGTGGAAGTTTCGAGGAAGAGCGATCGCATTATGAGTATCAGGCTAGTTTTAGGGAGGGAGGCGGTGACTATCATAAGCTCATATGCGCCGCAAGTGGGATTGGAAGCATCTATTAAACAACAATTTTGGGAGGATTTAGAGGAGGTTGTGCAACGAGTGCCTATTAGTGAAAAATTGATCATTGGTGGGGATCTTAATGGACATGTGGGCACTAGTCGAGTTGGCTTTGAGGGCATTCATGCAAGTTTTGGGTATGGGGAGAGAAATGAAGCTGGAAGTGGTATCTTGGATTTCGCATTAGCATATGGTCTTAGTATTATGAACACTTACTTTGAGAAAAGAGAATCTCACCTTGTGACGTATAGGAGTGGAAGCAACGCGAGTCAGATTGACCTCTTTTTAGTAAGGAATGCTTGGCGGAAGAGTTATACAAACTGCAAGGTGATACCGGGTGAGAGAGCAGCCACCCAACATAGACTAGTCGTACTTGATTTCCGGGGTAGGGAGTCTTTAAGAAAGCGAAGACCCAATGAGGAGTCGCGAATCAAGTGGTGGAAGCTCCAAGGGGAGCACAAAGAGAACTTCCTAGCTAAGATAGCTAGTAAAGATATTTGGTCTTGTAACACGGAAATGGACGCAGATTCGACATGGACAAAGATAGAACTTAGTATAAAGGAAGTGGCGAAATATGTCCTTGGAGAATCTAAAGGAACTGCACCATCGAGTAAGGACACGTCTTGGTGGAACGAGGAGGTGAGACAAGCGATAAAAAAAACGAGAAGTTTATAAACTATTGGGAAAAGATAGAAGCGATGTGAACTATGAGAAGTACAAAGAGGCTCGAAGAGAAGCCAAGAAGGCAGTACGGGAAGCTAAAGCAAAGGTAAACCAAGAGATTTATGCAAGATTGGATACGAAAGAAAGGGAAAAAGACATCTACAGAATTGCGCGTATGAGGGACAGGAAGACAAGAGACATAAGAAAGGTAAAATGCGTGAAGGGTGTGGACCAAAGAGTGCTTGTGGAGGATGAGGAGATAAAGGATAGATGGAGGACATACTTTGATACCTTGTTCAATTGTGATAATGCACAAGACATCGGGGATGTACACATCCCGCCAAGTATGTTAAATCTAGAGTCTATGAGGAGGATTCAAAAGGGAGAAGTCATTGAAGCATTAAAAAAGATGGGATTGAAGAAAGCTACGGGCCCAGATGGCATACCTATCGAAGTTTGGAGGTGTTTAGGGGGAGAGGAATCGAATGGCTGACAACATTCTTTAACATGATTTGGAGACACAACAAAATGCCATTCGAGTGGAGGAAGAGTACTATGATTCCTTTGTATAAGAACAAAGGCGATGTACAAGATTGTACCAACTACCGAGGAATCAAACTAATGAGTCATACGATGAAACTCTGAGAACGAGTGATTGAGCAAATACTTAGGAAACATGTGAAGATTTCGGAGAACCAATTTGGATTTATGCGAGGAAGATCGACTATAGAGACCATCCACCTCATGAGACAGACAATGGAACATTACCGTGATAGGAAGAAGGATCTACATATGGTTTTCATTGATTTGGAGAAGGCTTGTGATAGAGTACCAAGAGAAATACTTTGGTGAGCGTTGGCAAAGAAAGGTGTCCCACAAAAATATATAGATATCATCAAGGATATGTATGAGGGGGCAACTACGAGTGTGCGGACTACGGTGGGGAGGACAGAAGAGCTTTCTCTTACGATCGGAGTGCATCAAGGTTATGCACTTAGCCCCTTTCTCTTTGCTTTAGTGATGAACGAACTAACAAGGTCAATTCAAGATGATATACCATGGTGTATGATGTTTGCGGATGATATTGTGTTGATTGATGAGACAAAGGAAGGTGTTGAGAGTAAGTTGGAATTATGGAGGGATACATTAGAAGCCCGTAGTATTATATTGAGCAGAATTAAGACGGAGTATATGGAGTGCAAGTTCAGCGGGGTTACAAGCAATGAGGCAGGGGCGGTCACTTTGGATAGCAAAGTGTTCCAAGGATTGAACGTCTTTTGTTACCTTGGATCCATTCTCCAAAAGGATGGAGAACTGGATGGAGACGTGGCTCATAAAATTAACGCGGGTTGGTTAAAGTGGAAAAGTGCCACCGGGTTCCTCTGTGATTCTGGCATTCCCCAAAGATTGAAGGGAAAGTTCTACCGTACGGCAATTAGGCCTGCTTTGTTATATGACACCGAATGTTGGGCGGTGAAACAATGCCACGTTCATGCGTATGTTGCGGTGGATGTGTGGCCACACAAGAAATGAGGTGATTCGAGGAAAAGTTGGAGTTGCATCCATTGAAGAAAAGATGAGGGAGAATCGGTTAACATGGTTTGGTCATGTGAAAAGGAGATCAGGTGATGCACCGGTGAGAAGAATTAAAGAGTGGAGGAGTAACCAAATTGTAAGGGGTAGGGGAAGACCTAAGATGACTTGGATGAAGGTAATTGAAAGTGATATGAGGCTACTTGGGATTGAGGAGAGCATGACGTTGGATAGAAGTAGGTGGAGGGGCAGTATCCATGTGGAGGAAGGGGTGTGATTACTGCATTTATTTGTTTTCCTCAATTGTGTTGGTATTAAAACCTTTTGAAAACCTATGTTACAACTTTTTGGTGTAAACCTTGTTTTCAAAAACTTTTTAAAAAATTCTTAAAACTTAAAACCTTTTAAAAACTTTTTATCACTCTTGTCGATGCCATCTCCTTTGGCAACGGTTTCAGTTGACGATTCATGTTAGCCGACCCCAAATCACTTTGGGAATAAGGCTTAGTTGTTGTTGTTGTAATAGGTAAAATGGGTTGATTAGGTCCTCCCAATTAGCTCGAGAGAGTAATTAGGAAACATATGAGTGACTTAGTCCCTTAGTTGACCCTAATGAATCCCCATGGCTTGACAAATAGGTTAGCAATTGGTTAACTAGTGATTCCCCTATCCCTAGTGTCTTCTTATAATTGTTAAACCCAATCATTTGCTTTAATTGTTAGCTATTTCGTTCTTAATTTCTTAGTTAATCAATTAACAATCTCAAAAACCACTAAAAATAGGCTTAGCTCGCTTAATTACTTTCAAACCTTGATTGATCCTTGCTTCCTCGTGGATTCGACCCTTTCTTACCCTATATTGGCTAAGTTCGGTTTATAATTTGGCACGTGCAACGACCGTGTCAAATTTTCATGTCAAGAGGGTTAGGGGAGATCCATTGCTTCCTATTGACCACAATCCTCAAAACACTTTGACGGAATTGAGAGGAGGATCTTTAGTGAACCCATGATAATATCAACAAGTGAGGGGCAACAGAGCGAAGCACTTGAGCAAAATTGATCAAGTTCTCCCAATTCTAGTCCAATGGCAGAAGAACAACAAAGTAATCCCCAAGCTTTGAGGGATTATGGGCACCTCGAAGCCTTTGATCTCAAGAGTGAGATTTGACGACCTACTACAATCGCCAACTTTGAGTTCTCTCTGCATTTGATTTGAATGATCAAGAAAGAGATTCGTGGAGGATGTGCTCATGAATGCCCGCTTGAATACTTGGCAAATTTTCTTGAGATATGTGCCACGGTCAAGCAAAGCATAGTCTCCCAAGAATTCCTGAGGCTCAACCTTTTCATTTCTAACTTACGGGGAAGGCTAAGAAGTGGTTGCAGTCAATACCTCCCCAACTCTTTGAGTGCTAGGGTGGAGGGCTAGGCCACTTTTATTGACGAGTTATACTCACAAGAAAATACCTCCCAGTCTAGGAGAAAGATTTCAAACTTCACCCAAGATGAAGAGGAGACTTTATATGGATTGTTGTGATAAGTTCAAAGAACTCTGCAAGTCCTGTCCTCACCATGGGGTTAGTCAATGGATGTTTATGTACAACTTCTTTTAGGGATTACTTCCGACGACTAGAGCAACCCTTGATTCCGGGGCGAGAGGTCAACTCATAAAGCTCTTGGTTAGTGAAAATGTTTAGTGAAATTGTTGACGTAGTTTGAAGGAAGGTTGTTGAACCATTTTTGGCTACTCCTTTGAGAGTAGGGGTGTTCATTAGAGGGAACCCGAGAAAGCCACAATACGAATACCCGGTTTTCCCGATTCTGGTCACCTGGGTGCCCGGACTAAAACAAATTATACAACAAGCTCAAGGTTAAAGCTACTGCATGCTCTAATGCTCTTATTTTT
Organism: Patellifolia procumbens; assembly: GCA_947645195.1. Lineage (NCBI taxonomy): Eukaryota > Viridiplantae > Streptophyta > Magnoliopsida > Caryophyllales > Amaranthaceae > Patellifolia > Patellifolia procumbens. The sequence goes on from CANSGD010000032.1 coordinate 136,541, forward strand.
TTCCCCAGTGCATGCTTTTTAAGCTACTGCATCCCTTAATGCTCATGTGAGAAGTTAATACATCATACTAAGCTTATATAGTTGTTGTCTCCCTGCTTTAGTAAACCAAAGATGTAAGCTTGTAAGCACACAAATTATGATTTACCATCATATATATAGACATATAGTCCATGTTGTAAGCCCCCTTTAGTTTTTTCCTCCTAGTGCATGCTTTCTGTATTGATTTTTCTTCCACCATATTTCTCAAACTATAATAATTTTTTGGGAAATTTCCTGAGGTGCCCCCGTGGTTAGGGCTAATTCTTTGGGTGCCCTCCTGGTATTCGAGCTAGCTCAAATGCCACGAGAGTCACTATTCGTAGCTAAAATGCCCTTATTGCTAAAGGACGTTAGGGTTCCATTAAGTTTTCATAATTAAACTTTACTTTTCATTTAAACAAAGAAAAAAAACCACCCCTCCCACTCTCTCTCCTCCCCGCACCCCACCCTCTCTCCCCAACCCCATCCTCCCCTGCAGAACAATAGCACCACCGCCGTCGATCACCCCACCCAGACGGCGGCGCGAAGTCGACCACCCTACCCAGACGGCGGCGCAAAGCCGACCACCCCACCCTAAATCCCTACTTTCCTTGTGGGTGCATTATTCGACCCTAAATCCCCCTTCCCTGAAACCGCCAGCCCACCCTCCCCAACCCCATCCCACTCTTCTTCCCGAAAATTCAAAAGCTGGCTAGTTGGTGGTTGAAATTCTCTATCGAAAACTCTCCCCGTGAATCGATTTTAGGGGTGGTTGGCGGTTGATAGGATTTAGTCGTATCACCTATTCAAAAATAAACCTACAGACCTCTAACTAGGTAGTCAGTGGAAGCAGGGTCGAATCCACAGGGAGACAGAGTTTCTAAATCAATAATCAACCAATTCAGCTACTCCAGATGAAATCAGGAAGGAATTAATTAGACTAAGGAATAGACTACGGAAGACTGAATAAATCGAGGATTAAACTGTGGAATAAAAGTCTAGGGTATTAGGTCGGTCCACCATGCTTATACCAATCAAATAGGGTCAACTACTATTAAAACCTAAGTCAAGAGTCGGGGGATTAGAGCCTATGTTGAGCTATGGTTAAGACTCAACGCTCATAGTTCAACATACGCCGCATGTTCACTAACGTAATCAGAACTACTGATGTGTCCTAGGCCTCTAGTCGTAAGACGGATCTGTGCAAACAACTATTAACCACAAGCAATCAATGAAATTGTACACTGACATTAATTACTCAATAAGAACAAACCACATCACAATCACCCTAATCAAGCCCTAGAAATTGATAGAAATCTAAATCACAATCATGGTATAAACATGGCTTTCCTATCTAACACCCTAGATAGAGAACTACTCACTCATAATTGAATTGACAACAATAAGACTAATATGAAACCCTAACAATTGCATCATGAATAATTGAATAAATAAACTAAACAATCAAAGTGATTAAAGAGATAAAGAGTAGAGAAGAGTACCAATTAACGGAAAGCAGGAACTTTTATTGAAATCGAAATAGGTTTGATCACCTCTAAATTAATCTAAAGTGTTTGAATTAAACTAAGAGCAATGTAGAATAAAACTAGTCTAAAACCTAATGAAAGATGAATAAAAGATGAATGAAAGATAATGAGGAAAAGGTATTTATAATACCCCTCAAGTTCACTAAAAACGGAAACAAAAAGTGAAAAAGCGCGATTAAAGCACCAGACCCGATCGGGCCCGAGCACAGTACCCGATCGGGTCCACATACAAATTTTCCCAACTTCACTTCTGGGCTCTGGCAGCAGCAGTGCAGCAATAAGGCGAGAAAAGCGGCCCACCCGATCGGGTCGGGCGGTAGTCACCCGATCGGGTCTGGCGACAAAAAGTGCCAGCAAGCTCGCCTCCTCCGCAGCGTCCCAATAAGACCTAGCAGCACTAGACCCGATGGGATCGGGCGGTAGGTGCCCGATCGGGTCTGGGCACATGTGTTCTCGCCCGATCTGATCGGGCACGCCTTGCCCGATCGGGTCCGCAACTTTCGTACCCGATCATAATATTTCGCCCGATCGGGCCATTTCTGCCCGATCAGTGCACGGAAACCTCATTTGACTCTTTGGCTCTCTAATCTTCACGTTTAGGGGTCTTGGGACCTCCTAAACTATCCATAAAGCTCGTGAGCCATCCTACGTGCCTCGTAACATCTCGTAAAGCCGTGGTTGCTTCCAAAAGGCTCGGGAATAAGGAGAAAACTCCGTAAAACCTGCAATTCAATATAAAACACGAAACCACAACTACATACGATAGTTAGCACAAAATAGCTCCCAAGAGCTCCAATGACGCACAAATTAGCTTGTAAATAATGGAGAAAACTCTATATAAATACGTGATATCAGGGGTGGTCGTCGATGAGCTGCGTAAGGGCAAGGGTGGTTGCGAAAAGTCAAGGGGCATGGGTGGGCCGATTAGGCTGGTGGTTGTCGATCTGGGTGGGTTGTGGGTTTTGGGGTGGTTGGGATGGTCGATCTGGGTGGGTTGGGGTTTTTTGGATGGTTGGTGGTGGTGGCCGAACAAGGGAGGGGGTGGGGGAAGAGAGAGAGGGAAGGGTGATGGGAGGAGAGAGTGTGGGGTTTATTTTTTTAATTTTTTTATATTTTGTTATTATTTTTTTCAGTTTTTCAAATTAAAACTTAACGGAGAACTTAACCTCTGTTAGTAGTAAGGGCATTTAAACCACAGATAGTGACTCTAGTGGCATTTGAGCTAGTTCGAGTGCCAGGAGGGCACCCGAGGAATTAGCCCTAACCACGGGGGCACCTTAGGAAATTTCCCTAATTTTTCTCTCCACCACATACACATTTACACATCAATGCATCACAAACCCAAATAATAGCATAGACTATCTAATACACATCGGTTCAATAGCAAAGCACTAGCAAACATTTTTTTGAAAATGTGAATGGAGAAATTTTTTTTGTGCCAGACAATAGCACTAAGCCACCAAAGCACAAGTTTGAATTATTTTTAAAGTTTACTCATAAACCATACTAAGAGGTCGAATGGGTACCCTTATATTCTAACTAACAGCCCCATTACCCAACTAGGTAATCTTCAAATTTAGTGGGTCGGGGCCCATTAAAAATGATAAATTAGAAAAATTACTCGTTAGATATTACCCCGGTCAACAGGTCGTCGGGTCAAGCGGGGCGGGTTTTCCTAAATACCCCTACTTGAGAGTATCCAGGAAATTCTTGCACAACGTGGTATCATCCACGACTTGCACATACATTTGATGTTTATAAGCTGACAAGTGATCATCTGGGTAAGTTGTTCAATCGAATGGATCAATGATAGGTAGTTTGACTTTTGGATAAGGAGGTGCATTCGTTATCGTGGCCGAAAATGGGCTGACCAGTTGATCTGAAGTGCTCCCACCTTCCCCGCTTAGGGTTGATACTTATTCATATGTGTTTAGATGGCCTAGCCTTAAGCCAGCATAAGCATAAGCCATCGGCTACTGGACACTAGGCTCTTGATGAGATCGGGGAGCTTATGCTGATTTCATTTGCCTCTCTTGATGAAATTAGGAGATGAAAGGAGAGTCCCTTAGATAGGGAGTAGAACCGGTATGTGAATTTTGTTGGGCGGTTGCTCTCTTAGCCTATAAGAACTTACGTGCTTCAGTCCTTAACGTCTCCATCTGAGGGACGTCACCTTGTCCTTTGGGGGCTTCAACTATCACATTCCAGTTAAGCCTCCTTATTTGTTCACTCCTAAATGACCGCTTGGCTTTTGAAACCCGCTGGGATTTTTCGAATGAGCTGGCCGGCTAGGTCTTAGATTGGTTGTTGGCAAACGTCTAGGACGTGGAGCCTTGGATGATGCCCTATTCTACTGTCGTCTAAGATTGAAGAATAGCATGTTGCTTTTGATTTGTTCCTGGACGACCAATGCAATTCTTGTATGAAAGTCATTTAGGAGAGTTTTTAGGTGAGTTGTCACCGAGCGATCACAATTATCCTCTAAAAAAGCTTGCTACAAGGGACTAGCATTCCCTGCTGGACAATCTCCTATCAACATCACAGACTGTCAGCCACATCTTCTAGGTGAACGTTCATCCCCTGCCATGTCCTCTACTAGCACTTGCATGCTTTAGTTTCATGCACTGTTTGATGATTCAGAATCAGTCATTGCTCTAAGTCTCCCCACAAATGGTGTTGGATATTGTATCATAGAGATTGGCGCTCGGATATCTTAAGGGTATTAGGGTAATTTTAGAGACTTTTGTAGGTAATGACCCGATCCATGCTCCAAACCTGCACGAAGGAAATCAACCCGGGAGGATTTGGGTTGATTCCCCCTCTGAAGCTTAAGTCAATATCTAGAGAAAGAAACTCTAATATGACAGATATCTATTTTTAGGAAATGTGCTTACCTTTTTTGATGGACATAAGGGTATTTATACTGGTCTAGGGGCCTCGGGTCTCCTATTTTGCCCTAAAATAGGGTCTTATGATTGGATGACCAATATTTATTTGACATGTGCGCGACCTGATTGCCAAGTGAATATTCCCTAACTTTTGGGTTTGCATCACCCTTGGCTCTATTAATTAGCCAATTGGGGGTTGACAAGTGTCAACCCTTATAGAGTGACTCATGTTGACCTAAGGTGTGGGTATGTTTCGTACTCTGATGGATGACATGTGTTAGCTCAGCAGCGTGCCACATAGCCTACACTAGTTGGCTGATTTTATCTTACAACATACCTAATCATAATCAATTATAGAAAATAAATTTGAGCAATATTAAAAGAAATAAAATGAAAGCAATAAGTCATAGGTTACTTCCCGAGAGAGGCTTATTCAAGGTCGTAAGCACGACCTTTTTAATAAGTATCCATACAAAGATCGCAATTAAGTACATAATGCAATCAGAAAATGAAAAGTGTTTATGAAGTGTAATGCAACTCCATACCAATAAGGAGAGTTATTGCAGAAATAAGAAGGATCAAAAGGAAAAACAACGAAGTAGGAAAAAGAATTTTGAAATAGCAAACTCTCCTCAACAGTTTTTTTCACGACAATGTCACTCTTTTCCTTAAAAATCACCCAGTTGGGCATCTGAAAATTAAATGAGACAAGAGATTTACCTACTAGAAGCATTTTTAAGAAAATAAGGCAATGAGATAGGAAAGGATAAAAGTAGGTCAAGCTTTCTTGAAAATGGGATATGTGGTGAAGGAATAGAAACTAAGGTTTCACAAATGACTTATCCTATATCGCACGTCTTCGAAACACAGTTTTCCAACCAATGACTCCCTACAAACATCCTTGCCATCCTCTAAAACCTCAAAAACATCAAAAACCACCAAATGAGGAGAAGAAGGGATAGGCTAACATGAGTTTTTAAAATCGAATACGTTATCCTCCTCAACATGATTTTCACTCTTAACAAAACCCCAAATCATCGTCATTCTTAAGCAAACCCTCACAAATCAATGGCGCCCTTAGCAATGTTAGGTCAATTTCAATTTGGTCCTCGGTCAATTGAAGGTCGGGGTTAGGAAAGGGATTTAAATTGGCATTTTCATTCACATACCTCTCGTCTAGTTTTGATTATTCATTCATGGGAGAAAAATCAGAGATGGAATGAGAGTTTGGGGTGGAGCGAATGAGGTCGAGGCTCTTTTGCAAGAGGGTTCTTGTCAATTATATTTGTTTTAACCTGTTTAGAATCGTCATCATCGTAACAAAACCTTTAATGGAGTTCATTTGTTGGATGAAAAGTGTTCATATTCTATTCTCATTAATGGAGTTCCCTCTACTCCTTTTGATGCTAAAAGGAGACGTAGACAAGGTGAACCTTTGTCTCCTTTTCTTTTTGCTCTGAGTATGGAATTCCTTAGTAAATGCTTAGGTGATCTTAAACACAATCATGCCTTCAACTTTCACCCAACGTGTCTGATGTGTCACGTTTATATATAGTTTTTAAATGTATTTAGATTGCATTTAGAACTCCTTTTAGAGCATTTAGATGGATAATGACATGAATTACATAAGTTGTGCTCTACTACTCCCCATTTGTGTTTTTCGATGATTTTCAGGTTATTTTGGTACAAATTGATCATTATTATCAAGGATCTAGCCTATTAATCATTGAGGATGAAGGTAGCTTACACAAGGATCACAACGCATCCGTTTGGGATTATTTTGAGTTGGAATGAAGCAAAGAGTTAGTGAAAGAAGGGCAAAACTGACACACGTTCACTATTTTCATCATAACTTTTGATAAAAAAATTGATAATGAAGAAACTCTAACTGGGTTTGATTGTAGACTTCAAGAGCTTTTCGATGATAGGTCACACGCCCCAATCGGAATTCTGGTTTGAGAGATATGGCCTTTGCAAGTTGACGCAGTTCGCCAGTCCGCCTAGTCGCCCGCCCGGGCCCATCACGGCCGCCCATGTGCTTTTTCGCCCAGCTTATTTGTCTCTTGTTTTCCAGTTGTTTTGGCTTAGACTATATATATTAAACTTTATTTTAGCATTAAGGGCATCTTAGTTTTTAGTCTTTAGTTTTTTTAATTCCGTAATTAGCTTAGCTTAAACACTTAGTTTATTCTCTCAAGTATTTGGTTTTGAACTTCATTCAATGTTAAAAAAGTTTCTTCCTTTCGCTTAGATTCGGTAATCGTTCTTACTTTACTTTTAATTATTCCAATTATTGCTTTAGTTAGATCTTAATTATGTTGTCTCTGATTATTATTGCTTTCGTTTCATTAGCTATGTTTGAGTAGTTTATTTTCTAGGGTTTTATGGAGGAAATCATGTTCATACCATGATTCATATTTGAATTGCTATTAGTTTCTAGGTTTTGATCAGAGTGATTATGGTGTGATTTGTTCTTGACGAGTAATTATTGTTATTGTACAGTTTCATTGATTGCTTGTGGTTAATGATCGTTTGCACAGATCCATCTTACTTTTAGAGGCCCTATTACACATCAGTAATTCTGATTATATTAGTGAACACGCGGCATATGTTGAATTATGAGCGTTAAGACTTAACTGTAGCTTAACAAGTGCTCTAATCTCTCGATTCTTGACCTAGGTATTGATAGTTGTTTGATCCTTTTGATTGATATAAGCATGATGGACCGAACTAATACCCTAAACCTTTAATTCATAGTTTAAATCCCACTTTTATATTGGTTTCTTTAGTTTAATTAGTAGTTTAGCTGATTCCTTGGCCTGACTACTATTTGTTAGAGAAATTTAGGATTACTTTTCATTAGGTGATACGACTTTAGCCTATCAGTGTTATAGACTGCAAATTACTCATCTAATGTTTGTAGATGATTTGCTCCTTTTTGGTAGAGCAGACCTGAGCTCAATTAAGTATCTTTTTCATCTATTCTAAAAAGTTTCTCAAGCCTTTGGTCTCTCTGCTAACCTTGGTAAAAGTTACATTTATGTTTGTGGGATTGATTATGATGTCACTTCTTCTCTTTGTCATAAATAATGTATGATTGTTGGTCAACTCCCTTTCCAATACCTTGGAGTAGCTCTTGCTTTAAGGAAACTCAATGTAACATCCCGTCCAAAACCAACTGAGGAAAAACTAAAAGAGAGGCTGATGGCAGCGGAAATACCATCAAGACGGGTATGCCATTACTAAAAGCGGAGATAAACCAATACTAAGCTATAACAAAAGAAGTAAAAGACGACAAAACCTGAAATATTATATAAAGGATTGAGGTCCCATACCCTCAACCTTATCCAAAAGATCCAAAGAACAAGTCTAGTAACGAATCCAAAACTAAGACTGTGGCTCAAAACATGGCCGAAATCCAAAGAGTCAACAACTGTCTAAAAGCAGTAAAACCACTACTTAAGACCAACTATGAAGCTAGTCCTAATCCCCGAGCTATAATGCTCGTCTACAACCACTAAGACTACATCCAAGCTCACACGGTTAAGTCGCACAATCCCGGTCCAAACCGTAACAACTCTAAACTGCATCGCCATCTGCAAATATATCAACAACTTCCACAATCAGTGGGGAGTAACTAGCAGTTCTCCCAGCCCAATACAGGAAACAGGTAATAAGCTTAAAGAAGCCAGAAACAACGTCAAGACAACACAAACAACAAGACAAACTTGCTCAAAAGACCAACTCTAAACATGCTACTACAACGGAAATGAAATAAGAGAAAAATCACCCAACCATAAAGCACAAATCACAACCAAAAAACACATACATCCAATTCAACCAAACAGACCATGCCGTCTGTCAGATAGACCCAATGGACCATGCCGCCCAAGGGCCCACCCTTGCATATCCGAGGACCATCCCGCCCTTTCCGGAATGCAATGACGCATTCGAGGACCATGCCGCCCGTACCGAATAACGTCCTCATCGGACCATGCCGCCCGTGACTACCTATGGACCATGTCGCCCAAGGTTAAGTAACCAAAACAGACCATGCCGCCTGCCGATAGACTCAATAGACCAGGCCGCCCATGAGAATACCTATGCTTATTCGAGGACCATGCCGCCCTTGCCGAATAGCAATGCACATTCGAGGACCATGCCGCCCTTACCGAATGGCATACTCAACGAACCATGCCGCTCGTGAGTGAACCTTTGGACCATGCCGCCCAAGGTTATCGAATACAACATCAAAGCATCCACAACCAAGACATACAATCACATAACACACTCAAACATATGCTCATGCTATACACGTAATCAACCAATCGTCATCTGAGTTTGGGTACGAAAGCTATTACGATATCTCATAATATTTCCCGTACATAACTCTTGGCGAAGATACGCTAAGGGCAGTATAATTCTCCCCCGAGCATAACCACGTCGACAACTCACTCACACACCCCAACATGCTTCAAAGAAAAACGATACCCAAACTACCCATACATAACCCAACCCAACTCTTAATAAAAGTACTTAAAAACCAACAAAACATCCTTAGTCATACTCTAATATATCATAAATAAGGCTTAAACGACAAAGAACATGCTGTAAACATAAATAGACCAAAAGACGAAACTCGAGCAAGCTGGGAACAGGAGACGGTCGCGGGGCTCGAGGACCGTCGTGGGCCGCGAGCTGGCCGTCGTGAGTCGCGACTGTGGTCGCGAGCCGCGAGCAGGCTCTGCCTGTTCCTTGGTGCCACTTCGTCCCTTTTCTCCGACAAAACGAAATCACCCAAGACATGTACACAGCCCCTAGGACTAAACCAACAACAACATATACGAAAAAATAAAACTAAAACATGAATTTACAACTCAAACCACAACACACAACTCAACACAACAATTCACCAAGAATCATTCCTCAACCAAAACAACACCAAAACCATCAACAAATCAACAATCACAAGGCATAACATTTCATACTCTAAAATACATAAAGATTACAACAAATAAAATAAACCTAACATGGAACTACAAGAAAACATAATCAACTATACTAAAAGTTCCACCTAAAACATGATACTAAGTTCTCAACGCGCATCTAAACATCCTAAGATCACTACCTATTCCCTAACTTGCTAGAATAACGCTAGTTACTTCGATCTTCGAGAGGAGTGCCAAAAAACATTATATAATAGCATAGAAAACGTGCGGATCATCAAAACCTTCTTCCCCCTTGAAGAATTTTCCACCATTGAGCAAAGTATTCCCATCTTAAACACTTTTAGGGTCCTCTAAAACAGTCAGTGGCGTCCCGACCCAGATTTCCGGTGATCTAAAGCTCGGATTAAAAATTACTCCGGTCACAGTAAAGGTCTGCATGTCAAGAACATGCTGTCCAAATTTGAAGACGATCCAACGGTTAGATCTCCGGAGATCTTTATTTTCGTGAGGGTGTGCAGGGGAAAAACGGGAGACTTTCTCTCTTTCTTTTCCTTTCCTTTTTCCTTGGTGAATGGCGTGTGAATGGGATGGGGAGGGGTTGATTTTCTGAGTTTCTAACTCAGCATAAGGGGAAGTAAAAAGGGGTGATGGTTAATGGGGTTTAATGGCCATCATGAAGGTGGTTTATGAGGGTGAATGAAGGGGTATGACTTTTGATTATCATAAACGTTACAAGGGTGAGTAAGCTACCCAAGAGTTTTAAATCCCCTTAATGCAAAGACTAAAATTTGGACCCCCATAATACTAGGTATGGTGTAGCGTAAACAAGATCCACGATTTATTTATATAAACGCTCATAATAAAAATATGCGATAATACTTTTATAAATAAAAATTATTAATATTAATGTAGTATAAATATACACCTACTAAAACTTACACACTTTTTATACTACGCATACACGAGTACTACATTGCCCTTTCAAACAACCGACATGAGCATGAGTATTGAAAATATGTCAAACAATACTACATTCTATAATACGATATAAATACATATATAATTAATCCCAAGATAAAAATGTAGGAGTAAATATAAGTTTTATGGAAATATAATAGTAAATATAATTTATCGTCGAATATATATAATTTTACGCTCAACATTAAATCACACAACACTTAAATTTATAACTAACTATATTATAAAATTAATACTCATAATACATTATACACCGAAATATTTTCCGGCTTCAAATATGACCATTTATTTAATAGAATATAATTTATAAACGAAATTATATTTAGAGTTATAAATAACAATGTAAACCATATAAATTAACGCGCGAAATTTCTAGTGAAATTACGGGGTGTTACACTCAATTTTAGTCAATGTAAGCCTCTCATTGAATAATTACCAATATAGCCCAAGCTTGAAAGGCTAATCTTCTCTCATATGCTAAAAGGTTGCACCTAGTTAAAGCAAAATTAGGCAGTATGAAAAATTATTGAGCTTGGTTTTTCCCCTCCCAAAAAAACTCATTAAAGCTGTTGAGAGTATTTGTAGAAAATTTTTGTAGACTGGCAGCCTTGATGATTCAAAAAAAGCTTTCATTGCTTGGTCTACTATGTTCCTTCCTAAATCTGTTGGAGAATGAAATATTGAAGACATGGTGATTTGGAATAAAGTATCTATTTTTAAGCTTCTTTTGCTCATTTCATTCAAAAGAGACAAGCTATGGGTTCAGTGGATACATTTTATATAAAAGAATGACCTAGCTATTATGCTTGTATATAAGAAGGCTTCCTGGATGCTTAGGTAGGTTTCTCCAGCTAAATATTATCTTCCTAATATGAATGACTGGACACCATCCCTATATAAAACAAATACTCTATTGCCAAAGTGTATAAGTTGCTGATAATGAAGCTGATAAAGTGTATTGGAGAAGACTTATTTAAAACAACAGTGTTGCCTTAAGAGTGTCTTCATCCTTTGACTCGCTATGCATAACAGATTAGCCACAAAAGACAGAATTTATTCTTGGATGATTAATTGTGATCTGATTTTTCCTTGATGTGAGTTCAATGAAGAATCCTTCCAGCATGTTCTTTCAATGATCTTGCACTGTTGAAGTTTAGAAAGTTGTTCTGAAGACCCTGGGAGTTCAGTATTAGGTGAAAACTTTTCAAGATGAAATCAATTATGCTTTGGAAAAAAATTAAGAAGAAGCATTCTCGTGCTCGAATTTATGTGACGTGTTTCACTTGGACTATATGTTGTATTAGGATATAAAGGAGTACAGAATAGTTTGCTAATTCCTTGTTAAACCCTAAATTGGTTTGTAAGAATATCATTTTTAGGGTAGCTTGTAGATGCAAGGAGAGTGACAAACTCATATTGTTAGCTTAATCTATAGTTTATGTGGCTTTTCTTTTTGTATGTTTAGGTTCAACCCTTCCTAAAAGGTGGGCTCTTTCCATACAAAATTTTACTCCGACTAGATTAGCTTGTATACTTTGCAAATTTTCTTTCTTGCTCTCAATTTATATGCTCATATTTTATCTACCAAAAACACTACAACCCAATTTCTAAAACAATACAACTTACATTATGCAATCTCGAGTCTCACTATATAGCTCAAACTATGTCATCACTCTTGATTTGATTACGAAACACCAATATGAAAATAAGAGAGAATATATAAAACAAACTAAATTCCAAAATGAGGGGAAAACTCGTCAGTGAAAATAATTCTTGAATAGTAAGCTCAGTGGTGTTCAATGGTCACTTACGATATTTCAAAAATACCACGTAACCCAGAAGAGGACTTGTGAGGGGTGACCGTCCGAAGCTCTGGCACAGGATGGGCACACCGAATAAGGCCAATGACAGAATGAGCATTTGGGTAGCGGGGGAGAAGGAGTGAACGGAGCGAAGGAAGAAAGACACCCTATCCACAACATTGAGTCATGGACACTGGACATTTTTGTACAGTGGACAGCGAAATAACACTGTAGGAGGAGTGCGGACAACCCGGAGGGGCGCGACAAACAGTGTAAAAACATTAGCACTTGGCAATCATTGGAGGCAAGACTAATCACTTTATAATAAGACGATACATAGTAAAACCTCATTAGCAACCACGCTTTATTCCTACTAAAATTATTAGTATTATAAGATTAGAAGTATTTCAACTTTGAAATTTGTATATGTACAATTATCAAACCGTCTCAAGGTAAATGATATTTGTTATTCATATATTGTTGGCAATTTATCACATACATATATTGTAGAACCTCTTATCAATATTTATTGCAAAAGTTTCTTTAATAATCCAATTAACCTCTCAACCTGGCGATCTTCTAGGGTTTCAATGAGCAAGTCGAGAGACATTCTCTAGCGAGCTACTTCGATAGACTAGTGATTGAGGTAAGGGAGGACAGAGAATGTGAGAGAGAAGTGATGGAATGTAGAGGAGGAAAGGGAATGGGAAGGAGGTTAAATAGATGGTGGTATTTAGAGTAACGAGGAGATTGTTTAGGGTGGAAAGAATGCCTTTATATATAGACTACTACAATTTGTAAGATATATACACTAACTCATGTCTAGAAGGGAAACTGGGCTTTGGATGGAGACCCTATGCGAAGGAAATCTAATCATTCTTCTTACCTTAAATCTCATACTTATAAATGATATTATATTTTTCTTAAAAATGCCTAGAAGGGGAAACTTTGACAATATCCTTGACTCGTGGCCCGACTCAAAACCAATTATCTTGTGTCAATAATAACTACTCCATCCGTCCCATAATCTTTTTCCCGTTTCTCATTTTTCACTAAAATTAAGGTTTGAAGAATGTGGTCCCAAAAAATACAAAAATATTTATGACAAAGTTAAAAAAAAGGAAAAAATGTGGTCAAAATTTGAATGTTATATTTTCATCAATTACCGTGGTCCATATTTGTACTATAAATTAATGGTAAAATCGGAAATATATATTCAGTGAGGACAAAATGGGAATAAATATTGTTGAATGAGGGTGTTTTGGGAATAAACACACTATATAAATAAAAAGTGTAAAATTAAGAAGAATATTTTAATTTTTAGGACACCCAAAAAGAAATAGAGGGGAAAAAAATATGAGACGAAGAGAGTAGTAGCAATTGTTATCTAAAAAAACTATTAGTAAGAGCGTCCGGCTAGCCGGCTAGGTACTCAAACGGCCGCTGTGCTGATTACTCCGTTGCTCCATAACTCACAAATTCACAGTACATGCCTCAAATAATCTGCATTGTGAATCTCTGATTAGCGCCTTCACAAAATCAGCTCACCATCAGTAATTAGTTCACTACTGAAGAATGACGCAATCCTCACTGTCATTGTCATCCCTTCATATTACAACTCCAAAGTTTCATCCTTTTCCAAGCAGAAGCTATCACTTGCCATCACTCCCTAATCCCAACAAACACTTACAGTTGCAGAACGCAACACCATTCACATTAAGGTGTCAATATAATGTTTCTCCGACTCACAAACGTTTTCTTGTTTATAAATCAAAGAATGAGATCAAGCATTGTACCCAGCTTCATTGTAGCAATTCGTCAAACAGCTTGAGTGCAGGGAATAAATTGTCGTTGAGGGGGTTCGTTCAAGCTTTCAGCGAAGCGATTTCGACAGCGTTTCCAATATGGGTTGCTCTGGGATGCTTGATGGGTCTGCTAAAGCCGAGTTCTTTCAGTTGGGTTAGTCCTCAATTGTCTATTTGGGGCTTGACAATCACTATGTTGGGTATGGGTATGACACTTACTTTGGATGATCTCAGTAGTGCTTTTGCTATGCCTAAAGAAGTCATCATTGGTTTTTTGCTTCAATATTCGGTCTGTTTTTTCTCCCTTTTTTTTCCCCTTGTTCTATTTTCTTTTCTTGAGCTATTATGACTATCTATTTTTGTTTGTTGTTGCTTTATGTTCTTGAATGTGTTAGTATCTGGTACTGATTGTGACAGCGAATTGTACAGTCTATGTTTCCAGAGTAACTTCGTTTCAATTGAGGTTCCGTTTGGTTGGGTGTAAAACATTTTTCTATGTAAAATGATTTTCACAGAGAATAATTTCAATGGAAAACATAATTGCAAAAACAGTTTTCCATTATTTGGTACCATGTAACAAAGATGATGGAAAAAAGGAAGATGAAAGGGAAAGTAAGGAGGTGATAGGAGGAGTGTAAAAGGGAGGTGAGGAAAATGATGGAAAACAATTTTCCCTTCATTTTCATCATTGGTTGAGCTATTTTATTGCAAGGGAAAATGGTTTTACACCCCTTTACAACCGGACAATGTAAAACTGAAGATAGAGGAAAACAAAATTCCAGGATAATGTTTTACACCCTACTAAATGGAGCTTAAATTTGACTTAGCAAAAGCTAATTTGACCGAGAACATGTAATAATTTGCCAAAAATACGGTGAAACAAATTTTACCTCAATGCAACTCAGCGTACCGACCTAAACCAAAACCAAACTTACCCAATGTTAAACCGACCTAAACCAAAACCAAACTTACCCAATGTTAAACCAACCTAAACCAAAACCAAACTTACCCAATGTTAAACCCACCTGGCCGATGCGTTCGACAGCTCTATACTCACTTGGTAGTGTGCATCTTTGTTTCACAATATCTAACCCGTTAAAACTGTTCGAGTTGGATGGCTTAGCTTATACATCCACGTTTGGGATGTAGATGAGTGAGGGGTGGCTCAGTTGGTTAGAACTTCCGTTCTGGTTTCAGGTGATCCTAGGATCAATTCTCACCCCGGACTTTGTGGTTCATTTGCACCAAAAGAAAATACTAACATTTTGGTTGTTCTCCCTATTAGATTTTGGATAACCAAGGAGTGAGAGTTGAAGACTATGACGCTAACCGATGACTTTTTATAGCCGACTCCCCATGGATAATTGGATTAAGGTTGTTATTATAGAAGTTATCAGGTTTTTTTTTCAACTGTTGGGCTTTTCAGGGTGAGAAGACAAAGAACAAATATAAGAAAAACTTTGGTGCAAATCTTTCGGGAGACAGTTGGTCCGAGTGCTAAAAGTTGAAAGAAAATACTTTACGAATGTGCTCTGATTGGTGAGTTGATGTGTCAAGAAATTACATGCATCATAAGTTCCAGATCAGTTTATAGGAGGCAATCTTGCCCACAAGCACATTAGCTAAGTCCTGCAAGGGCCTACTGACTTTTTGCCATATGATTTTGGGTAAGCAGTACCGAATCTAAAATCCCTTTGTTGGGTCTTTCATGGCGCAGATGGTTTCACCTGGAGGACCGGACCTCACCTCGGGCTAGTAAATTGGTGGAAATTGGGTTTTTTTCTATATAAAGAAAAAGAAGAGGCAAGAGCCATGTGTATTTTCTTCATATGGGAGTATTTTCATGGTAGACGTCGATTAAAGGTCTAAAAGCTCAAGTGTTGTTAAAGTCTTGTGGTCACAGGTGATTGGACTTGGCCCTTAGTTGTGATACTACAACAAGTGAATCATTTTTTGACACATGACATATATGCCGATCACTATTTATTGTAAGTTATGATCTTGATAGCATCACATAGTTACAGAAATTGTTAGTTATTTGTTACCTTGGACTTATATAACCACTTGCATTTTCTAGGCGAGCTCTATTTTATATACAAGATTCTAACTCTTGTAATACTTTTACATATTTTTGATACACCACTTCCATAGTTCATTGACCGTTGATCAAAGTTTTACAGTAGTCTTCTGTGGATTCCATGTGGTTGTCTCAGTTCAATCCCAGACAAGTACAGCATAAGCATACTACAATATTACCCAGTACAAAGAAGCTTTCACCTTGGGTTGGGATTTTGGTGGGCGGGGTGTTTGTTCGGATGTATGCAGCCATGCAGCCTTGACCCTACTAAAATAAGGCTTTTTGAGATTGTCTCTTAGGCCAATACGAGATCGACATTTTGCTATGCTGGATAAGAAGCATAATTACTTTAATGGCTCATTCTAATGTAATCCATCATGATCTAGAAGTCAAAGGAACAATGGATGTTTGACTCCTTTGGAAATATATATTAAAAAAAAGTTGAATCCCAAACAAGTGAAAAATTGAAATAGCATGTTGGAAATGAAGCTCTAGTCTCTAGATATTTCTTCCAATAATATGGTGAAACTATTAAATGTACTCTACCACAAGATCATTTAGCATAGTAAACCATCTTGGAGATGAGTCATAAACACTTGTGGAATATGATAGGATGAAGGAAATTACATTTCCAAAAAAATTAATAACTGTTTTGTTGAAATAGGCCCTGTGATGTGGACTTGTGTTATTGTAAGGGTGAACAGTGTATCGTTTATGGGAAAAAAATCTAGTTCTAAATTGTGATACTTACATATATGGGCATAATATTATAGTCTCTACATGTATGGATATTATGTCACATTGTCACCTACCTCTCTTCAAAGTCACATGAAGTTAAATTATAAAAGGACATTTATCTAGAACTGGTTCTTTTTGGTTTTTCATTCCTTCAATTTCAGGGTTGTTAAGCTCCCTTAGATCATTGTTCTTCTAGGATTCTTTGCCTCCTATACAAGCAATGAGTTCGTACCTAAATAAATGATGTATTGAAATTTTTGCAATATTGAAAAGTCATAAATTTGGACTAGTGACTAGGTTTTCCTGGTTCAGCACTTATCCATCCGGATAAGGCTTCTGAAACCCATATTTACTAGCCTCCCCCACAATTGTGTTTATACTTTCAATCGTTTCATTGTTTCGGAGTTGAGGCATGTTCGCTCTTTTCCTGCTGCAGGTGATGCCGTTGTCTGCGTTTTTTATCAGCCGGCTTTTAGGGTTGCCATCCCATTATGCAGCTGGCCTAATATTGGTCGGCTGTTGTCCTGGTGGTTAGTGATTTCATTGGGTCGTTTAATTATTCTTTTTGTTCACATGACTCGTCCTCTTTTTCAAGTTTACAACATAATCTGCAGGAACAGCAAGTAATATTGTCACCTATCTTGCTCGGTAAGTTAATTTCTGAGGCATTTTCATTGTATTATTCGTTCTGTAGGAGTGGTCGGCAGGTTTCTAATATGTTCGCTTTTTGCAGTGGAAATGTTGCTCTTTCAGTGCTGATGACAGCAGCAAGCACATTTTCAGCTGTGGTTCGTGACTTTTAGCCATCTTGTTGTTCTTATTATTTGCGCTTCTACAGTGGCATGCAATGATTGTGTCCATCAAAGTACTGCCAAATTCTTTTGCATGATTGACTTAAACCTTCCTATTTTTCTTTAATTGTATCTTAGAATAAACCACTAGTTTAATTTACATGACAGGTTTGGATCCCCTGCAAAAATAACTTCACCCATTTTCACAATAAAATGATAGGTTTCTCCAATGTATTCAAAAAACTTACTTTGATAATTGCAGTACGCAAATAGAAGTTACCTCACTCTAGATACGTGGAGAATTTGACCGTTGCAGAGGAGACCCATCCAAACATATAGTATGGTGAATTTGGTTATCCTACTGTACAATATCATATCATTATCTTACTGCCTCTATTGAGACTCTGCTCAAGGATCGGGGTAAGGAAAAGTCAAATGTACGTTAACCTTAAGTCCTTAACTCTATTAAGAGAGCTGTTTCTTAGTTATACTGTACTTTAGGATTCGGAATGAATTACTAGTGACTCTTTCGTCAATGGGAAATTTTCCCAGAA
Source organism: Patellifolia procumbens (assembly GCA_947645195.1). Classification (NCBI taxonomy): domain Eukaryota; kingdom Viridiplantae; phylum Streptophyta; class Magnoliopsida; order Caryophyllales; family Amaranthaceae; genus Patellifolia; species Patellifolia procumbens. The sequence goes on from CANSGD010000032.1 coordinate 154,688, forward strand.
TGACGATACTATGAAGGATCCCACCTGGTTCATTTGCAGCTTCTGCACCCGCTAATTGAGATAGACCGAGTATTGTCTGTAGGATAATTGTCATCTAACAAATGAGTAAAAGGACTCCCGAACAAAGAAGCGAGAGGCATCTAGCTAGAAAGTTTGTACAGAGTCAGTTGATCTTTAGAATTATTTTACAGGGCGTTTTAACCCTTTTTTATATATTTGTCCATCCCTTGAGGCGATTTGTTTTCCCTCAATTCTGCATTAAAGTGTAGTAATGTTTGGAGATGCATGTTTCAGTAGTGCAAAAGCAAATTATTGAAGCATCCTTAGCCTTTGTTTAAGCAATTAACATATTCCCATCACTATTGTCTCCTATTACTTTTGTAGATTAGGTATTGGTATTGCAATCTCTTTCTTTCACTCTTCACAGAAGACTCGTCCATCTTTTTGCATCTAGCCTACGTGGTGTTGTATCGGTTTATATAGTGAAAATGCATACGTTTTCACCAAACACTTTATGGCCCCTTTCGTAGGTGTATGTTAATAAATAATGGTTGCAATTTTGTATATGGTTTTATCCTATATCTTCCGGTGGTTATTCAAAGGATTCATTGCCAATTGTAGCGTCTATACCTTCCCTACTTCTAGCAAGGCCAAATCTTTTGTAGTCCAAATTTTTTCTACCTTGGTGAGTGTTCTCTAAAGCATTAAATGCAGGTCATGACTCCATACCTCACTGCTAAACTTGCTGGGCAATATGTTGCAGTTGATGCAGCTGGACTTCTAGTGTCAACTCTGCAGGTAGTTTAGTTAGTCTCACCTCAATGCTTGCTATTTTAGTTCTCTAGTCTCTTCAGAAATTCCAGCTCTGTCAGATTTGCAGGTTGTGTTACTTCCGGTGTTAGCTGGCGCGTTTCTCAACCAGTATTTCCAGGGCCTGGTCAGATTAGTTTCACCATTGATGCCACCTGTTGCTGTGGCTACTGTGGCTGTTCTATGTGGAAATGCAATTGCTCAGAGTGCTTCTGCAATAAAGATGTCGGGTCAGCAAGTTGTGCTGGCTTGTTGTCTACTGCATGCATCTGGATTTTTCTTTGGATACGTGCTTGCAAGGTTGCTTAAAGTTGATGTATCATCTGCTAGGACCATATCAATAGAGGTTGGCATGCAGGTAAGAATTTATGCTCTGGAGATGCTCGCAGTGCAGCAAATTAAGACCTTGCATTTCCTAAGTCAACTATAAGTAATGCCTTTAAGAACACTGCTGTTTTGAGTGAGATTCAAGGGGTTGGACATGCATGGCCTTGTCGTTGCAGTAATAAAGTTTAACCTGCTATATGAACTCATTGGAACTCATCTTAGAACTTGCGAAGTTGTGAATTGAGCTAGGTAACCATTTCCTGAACGTATCTTTTTCAAACCTATCTTTTAAAGGTGCAAAGAACAATGCCAAATTTGAAACTGTCTCACAAAATAAAAAACAAGTACAGGTGATACACCTGCATAGTCGTTACCTACCAAAGTAAATGGAAAACTTAACTTAGATCTTCTCATGAAGTCATGATTGTTGGCAAGGAATTGTGTAATCATGAATTGTTTTTTGCTTTTATCAATGAGCCCTCCTAAAATACTCCAATAGAGACTTTGTTTAGGACATCAGAATATATAACATAATGATGTGCTATGTTACTTACATACGGATAGGGTGTCGAAGTGTCAGACGTGTCCATTTTGTAGAAAAAGGTCAAGTTAGTTAAAAACAAAGTATCCAAGTGTCGTTTCTTGTCGGACACGATACCACACAATTTTTGAGGTGAATGAGTGTTGAAGTAACATAGATGATGTGTCAAATAACTTGAGGCACTGATGTTCTTTACGCTTAACAATTTCAACAGAAACAGCCAATTGAATCTTGCCTTCGGTGGCTAGCCCATATTATTTACTGCCTTTCTTCCCAGGAGCTTTATTGTTTCATTGCAGGATTCCCTAGTCAAAGGCATTGGTAAATACAACCAAATTTTTTAGATGATTGCTCACCTTGAATTAGTAAAATCTCTTAGATCTAGTTTATCGTGCTCTATAGATTTATGCAAATTCTGGTCGCTTTGTCTGAGGTATTTGTGAAAGGTGTAGTCAAATTAAAGATGATGACTGGGATTTCTAATTAGGGTATATATAATTTGTGTAACCGTTAGAGATTTATCACTCCTCGGATCATGCAATAACTTTCCATCAGATCGACCTTCAGAACTAATTATATGCTTATTTTTCAGAACTCAGTTCTTGGACTAGTGCTTGCAAACCAACATTTCGGGAATCCGTTGACTGCAGTTCCTTGCGCTGTCTCTAGTGTGTGTCACTCAATTATCGGAAGTGCGTTGGCAGGCATTTGGAGATTCTCCACGCCTAAGGAGGAGGAGTGAGTTGCCGTTGAACTAGCAACACTCTGATTCATATTGCTGCTGCTTGTAATTATCTTTTCTATGTTCTCTTCACACTCTCAACCTGGTATGCCTTGAGTTGGAAGTAATTGTACGCCTGGAAAGCGCTAACTTTATATCAGCAAATTAGGATCATTCAACATTGTTACTCTTTTATCTGAAATAAGCACATGCTGGTGTACTGTACTATTTATTCGTCCCTCGTAGATTTGCACTTTGAACGACAGCATCTGCGTCGGAAATCTCTGGGGGTGTTTGGAAGGATACTTTTTCTTTCCCTCCCTCCATAATTTCTATTCAAACAGTGTGTACAAGAGCAATTTATGTAACTGGGTTTACACCTATGACAGCTTTCTGCCTTTCTCTTATTGTCTCCAAATATGAGTTAAGGAAGAAGCTGAGTACTGAACTTTGTCAAAATTAATCCTATGGTACTGAATTTTAAAAAGTAATCCATTGAGTACTAAAGTCATCAAGCGATATTTATGGGAGTGAGGGATAGCTCAGTGAGTATCTCTCCTGATTTCGGGAGGTTTGGGATCGATTCTCATCCTGCCCTAGTGGTTCATACGCACAAAAAAAAGGCATGCATTATTTATCTGTTAAAATAAAAGAAATTGACTCGAAAAAAAAAAGTTTAAGCAGACCAGACTTCTTCGTAGTAGGAGAGGGTCTTAACATATGGCGCTCAAAAAGAAAAACTCTCATTCTTTCATCCTGGTCTTGAAAACCACCATCTACCATGGTACTTATGGTAGGAAGAGATACCATAGAAGAAGAGGTCTTCCTCGCAGAGAAACAAAGATTGCTTTGAACCTATGCCTGTAAGATCTTTTTCTCTCTTTTTACATCCTTATTTCTGAAATTGATTGTTATTAAAACTTTGATCTTGAATTCTGTTTAGAATGGATGCTTCTTAAGTTCATAATGTTGAGAATTTGGAGATTGTACTACTAATTCTAAAATTTTAGTTAGGGTTCAAGATTTGTAATTCTTCCCCAAATCCACTTGTTTGTCCCTTAATATTGTCACTAATGACATACATATCAAGCTATAAACATGACTTAGTGAGCTTTTGTTGCCATTTTTGCTCTATGAATACGTTTCAATAAGAAATATTACATCTTTTATACTCCCTCTGTAACACAATACTTGCAACATTTTCCAAAAGTAGGTGTAACATAATACTTGCAACAATTTATCTACTTTCTTCTTAAGGTAAAGATTTTCTCATTAAATTACATATGGTCCCCACCTCTTATGTTCTTGTTTGTGTTTTTTCCTCTCTATCTCTACTTTTTCTCCTAATCACATGTCATTTCTCTCTCCTACTTTTACCAAACAACACATTTATCTATCATTAACAAATTTTGCCTAGGATTTCCCCCTAGTCCATTTATTGCAACTATTACGTTACGGAGGGAGTATGATACTTTTTGTAATTTTTAATTAAATTTACTATCGATTACTACAGATTATATGGAAGTAATCATGCTAAGGGTCTGTTCACTTCGAGTGTTGTAGAACCTATTCAAAAACTCTTCCTCCATCTGATCCCAACGATCAATGGATTCCAAAGATAGGTCTTGCAATGACTCAAAGTTAACCATTGGAAATGAACCTATTTGCTTGGTTCTTGAGGTAGATTCAAGCTCACGTTTAATGGTTCTTTTGTGACTATGATTGCTTGGGAGGATGATCTAGCTTGTGAAGACTAATATGGGGCGTCCATATGTAGTTACTTGGAGTCTTTAAGAGTCTTTTGTTAAGTCATGTTTAGACATTTCATTCATGTAATAAAAACATTCCATATAGCCGAAACTATGGTTGGAAATTCGGTTATATGAGGAGTCCTAGTTGAGTTCTAATTCCTATTAAGATTAGGATAGATTTTGAATGAATGATAAGAAAGCTAGGCGTGTGAAATAAGATTGATATGGCCGAAATCCTATCATTCTTATTAGCTATCTTTCTATGTTTATCTTTATCTTTCCATAGATTTTAGGGATTAAGATTTATTTGCTTTCTAGATAGAGTTTATGCTTTCTAGATAGGGTTTTGGGTTTCCTAATCATACTAGAACATGTACTAGTATAAATAGGCGCCTAGTAGTCATTAATAAATAAGTAAGTTTTGATTCATTCATCATATTTTCGAGTGTTTTAATTGTTTGTCAATTAAAAGTCGAACCATTTAATAATTTTCAGGAGTGATTATTATTGAGTGTTAATCTACTTATTCCAGGTAATGATTTAAGGGAGATTAAAGTTAATTAAATCTTTCAGGAATGTTTGATTTAATTTCCATATCCTAAACACAATAAACACATATTAAAGATTCGGACTTTAGCTTGGTTAGGTTCCATTGCTTTGGAGTACATTGAATGTTATTCTCATTAGAGTCACATTCATATCAATTGGTATCAGTTTTCCAGGAGGGTGAGGAAAGAAAGTGTCCGACTTTCTTGGTAAGTTCTTAAACTAGTTAATTCTAGTTCTTGATCCTTGATTTGGGCTTGTGTGGTTGTTTAGCTACCATTCTTTGTTGGCGTGAGATTTGTTGGTGTTTTGTGTGGCATATTTGTTGTTTTAAAGCTTTAAATCATGTCTAGTGTGGAGAAATTTGAGAAAATGATGCATGATTTACTTGTTGCGACTGAGGAGGACAGAGCTAGGGCTAGAAGGTTAGAAATCGCCCATTTAGCCTTGCATGAAGTTGTTAGAAGGAAAAATGACCCTAATCATGTTGACTATGAATCTGATCATGATGTTGTACAAATTGTTAAATCCACTTATGATAATGATAGAGGGATAAAATTGGATGATTTTACTGGTGATACAAATCCTGAAGATTTGCTTTATTGGATTCGACAACTTGAGAAGGTGTGTGAATATAGGGGTTTTGATGATGAAAAGAAGTTTAAAATTGCCACTATTAGACTAACTAAATATGCTGGAATTTGGTTTGAGAGTCTAAAATCCAAAAGGGCAAAACTTGGAAAATCTAAACTTAAAAGTTGGGAGAGTCTTAAAAAGAAATTGAAAGAACGATTTATTCCAAGTGATTTTATACAAAGGCAATACATGAGAAAGCGTGATTTAACTCAAGATGCTATGAGTGTTTATGACTATACTTTGGAGTTTGATGCATTATGCTTGCTTTGGGGTAATGAGGCGGTTGAGCAAGAAAAGTTTCTAGATTTATTGGAGGTCTTCATAAATCTATTGCTAGAAAGATTGACATTGCCAATTACAGTACTTTTGATGATGTGTGTCAGTTGGCTTTAAAATTTGAACGTCATGAACTTGAGGATAAGAAAGCCTATGGGGGGAAAAGCACCACTTTTAAAAGCCTTAGCCCTAACCCAAATTACCCTTCTTCTTCTAAAACCTTTGAAAAGAGAGAGTTTCCTTCTAAGGGGGATCAAAAGGGGGAGGGCCCTAAAATGGTGATTTCAAGAGAGAAATTTGATGATAGTAGGAAGTGTTTTAAGTGTCAAGGGAGGGGTCTTATTGCTGCAAATTGTCCCACTAGAAAAGCTCTAACCATAAAATAATACATAACCTTGGAGGAGGAAGAAAGAGTGCATGATTATGTGGTGGAAAATGACCATGAGAGTGAGGAGAATGGAGAGGAAGATGCCTATGCTGAAGATGACACTAGAATGATTGGAGTTATTAGGAGAACCTTGCATGTTAATCACCCTCCTAACCATGAGCAAAGAGAGAACTTGTTTCACACTAGATGTAGAGTTGGTGAGTTTTCTTGCAATGTGATTATTGATAGTGGATCTTGTACTAATGTGGTGGCATCTAATGTGGTCTCTAAGTTGAATTTGTTGGTTAGAGATCATCCTTGTCCTTACAAGTTGAGTTGGTTGGATGATAAGACTGGTTTGATTGTAAAGAAACAAGCCCTAGTTTCTTTTTCGATTGAAAGTTACAAAGATGAGTTGTGGGGTGATGTTCTTCCTATGAGACTATGAGTGCTTGTCATATTCTTCTTGGTAGACCTTGGCAATTTGATCGAAAGGTTATTCATGAGGGGGAGACAAATGTGTATTCTGTTTTGATGGGGTCAAAGAGTATTCGACTTATGCCCTTGTCTCCTAGTACTATTGCGCCAAAGAAGAAGGTTGAAAGCAAGCAAAGTTTGTTCCTTTCACCCAAAGAGTTCGAAAAGGAGGTTGAAATAGAAGGTCATGGTTATGCGTTATTTGTTAAATGTACTTTAACTAATGATGTTTCTATGAAGGATCCTAACCTTGCAGCTTTGTTAGAGGAGTTTGGGGATGTCTTTCCCAAAGAGTTTCCTCAAGGGTTGCCACCTTTGAGAGGAATTGAGCATGCTATTGATCTAGTGTCAGGCGCACCTTTGCCTAACAAACCTGCATATAGATGTGATCCTATGGATTTTAAGGAGCTACAAAAACAGATTGAAGAGTTGATTGATCGAGGCTATGTGAGAGAAAGCATGAGTCCATGCGCCGTTCCTTCCCTTCTTGTCCCTAATAAGGATGGTACATGGAGGATGTGCATTGATAGTAGAGTCGTCAACAACATCACAATCAAGTATCGTTTTCCTATGCCTAGATTGGAGGACATGCTTGATGAGTTACATGGAGCTTTGGTGTTTGCGAAGATTGATCTAAGGAGTGGATATCACCAAATGAGAATTAGAGAAGGAGATGAATGGAAAACAGCTTTTAAGACCAAACAAGGCCTATATGAGTGGATGGTGATGCTTTTTGGTCTTTGCAATGCTCATAGTTCTTTTATGAGGCTTATGAATGAGGTACTACGTCCCTTTCTTAACAAGTTTATTGTTGTCTATCTAGATGATATCCTTGTGTATAGTACTAGTATTGAATCTCATTTAGCTCATTTAATACTTTTATTTGAAAAATTGAGAGAACAAAAACTGTATGGAAAGATGGAAAAGTGTGATTTTCTTGTACCTAGTATTGCTTTTCTTGTCTATATTGTATCTAGGGATGGAGGCCATGTTGATCCAGAGAAAGTCAAGGCTATTTCCTCATGGTTGGCGCCAACTAATGCTCATGAATGTAGAAGTTTTCACGGCCTAGCTTCCTTTTATAGGAGGTTCATTCAAAACTTCTCAACAGTTTTTGCTCCAATCACAGAACTGATGAAGAAAGGAGACTTTTCTTGGAACTCTCATGCTCAAGGATCGTTTGAAGAGATGAAAAGATTGCTTGGCCATGCTCCTATTCTTGCCTTTCCAGATTTCAACAAGTTGTTCGAGGTAGAGTGTGATACAAGTGGAGTTGGAGTTGGTCAGTGTTGATTCAAGAAAGGAGGCCTATCACATACTTTAGTGAGAAATTGAGTGGCGCCAAGATCAATTAGTCCAACTATGATCGTGAGTTCTATGCTATTGTGAGGGCCTTGGATCATTGGTCTCATTACTTAAGGCCCAAGCCTTTCATACTTCATTCAGATCATGAGGCACTCAAACACATCCATGGGAAACAAAAGCTCAATTATTGGCACGCCAAGTGGGTTGAATTCCTACAATCTTTTACTTTTTCTTCTAAGTATAAAGAAGGAAAGAGTAATGTTGTTGCTGATGCTCTTTCTAGGCGTTCCTATCTCTTAACCATGGTTGATGCTCGAATCTTAGGGTTTGATCATTTGAAAGAATTGTATGTAAATGATATTGACTTTAGTAGTTCTTTTAAAGACCCTAATGGCTTGTATATAGTGCAAGAAGGATTTCTGTTTAAGGGGAACAAGCTATGTGTTCCTAAGAGTGGCGTGAGGGAGTTGTTTGTGAGAGAAGTCCATAGTGGTGGGGTGGCCGGTCATTTTGGCATTCAAAAGACCTTAGACACATTGAGTGAGAGTTTCTATTGGCCTAGCATGGTGAAAGATGTTCATATGGTGGTTAGTAGGTGTGCTAGTTGTCAAAAGGCTAAGAGTACCTTCCATAAAGGCCTATACACTCCATTGCCAGTCCCTAATGCTCCTTGGGATAGTGTGAGTATGGATTTCATTGTAGGGTTGCCTAGAACTCAAAGGGGAAAGGATGTTATCATGGTGGTGGTAGATCGTTTCTCTAAGATGGCTCACTTTGTTCTAATACATAAAACTGATGATGCTTTACATGTTGTTGATTTGTACTTTAGGGAGATCATTCGCCTACATGGCATCCCTAGAAGTATTGTTAGTGATCGAGATTCAAAGTTCCTAAGTCACTTTTGGAGGAGCTTGTGGAAGATGGTGGGAACTAAGTTACTTTTCAGTACTAGTCATCATCCTTAAACAGATGGCCAAACTGAAGTAACTAATCGAACTCTTGGAGCTTTATTGCGTGGTTTAGTGAGTAAGACACAAAAGGATTGGGATATGAAGCTAGCACATGCTGAATTTGCTTATAATCGAGCTCATTCAACCACTATCTCTCAATCTCCATTTGAGGTGGTCTATGGTATCAATCCTTTTCTTCCTATTGATTTTATTGTGCTAACCAAATCTGAGATTCATGTGGATGCAAAGAAGAGGTTCGAAACTTTCAAGAAAACATGTGAGCAAGTCAAAGCTAGAATTGAGAAGATGAATACTCAATACAAGGAGAGAGCAAACAAGCATATAAGGCAACCAAAGTTCAAAAATGGCGATCTTGTATGGATCCATTTGAGGAAGGAGAGGTTTCCAAGCAAGAGAAGACTAAGCTCATGCCTAGGGCTGATGGTCCATTTGACGTTCTTGAGGTGATTGGAGATAGTTCCTACAAGATTGATCTTCCAAGTAAATATGGAGGTGTGAGTGCTACATTCAATGTTGGAGATATTAGTCCTTACTATGATGATGCAAATTTGAGGACAAATTCTTTTGAAGAGGGGGAGAATGACATGAGTCAAGAGTCAAAGTCAACCATTGGCGATGAACCTATTTGCTTGGTTCTTGAGGCCTTTGGATTCAAGATCAAAACTAATGGTTCTTTTGTAACTATGATTGCTTGGGAGGATGATCTAGCTTGTGAAGACTAATATGGGGCGTCCATATGTAGTTACTTGGAGTCTTTAAGAGTCTTTTGTTAAGTCATGTTTAGACATTTCATTCATGTAATAAAAACATTCCATATAGCCGAAATTATGGTTGGAAATTCGGTTATATGAGGAGTCCTAGTTGAGTTCTAATTCCTATTAAGATTAGGATAGATTTTGAATGCATGATAAGAAAGCTAGGCGTGTGAAATAAGATTGATATGGCCGAAATCCTATCATTCTTATTAGCTATCTTTCTTATGTTTATCTTTATCTTTATCTTTCCCTAGATTTTAGGGATTAAGATTTATTTGCTTTCTAGATAGAGTTTATGCTTTTTAGATAGAGTTTTGGGTTTCCTAATCATACTAGAACATGTACTAGTATAAATAGGCGCCTAGTAGTCATTAATAAACAAGTAAGTTTTGTTTCATTCATCATATTTAAGAGTGTTTTAATTGTTTGTCAATTAAAAGTCGAACCATTTAATAATTTTTAGGAGTGATTATTATTGAGTGTTAATCTACTTATTCCAGGTAATGGTTTAAGGGAGATTAAAGTTAATTAAATCTTTTAGGAATGTTTGATTTAATTTCCATATCCTAAACACATAAACACAATAAACACATATTAAAGATTCGGACTTTAGCTTGGTTAGGTTCCATTGCTTTGGAGTACATTGAATGTTATTCTCATTAGAGTCATATTCATATCATGCACCAATCAAACTGCTTAACTAGTTTATCATTAGCATAATTGCACGTTTCCACAAAGTGAGCAGCGTGTTGCTTGGGACTCCACGTCCCGCTAAATTGTTGAAACTTGGTAACTAGGAGATACGCACCTATCGTTTCTCTTATTGTAAGGTTTCACATAGCGGTGACTACCTTGAGAACCTTCCTTAAGTCGCTCCTTAATAGTGTTGGCTATCTGATCCTTAGGTCAGTCAATAGGATGTGAGGGATTTCTTTTATAGGTTGATCACTCTCGCTTTCGCTTTCACTGTGACTATGCTTAGATGATCTAGAAGTTGACTCTTCTCAAGAATCTTGTTTAGAGTGGCGATTTGATCATTTTGGAATTTCGTTTGTGCATCCTATTCTTCTCCATTCTTTAATATTTTTTAGAGTGCGATATTCATCTCAGCAAGTTGCTCCTTAACGATTTAGTTGAAGTCACCATGGCAACGACAGTGAATGACTTAGAAAATTGAGATGATTCCTCTAAGTCGGGAGTTTCTACTTCTAGAGGGAGGAGACAGAGGAATCACTACTTGTTTCAACATCACTATCCACCCTGGATGGATTAAATAGGGGACTGGTGTAAATGAGCAAACCCTTTGGAATGTCCACAGTTTGTTTCCATTTGAAGCAAGCAGCTGAGGTTAGTCATATTCAGCTACATAGTAGAGCCAAACACTAGAATTTCACGCTCTTTGCGAAAAGAAGACGAGATAGCATTTTAATAAGAAGATTGCCTAAGTGGTTGATGGCGGCGAGTAGGAACACAACTCGAAGGCTAGCAGCAACGGTGACAACAACTTCTATTTATTCCTCTTTTGTCTACACCAAGAATTTGGTTGACAATAAAAACACCAGCATGACTCTCTGTCGCTGGATAATATAAAGGTTCTCAGCGGACTCAACAATGTTCTTTTTTAAGGTCATTAATCTCAAAGTAGTTGATATTTTTTTGGAAAAATATCATTTTAGGTACCTAAGGTTTGACAAAATAACGTTTTGGGTACCCAAATTTTCAATAATATCAATTTGCGTACCTTAGTTCTGTCAATAGTTTCAGTTTAGGTACCTCCAAACTAAAGGTGTTAACTTACCATTAAGTAAGACCCACTTCTTAAGATAATCAATGACCCTAATCTATTTCAAATAGTAGTATTGGATTTGCCTCTTTTTTAAAAAAATAATAACCATTAGATTTCTTTGAAATAGATTAGGACCATTGATTATCTTAAGAAGTGGGTGATACTTAACGGTAAATTAACACCGTGAATACGGAGGTACCTAAATTGAACCTATTGTCAAATCTCAAGTACCCAAATTGATAATATTGAAAACTTGCTTACCCAAATTGATATTTTGTCAAACCTCAGGTACCCAAAATGATAATTTTCTATTTTTCAAAAAAGAAACAGAGATGAGATAGAGAGGTCCCACCGGCGCACCAAAACTGGTATACTCAAATTTCGCGGTCTAAGTAAATAAACCAAGAAATAAAAATAACAATGATAAATTTGTATTTATAATAAATATATTGGGTACAATCTCTGCCTTACAGTTTATACAAAAATTAGGGGTTTTTGTTAGAAGGAACCTAATAAAATACGAGTTTTGTAGAGAATGACCTAATTAATAAAAAAATGTGTCTAAAAAGACCTAATAAAACACTTCCGGTTGTTACTAACAATTTATGATTTTCATGCCAAAATACACTTTTTCGGCGTTGACTTTTTTAACCCTCAGTTGACTCTTTTTTTTAACTCCTCTCCCATTTACTGCTCTCCCAAATCAGTTGTTCTCTAGTTCAATTTCCTCCCAAATCTTCAAAGCTAGGATTCTTCTCAAATCACCATTAATGCTTCAATTCCGATCTCAAGCTTCAATCTTTATCAAACACAAGCTATGTTTTTCTCTTCAGAATTTTCCCCCTTAATGTTTAAGGGTTTTAGAAATCTAGGGTTCTTATTAATTGTTTTTCTCCAATTCAAAAAATTACGATTCCTAAAATAGGTTTTCCTCAAATTCAAAAATTAGGGTTTTAATTTCACTTTTCCACCTAAATTTTATCTCTTTTGTTGAAGGAAAATGTCTGAGAAATCATCTTCAAGCAAGAAAAATTCTATCAAATGTGGTTGTGGTGCCTCATTTGCAAAGGTGAGATCTTGGACAAAGGATAATCGTGGGAGGTTTTTTTAGCTTGTAAACTTTACCATCCTAAGACAGGGCATAGGGAATGCAAATTCTTCAGATGGGTGGATGATGAGATGACCGAATGGCAATGCATTGTGATTAATGATCTTGTTGATGAGAAGAAAACTCTATTGAATGAGTTGAAGGTGGTAAAGAAAGAAATGGCTTTGATGAAGGCTGAGAAATAGAAAGTTGAAGTACAGTTTGAGAAGTTGAAGTTGAAGTTGAAGAATAAGACGGAGAAGGTTATGCCAATGAGAACATCAAGTTTGGGGATTCAAATAGGGATTTGTGTGCTAGTTTATGTCATAGCTAGCATAGTATTTGTCAGTTTTATGTAATGTCTATGTAACTCAATTTGAAAATCATATCGTAAACCCTTCTTTTTCAATGAATGAAAAATATATGAGCCAAAAGCTATGAGCATAGGTGTAGTTCCTGTGGCATGTTTAAATGTTTAGACTAACATAAATACATAATTGGCTTTGAACCCAAGTATGGCTGGTGCTTGATAAATGCTTGATGGACGTCTTTCTCATAGTATGTTTTAAGATATCTAGAGCCAAAGCTGGATGATGAAAAGTACATTTGTTAACCACCATTAAAAAGTTTCAAATAACATGTATAAGAGTCAGTTTGAAGCATACAACCTCCACCAATATTCACAATCGTAGAGAGATCAAGTAGCCTTAAAATTCTGTCCAAATGTAGAAGTGAGCTATCAATATTGTCCAAATGTGCTATCAATGAGCTATCAAGATATATGTAGAAGTGAGCTATCAATATGTAATGCTATCAAATGTGTTATCCATGAGCATCAAGATATATGTCCAAATGTGCTATCGATGAGCCAAAAACTATAAGCGATAATTAACTCTCTGAAATATCATTATTGAATAAAAAAATGCTTCTAATGACTGCTAAAAATATTTAAATAGTCTAAATAAAACCTTAATACGAAAATTAGGCAAAAACTAAAAACGGAAATAATTAAAATGTCGTTTTCGGGCGATAAACGAACTCGAATGGCTTAAAAAGTTTACGAGTCAAAAGACAGTGCGTTAGCTTAGTTGGCCCATCACCTTTTCGAAAAGGTATTTTATTAAGCAATCTGACACCAAGAACCCGACTAGTAGAAATCATTTCATTCTTTTTCGACTACTTTCACCATTGCTAATCCAAAAGAAGTTGAAACAACAAATTTGATTCCACTAAGCTGCCACTGTTATACAAGTTTGTAATACACTAATCACCAATTACACAAAGGTGTCAGTTACACCAAAAACACACCTAAGGCACCCAAAAACAACCACTGTCATACAAGTTTCACACACTAAAATCAACAAAAACAATCATTAACTACTTGTTTATAGAAAATGTGATACATATAATAATAAGTGGGACACAAAATCAGTCTTCACTATACTATGGTGCTTGAGAGACACTAACATCTTGGCTCATTTGTAATTGACTTTGCATAGATTGAGCACACAAATCACTCATTGCAGTTGTTGTCATTTTCTTCCTTTTTTTCTTCCAACATTTCCATTGCTTCCAACTTGTTTCTGCCTCTCACCAGTAACCAATGTGCCACCAACAGCTGCAACACAGTGTTGCACTTGACCACCAACAGCTACAGAGGCTGCAACACCCTGCACATAACCTTCAACACAAGGCTGCTGCACTTCACACTACTGCACACACTGCTGCACAGGGGTTGTGACAGTTGCACCCCCCCCTTTTCTTCCTTTGTACACCACTTGAGATCTTTGTAGGAGCTACACCCCCTACTTTGTACAATCTGCATCACTTAAGCTGCCTCCAACAGGTACACTACTAGAACAAACGATTGTGGTTTGATTTGGTTGTGTAGAGGGGACATTTGAAGCTTGAGAAATATGAGCATCTGTGGCAGTTTTCCTGTTTCTTATTCCCGGACCTCTAACTGTGGTTGGTCCCTTTGCAGGCCTTCCTCTAGGCTTTTGTCCACATTGTTGTGGTGGGATAGGGATATTTTGACACTTCCTCTTATTGTGGACATAATCCCCACAACTCCCACACTTGTTTGGTTTATTTGGTCTAAGCACAAACTGCCTATTAACCTCCTACCCTTCTCCTACTTATTTTCTTCTTTTTTTGGATGGTCTTCCACACATAACTTTGAACGGGGGTGGATCAGGCTTAGGGTGTCGGGTAGGATCTCATTGGTGTCTCCCGGGCATTGCATGGCATAGAGGTGCATAAGCCTTAGCAAACACCTCCTTGGTGTATGCATTGTGCACAAATAGTTTTGGATTACCCCTAATACTCAAAATACACACCTAACTGCATGACAACATGGGATGCCTGACAAATCCCATTTATAACAACCACATGTCTTGTCTTTCAAGTTCACCACTTACATGTACCCCTTATATTCAACTTCAAACTCATCTACATTATATTGAAGCTCAATACAATCTCTACTTTGTTCTGCAGCTATCTCCAATTGCTTGACAACAGAATGCATCAATCTCCTATTGTAATTTGCTAATCCTCCCTCTTAGGCATCATTCTTCTCATAATGTATCGCCTAATCCATTCTAGCATGCTCAAAATAGGCTTCTCTTATTACATCATTAAACGACTCAAAACAATTGTTCAAAACCATACTGATTTGCAATGTGTGCTAAAAGCATGCCTACTCCATCTATCGGGGGGAATCTTTGCCAAATAATCATAAGACTTTTTTAAAAGTAGCTTAATGCACTCCATATTCTTTGTAAAAACAACCTATGGGAACAAAAAAAACATTAGAAACCCAAAAAAAACATTCCTTGGTTGATGAAAAAACAAGGTGCAATATCTTAATTGACTCGATACAATTTTTTTAACAGGATTACAAAGAAGAAGAAAAAAACAATGTGTATTCACCTTTGTTGATGCCCTAGCAGCCTTCCAAAAGCAATCCTTGTATGCTTGGCCTGGAAATGCAAGTTTAAACTTGGCCCATATTTACCTACAATAATATTGTACCTCTGCATTGGTACCACCTTTGAAAAAGCATCCAAGAGACTCTAGAAAGCATCCAAATTTGCATCAATAAAAACAAATCATATGTGTAAATAATAATTTGAGAACAATAAAAGGAAACAATGAGGATAAATTTGGTGTCATACCTTCTGTCTATCAGACATGTAGGTCATTTGTAATTCTTCTCCATTGATAGCATCTCTCTCATGCACCCATGTAAGGGACTCCGTCACAGATTCTAGATCTCTCACCAATAAATCCAAAAACCATGCCTAGCTATCCTTATTCTCAGCCTCCACTACAAAAGATGCAACAAGATACAAGTTATTATTACCATCCTTTCCTACTGCCGTAAAGAAAATTCCCGGATAAGGACCTCTCAAATGTGTACCATCAACCCCCAATGTAGGCCTGCAACCAGCCATAAATCCCTCCTTGCAGGCTTATAAACGCACATACATTCTGTGAAAAAGTGTGGGGGTTTCTCAATGTTAGTCACCACAACAAAAGCACTAGAACTGGGGTTATTTTTCATAATTGCAGCTGCATAGTCCCAAACTGTCCCATACTCCTCCTTGGTAGATCCATGGATCATCTTCAAAGCTCTCATCTTGGCATAGTATGCCTTATAGTGACCAATTTCAACTTTCAACTCCCTAAATAGCCTTCCCCTGAATTGCTTCAAAGACGTTCATCAACATACCTCCCAGCCAAATACTCAACAGTAACCTTTGTGTTCACAGAATTAAGTGTGCAAGTGTGAGTCAAGTTCATGCTTTTCAACTGAAAATTTTCTTCTAGTTTAACCTTAGTAGCATATACCCTAAATGGACATTTTGAATCTGATTTACAGCTGCACTTCACTCTTCTTCCTTCCTTTAATCACAATCACACCTATATTTGCAATACACACTTATCCTAGAACCATTGTTGTGCAAATAATAAAAGACATACTTGTTCTCTATGGAGTGATGTCTTAGAGCTTTCCTAAACACCACATTTGTGAGAAATTTCAAACCAAAGTGAGATTGATATTTTTCTTGAAATCGGTTTTAGAGTTAAAAACAAGATATGCATCCCCCTCCTCATCAGAATCAACTAAAGATCCACACTCATCTGAATCTTCATTTAGGTCAACTTCTGGCCTCAAATCTGCCGCATCTTCATCAATATGTGGAGGATACTCTATATTTTCATTCAACTCTCCTAGAATTAACCGTTCATTAGTGACATTTTCTGCAAATATGTCATCATCCTCTTCATCTTCAAAGTCTCCATCACCTAAAATAACATCAGAATCATTCTCATCATCATCAACTTCTCCCCAATCTCCCTCACCTCCGACATCTTCACTACTTAGTTAGTTAAAAACGGGACTGGAATCAAACGGAGTTCAATTCGCCGAGTTTAAAACGGCAAAAATTTGAAAAATACGGTCAAATATTCGACAAAAAAAACGTTGACTTTTTATAATACGGAATACTGATGTATACGCGTTTAAAACGGCTTCACCTTAAAAGTTCGGCTAAAAATACGGACACTATTTTCTTGCGTTTTACTCATGTTATGCTCTAATTTAAAAGATATCAACTTATATACCTATTCATCATAAGTAGGTCTCACTATTTTCGAAGACCATATGCTATAAAAGATTCAAAATAATAATTACGCTAAAACTCTAAAAGGTCGCGTATAGTCGCAGAGACATGAGAAATTGAGACACATGGTTTCTTTTTTTCTTTAAAGGAGTTTTTTTCAAAAAAAACGCATTCGGCGCGTTTTAAACGCGTTTAATACGGGAGGTGGAGTTTTTTTGTATTTAAAACGGCGGGGGCTCAAAAAAACGTTTTTTTGGCGTTTTTTTCAAAAAGACGGAGACGGAGTTTTAAACGCGTTTAAAACGCGTTTTAACTAACTAAGCTTCACTATCACGCTCTTCCTCTTCACACTCACTGCCATCTTTCTCACATTCAGCACCTTCACCTTCTACTCGACTTTCTAAAAAAATATTAAGAATTTGAGATGCTAAAACTTCTAGCTGCTTTTTTCCAAAGGGAAGCTTAAGGGGGCGTTTAGGGTCTGAGAATGCATCTGGCTCAACAGTGAGGGGAGGTGAATTGGATGGGCCTTCACCACTATTATTGATCACATATAAAGAGACAAAGTTGGTTATGTCCTTAGTGGAAAAAATCTCCCCAATTATAGTGTCATCTTTGAATATTTTTCTCCATTTATGCAAACAAAGCCCTCTCTTCTTAAAGTAAATATCCACATTCACTAATCCTAATTCACTCTTAATGATGTCAGTTACAGTGAAGTAACAAAACTCTTCAACATTTTCAGCAATAAACAACTCTCCTCCAATGTATTCAGTTTTCCCTTTTTTTGTTTCCCACTTGCCCCCATGAAAAATCCTTAAATTTAACAATGTCATAGCTATAATCATACAATAAAACTAATGTAGACAATTTAAAAACCCAATTAATATAAGTGATTAGTTTAAGTTTGATTGAGCTACAATAGTTTAACCTAACTTTTTGCAAAACCCAAGTTCAGACCTTTTTAAAGGGGTTGTTAAACAGCGCCTACACACTAAATTAAAAAGACTAATATACCCTAGTTCAATTTAAACATAATAAAGTCATCACCCTAACGCAACAAACAATTACGCAGACCCAACACTCTAAGCTCAATACATTGCAGTGCCATTCGTTGAGCAATCTATTATGGTCCAATATGCTCTGAACTTGCAAAAAACTAATCTGAAATATCTGTAACATATCACAATATTTGAGTATCACCACCAAGTTCTTGAAAATGTGTCTTCTTCCCTATTTAGAACTCACTTCCAATTACAACACACTAGTGAACCAATTACTACTACACTAATCCAGAGCATTGAATCCAACTGGAAACACCCCACAGTCATATGTGTATTCGATGACATTAAAACTCACTGCCAAACACAAGATAAAACCAACAACATTAAGCAAATACTACTACATTTAGATCACAATCTTAACAAACCAAGAAAATTAAACGGCAGCAAGATTCGGTCCATTGAACCGGTTCTTCCACGGGAGCACCGTTCTTAGAAACCGGTTCCTATGGAGGAACCGGTTTCTAGGACCGGTCCTCCCGTGGAGGAACCAGTTCACTGGATCGGTTCTCGTTTTTCATTTTTTTGATCTAAATTCGTATCTTTTATGCGTGCATGGAGCACGTCGGTGAGGAAATACGCGAAGGTCTCCAGACTCCGGCTGCGGAACTCATGGTGGACGATAGAAGCTTCATTGCCGGAGGACTGTGTGGTGCGACGACGGCGATTTATTGTCGGGGTGTGAGCGCTGCAAAGGTTTTTGTGAGAATAAGATAGGGAGAGGGAAAAGGAAAAGGGAGGGATTGAGACTTTGTTTTGGTAACGGGTAAATTGGTATTTTACATAATTAATTGACAAAAAACCCAAAAAGTAATCTACCTTTTTAATATTCTTTTTCATAAGAAAAATTTTTCTTTTAAAATATAAGAAATTAAATTTTAAAAATAATCGTGTAAATATTTTTTTTACATTATAATTATGATTTTCTTATCATAAATTTTCCCTTGAATAATTTTTTAACAATATAGTATTTAAATGATTGAAATATTAATTATTTCCATATTTGCCCAAATGCATGTGAGCTTGACACATGGCAACTTGCTCTGGTTGCGACAATTGACCTTTTATTTCTTATCTTAGTAATATATACTATATAATATAAATAGATGGATTAAGTGTAACCAATAGACGATCTTGAACAAGATTTTCAAGAGAGAATGTGAAAATAATATAAAAACTAAAAAGGAAAAAAATTGAAGATTCGTCCTTCAAAAAGGAATCAAAATTGGTGGATCTGCAACCGGTGAGAAAAGGAGAGAGTAAAGTACTGTATGCATGGCAATGGGACGGGAAAAAAGACAAATGAATGAGTGTCCTCAATAGAATGGATAAATCAGACGGCCAAAATTAATTCAATCCAACAACTCTAATAAGTGTTTTAAATTAAGAAAAAAAATAAGATCCAACATTTTAGATCATCTATCGAAATAAAAAATATTGAGATTAGGAATAGAACACAAATAAGGTGGATAACATAATTGACGATCCAAATATGAGATAAAAGGAAGCTACATGTAGTGGGCCCCTATTCCTCCACAACAAACGAATCTGTAAAATTTCAAAACTGGGCTAATTGCCCCGCCAATGCAAAAAATTCAAACTTGAAACCGGAAAAATAAAAAGATGAAGTGGTACGTGAAATTTTGGTTTAATTACCTTCAAAAAGTTGGCGCTCTTTCCATAGCGCAAAACTCAAAAAATAACACTTTCATTTCCCGGCATTATCAATATCTCCTCTTCATTCTTCAAATCATCTTGTGTATTAGTTAGTCCACTCCCTCTAAATATCTAATATCAAATTCCCCAATATCATTTCATACTTCCCTAATCCCTCTTCTAATATCTCTCTCTCTCTCGCTTTCTCTTCTACTAACAATGGATGCAAAATACCAATCTTTACCTCCATTAAAACGTTTTAGGCTGCTTCAACAAGAAAAGGAACAGCAACAGCAACAGCAACAGCTCCTTCAATCTCAACTAAAACCCGAACCCGAATCGTTACGCCGTCCTTTACAGTTATCATCACCATTTAATCTCCCAGCCAAAAAGAGAAAACAATCTCGAGACCCATCTTTTGAATTCAATGATAAAGGCAAAGAAAACATTCCTCCAATCACCCCACCAACCCCTTACTGTTTACCTGCTAAGAAACGTATTTGTGCTATCAAACCACCCCAATTCAGCCCCATTAAATCTCCTCCCCCTTTCATTGATCTCAATCTCGATTACGACCCATCTCTTGACTCCAAAGAGGACACTATAATTGGTGAAGAAAAACCCGAAATCGTATCAAAAGAGGGGGATGAAGATGATGGGATATTATGTGCAGTATGTGAGAGCACAGATGGTGATCCATCAGATCCAATTGTATTCTGTGATGGGTGTGAACTTATGGTTCATTCTTGTTGTTATGGGAACCCTCTTATTAAGGGTATTCCTGAAGGAGAATGGTTCTGTGCCCGTTGCTCGAGCTCGCAATCTTCGACACAAAAATGTTGTCTTTGTCCAGTTCTTGGTGGTGCAATGAAGCCAACAAGTGATGGACGGTGGGCTCACATTGTGTGTGCCCTTTTAGTCCCTGAAGTTTTCTTTGAGGATCCTAAAGGCCGAGATGGGATCAATTGCTCGAGGATCCCGAAACGAAGGTGGAGGGAGAAATGCTATGTTTGCAATGAAAGAAAAGGGTGTGCTATTGAGTGTTCTGAGCCAAAGTGTCCATTGGCGTTTCATGTAAGTTGTGGGTTGAAGGAAGATCTTTCTATTGAGCTTAAAGAAGGGAAGAACAGTGGTGGTATTGTTGCTGGGTTCTGTAAAAAACATACTGAACTTTGGAAAAAGGTTAGATAGATCTTATTTTTAAAAATATAACATGATTTTGTTGTGCATAATTGATGTGGATGTTGTTCTGTTGAAATTTGCAGCAAAAACAAACAGGAAAGTTCAAGATTGTAGCCAGGAATGAAGAGATCAAGTTCTGACTGATTGAAAATTGGTAGAATGATTGATGATGAAGAATCTGAGTTTAGCAATTAGTATTATTCTTCGGGAAGGAGGGTTATTGGGAAATTAGAAATGATTGGAATTTTAGATAGAAACTGACCTCCAAGAAAATTTGTTTTTAAATACATGTTGGATGTTTTTTGTGTTCATATTCACAGCTACTTTTAAGCATAAAATTTGCATATCTTGTTTACATAAATTTGGATAGGAACTTTGTCTTGATTATTTGTTTTGGAGCATAGCTCTAGCAGCTCTCTACTTGCTAAGAGTAATTAAGATTGCTGATTGCTGGTAGCGGCTTTGGTCGAGTAACTCTTGTTATTGTGGACTTTTTTTTTTTTTTTCCGGTTTTCTAACCTATACACATTACTTAGATTCTCCTTTCTACAACAAAGTTGCAACTACAACAAACTTGCGAAACAAAGATAAGCTAATATAGAAAATTATTTCTATATTATTTGTTTAGCAAGTTTGTCGTTGGAAGGGGAATCTAAAGAGCTAATCTTATGTACTTTTTGTGTAGGTTAGAAAAACCGTTAAATAAAAACAGATGGAATATTATTAAACAACTCTTAGAGGAGATGGTTTTCCAAGACAAACTAATGAAGATGAGGTAAGAAAGAGGAAGCATCTGAATGCACCATTGCCAAAATGAAACTGAAGGTCAAGAGTCAAAACTCAAGAAGCATGTAATTAGTGAAAGGACTTCTATGCTTGCATCATGAGTTATGTTTCCTATTATTTTATGCGTTAAAATGTTAAGTTCTTATGTTTTGGTATTTATCATGCCTTTCTTTGTAGCACGCAACTTTAGAATGAGAGGCGCTCAAAAGGCATGTGATAGTCTTACTTCAAATTCCAGTCTCGATTATTACTCTTCGTACTTCTATTTTACAAAGGTTTGCTACACTTTTTATTTTCACGCATATCAGCGTAAAACTTTTGAGGAGGATCATTATCTCGAGATTAGTATTTATAAAAAGCACCTAGTGCTTGTTTGATTTACACGAGAATTTATATTTCATGGAAAGTTATTTCCACTAGGCAATTCCTAGGAATTTCATAAACTTGTTTGGTTGATATAAGGGAATTTGAAATTCACGTGAATTTTGAGTGACCAAGAGGGGCTTGGTAAATTATTTCCCATATTTTGTGGGAAGTGGAAATTCCCATGAATTCTCATTTCCTCCATTTTCAACTTTTTGTATCAACTAAACAACTTTCCCACTTAGCAATTTCTATGAATTTCAACTTCCCTCATTTTTGGTTGTCAACCAAACAACCACTAGATATTATTTCAATGCTTATTAAAATGAATCTAACAATCCCACATCACTATATTTTTCATTACATATAAATCACAAATGAACGTCAAATTAAACTTTGTAACTAATATCTGCCTTGCAAATGTAAGAATATTTGTGAAATAGAGGGTATATTATGCTGCTATGTCTCTCCTTTCTTGTTACATTCGCTTTTAAGAGTTAAACTTCATATCTTTGACAATATTAGACTGGTTATTACTATCTCTATTTCACATAGATGCATCATTTACCTATCGTGTACTATTCACAGTCTAGACTTTAATTAGCTTTAATAATTTACTTTTTAGAAAAAACATAATGATGTGAAAACTTAATTAGATTTGTCTTAATATGTATTTTTTTAATATCCACTTTTTATAATTTTTACTTATTAATAAGAAAATATATTAATATTTAAAATAATGCATTAGCAAGTGTGAAAAATACAAATGATGTATTGTGAAACAGAGAAAGTATACAGAAGGAAACTAGTATTCACGTTTGTGCACTGCTCCTGGTTTGTTTGTGTTGCAATTCATTAGTACTTAAAGATAGGAGATGTTTATTTGGTATAAAAGATGTCATTAAAAGAGGATGTTGATTATAATCAGTATTGAAGACTTAAAACAAACATAGCAAGATGTAGATCGTGACACAAACTCTATGCATATTGCAAGTTCATATATCAACTCAACCACTTGACGCATTAGCACAGATCTTGCTGTGATCTCCCGTTAAAAATGAGGTCGCAGCTGTTCTTCGGACATTGACAATTGTTTTTGCTCACTATCTAAGCTCCCATATAACTCAGAATTTCCGTACGATTACGCAGATTCAATCCATTTGCAATTTCACATATACTGGGTTTAACAAAGGGAGGACATACACACCAAGTGCATTTGCAAATCTGAACAAATTGTGATCATTTTATTTATTTACTTATTCTAAGTTGTCTATAATTAAGCAGGAAATAGTAATACTAGCTGAAATCGATCTACCATCTACTAAAAGGGTACAAACTCAAATGATGGTATGCACCACATCGTTCTCAAACAGGCATAATGGGCAATCTTACGCAAGGGAGGACATACAACCTCAACCATCCAAGAAAGACAACCATAGCACACTACCCTTCAATACAGAGAAAAGAGTGCTAGCATCATTTAAGACATTCCATATTGAACAGTTCCCACATTTCTGTGAGCTGCCATTGCAACAGCAGTAGCACCAAACTGCGACTGAGCTTGTAATAGCTTCGCATCGAGGGCGATTCTGCTGCTATACTGATCCGGCTTGGGCTGAGGTTGATGATATGGGTTAGTATTTATGTCAATAGCAACTTCATGGGTCAACTGTACAGGTAGCGGCTGCTGTTTGGCCCAAGAAGCGCGTCCTTGTTCTATTTCTGTCCCAGGTTTGGCTTGGGGTGGCGTGACGTTAGGTCTCAAGTAGTACTGCGGTGAGGCTCTCTGTGGTGGTAGCACTGCGTTTTGCATGGTTATCCTACCATCATAGCCATCCTTCATGCTTCTGCCAGCCTCATATTGAACAACAGGCCCTACCGCTCTTCCTGGTCTTGCTGCAGAAAACACAGGACGAGGACATAATAGAAGATTCAATAATGATCAATAAGGTACTGCAACATCCTCACTTCACTGATCATATGAAAGTGCTAAGGTGTTAAATAATAAAAAAAATCAAATACTTCCTTTGTTGTAAAACACTAACAAATATGGCAGGGACTAGTGGAGCTGTGCATGAGTTGGGTACGGAAACCTATTGATATCGAATCAGGTGCCCTGTGCCCAGAACCAGTAATACACATTATCAATATCCGTTACTTGATCTAATCTATATCTGAATTTTCAGGCGCTCTCTAGATCTAATAATAAATATTAGAATAATTCAATTATAACATCATCCAACATTACCAACAAACACCTATTATTTTTGTTCAAAAGCAATAAATGGAGCTAAAAAGGTACTCAGAAAATTTCAATGCCATACCCAGAATTCAAACTTTCTTCAGGTGCCCTACCATCGGATCGTTTTTTGGATATTCATTTTAAACAGCTCTAGTGGGGAGCCATGGATTGGAGATACACGAGCCTAAAGGTAATGGAGAGAGAGGGAAAAAAAAGACCTATGTGGAGGAGAGAGATAGAGCTCGCATACCAAACTAAGTAATGTAACAAGTACATTAAAACTTCCCAAAAACGAGAGTGTTCCATGTAATCTCTATACTATAAGGAAAGAGGGGTGGGACACCAAACTTAATGTATTGCCTAATTTACCCTTTGTTGTTTAATTAATAATTTACAGAAAAAAAAATTTATTATAAAATATAAATAAAAAATTAATGAGAACAATTGCATAAATAAACCACCTATAATCATCCCACAATCCCACTACATCACAAAAATAACTACCCACTCACCTACTCACCCAACCTCAATAAATAAATAACATAAAAAAAAACTGATTCAAAATACCAAAACTACTATGATATAATTTTTGCACACATTGTGTGCATATAAGGCTAGTTGTTTTAGAACATAGGAAGCACTGAAAACCTACCAAAGACTCAGATACTTAGACATAGATAGAAAACATATGCATTTTTTCCTTTATTTGGGAGAGAACACTCAGATAAGAACCCTATATATCATGAGATCACATCTAACATGAGATGGCATAACAAGCTAGTCCAAAAAAATCACTCAATGACTAAAGGCAGGAATAACCATAAGGCACAGCTAAGCAATTGGTGAAGCCATTTGAGTATCTGACATCAAATCCCGGATCAGAAGAAGTCACAAGACCATTTCTTAAGTCCCTGTTCAATATTTCCTCTAGTGATATCAGAAGAATGCTACTTACAGATTACAGAATAAAATAGCTACAGTAAACAGGTGATTAAAAGATACCTGATGGAACTCTTGGTGGCGGTCTTGAAGAGCTCGATAAGCTTCCATAGCTTTCAGATGCTCTCATCTCCTCTTTAACTTGATGGTCCCTGTGCGAAGACGCCTGAGGCTGTGGCTTGGGAGGTACGGTACTAGTGTGTACTGTAGACCTGAAAATCGAGGAGGTTGAGAAATGTAAAATGTTTCCATCAGAGCTCGTCTAAGGGGTGAAGGGATTGGAGCCAAACCTTGGAAGGGAAATATGTTTTCTCTCTAGAGGGATGACGGGTCCACTTCGCCCACAATTTTCCTCTAGATGTGCAAATTGCTTCTTGAACTGACCAATAGCACTGCTTACAAAAAAGATTCATCGTATAAGCAATAGCCATAAGAACAATTCATTGCTAAACTACATGGACGCAGAAGAGGAAAGAACAGAAACCAGGTAACTGGTCAACATCGTCTAACCTGGGATAGATATAATTACTCCCTTCATTTCCGTTCATGTAGTCTTTAAGCAACTGAGGATGGTATTCAAGGATCTCACGATATATCAATTCCCTAACATCCTCCTTAGTCACCCTTCGCCTCTCAAACTCAAACTCTAGTTTTGAGATCGGCTGACATGCAGGTTCTCTCTCCATTCTAGCTAAGCCTTTAAAGTATGGATCAGCCAGTGCCTGACAGAAAAGAGGTTTTCCGTGTCAGCAGAAGCGTTAGTCTCAAACACACGCACGTACAAACAAATAAACACTGACCAAATTATTCACCAAAATTTAAACAGCAAACACAAATGAAGAAGTCTTAGGTTTATAGATGAGGCCCATTGTTGTTTCTGGGGTCGAAGGAATTGCCGGAGAGTTAAAAGAAAGCCAAGATGGGACAAAGAAAGACAACAAAGAGGAGAGGAGACAGTCTAAGGATGAGTTAGGAAGAATGGGGGCCCATAAGGAGCCGGGACGACAGACTGGGGAAAACGAGAAGTAGCTGGGAAGAGGAAGGAGATGCCAGGGAGGGGACTACGGGGTGGAGGACTGTGTAGTAGTCGGTTAAATGAGTGAAGAGAACTGGGTCCAAGAGAAGAGAGATAGTTACTGGCCGCAGGTGTTGCATTTAGTTCCAAATAAGAGGGAGCATACTAATCATTTTCCAGTGCACCAGTAAAATAAGGCAGGGAGATGTGGCACCAACCTCTTCAGCAGTTGGTCTATCCTTTGGATCAAAAGATAGTAATCTTTGTAGCAAACGCAATCCTAAGGGATCTGCATTTGGAAATTTTTGAGAAAAAGGAACAGGCTGCTTTTTTCGCATATCTGTTAAGTACTTCCGTGCTTTATCATTGCGGACCTGAATCCACAGAGAAGTTTAAGATCATGACTACAAAGAAACATAAGAAGTAAAAAGCAAGCCAGGTAACATAGAGGATGCATTAGAAATCATACCCCAGCTATAACATCATGAGAGGGTGTACCCAGAAGATCTGTGATTAAATCCAACTGATGTACAACACTTTTACCCGGAAATAATGGTTTTCCAGTCAGCACCTCAGCAAAGATGCAGCCAATGCTCCAAATATCTATGGCAGGTGTATACTGCAGTTGACAGAGTCAAGAGTCAGACCAATCATCAAAATTAGTGCATGTGACTCCAATTTAACCGCTTCAATGAAACGGTTATAAGACTCGACACTGTTACCTGAAGGACAAGAAATACCAACTTCCAGGAGAGTTCAATTTATCCTCCCTGAACAAGAATTATTTTGATCTAGGTATTACTATTACTTTAAACCACTATAAATAATTGTATTATTGAAAAGCAGTACATGTCAGCACATTTCTTTATATTACTTCTAATTTATATTATAGGTAACAAATACTCAAATTGCTTCATCAAAGACCACAGATTGTCAACACTCTACAATGATACAAGATTAATGGAGAAAGTAAGATGCTCCGGAGGAAACATGAAGATGAAGTTATAGTCTTCTACCCTAGGATACAAGATTTAAGAACTAGAAAACCAAAAACGAGCACCCTGAATAATTACCAAATAGAAAGTTAGAACAAGCAATTTCAGAAAATAATTTGAGGATTTCATGTACACTCCCTGCCCCTGTAAGATAAGAACTTGGCAGTTATCACATTAAATTTTGTTTCTAAAATATCAAACAGCTCATGAACTTAGCTTTGCAAGGCAAAAACGGTTATTAGGTGCTTCATGGAAGCCTCGTCGACTTATTAAATGTTCAAATTAGGTTTTGACATTTAATTTTTTTAAAGAAAACTAAGCCAACTAGCTTGATAACATTAGGACTGAAGGATGAAGTTTTATACAGAGTAATTGGTTGTAGATATGAAAAATAACTTATTCATTCATTCGCAAGTCCAGCCAGCAAACATTACCATACAGCTTAAGGCTCAAAAGCCTACACAAGCTATGAGAAAGTGAGAAGAAAAGCTTGTTTAGGTCTCGTGCAGAAGCAACTATCATAATTTCTAGCCTTTTAGTACCCAAGATCAATGCTCAGATTGCTCACCAACTATGTACACAAACATAACATCAATACCACAGAGAAAGAGGATGCCTAATTTATATTCAACTTAGCAACTAGTTTATGTTAATATTCATACATCAGGATGCTGCCAGCCAGCCATGCAGTTCAAAGGACACAGCAGTCACATACACGCTAAATATTATGTAAGGTAGCAAAGTTGAACCAAACTACAGTACAGGACCAAGACCAAGACCATTAAATAATTATACAGGAATAGAACAATTACAAAATATCAACTATGAAAACAGAATATAGCGCAGAATACTACACAAGATATAGATTTTGAGGACTGAAAGGTAACTCCCCGGAGTTTTAAGTAGAAGACATAAAAGTGCACATAAATACCTTGGAGAAAAAAGATCCACAAAGTTCTGGTGCCCTGTACCATCTTGTAGCAACATAATCCTGTAATTGACACGGTTAAGTACACAGAAAATGCTCTGCAACAAAAATGAGAAATCACCAACAGAGAGCACAAGAAAATGTCAAAAATAATAAAATATACCGTCCAAAATATAGTGGTAGGGGTGTCATTAAATGCTACTCTAGCCAGGCCAAAATCGCAAATTTTGAGTTTGCAATTGGCATTTGCTAGTATGTTCTTAGGCTTGAGATCTCGGTGGTACACATTAGCTGCAACATCACATCAAAGATAATATTCTAAGTATCATGCTCCCAAAAAGGCCAAGTTCATACAAAAATGATTTAAAGTGACGCAATTGGTGGGAAGAGAGATTAGGTCAAGCTAAAAAAGAAAAGGCTATTACCAGTATGCATGTATTTAAGAGCGCGCAACATTTGATAAAGGAAAAACTGATGGTGTTCACGAGTCAAGTCATCATTAGCTTTGATGACTTGATGAAGGTCAGACTCCATAAGCTCGAAGACCACATAGATATCTCTGAAATCTCTCTTTGATGGTGGCAACATAATGCGTTTGATCTCAACTATATCAGGATGCCGTAAAAGCCTCAGAAGCTTTACTTCGCGCAGGATCCGGATGGCATCAGAGATATGCTCATAAATATCATTTATTTTTTTAATGGCTACTTTTTCCCCTGTATGCGTATCGACTGCTGCGCAGACAACTCCGTAGCTTCCTTTTCCTATAACTTCAAGTATTTTGTATCTATTTGCTTCACCATAGTCAGTGAAAAATTCTGTGTCTTTGAGACCCTGTAAAATGGGGGCAAAAAACAATCAGTCAGACATGCACTCGGTGTCTCTCGGTAACTGAAATTATGTCTTTCATACACAATGCAGCAAGAGAAGTCTCGATGATCTAAACATAAATCTTCCGACTTTCCCCATTATGGAATTCTACTTTCAACCATCTAATTAGGCCTGCCTTTTTCTAGGAGGACAAGAAAATGTTATCTCGCCCTTTATGTGTTTACTTAAAACTCATCATGTTATCCCAGACATGCCTTCAAGGTCATCAGGTATCCTTATGATGCATCGGAGTGCCAAACAAGAGTTTTCAGAGTTGGAACTTGGTGACAATGCACTAAGCCACTAAGTGTTGCCAAAAACAATTATCAGCGGATAAAACTATCTTCTATTGGTAACCATTTTCTAGCTCAGGCAACGATATCAGTGTCAGTTATTAGCCAAGAATTTTCCCAGAATCAGATTCGAAAAGATAAATGGAATCAAATATTTACAAATGGGTTTTGAAAAAATTACAAACTATATTAAACAAAATCACTAAAATGTTTGCGCTTCTTGTTTCATGTGAAGTCCAAGGTGGCTGCTACCCATTGGATTAATAGTTCAATGAAAAAAAAACACCTAAATGAAGTGTTTGTTATCACAAAGGTAAGGGTGCAGACCCCGTTACCTCAACCAAGGCAAGAGCCTATAGAAATAATGGGGGTAATGTTGATGCATTGATGAGAGACTAACAAACAAAAGGTATTCTCACAAAGCTGATTCAAACAACCATTTTCTTATTAGATAACATAACTACAAGCAACCATCAATCCATTAAAAAGCATGATCCATACATGACATGGAGGCGTTAAATCGAACAGAGAGGTTGTGATGGTTTCTTATGATGAACATTTTGGAAGTACAGGTAACTAACAATTCTCATACACAAGCAGAGTCTAAATCATGAAGTCACCAATCTATTAATAATGAGTAACAAAGTGAATTTTTTTATGTAAGCCCTCAGTAGACCCTAAACTTGTAAATAGTTTCAAAAACAGAATATCCAAAACAGGAAATTATGGTTTAGTTTGGTAGCATGAGGTCAATATGTTGGTGATAAGAAAAAAGTGATACGTGCCAATACTGAGAAAACACCCTATTGACTTTGACACACCAGATTCTTGCCAAACAAGCCCTATGAATCATGATCACCACCGACAATCATATAACCACCAATATAGCATACATCAGCATTCTTTACCTCAAATAAAAATAAAAAATTGAAAAGAACACAAATCTATTTTAGATAAGAAACTAGTACAATTAAACTAATTCTTCCCCTAATAGTGTTTCCAGTATAAAAAGAAAAGCAAAATTGAGCTCAATTCTTCTCAACTGGGATGATCTCCAAGAAATTAAAATTGAAATGAAAAATGCAGATAAGAAATTATAAAATATAGATATGAATGGTAATCCTACCGACCCACCAAAAAATGTAAATGGGAAAAGTATAGATCTGAAGTTGCTTGAAAAACACTGAAAAAAGGAAGGAAAATAAAGGGTATAGATCTAAGAAAAAGAAAAAGAATAAAGAGAGAAACCTTCTTGCGCTGATCTTGCTGCATCTTGAGAAGAACCCTAAATTTAAAATATTTATTAAACCCCCCTCCAGAAAAAAATTAAAATTTTGTTGTTGGGTGTGGGTTTTGTAGGTCTATGAAATGAGGCGCATTAAACCGAGGAAAGGAAGAGCGTCGGCGAATGTGAAGGGGCAAAAGAGTCTTTTGGGAGGAATTGGCAGCTACAACAACAACAACCCACAAACCAGAATTTCCAAGGGATCTCTCTATTTATCTCTGTGTGGCGTTGTTGTATGCCCTGTTGAATTGGAACAAAATTGGAAGACCCCCAGAAGATAACAAACAACCAAACAAACAGATGACAGAGAAACAACAGAGAACAGAGAACAGAGAACAGAGAAGAGAGAGAATCTGGGAAATGAGAGGAGAGACAATGGGGAGGTGATGATGAGATGAGATGCGATGAGATGAGATGAGAGGTCAGAGATTTGAAAGAGAAGAGAAGAGAGAGACTAGAGTAACGTAGGAACCATCGTTTTTATATCTCTGTCTTGCTTTTTATTTTGTTTTGGATAAATAAATAAGGAGAACCATGAGTATATTACTTATGCATTTCTATACTCAATATTATTCTGGTGAATTTTGTGATTGTCGGCTGGGGGTCAGAGTTGGGTGGGTGGGTTGGGTTTGCTTTCTATGTACGGTGGTTACTTGAGTACGGCTCCTTACCATTTCTTTTTTCTCTTTCTACTTCTTTTTCGACTCACTTCATTTCACGTTTATCATCTACTATATCTGTTCTATATCTCTATTATATAAGTGAAGAGGTGGGGGTGGACACCAAAAAGAAAAAAAGGAAAACTAAATAAAATAAAACAATGAGTTTATTAACTAATTAAGGTTTATTTCCAAATTTAACCATCAGATTTTGAATAAAAGATGTTCAAAACTTCTAACTAAAATATCTAAAAATCTACAAAGTAAAAACAATTAAAAAATATATCAATGATTATATTTTCTTGAGATCTATAGATAGACACCCACTTTGCTACATTATTATATACTTTTGAAATTTTTTATTTTGAAATACATGAGTAATTGATTGTTCGTGAGTGAAGGCACATTTGATTAAATTGATCTTGATAAAGTACTTCAGCATGAGTGAGAAACATGATAAAGTATTTTCAAGTACTTTTGAATTTTTTCTCATTTGGACAATGAGCAAAAAATACCTTATCAGGTACTATATAACAAAGATGGTAGTTGATGGTGGGGAGTAAGGGATGTTTTCAAAGATAAATGAGCCAAAATGAATTTAGCTTGAAAACAAAATATGTTGTGTACCTTCACATTTTATCGTGTTACAGTAGTCAAACACACATCGTATGCAAATAAAATTAGGATTTTTTGTTCAAAACCACCTAAATTTTTCACGTTTTTAGAAACTCCCACCTTAGTGAATTTTTCTTTTAAATTTCCACCTATCATTCCCAATTTTATTAGAAACTCCCATCGCTTAATGATTTTTGTTAAATTCCGGTAACAACCGGTTAAGTGGGCCCCACATATGCATTTTCTTATTAGTTTACGCTGAAATGGAAGTCAATCCATCAATTTAAGGGTAAATCCTCAACATATTTAGAGCAAATTTAGAACGAATTACAACTATTTGGAAAAAATTGCAACTATTTTAAGTTCTATTTTGTTAACAAAATGTATATGTGGAACCCACTTAACGGTTTTGTTGATGAAATTTGATAAAAAAAACCGTTAAGTGGTGGAAGTTTTTAATAAAATTGTAAATGGTAAGTGGATTTTGAAAAAAAAATCATTAAGGTGGGATTTTCTAAAAACATGAAAAGTTTAGTTGGTAAGATACTACTATCCATAAAACTAGCCTTATATGCACACAATGTGTGCAAAAATTATATCATAGTAGTTTTGATATTTTGAATCAGTTTTTTTTATGTTATTTATTTATTGAGGTTGGGTGAGAGGGTGGTGGGTAGTTATTTTTTGTGATGTAGTGGGATTGTGGGATGATTATAGGTGGTTTATTTATGCAATATTTCTCATTTATTTTTTATTTATTTTTTATGATAAATTATTTTTTTTCTGTAAATTGTTAATTAAACAACAAAGGGTAAATTAGGCAATACATTAAGTTTGGTGTCCCACCCCTCTTCCCTTACAGTATAGAGATTATCTACTGTAGATTATGAAATTTCATGGTAAAATTATTGTCGCACGCATCGCGTGCATAGAAATCTAGTTTATATCTATTGCAATCTAATTACGTGACATTTTGTTAGATTCGTTTTCATATATTCTTAATTAATATTTTTTATTATTATTTTACTTTAATAAAATTGAAGATATTAATGTTTAAAACTCCCTATGTGGTAATAGATATGGAACGAAGATAGTACCTCTCTAATTCAATACGTAAAATTGATGTATGGGACAAAAACCCTGGTTTGTTCAAGGTCTTAATTTTGCTCTATTAGGTTTAGGCTTAGTTGGGCTTAAGTTGGACTTAGGTTGATAATCCAAACCTAACTAAATGTTTTGAGCTCCTCAACCCAATATTAAATTCATTGAAAACATGACCCAAAACCAATTAAAATACTTAATAACTTAGAAGTTCAACCCAATAAAATATTTATGATTATTTGAAATGTTTCAATAATCGTTTGACTTTCAAAATAGTCAACACTTAAATAATTTAATTGAATAAACATGAAAACTAATTATATATATATGTTTAAATATATTTATAAAATTCATAAAATCACGGGGGATTACAGTCCACCCCTTTTAAAAGAAGTTTCGTCCCGAAACTTGGCACGAAAAACTAAATCTTTTGAAAAAATTCCTTACTTTAAACTTTTCAAAACGGAAAACTCGAAGATACTTGTGTCACACATGTGCACAGTTTACCAACTTAAACTCAATTGTGTCACTCATGGGCACGTTATTTTGCACTAACATGTGC
The DNA here is from genome assembly GCA_947645195.1 of Patellifolia procumbens. Taxonomy (NCBI): domain Eukaryota; kingdom Viridiplantae; phylum Streptophyta; class Magnoliopsida; order Caryophyllales; family Amaranthaceae; genus Patellifolia; species Patellifolia procumbens. The sequence continues at coordinate 188,224 of CANSGD010000032.1, forward strand.
AAATCGCTAATCATAAGCATAAAAATACATAAGAATACCATAAAATAGACAAAAAGCGCGAAATTCTATCGCATTCTACCCCTCTTAAAGAAAAACGAGTTACGCCCTCGTAACTCACCTTAACTAACAAGTCAGGGTACTTCTTCCTCATATCATCTTCGACGTCCCATGTTGCCTCTTCGGAATGGTTAACCAAAGTACTTTCACGATACTCACATCCTTATTGCGTGTACTACGCAGTACGCACCTTCTTGTCCAAAATCTTCACAGGTCTTTCTTCATGTATGAGGCTACTATCAATCTGGACTCTCTCAGGTTCCAAAACATGATTCTCATTGAGAATATATCTCTTAAGCTGCGAGATATGAAACACATCGTGTATCTTCTAGAATTCCATTGGCAATGCTAACTTATAGGCTACTTTTCCCAACTCTATACAAAATCTCATACGGACCAACATAATTGGCACTCAATTTGCCCTTTTTACCAAATCTCATAACACCTTTCATCGCTGATACTTTCAAAAACACCTTATTCACCAACAACGTAACTCTTCTTCAAGCCTTTTCAAATCAGCGTAACTCTTATGCCTATCCTGGGCAGCTTGGATTCTAGCTTAAATCAACTTCACATTCTAAACGGTCTCCTCAACGAATTCAGTCCCTAGGATAATGTTCTCACTAAAATCACTCCAATAAATGGGACTTCTAACTTCCTCCTATACAAAGCTTCAAATTGTGCCATCTTTATGCTCGCATGGTAACTATTGTTGTACGAAAACTCAATCAAGTCTAATTGGTCTTCCCAACTTCTTTGGAAATCAACCACATATGCTCTCAATATGTCTTCCATCGTCTGATTGGTCCTCTCAGTTTGACCATCTGTTGTAGGGTGAAAAGCGGTTCTCATCTTCAACGTATTTCCAAGATTCAGTTGAACTTTTTGTCAAATCTTCAATAGAAATCTCGAATCACGATCCGAAATAACATCCTTCGGCACACCATGAAGTCTCAGGACATGCTTGACATAAGTCTTTGGAAGTTGCTTCTTCTTCCACGTCTCCTTGATCAGAATAAATACGACAGACTTTGTCAATCGATCCACGATCACCCAAATAGTATCATTGCCACTCTTTGTCTTTGGCAACGCTGTCACAAAATCCATAGATATCGAATCCCACTTCCATCCAGGCACTTCTAATGATTGGACCTTTCCCATAGGTCTCTTGTGATCTGTCTTCCTTTTCTGGCAAGTTAAACACTTGGACACGAACTCGACGACTTCTTGCTTCATATTCGGCCACCAATAGATCTCCTGGAGATCATTATACAACTTATCACCACCAGGGTGTACATAATATAGAGCATTCTGACCTTCCTCCATAAGCTTTCTCTTAACCTCTTCACACTTTGGTGGTATACACCACCTTCCTTTGAATCTCACACTTCCATCCTCATGGATCTTAAAATACACTTCCTTTCCTCGCTTCATCTTCTCCTTAATCTTGTCAAGATTCTCATCTTCAACTTGACACTCCAAGATCCCATCGAAAATCGACGATCCTATCGACAAAGTGCTCAATCTTGCTTCTATCTCTCCAGGATTCAAAATCTCAAGGCTAAGTCTTTGCATATCTCGATACATCTCTTCGGAAACTACCATCGCATTCACGCTATGGCTCGTCTTCCTACTCAAAGCATCGGCGATGACATTCGCCTTCCCTTCATGGTATTGGATCTCTAAGTCATAATACTTGATCAACTCTAACCATCTCCTCTGTCTCATATTGAGATCCTTCTGAGTGAATATGTACTTCAAACTCTTATAGTCAGTGAATATCTTCACAGGCGCTCCATAGAGGTAATGTCTCCAAATTTTCAGTGCAAACACGATAGCAGCAAAGCTCTAAGTCATGGGTAGGATAATTAGACTCATACGGCTTCAAGTGACGCGATGCATACGCAATCACCTTCCTATTCGGTTGTAGCACACATCCTAAACCATTTTAAGCATCACTATACACCTCGAATCCATCATTACCATCGGGCAGTGTTAAAACAGGTGCAGAGGTTAAACGATCCTTCAAAATCTTCAATTCCTTCTTCATCAAAGTAGTCATAGGTCTCGCTATCCTCGAGAAATCTTTCACAAACCTCATATAGTAACCAGCTAATCTCAGAAAACTTCTTATATCCGATACATTCTTCGTCTAGGTTACTCACTAACGGCTTGTATCTTCGCAGGATCCACAAAAGCTCCTTCCTTAGATACGTGATACGGTTGTTGCACGTGCCAAATTAAATACCTAGCTTAGCCTAATACAGGGCAAGAAAGGGTCGAATCCACGGGGAAACAATGATTAATCAAGGTTTGAATGAGATTAAGCAAGCTAAGCCTATTTTTGGGGTTTTTGAGATTAATGATCAACTAAGAAATTAGGAACTAAGTAACTAGTAAATAGACTAAATGATTCGAATTAAACTATATTAAGGGGACACTAGGGACAGGGGATTCACGAGCTAACATTTAATTAACCAAATTGCCAAGCCAAGGGGATTCATTAGGGTCGATTAGGCGACTAAGTCACTCAAATGTTTCCTAATTACTCTCTCGAGCTAATTAGGAGGACCTAATCAACCAATTTTACCTATTCTCATGGTAAAATTAATCAACCAAGTATTTCCACAACTCATAGTGATTCGATTGATATCCTAGGAAGTCAATCACCTATTCTCATAGTGAAGTCAACCTAAAATCTAGCTAAAGATCTATTTAAGGTTTCATTTCTCAATCCTTCACCTTGGATTTCCATAACAAGTTCAAATGGTGATCAATCAAATAAACAAGGCAATGAAATTAGCTAGACAACACAATCTCACCCAAATCACACCCACAAGCTAGACTTTCAAGGTCAACACATGATTAGCAAGGTCAAGCCCTTTCCCTAGCTACTAATCTACTCACTAGCCATGGAAAGGATTAAATACAAAGCTTGAAGAAACAATGGTGAAACAACAATGGTGAAAATCATATTTAATAAGCTAATCATCAACTAATTACTACTAATCAATACCAAAGCAAGGTAAAACAAGTATAAAAGTAAATAAAGAGAAGATATAGAAGAAATACTCAAAGATGGATGGAAATCAAATGCAAAACCCCATTAAAATAGCTTCAATCTTCAACTTTAAACTTTTAGATCTAGTTTCTCTCTCTAAACCTTCAACTTCTCTCTCTACTCTCTCTCTAATTAAAGCTAATTAATATTCTAAAAATAAGCTAAGTTCATTCATTATTACAAAATTGGGTTTAAATACCCCCAAAGTACTAAGGGCAAAGCCATAAAACACAAAACCGAAACCGTCAAAAAAATCAAAACAAAACCAAAACCGACGAAATAGCAATGGAGCGACCCGCTCCAAAAACAGTGGAGCGCCCAATCCAGCCTTGGAGCGCCCGTTCCGAGGTCGCTCCAGCCCCGCTCCAACTTGCTGCTTCCCTGCTTTGATTTCTGGGCTACAGAGCGGTCGCTTCTTAGCAAATGGAGCGACCACTCCCCTGTTCTTGACCAATTCAACATGTCTAAGCAAGCAAGACTTGAAATGAGGTTAGATAAAGGGGAGGGGGATGCAAATGCTCTAAAAACTAACGTAAAGCATAAAATCATGAAAAAGGGTATAAAAGGGAAAGAAAAGGGAACTACATGGCGTAAAATGGAACTATATGACCTAAAACTAATCCTAATTAATGGGTCTAAAACCCACTTATCAAATCTCCCAAGCTTTCCAATTGCTTGTCCTCAAACAATTAACAATCCCAAGGAAACTAATGCATCCACTAAGTTTATAAAGAACATCACAAATTTGAGGTCCTCATCTCATAAGAGGTGTCAAGGCAAAGGGAAACTCGACCATCTTTCGAAGCTTATAGCCGTCCATCGTCATCCACAAGTTAGGTGATATGTTTTCCGTAGTTGAATTACTCCCTCTTCAATTAGGGTTTTTCCTTTAGGTTTTTACCTTTTACTTGAAAGGGTTTTTCCTATTTTAGGCTTAGTTTAATTAGTTTCTTTGTTTATTTAAGTTAATTTAAGTATTTCTTTAATTAATTTAGATTAGGTTGTTATGAGTTTGTTTTAAAAAGAAAAGATTAGTTTAAAAGATAAGATTAGGATTCTTTAAAGATATGAGTTAGGGGATTGCCCTACCCATATTAGGTTTTCTTATCTTTATCTTGTTAGACGAGGATTATTCTTTATCTTGTTTGCTTAGGATTAGGATTAGGCGTGTCTTCCCTATATATATTGTTGTTTTACATCAATAAAATTAAGTTTTAGAAGTTTATTATGTTCATGAAGTTTATACTTGTGAATTTAAGGTTGAGTACCTTGCTTGTTAGCATTAAAGAAAGACTGCGATCTATTATTTAAACCCTTTGAACCGAGATTCAAAGATACTATTCCCATTAGTGACTTGTTAAACTACACAACCATCCATCCTTTTAACTAAAACATCACATAAAATCGTTCCCTTGAACCCTAAGACTTTCATCCACCCTCAAGAACCCTAAAGTAGCAATCTTTGGATCGAAATTCATATCAATTGGTGTGGCTGCTGCTGCTTTTTTTTAAGCTTTGAGTGGTGTTTCGTGCCATTGAAGCAATCTTCGAAGCACAAACAACTTGCCCAGATTCGAAAAGTTTTTGAGAACTAGATAGAGGATGTATTTGTGCTAGATCTGCCCAACTTCATGACTAATGACCAAGATGAGTTCTCTGCACTCCTGAAGAGTTATCTCTCGCCTGTTTATAGATGGTGTCCACAATCAGTTGTTGATGCTCAATTAAAGGCTATTTTTAATGGCTTTGATTTGCAACTGGAGATAAAGAACGGTAAAGATTTGCAAGAAGATAATTCTAATTTGCAAGAAGAGTTAAAGAATGATTCTTTTTTAGTTCTTGACAATAAAGATGCATTCTTGGAGACTCCTCATGACGTGCAAGCAACAAAAGGGGTTTGGGTTCGTGATTGTGACACAATCTTTAATCCTCCTTTAAATGTTCCTATCTGCACACAAGAACTGAATTTTACCGATGAAGAGGAGCATGGAGTTTGCAGTTTGGACAGATTTGATTTAGCTATACGAGATTCAAACTTTCTTTGTTATTTGTCTAAATTTTCTTGTTTGCTCACGAGCTTAACCAAATTTCAAGATTGTCAAATGGATTTTGCTTTTATGATGGAGATGGTACTAAGGGAATTAGTTCGTCGCATATGGATGATTTCATGGTGCAACAAGCTACCACAAGTTCGTACCTTGATCATGCAACGTGAGGACACGTTTCTTTTAAGAGGGGGAGAATGATGTGTTTTCCGTAGTTGAATTACTCCCTCTTGAATTAGGGTTTTTCCTATAGGTTTTTACCTTTTACTTGAAAGGGTTTTTCCTATTTTAGGCTTAGTTTAATTAGTTTATTTATTTATTTTAGTTAATTTATGTATTTCTTTAATTAATTTAGATTAGGTTGTTATGAGTTTGTTTTAAAAAGATAAGATTAGTTTAAAAGATAAGATTAGGATTCTTTAAAGATATGAGTTAGGGCATTGTCCTACCCATATTAGGTTTTCTTATCTTTATCTTGTTAGACTAGGATTATTCTTTATCTTGTTAGACTAGGATTATTCTTTATCTTGTTTGCTTAGGATTAGGATTAGGCGTGTCTTCCCTATATATATTGTTGTTTTACATCAATAAAATTAAGTTTTAGAAGTTTATTATTTTCATGAAGTTTATACTTGTGAATTTAAGGTTGAGTACCTTGCTTGTTAGCATTAAAGAAAGACTACGATCTATTATTTAAATCCTTTGAACCGAGATTCAAAGATACTATCCCCATTAGTGAATTGTTAAACTACAAAACCATCCATCCTTCTAACTAAAACATCACATAAAATCGTTCCCTTGAACCTAAGACTTTCATCCACCCTCAAGAACCCTAAAGTAGCAATCTTTGGATCGAAATTCATATCATTAGGGGTCAAAAGGGTGGTCTAAGCTAGTTTGCAAAGAAAATGATTGTCCTAGAGGTCCCTCAACTATCACACAAGCCATCATTGATCCTAAGTGAAACCTTTCCCTACAAAATGGAAAAACTCTCTCAACCTTGAACCAATCACGCCCCACAAGCTCACAAGATCCCCCAAGCTAGCCTATTTATTCATTAGTTAACTCCTATTTTGTTGCAAGGGCCCTAGACTACCTCTTCACGCGGTCCATATCTCACTCGATAGTCATGTTTCTGAGGCACAGTACCTAGCACTCAATGTGAGACGCGATAAGAGGGTAAGGTAGCTCATACCAAACGTGTTGGAGCATCTCTAGAGGCTGAAAACATGGTCTTTGTTTATAACAATAGGCTACTAGCCTTATGGGCTCCAAAGTACCACTTATTTGATCCAATTGGTCAAAGGGCTCTTTTCCTTTTCATTTTTCCATTTTTTTTGTTTTTGTTTTTGTTTTGCTTCCTTTTATTTTTTTTAAAAATGCTACTAGCCTTGCATTTTATTGAGCTAGAAGGGTTCTCAAGGTCGCTAAAGGGCTTATCCAAGGTCAAAGGAGAGAGTAAAGACTTTTTATAGGGAAATAGCGACACTAATTCATGCTAAAGGCAAGTCTCGAGGGGTCTATTCGTAACAAGACCAAGGAATCAAAGCTTAAAGCACCCCTAATACTCCTAACGATCACATAAGTCACTCAAGCTACTACAACTCTACTCAAAAGCCAAGTTTCCAACCTCTAACCTCTAAATTCGTCATATAGAGTCATTCCTTGACTAAGTGATGCAAAATCTTTTTGCTATTTTTGAAATTTTTTCTTATTACCCTATATGCAACCTAAATGCAACCTAAAAGGAAATAAACAAAGTAAAATGCCCTCTCCCCCAAACTTAAATGAAGTGTTGTCCTCAATGCTTCAAACAAGTCAAAAAGGCAAGGGGAAGGGGGGGGAAGAAAAGAAAATAGAAAGAAAAATAAGAAAGGAAAGGGGGGGGGAGAAAAGAAAATAGAAAGAAAAATAAGAAAGGAAGGGGGGGAAGAAAGAAAAGAAAGAAAAATAAGAAAGAAAAAGGGAAAAACTATTTACAAAGAGGAATTGAGGTGTCTAGTAAATAACACCTCAACAATCGCAATGACTTGTCATATGCAACCGCACACAGTTCCGAAAACACCAAATAGGCAATCGCAAGAAGCCAAATACATTACTATATGCCTAAATGGGGAGAAAAGAAAAAAGGTGGGGGAATGAAAACAAAAATCAAGAAAATAAAAACAAGAAAAATAAAATGAAGAAAAACCCTCACTACTATACACCTTTGCTCTCATGGAGTCAACAAGAACATTCGTAGGGCCAAGAGAGATGGGAGACTCCTTGAGTGCTTGTGATTTGGGAACAAAAGGAAAAGAAATAGGGAAAGAAGGAATAAGATCTAGCCTCCTCGAAAAAGGGGTGTGAGGGGGTCGAATAAGAATAACTTCTACACTAAACCTCACTCACATCACATAATTTCTCCGCATTGGCTCTTTCACAAGCTCCCTCAACCACATATTTCTATCCTTGTTCATCATTGACATTTTCAACCACAAGCAAAATCTCTTCTCTCACAAGGGAATCATGGTCATCGAATGATTGAGGTGGGATGGAAGAAAAGTGAAAATTGGAGTCAATCGGGGAAGAAGGGGTAAAAGGGGAATCAAGGGATTCACAAATGTCTTTATAATCCTCACCTTCCTCCTCATGAATTGGATTAAACCAAATTAGGTTTGACTCATCCTCATCATCACTACTCCAAAATCTATGAACATAAGGCAGATGAGTCTCCCTAGATGCATTTTCGTTCTCTTCATAGGAAGAATCACCATCATCCTCAATCAAAGACCTAGATTCGTAGACATCATTTTCACCCTCTTTTTTCCTTGTCATCTCTATTGGACTCTTGATGCTCATTCTCACATCCTTGAGACCGCTCTAGGGCAACTTCCTTCCACCTAGATTCAAAAGAGTCACGTCTCCTCACCAACTTCTTGATTTGATCAAATAACTCACAATATTGCTCTCCTTACTTCTCATAATACTTGAGCTCTTCAAAACTAGATTCAATAAAATTATCATATTCGACAAGCATTTGAGGAATAAAATCATGCAATTTTGGCTTAGAATCAAGTAAAGAAGAGCTTTGGTTATTAACAAGGGGAGAAACATCATTGTAAGTCCCAACATTAAGCACATGACAATACATATCATCACAACTAGAAGAAGGAGGGGGAGTATCATGACTTGGCATGTGAGTAATTGAATTGCTAACAAAAGAGATTTCATTGTGATTAATGCAATCATTAGATAAATAATAATCATAATTCATAGAATGTATTTCATCACAACTCGGAGAAAGAGGTGGAGGCATACCTTGGTCCGGTTGAACTAACCTAAGATTTGTGCCCATGTCCCACTCATACGTGTCTTGAGCTAGCCAAATGTAATATCCCAAGCTATAGCTTGACACGTGCTCTAATCTCTCGACTCTTGACCTAGGTATTGATATTTGTTTGACCCTTTTGATTGGTATAAGCATGGTGGACCGAACTGATCCCTAGAACTTTAATTCATAGTTTAGTCTCATTATTTATATTGCTTTCTTTAGTTTAATTAGTAGTTTCAGCTGATTCTTCTCTGATTTTGTTTGAAGTAGCTTTTTAACTGAATATTAACTCCGAAAATCTTTCTCCCTATGGATTCGACCCTACTTCCTTGATTATTGTTGTTAGAGGACTTTAGGATTTACCTTTGATTAGGTGATACGACTTTAGACTGTCAGTAACATAAAGTATTGGTTAGCGGTTAAGGTAACTTTTATGTTCAACAAACTTAACTTTTAAGCCCGTACTATATTTTGTATGAACAAAATATGAATTATGTTGTTAAGGTACGATCTCCTGGCAAATGAATAATATCGGGACATGTCCCAAAGAAGGCTTGCAAGCATAATAATGAAATGGTGGGGCGACGGCCACCAAAACTTTAGAGACATCTGGTTTCTTAAGGAGGAAACCCCTCTCTATTCGTGTTCTCTTTCCGAATATTTATACGATGAATATTGATAATAAGTTCTACAATATATATATATATTTGTTTTGGCGATAAGTTGCCAATGGTATACGAATAACAATTATCATTTACCATGAGAGGGTTTGACAATTGTACTTATACAAATTTCTTTGTTGAAATATTTATACACTTATGATACTAATAATTTTAATAGAAATAACATGTGGTTGCTTACGAGGCTTTATTACGTACTAGCTAAATATCAAGTTATTCTTGTCTGCGACAGTTCTCAAATACTAATGTTTTTACACCTAGTGATAAATTGTTTAAAATAAAATGTTTAGACGGGCTGAAGTAAAGGTTACGAGTTTTCCACTCATTTTGGTATTTTGTATGTTTTGTATATTATCTCTTATTTTCACATTTGTGTTGCAAGTCCGGAATTAAATCAAGAGTGACGTCAGAGTTCGAATTATATAGTGAGATTCATGGTGGTGTGATCTTTAGTTTATGTTTTGGAATTTGGGTTGTATTAATTGAACATTAATGGTTTGTGAATAAATCATGTTAGTTATAGTTTTGGTAATTAAGTTGAGCCAATTATGTATTTGAAAGGCTCATTTATGACCATTTTGTTGTGGGCCATGACCCACAGGTCCATGATCGAGTTTTTGGTTGAGAATCTGCTGCAAGTTGGAGTTAATAGTCCAAACTATTGCCCATCTTCTATAAACAGTCCAAACTAGAAGAAATTTTTTCCTATTATAAAAGGTTAACAGGTCACTTTGACTGTTCCTGGATTATCAATAGTTTGGACTGTTTTTAGAAGATGGACAATAGTTTGGACTGATGGCGTCAAATTTTCCTAATTTATATTTGATTCTTCTTACTTAGAAGATATTCAGGTTTATGATTGCTACGCGAGTTAAGCTAGCAACTTGGGAAGCCCGGGATGTTACACCATACTGATACATGTGCATTAAGGCAACCCAAGATATTAAAATTAGATGATCTTTCAAATTATTGGATTTAGATCATCTTACAGTCCGAGGTTGCAAGTGGTGTTTTAGTGTTGCTTACAAGCCCGAGTATATCACATGCATTACTTGGATACATGAATGAGGCCCAAATGAAGAATTAAGAAAGAGGAAGAAGACATGTGCGTGAGCAGCCCAAACTTCTGTTTTGGGCATCCTATCTTTTGTTTTACAAGTTAAATATTGCATGTAATAAGCCCAAGAGTTATTCCTAAACGAAGGCTCTTGTTTGAAGTATGTTTAGGGGGTTAGGAGTGTTTTTTTAGCTCTTCAAATGCTGGTTATAATCAGCCTAATGAAGAGGATTTATTAGGAGTTAATAGAGGCATTAAATAAGGAGCATTTGTTGTACGCAAGCTCTAAATAAAAATATAAAAGCCAGAAACAAATTTAGTAACCATTGGTCACACTCCAACGATCAATCACTTTGTTAGTACGCAAAAAACAAACTCCAACGATCAATCACTTTGTTAGTACGCAAAAAACAAATTTACCAAAATATAAACTCCGTTATTTTCTAAGAAATTACATAGCAGCGAAGCGTCTTTCGCTTTACTTTTGTCAATTTTTTCATATCTAAATAATTTTCTCATCTGGACAGTACCAATAAGATTTCATTCGTGAACAAAAATTCATTTTTTTTACTTATTTCATATAACACTAGCCCATTCCCATTTTGGGCTGAACAGATGTACTAATTCTTTGATTCCAGTGTCCTACCGAGACAGAATTTGTAACTTGCTATCCTCTTGCCTAGCAGGTAAATATTTACCTCCATGGAAAGGATGGACATAAATTGGAAAAGAGAAAAACGCATGGACGCAAATGTTATATGTAGGTTGTTTTATTTATTCTAACGAGTTGAGCGATATAAACCAAAATAAGATAAAATAAGACCATGTAAAAGTACTTTCATATTGTCTTAACTCGTTTTTGTTTCGCTTTAAGTGCTTTTTTACATCTTTCAGGTTCCTTCCCTGCTTGTTATCCTTGGATACATTAGGACAAAATAAACATTTGGAGACTACGGGATGATAGCAAGTTGATGTAATAGAAAAGAATACGTCAAAATATTAATACTTACTAAGACACGTAACTTTCTTTTTAGTTGGACTGATTAATTCATTGAAAGTGTGGCACGTGGTGGACTTAAGACGTACATCAAGAGAGGTTTATATCAAACTAGGTACCGGGACAAGAGAAGAACGGAATTGGTGTATAGGGCTTGGTGTGTCTTCAGGGTTGTAAGTGCTCCTGAGCTTATTTATGATAGGTAAAATATTTCATTTTCATATGTAAAGCAAACCTCTCCTACGTCTTAGGTGAATTATTGTGCACTTGCACACTCTCAAACTTAGATCGACTAGTAAACTACATCATATGCTTTCTTCAAAAGTTAAAGATCAACCACAAACGAAAAAGATATAATGCAGTAAGTACTAGTTCTACATGATTTAAATGTGTATCTCTATTTTTGTCTAGGATGAAATCTCTTTCTTCTTGTGTACAATTATCATCAGGTAGTGAAAACATGTTGAGGTAATTTTTTCACACAGCGGCGAAACGCCTTTACCTTTGCTTTTGTCAAAATTTTCTTATCTAATCAATGACACCTTATAAGAACATAGGCGAAAGAATAATTAAAACTAATTACTATACCATCTGCAATGGAACCTTTTGTGCGTTTGGCAGTAGATGAATCTGCAGCTTCAAGAGTGGCTGCTTTTGTTGAGGCAGCAGTAGTAGAAGCATCTGCATGGAAGGCGACTCTGTTGCTGAGAACACGATAGGTCTGCATCTATGGTGTCGCCTGGGAACCAACACAAAACTCAATTAATTGCGTCGCCTCTTAGGTAGGAGGCGACACTATAGATCAATTTCACCACAAAGAACTTACCTTTATGCGTCGCCTGCCACTTAATACATGACGTATATAATAAGCTAATGCGTCGCCTATTATAAATGAGGCGACACAATAGGTCCTCTTGCCATAAAAACAAACTAGTTCATGCATCACCTCTTTATTTAGAGGCGACACAATAAGTAAGCTATCGTGTCGCCTATAATCTAGTAGGGGACGCATAAACTTCTATCTAATTTTTTTTTTACTGTATAAGGTATTAATTTTCTCATGCATTCATTACATTAAACCTAAACGCTTAAATATTTAAAGTAAAACAATTGAATATCCAATCATTTCACAACCTCCAATATCATAACAAAAAAGTGTTATCTTTTACAATATAAAATCAACCTATTGATTGATAAATCTTAATAGCATTTAAAGTTTAGCAAATAATTGAGAAAAAAAATACAAAGATCACCCTTGAACTTCAAGGTTCAAAACTATAAGCTCCTAGTTAATCCCATTATGATCATGATCATCAACATTATAACCCACAAAGAAAATGCATAGAATCATCCAACCCATGCTTCAAAACATCAATATGGACAAATAACTGATTAATCCCATCATGATCATGATCATTAACATTGTCACTCGCATCTGAAACAATATTAGCTAAACGCATAACAAAAATATTGATTTCCACTTCATTAAACCTCCTAGTTAGGACAGGACCATTAGAATCTACTGATGCCTTGACAATAGTGAACTCGGTAGGTTGACTCACCTTCTGCAACTAGAAACATAGTCGGTGTACGGTGATTGATTCAATAGTTAAGAAATTATTGTGATTGATTCAAAGTTTCTTTAAAGAGAAACATAGTCGGTGTACGGTGTACCTGAGGAGGGGCCATGTTGGAGAATTCAAGGTAGTGGTGTTTGAGAGAACATAGTAACATGGAGTTGACAGCGGAGGAGACAACATCGTTATTGTTCTTCACCTCATTGCTTTTCTCTTTGCATCGGCACTGAAAGACGTCGTAGTTTTGCAATAGACGAGGCTTCTCCCGTTGATTTCTTCTTCCTTGCTTAATTCTCTACAAAAAAATAAACATATAAAAGTTACATCAAATTAGAACCTCTGCTCTTCATTTTTTCTCCAATATATAGTTAGTTAAACACATTTTTATGACACATTCGAAATAGATGGGTAAAACCACTTTTTGATCTAAAACCAATTCTTTTTCATTGAAAGCTCATCATAATGTGTCGCATTGTAATATAAACACTATATAGCTCAAACTGGTCAACTTAATCCTAAAATTAACAATCACCATCAAGCAACCTCTGAATAAAAATATAAATACCAGAAACAAATTTAGTAACCATCACACTCCAACGATCAATCACTTTGTTAGTACGCAAAAAACCAAATTTACCATAATGTAAACTCCGTTATTTACTAAGATTTACACAGCGGCGAAACGTCTTTCGCTTTGCTTTTGTCAATTTTTTCATATCTAATCAATTTTCTCATCTAGACAGTTCCAATAAGATTTCATTCTTGAACAAAAATTCATTTTTTTTACTTATTTCATATAACCTTAGCCCATTCCCATTTTGCGCGGAACATATCTACTAATTCTTTGATTCCAGTGTCCTACCAAGACAGAATTTGTAACTTGCTATCCTCTTGCCTAGCAGGCAAAGATTTACCTCCGTGGAAAGGATGTACATAAATTGGAAATAAGAAAAACGCATGGACGCAAATGTTATATGTAGCCTGTTTTATATATTCTAACAAGTTGAGTGATATAAACCAAGATAAGATAAAATAATTCCATGTAAAAGTACTTTTATATTGTCTTACCTCGTTTTTGTTTTGCTTTAAGTACTTTTTTACATCTTTCAGGTTCCTCCCCTGCTTGTTATCCTTGGAGACATTAAGTCAAAGTAAACATTTGGAGACTACAAGATGATAGTGATACGTCAAAGTTATTCACCAATCTTAGGTGGATTTTGAGTTGTTTTGTTTACCGGTTTGGGTTTAGAGTTCGATTTTTGGTTCGATTTGGTGTTAATAAGATTTAGAGAGTCGTGTCATAATTTTTGGTGTGTTTTGATTGTGCAGCACTTTACCATCGTGCGAAGCATCAAGGCGTCCAAGTTCTTAGCGGCAAGTCATTTCGATGCCTTCCGAAGTCCTTTGAAGCACCCGAGCCAAACTCCAAGTCTTTCGATCTTGAGCTTCGAGCATCGAGCCATTGCAGCGGCCAAGCCACCTGAAGGAGGATCTTGCAAGGCTTGCCTAACCTCCTCTTCTTCCCCTTTCCCTTCTTGTTGTAGTTTTAGAGAGTGGGGAGGCAGCAACCTGTCGCGAGTAGCGACAGTGGTCGCGGGTCGCGACGGGACTCTGCCGCCCACTCCTCTTTTCTTTTTCTTTTTCTTCTACGGATGGTTTTCATTAGTTAGTTTAAGATCGTCTTGTTTTAGAGAGATAAAAGGGAGAGCATAACTCTTTCCTCTCTTAGTTCCTAGAGTTCTTACTTTTTTTCTTTGTATTTTCTTAATGATTTTCATGTCGATTGTAGCGTAAATCACTCTTGGATTCGGTTAATTGAAACTTGCAGCCATCGTATGTGAGAACACTACTAGAAAAGAGAATATTAACGACAATCGTTTAACGACGATTAAGAAATAATGTCATAAAAACACTTAAAAGGGAAAATGTAGCGCGGGTCATTTGACTTTTGGATAAAAACTTAAATTGTTATCTCTAGCCATTTCGTGGGCGTCATTAATGTTCAAAGCCAAATTCTGACTTCTGAACGCTTCAGCCGCTTTTGATGCATCCCATCTCTTTCTCTCTCTTCCCTTCGCGATCTCTTTGCTTCTCTCAACTACCAAGGTAAGTTCATATAAATTCTCCTCTTTTTTAAGGTCAATTAGTTGTAAATTCATTATAATATCACTGTTATTGGGCTCAATCTTTTAGGGAGGAAAGAAACTCCTGTTTTTTCCGTTTATTTAATCGTTTTTTTGGATGATTTACCAAGTTTTAAACCTTTCTGGGTTGGTTTTAGTGAATTTAAGGTCTAAATACTAGGAATTTAATTGAATTTGCAGGTTAGGGTTTTGAATTTCGATTTTTTTATGTTGCGTAATTACTTCGATACGAATTAGGGTTTTTCACTACATATTCCAGAAGTTATCATCACTTGTAATTGTTAGTTTAGTTTTGATATTTTCCATTTCAACGAAATATTTACTTCAATTTCCGGTTATCATCACTTGTGGTTATTTTTCCTCTAGTTTTGATTCATGGTGTGTGTGTCTATGAATCAATTTTTTGCCCTTGAAGTATGGAGTATTAGAAACAAGTGTTTAATGTTTATGGTTATAAGTACTTTATTTCAATAATTAATGACTTTTACCTCCCTCTGTAACAAAACCAAAAACCACCATCTATTCAGGCCTTAGGGACTGCTATTATAATCTTGTACTGTTGTCCTCTATTCCCTTTTGTTAGTGATTAAATCTGGCGAGAAGAGACTTAGTTCTGGATAAAGAGCTACCATTACAAATGGTGATATATATCTTACAGTTGATTCCAGAGAGTCACTGTTTCCACTCTGATGTGCTAGCAAAAGGAAATGAAGGTGGCAGTGAATACACTAACACCTTAGTTGGTAGGATGAGAGCACGATAAGATTTCATCTATAGAGTTTCTGCAAAAAACTCAATGGTACTCTTTTTCAAATACTCATTAATAGCTTACTTTATCTGTCAACTTCCTTTCTGTAGATTAGTTTTGATTTTTTCAAGATAAGGTGAGGAAATGCTTGACCCAAGAGAGGTTAATAATGATCCAAGTGAGACGAAGTGTTTTTCTTTTGTCTTGCAACTTTTTTTGACAATTTTCATTTTCTTTTGCATCTTTTTGTCTGCTTACAATATTTTTTTCTAGGATTTCTATACACTTGCATCTTTTTGTCTACTTACATTATTTTGCTTGTATTGCTGGACTTGTGAGAGACATCACCTATTTTGGCAAGGCTAGTTTTGACCTCATTGATTGGAAGGAAGGAAACCAGGCTCTTATAAATTGCTTAATGATACTCGCTTTCTACTCATAATAATCTGCTAATTTCCATAGTCCTTCTACTAAATTATCTATTGATGTTAGTCGTTTCTATTGCATAGTAGTGAGTGAAGAATTAACAATACTATACAATCGCAATTCAATTTTGGAATTCAGGTTTGAAATGGGTCCTCAAATGGCAACCTAATTGTCACACACATTTGACTTACAAAGTTGAGGAATGAGAAATTTTCACAGAGGTTTTTTCTTTTTACTTCTTTTGGAAGGTATTCTTATCTAAGTCTATTTGCTATTGCAATTTTGTACAAGTTTTGGTTCTGTGGTAGGAATGTAAGTCCTCATGTTTAGATTTTGGTGCCCAAGTATAATATTTAATGTCTGAGTATAACATGGTAAAATAAAATGGATTAAATTTTTTCTGGCTTTTATCAGTGCTGTTAGGGACTTGTTTAACTAAGTGAATTTCTAGGATCTTTTACTAAATTACCCTTTGACGTGGTATGATTGTGGAGCAACTGAATGAGGCATATGACAAGCTTACTAAATTACCCTGTGATTGGAAGACTTTTGTTTTCCTTAGTGTTTGTTTGATAATTATTAAACTTTTATTTTCTTGGTGTTTTTGGTTTACAAGACTATGGTTGGTGTTTTTGGTTTACAAGAATATGTTTTATATTCTTGAGAATCCAAGGCCATTTTTTCACCTCAATTTTATATTTATTAAATAAACTAAGATGAATTCAATAAATTCACTCACAAGTTCAAGAAAGCATAGATAAGTAGAAATAAGTTTAGGCAAGTTCATATTAGTTCATAACTTCATATAAATTTCAATCATGATGAAGAAATTGGCGAAGGACAGGCTATTGCTTGTTAAGGAATTTGGAAAGTGTGAGGAGAAAAGGATATGAGGCTAGGTTGAAGAAACCAATACCTCCATTCTTATATTTTCGCCGTAGCTAGAAGACTAAATGAAAAGAAATTGGGTACATTATCGTGGGAGCATGAACTTAAATCTCAAGAGCACCTATTTTCAATTGTTGCATGTGCTTTTTATTATGCCTAGCTTAAATCTGTTTACCAATTCATTGTAATTCCTGGTTAAGAAGTTGAGGTGGGGCTAGCAATAATGGGCTTCTGTTGGATTTCCTGCAGTCCCGTTAGAGCCTGTTAGGTAAAATGAAGGAATGAGTCATGGTAATATAAATGCATCATATTTGTTGTTTGATTGATGTTTTATTGTATCTAATTTCTTTTCTATTGGATTACCATTGCTTAGTGCCTAGCATATAAGAAATTGAATTTATTAATTATCATGAATTTTCTTTCACAACGAACTAAACTTGAAAAGAACATATCATTTACTGAGATCTTGTGGTTCTGATGTAGAGTATCAATATTTTTATCTATGCTCTCTATACACTTGGACCTTTCTGCCCTGAAATTTCTCATTGTTGATGTTGATCCCCTCAGAGATTTCTTTAGGGACAGATTCGCCTCATCAAACGATGCCACAAGCCAGATGACGAAGGTACATAATGTTGAATTTTTGTTTCTTCTTTAAATTCACAAAAAGTTAGGGTTCCAATCTCAATTTTCCAATTTTTGCTCATATTTTTCGTTGATTTTTAGAATCCGCTGCTCTAAGGTTGTATTCGTATCGCAGTCGGGTTCGGGTTCGGGTTCGGCGTCATCGGCTTTGCTGGATTTTTTGTCAACCTGATCCTAATCCCCCATCAACAATGTCGTTGTTAGTTCTATTCAGGTAAATTCTTTCAATCTAAGTTCTTCTATATTGCTAATTATATGACACTTGTTATTTAAGCAAATGCTGTCACAGGGGAAATATCTGAGGGGAAGGGAATGGTATTATTGTACCCGAAATAGAAAATTATGTTAAATGAGTTAACCATTATAAGTGCAAATAGTGATCCATATCCCTTTAGAATACATTTCCCTCTGAACAACTTTTATGCTGCTGATATTGAGAACTAGCTCAAATTTTCCTTCAGTAAGCAGGTCCGCAATTTGGAGATCAACTTGTTGGTAACTTGTTCAAGGATACAGTTATTTAACATCTTTTCTTGTAACCCAACTTTGGTCTTTAATACTACACTTAATCTCTTCACTTGGAATCAGTGTCCATAGCTATACCTTTGCTTGAATGGGTATTATCTAATCGTCTTAATCTTCAGCATCTGTCTCATCTGTATAGTAGTTAAAGTTTGCAGTTGTAGTTTGCAATCTGAGTTTTTTATGTGTCTGCTTATAGTGTTCATGTAAATATATAGCATTTTAATTATATATTTTCATTTCTTAAACTTATTTTTGTTTCTTTTGGCAGGTCTTTAATAAGCAGAAGTGGATATTTCAACTCTTAAATTATTCTGAAGAACATAAGCTTATCATTCAAGTTATCCGAGAGAGTTTGTTATTGTATTATATGGAGTTCAGAAAACAAGAATTTTAGTTGGCTTATCAAGAATTTTAGACAAATTGTAGGATTAGTTTTATGGTACAATTGGTTCAAACATATGTAAGACAATTTATCTAATTTTTTGCTCCTTTATAAATTTTAATCAAGTTTTCTATTTTGGGTATTCGTGTGTGTGCGTGTATATACTATTGAATAGAAGACATTGACAGGAATATTATGCATGATTTTTTTTCAAAAAAAAAAAAGATCTATTGGAGTCTATAACGACGAACTTTGTCCTCGTTGTTAGAGGTATTTTATGTATATGAATTCGTTCTTGGAAAAATTAGTTACGACAAAAGATTAGGTCGTTAATGCTTTTTAGTTCGTCGCTATTGTTACGACGACGAACATTCTAGTGGTCGTGAATGTTAAACGACGAACAAGCCCATTTCGTCGTTATAGCCAATAACGACGGGACTAAGAACAACGAACATAACGACGAAACATATTCGTCGTTAATTACCTTTAACGATGAATTTCTACCCTTTTAACGACGAATTTGTTCATCGTTAAAGATGTTAATTCTAGTAATGGAAACTCTCTTTCATTTCATCTCTTGATTATTGCTAACTTCTCTATTGTATTTGCATTGATAGATTCATGACTTGCTAGGAGTACTACTAGTCTCGTTGTGTTCTATTGCTAAAACTAGAAAGGTAACCGAATTGTTACCATTCTTTGTTCATTTAGTAGCAATCTAAGCACTACCCTAAGAGCCAATCTTTGATGGTAGATCTTAGGGCGGAGTTAGCATATTGAATGTTATTGCGCACTAACATTGGTAATCTTACTGTTTCTCGGTTCTTAAGGCTTCTATTACGTTGAACTTGATAGCGATTGATTGAGTTAGGTAATAGAGAGGATTGCAATTCACGATGAACGTGTTTGTTTAATTAAAGTAAAGTATATTAGGGGCTTTAAACTACGCAATAAGTAATCAAGAGTTTGTTAAGCTTGAGAATTCAATGTTCGGAACTTTGGTTGGAAGTGGATGTTAATCGAGTCCGAGGCTTGTTTCTATTGTCTTAACTTTAATTTGTCTAGTTATTGTAGTTTGTAGTCCATTATCATCAAACCCCCCATTGGTTACGTGACTCCTAGAAGAACTCTAGTGGTTTGATTACGCTGATTATAGACTCGTACATTGCTCCATGTGGATACGACCCTTACTTCCACTATACATTCATTTGTTAGGGAAACAACTCATAGTGATTCGATTAATGTCCTAGGAAGTCAATCATCGATTCTCATGGTGAAGTCAGCCTAATATCTAGCCAAAGGTCTATCCAAGGTTTCATTTCTCAATCCTTCACCTTGGATTTCCCTAACAAATTCAAATGGTGATCAATCAAATAAACATGGCAATGATAGTAGCTACACAATAAATCTCACCCAAATCGTAACCCCAAGCTTGACTTTCAAGGTCAACACATGATTAGCAAGGTCATCCCCATCCCCTAGCTACTAATCTACTCTTTATCTATGAAAAGGGTAAAATAAAAAGCTTGAAGCAACAATGGTGATTCAACAATGGTGGAAATAATCTCAACAAAGCTAAACAACAACTAATCACTACTAATCAATGCTAAATCAAAATAAAACAAGTATTAAAAAAAATAAAGAGAAGAGTTAGAAGAAATACTCAAAAATAGATGAAAATCAATTGCACAACTCCATTAAAATAGCTTCAATCTTTAACATTCAAAACCTAGATCTAGTTTCTCTCTCTAAAGCTTCAACTTCTCACTAGTAGAAAAATATGCATTTGCGGCTGTCTATTTGGGGCGTTTTAGCCAAACAGCAACAAAATTGCATTCTAATTTTATTTTTTATTAAGGATGAAGGCTTGTCGGAGGCGTTTTTTTTATTTAGGCTTTTCTTGGTTTAAACGCCTCACAGCCTTCATCAGGCTTTTCACTTTCCAAAAAAAACATACGCGAGGTTTCCTTTTGTTCTCCCAAAACTTTCTTCAGCTTTTTCCTTCTCTCAATCCATGGCTATGCTTTCCTCTCGTGCTTCTGGTTTCTTCATCCTCCATTGTTGTCGAGTCTTTCTATTCGACTAAGAGATGTGCCAATAGCGAAGAAGACGGTGAAGGGGAACTTAGAGTGCAAGACGGATATCGGTAATCAATCTCTGAATCAATAAGTGAAAAGCAAAAGCAACGAGAACGACTACATTTTACAAGGAAGTTGTAGAAGGTCCTGGAATCTCGAATAGACTCTCCGGAGCTACTTCCATCTCTCTCTACATTCTCCACGTACACTGACGACTCTTCTCGGGCACGACGCAACCTTAGATCTACTATCGAGAAGCGCTCTCTCACCATCAATCATGATCTCTCTCTAGTCTCTCTAATTAAGCTAATGAAAATCTAGAAATAAAACTAAAGTGTATTGATTATTACAAAAGTGGGTTTCTATACCCCGTAAACATAAGAGCAAGCAAAGAAGTAAAACATGAGCCAAAAAGAGTTGTTCTGGGCAAAGGAGCGCCGCTCCTTACACTGTGGAGTGCCCGCTCCAGGAACGCTCCTGGGTTGCTCCAAGTCTCTGCCCTCTCTTCTTCAATTCTTCATAGACGGAGCGCCCGCTCCGCCTCTTTTAGAGCGCCCGCTCCCCTATTTATGATCCTCTTCCTTGCAATTCTAGCTTGAACAACTCAAAAGGGGGTTAGATAGGGGATGGGAGATGCACATGCAATGATCTAAATGCAACATATTTAGATGCAAATGCACTAAAAACTAATGCAAAACATGAGAATATGAAAAAAGATGTAAAATGGGAATAAAGAGGAAGCTAAATGACCTAGAATGCATCTAAATGACTTGGAATTTCCCCTAATTAGTGAGCCTAGAGCTCACTTATCAATTAGAGGGCACGTTTTAAAAAGGATTTTTTAGCTCAATGGGCTCGTAGTCTTTTTATGATGGGAAAAGAACTTTAAAAGGGTCGGTTTCCATGAAGCCCATTAGGGTTTGTGGATTGCCTATAAATAGAGAGGGAAAAAGAGAGAAAACATTTGTTGCCGACATCTTTTCAAAACCCTAAGTAAGCTCTCTCTCTTCTCCATCTTTTTCTAGGGTTTATAGTTTTAATTATGTTTTCATGATTCATTATTTCTTGATTCATGTTTTTTAGATTCATGCATGTTTAATTTATAGTTTAAAATTAGTTTCATGATTTATGCGAAAGAAAGATCGAAACTTTAAATTAATTAAAGTTTGAGGTTTTAATGAGGATGGTGGACGGCCGCCAGAAGGTCGGCGGCACGACGCAGCCGCGCGTGGTGGGAGAGCCACCGCAAACTGACGGTCATACGCTGCCAGCGCTGCGGGGCTGCACACGCCACCACGAGCGTAATTTTTGTTTGTTTCAAATGTTGTATCAAATAAGAGAATGTCACCAAAAAGAGCATAATTTTTTCTACTAATTGCATCAGCCCAAAACACCCTCGTCAAACGACAATTTTCATCTAAACAATAATCAAAGAAAAATCCACCACCACAACTTTTATTTTTTTATTGAAATTGCTTATCAACATATCAGCATCAATATCCTTAAGGTAAGTTTTGATATCTCGTTTAAAGTTTTTCAAATCCACCAGACTAGCCCCAACATTTTCATAACCACCCACTGTAACAACCCGGATCTAAAACCAATCAAATTATGTAGCGGAAAATTTAATCCGAGCTGTCACCATCACACTCACCACGAGTGTGGAGCTCAAGAACCTCGACTTATTAACACTTTTAGACTGTAATGACTATATTAAAACCTCCAAAATCTAATAAACTATATTAAGTGAATGGTCCTAAACTATTAAGGAATTCGATTTGTTTTTAAAATTCTAAAGAAAATTCGACAGAGTTCCGTTTGTAATATGGATCACCTAAAACTTACTTTAGGAAACGTGTCCGATTCATAAACTTGTATCCTTAAAATCCAGCAACCAAAACCAGTGTAGACTTTACAAACTCAAACCTTTTAAATTTAATTACAAATTAACTATTAACTATAATATTACAAAGTTGATCGTCCTCGCCGCGATACAAATAATAGGAATAACACATCAAACCTTCTTCAATAATGCTACCTTCATGTACCTGCATATACTGGCACATAGTATCAGCGAGACTGGCAGAGCAAGATGTCATATTTGTCAAAGCCAAATATATATGCAGGTAGGATATATTAAACATATCCTACAAATCAGTTTCTTTCAAAACATTCAAATAAAATAATAAACTTTACAAAACATTTTCTTTATTTCTTTTGTAAAATAAATCTGTTCTTTTTTCTGTTTCTAAATCAAATCCTTTCTATTTCCTTCTTTAAATCAAATCCTTTCTTTTTCCTTTTTCAAATCTTTCCTTTTTCCTTTTCTAAAAAAAAATCGTTCTTTCCTATTTCTTTCACGAAGAAAGATTCATAAACCTAGGGAATGGAACGAACTTTCCTTGCCTTTGGGCTAGCTAGTCCCTCTGGATAACTATAGACAAAGACCCCTAGTGTGCACACCCTACATACGGCCAAACCTAGCAGAAGATCTAAGTCTGAGGTATTGATCAACGTACCCCCCAACTATTCTACATCTGTAAAGTCGAGACAAACCCGACAAGGTTCCAATTCCTTGAGATACCAGTTAGGTAATCCCCACAACTTTAAAAACACAAAACTATTCCCTTGAGATACCACATGGGCGATCCCATCAACTTTCAAAACATAAAGCGATTCGAAATATATTTCTATAATCTTTCCATTAATTGCGGTTCGGAAACCAAACTATCTATATTTGGAGGAACATCCTCCACTTCAATCCGTTCTCAACAAAACCGAGATAAAAATCCTTTTAAAAACACTTCTTATAAACTATATAATTTCCTTTGGAAACTAAACTTTCGATCTTTGGAGGAACATCCTCGCTTTCAAACCAAAATGTCATTGAGTAAGAAATCTTACCTCTTTGAACTTTTCAAGTAAACTATAAGAGGTCTGAATATGAAAATCTTACCTTTTAAACTTATGAAACGTTTCAGTAAAAAACAATCTTACCGCGTTGGACGTATAATGTAAACTATAAAAGTTTTGAATATGAAACCTTACCTTTCTTTCGAATCACGGCAAGACAACTATCTCCAAAACGACCTTTTAGTGAACTCGAAAGCTTCATAATAACATATATGTATTCAATAAATAATAATAGACCTGTCTAACTATTAATGAGCTTTAATTAACTCTAGTTTTAGAAGCAATCGACTTCTTCTAATTCCATGTAAATCATTTAAACGAAAATATCATAAACCATATAAATGACTTTCATGTTCTAATGTGAGCTTCCATTTAAAACTAATAACCGTCTAACTAAAACCTTTACTAAACTAATTAAATCATCTTACTTTGTATAAAATCAACATTTAGGAATCATATTTACATTTAGATACTCAAAAGTTCATTATGAAACTATAATTATATGGAAAAGTAGTGTTTTAAAATACTATATAAAATATGAAATTTGAGCAGAAACTTAAAATAAGCATAACTTCCTCCTACAAATTCCAAATCAATCGTTTCTTGAGCCTGTCTTAAGAAAAATTTCGATACGAACAACTTTGGTGAAATAGTATTTTTGCTAGAAATGCCCATAAATTGCCAAAAAATGCATTTTACAAAACTGACATTAATTTCTTACGGATTACGACTAACTTCAATCCATTTTAACTCACAATAACAAGTGTAATAATCAAACTACTAATATAAACAAACTATTAAACACCTAATTAAACCTCCTACTCATCAATCCATATACAAAACCTTCAAATCAAAAACCCCTAATTCAATTTCAATACATACCTAACTTCATAAACTTGAAGAAAACTGAAATTAGAGTATGAATTCATCTTATCCACTACTATGAAAGATTAGAGATGAAGAGTAGCGTTCAAATCGCCCCTAAAACGAGCCCTACACGCCCCAAAATGAACTAGATTGAGCCTTGTTCATCTTTCTCTTTGTGCGCCATCTTTATCTTTTCCCTTTGTGTGCTTTTGTGCATCTTCCTCAACACTATCGACACCATAGATGGCTCGACGGAGTTTTTGCGGTCGGCGATATACCACCGCCATCGTTCATTCACCTTTCTTCTTTACCTCTTCCTTTTCCCTCTCTACTTTCTCTTTTCCTCTTTTCTTTTCTTCTGGTTACTTGAGGGAAATGAGAACTTGTTTTTGTTTTTCTTTTCTCCTTTTTCTTTTAATCATTAGTATAAGTTAATGATCCATTTCTCCTCCTTACTAACACAAACACCCCTTCTCCTTTTAATCCTTTTTTTGCCATTTAATTTAATCTAATCTCTACTTCTAATCATTTGGTCTAATTATCTTAAACTCCTTTGATTATACATATATCTAAATACATCTATTTACCTTTTCAATACATAATATAAATACTGAGACAACTTCATATAAAATAATAACTCATACTCGTTAAAACAATTAAACTCAATATTTCTTGAAGTCATTTCATTAAAATATTATAAAATAATTAAGTAATTAAATATAATTAACGTTTCAAATTCTAGAATCAAATCCAATTTCCTTTAAATAAACTTGAGGATGATTAATAAATATTCAGCTAACAATCATAATTAGCAATTAATAAAGTACTCTTTAAAATAGGGGTATTACACCCACATGTTCCTTCATCAACCTAAAATACTTGTTTGGCCTAATATTTAACACAGAATTGTTAAATATGAACGTTTAGTGACAAAGTGTAAGATTTCAAGAATTCGTTAGAAAATGCAAGATTTTTGATGTTGCAAATAAATGGTCATGGGAATCATGTAGAAGGTAGATCATGAATTTTTCATCTGTGTGCAATCTGAAACCTATTCCAGCTTGACAACCACCTCGATTTATTTTCCTTTTTCTAGCCTTAAAGCTTGATTTCTTATCCATCTTGCTCATTTTTTTGCTCATTCCATCTTAATTGAATCCTTGTTTATTACTATACATGTATTTTAACTAAATGACATCATCTTTATCTTCTTTTCTATTCCCAATCTTTCTGCAAAACCACAAAATCGAGCATAAGTTTTATAAAATTGAATACCTACTGCTAAAGTTTCAAAGGCATACCCACTTTTGGTTTTAACTCAGGTGGACAACATGGAATCCATTCTTTCGTTCCTCTTGGCGTATAACAAGCACGTGGAGTATATGTTTGTGTTGTTGTGTCATGGGGAAAGGATGTAGCTTCAGTAATTTGCTCGATAACTAGTGTACTAACAGTTGCAACAGTAGAAGCAGCTTTTTCTAGATAAATATAGGAAAATATATGTTATAAATGAGGCATAGTAATTCATAAAAGGGGTACGATGTGTCAAAAACATGTACATGGTAAAATTATCAAACTCATGAAGAAAACAAGTATTATTATAACAACATTGCAACTAACAATTAACTGCTTTAGAATTCTCAATTATAACATTGCATCTATAAAAGAAAAGTTATAAAAGTTTTTTGAGAATTGAAAGTTAGGGTTTATGATTTAAACGCTAGATTAGGTGAAGTACTTCAAAAACAAGACCTTGTAGGTGATTTAAACGCTAACAACCTGCTATTTTAAAAAGTTTTGAATTAGGATTGATATAGTAATTGAGAATAAAAGTTTTTCAAACGAAAATCTCAGAATATGAACTAGTAGATGAATTTTCGAACCAAAAGAATGAAGATTTACCTCGCTAATAGGATGTTGATGTCTGTTGTTGTTGAAATTTGGCCTTTTCGTATCTTGATGAATTTTAACGCAATTTTCTACAAAAACACACAATTTTCTTAATAGAATAGACTTTTTTCATTTTATATGAATGGGCAGAAATGATGAATATGTATCATTTAGTTGGGTTAAAGCCACAACATTTATATTCATACATCAAAGATTAATAACTCAACAAAGTCCATGAGCAATAATTAATGGCAAAAAAAGAAACACATTGATCTACGGACCAACTAACAACCACCATAATATATATGCTGCCAATAACCAAGCTCATTACAAGTAAATCATATAAGACATACAAAATTGAGGCTATGGTATGTTCAATTCACATCAAATATATATTCGTAGTACATACATATGCACAAAATCTTGTACTTTGTTTCATATAATCAACATGAATTTTTTACAATTGTTTTATACGATTTGCAAGGAATTCAAATGCCTATTGTTGGTTCAGGTCGTGCCTTTTGAAGATGCGTTGAGTCTTTTTAATGGAACTGTGGAGTCTGTCATATTAAGTAATCCTAGTGTTATCGATGCCCCTAAACTTATGAAGAAATTAGAAGATATATACTTCACAAAGGTTATTGCATTTGCAGAATCTGCTTTTTCTTTATCTTCTCGATAGCTAGCTTTGTGGAAGTCACAACAGGGGGACCACACCTCAAATTTGCTTCGGGCAATTCCTATTTCGGGGTTGGCTCAGGCGATGAACCCTAAGACTTATCGGAGTGTGTTGTGTACCGGCTGGGTGTTCCTTTCTTCTCTACTTCGATGTCGTGCTCTGCTTGCTCTAGGGATTTTGTTGGGGATATTTTCGGTGATCATGCGGTGTCGTGTGTTTAGAAATGACCAATGACTACCCCAAAAATAAATTAATAACATGCTATATAAGAACATGCTACATATGCATTATTATAATACATCTATCACAAACCTATAAGCCAAATGTCAAAAGGGTCTTATGAATCTTTGTTTGTACAAATTACATCAGTAAAGTAAAGAAGGAATTTTGTGGAAAAAGGAGAAAGAAGTTGTATAGGGAATCAACCAGAAATTGTAGAGAAGAAATGCCTAGGGAGGGAGTTCACCGCTCATACGTGAACATAATTAGAGCTCACCCCAATAATGTTGATAATACAAGTCATACATTGACATAATACAATTAGTACAGTTCATCTAACCATGGAACTACCAATACCACTCCCTTTAAGACTATCTATGTAAGGAACCCACCACCTCTCCTCAGCGAGGAGAACCATAGTCTCATCCTTGGAAGAGATGTTGTTGGACAAAGATGTCATTCTATAATGATTTCAAAGCCTATCTCATCGCATTTAAGAAAGAGTCAATCCACGCAACACAACAACTCTTAAACTTGCCATTCATCAAAAACATCCATATGTTTTATTTAGAGATTTATGTCACCTTAAAGATTACAAACGTGTCGAAGTAACGAGCACTTTACTTTGATATGAGGTGTGAAGAGTGATGCTTTACCAACCAAGGTGTCCTTCAATGGCTTCATAGTTGGTTGCATAACTCCTCATTTTTGTGCTTCTAACTCGCTAGATCTTATAAAGTTTATCAACCGAAAAGAGGATAAATTAAAGGATAAGAGAAGATACTAAAAAAGAGTGCAAACAAGAGACTGATAACTAGCAAAAGGGTTAGTCTATGCAAGATATTTGCGCTTGGCCCAAGGATAAATAAGTTTGAAAGTTAAAAAGTTCCCTCTGTTATGAAATATTGTGGTGGATGTCTACTAGGAGATAATATCTTGTATATATACTAGTTGTCGTGTACTCCTATTGTAATTAGGTCACTTGTTCCCCAAACAAGCTGCCTACATATTGTACTATATATACCCCTTTTATGGAATAAGAGAAGATACGACTATTCTCCACTACAACTCTCTATCTCTCTAACCCTAATTTCACAACACCCTCCTTTTTTTCTTTAACTATTTTAAGATTTAGTACTTATATTTTTTTCAGGTCAAATAGGGTTGAGCTTATATTTTGACGCATTTAATTAATCGAGTTAGGAGAGTTATATATGGGTTGCAATTTCCAACCATAATCAATATATATAATTTAATATTTGGATAAATTATTATAAAGTATAAACTTATCGTAGCTTTAGTTTTACAATTCCAAAAAATATAGTTTTTATACTATTAAATTCACCTTAAAATATACTTTAAAATAATACTCATTTTTATATACTTATTTTTTTGGAAAAATTAACGCCAGAGGTCCGTACTATAGCCAGACATTTTTTAAAGGTTCAAACTACCAATTATTCAGTGTAGGCCTCAACTATGGGGTCGTTTTCAAAATAATCCAAGCTATTATTTTCTTATATGTAGTAGACCTAAAAAAGACCTAATAAAGACAACAAAATAATAACTTGGATTGTTTTGAGAAGTAACCCCTTAGTTGGGTCATGTATTGAATAATTGATAGTTTGACCAATAAGAAATGTTCGGCAATAGTTCAGACAACTGAAATCAAATTTTCCTATTTTTTATTACGTATGAGTGTTTTTTTATGCATCTCCTCTTTGGCGGGTGGGTGAACATTGTGATAACCTATTTAATTCTAACCTTAATAAAATAAAAACCTTGTGTAACTCGATACTTCAAACTCTAACGCGGAGGGGACGATGTAGAAGAGAATACGCGCATTTACGAGACTAACAATACATATTTATTTATAAAAGTTAAAATTGAAGATCTCATTTTTTTTATATTACAAATATATAGGATATTGTACCTAAAATGTTAATGATTAAAAAAGGTCAGATAGATGATAAAGTATGGAAAAAGATAATGATTAACTTAATTCTCATAAATATAAAGAAAGGCTAAATTCAACCTCTTTTTACTTAACGCAACCCCCAAACCCTCATTTTTCCTTTTACTGAAAAAAACTCCTCTCTCTTTCTACTCCCAAGTCTATAGTGAAAATTTTAAAAATAAATTATGTGTTTTAGAGATTCAAATATAGTAAATAAGCAATTGAGTAAGACCTTATAACATCTTCAATGGACAATAATTTTGAGCCCCCATCGACCTTGAACAAATTTGAGTTTAAAATTTATCTCAAAAATTATAAATTTCATGCAATGTACATTAGGGTCCACTATTTTTATTGACAAGACAGTTGATCGAGTGTCCACCCTATTACTCCCTCTTGTTCGAGACCTTATGAGTGTTAAGACCTATTCTTGGGCATCGACAGCTCTGTAATACCCCGAAAATTTTCTCTTTTCTAAAACATATAATTTCCAATTTAAAACAAAGAATTATCAAAGTATTATCGCCCGTGTGAAAATGCATCGGCCTACGCAGAATTTTGTAGCGGAAGACAGTAAATAAATACTTTAATAAATACTTAAAACCATAATAATTGTCAAACATTATCCAAACTTCAAAAGTACTTTGAAACTAAGTTAAACAACTTAAAAGAAATTATCCGTAAAGTAACTTAATAAACGAAACATAAATAAAAGCAACAATAGAAAAGAAAATTGATCTCTCATCAGTTTCTAACAATTCCCAAATGAGTATGGATGCATCCTCTTCAAACCTATATGCAAATACTCAAATGATGAATTGCTCGCCAATTAAGGTTCATAACAGGATCAATAGGCACAACCATGATTGACACACAGAAAAGCACGTAATCAGCAAAGCTGAGTACATACGTCACAACATAATGCATGTAAACCTAGCATGATACTACTAAGCAATAAAACATGATTAACAACGATATAAATAAAACATCGACTCATAAGACAAGACTCGACTTCACAAGACTACAAATAATAATTCATTTAGTAAATTGAATAGTCAATGGATCAAGTTGTCAAACCAAACATTGTCTTCAATTTAGAAGATGAATCACGAGCGCGACTCCATAATCCCATGACCAACGATATCGATGAACCTTTTTATAGAAAATAGGGCACAATGATCAATCCGACCCCAAGAAAAGCCATGGGCTACCACCATGTACTGCAACTCATACTAGTTCAAAACTTCAGACGTGCACATGTCTAAAGCTATTGCTATTCACTTTCACTATAAGTATTAATATGTTATTCAATGTTGGACTCTAACAAGAGAACCAACACATAACATGCATGCAACAAAATTTCATTTTTATCTAGGATTAGATAACGTGATCAAACAATTTCAATTGACCAAGAAATTAATCCTCAATTTATTTGTTGACTCAAATCAACAATCGAAGTGTCTGAAGACAAACGATACAACTTACCCTACAAAGCCCTCGGTCTTTGAACGTAATAAAATAATACCAATCCAACTTACTCACAAAGTCTTTGGCCTTTGATCAGAAGTAATAAAATAAAAATAAGGGAAACAATACCATAATTCACAATAAACATATTTATAAACCACTCATGTGAATTTATAAATAAACTTCCTTCCCAAACATGCTTGAATCAAACATCTATCCAATCATGTGATGAACACCATAGGCAATTAACATGCTCCACAACACGTAATTCCATAAAACAATAACCATGTATCAAACACAAAATGGTTCACTATACATTTTTTTTTGTAAGAAGAAGTGGCCCGGACCCCGCTCAAGGCCCTATTGGGCCAGGCACTTGAGAGTAGGGGGAAGGATAAGGGAAATCTCTACCCTCAAAATGCCCCTAGTGGGGATTGAACCCCTAACCTTGAAGTTGGAAGGGTAGACTCCTTTCGACTAGACCAAGTACTACTTGGTAAAAGGTTCCCTATACATGATCTACAAAATCCTTACCTTAGGACATGATACTAGTCTAACACATAAGGACGTGTACGTACCATGTGTAGACAAAATAAGAGGCCAATTTAGGAACTCTAGAAATCACTCAAGGAAAATTCTTCGCCTACCATTTAATAAAATAATAACGAATCAATACTCTAATTAATTCACAGCAATTATAATATTTTAAAACGCTTCAAAGCTCGTTTTAAAGTCCTTTAAAAATATTAAAGTCTCAACCTTTAATAACCTTTAATATAATACTAATAAACTAGGCTTTAAAAATCTTAAAATCATTACTTCTATATTTAAAACGCACTTTAAATATAAATCTATAAATCTGAAATTATAACCTAAATTTATAAATCATAAAAATCAGATTTTTAATTAATAAAACAATAAAGTTACAAACTCTATTTATCATAACTTTAATCACTAAAACATATAATAAATATAAATAGAGGAAAAGGGATAAGAAATAACTGGACGAAAAGCACGAAAATCCGAAACAAGCGGAAGAAAGACACGCATAGAGGCGTGTGTGGGCTGGGCGGCACGCGACTGTCACGCGGCCAATGATGGTTGTGCCTGGCTGCAGCGCACGAACGGAGGGAGAGAAGAGAGTGGGTGTTGTAGTGTGACGCACGACATCGAAGAGAGGAGTGTGAGGGTGGCGAGTGTGGTGGTGGTTGTAACATCCCATCCGATACAAAGAAGAAAAGAGACAGTAGTAAATAAAATAAAGCAACTAGTGGTAGCGGAAATACCACTAAGACGGAGATGCTACTCTAAGAAGTAGAATTTAAACTATAAATAAACATAAATCCTCCAAATATAATAATTAACTTCCAAAAATCATATAAAAAGGAAAATGAGGTCCCATACCCTCATTCCAACCAAAGTTCCAAACATCCAAGAAAACTCCAAGGAGTCACTACTTAAGACCCACTAAGTAGCTAGTCCTAATCCCTGACTCAAAATGCTCATCCACTATGACAAACACCACCTTCTTGCTCACAAGGCCAAAACGCACATTCCCGGTCCAAACTGTCACAATCCTAAACAGCATCGTCATCTGCATAATAAATCAACAACTTCCACAATCAGTGGGGAGTAACTAGCAGTTCTCCCAGCCCAAACAGGAACAAATAATAAACTCAAAGAAGGTTAGAAGCAACGCCAAAGGCATACATCACCAAGATAACATGCTCACAACGTGTAAAACGAGATACAACAAGTCATAAGCATCAACACGCATAAAGGGAAAGCTTAATACCAATAATCAAGTCAAACAAACACAACCAATCAAGCACACATCAGTTCAAAGACAACAGACCATACCGCCCAAGGCCTACTTTGCATATTCGAGGACCATACCGCCCCTTCTGAATAGCTGCATATCTGAGGACCATACCACCCGTTCCGGATAGCAAAACTCAACGGATCATACCACCCGTGAGTGATCCGCCATGGTTAAGTAACCAAATCCTAGGACCATACCGCCCTCAGGATAATCAAATAAATTCCTAGGACCATGCCGCCCATAGGATCAATCAAACACAAATTTCTAGGACCATACCGCCCATAGGATCAATCAAACACAAAGAGAAATGTATACACGACAAGGCATACAAAGGAATCCAATCAACATCCATACATGAGTATGCACGACAAGGTATACAAAGCAACTCAAACAACCAACATACGTATACACGTCAAGGTATACATAGGAATCTAAACAACAACAAACATGGGTATATACGACAAGGTATACCAAGCAACTCAAACAACCAACATACGTATACACGCCAAGGTATACATAGGAATCCAAACAACAACAAACATGGGTATACACGACAAGGTATACACCAAATCCATCTTACCAAATCATGAGTATACGCGTCAGGGTATACGAGGTAGAACAAACAACATTCAAGGTATACACGACAAGGTATACATGCAAATCAATCCCATAAGACATCAAAACATACATGTTGAGGCATATAATACAAAAATATTATCTGAGCTTGGGTACGAAGTCAATTATGACTAAGTCACAATATTTCCCGTAAATAACTCTTGGCGAAGAGATTCTAAGGACAGTATTATCCTCCCCCAAGCATTTCGACATCGATAACTCAAAGTATAGGCCCACAACACTCAACAAACCGAGCAACAACCAAAACTACCCAACAAACTAGGGTACATTCCCTTAATGAAACAACTCAAACCAACTCAAGCGTACTCTAACATGCTTAACATACATGCATAAGCCCAACACTAAACAAACAAACATGCTGTAAGCTCAAAGGAAAACATTCACCAAAACGTAACCAAAGTGGGCAGACTCTGGTCGCGGGGTGCGATAGAGGTCGTGGGTCACGAGCTGTCACTGCTCGTGGCTTGCGGCTGTGCTCGTATGCACTCGCCTCGTCCAACTAATGCACGTCAATACTCAAGCAACAATTCCAACACCATTACTCAATCAACTCAGCCCAAACAACACCCTATCATGATACTAAGCATCACCAACAACCAAAACTCAAACTCCAACAATTAATCAAGTTACTCCAATCAACATAACAACAAAACATCAAACTTGACAAATCGACTAACAAGAACTAACAACGAGTTCATGTCCACACGTCCAATACATGAAAATACCACAACACAACCTTCCTAATCATGATAATACACTAAACCATAATCATACAATCAACTAAGTTCCACCTAACATGAATCTAGGTTCTCTAACCCAATTCTAACAACCTAAGTTCAAAATCTATTCCCTATCAAACTAGAAAAATGCTAGTTACCTCGATCTTCGAGAGGAGTGCCGAAAAACATTATATAATAGCATAGAAAACGTGCGGATCATCAAAACCTTCTTCTCCCTTGAAGACTTCTCCTCCATTGAACAAAGTATTGCCCTCTTAAACAATTTTAGGGTCCTGTAAAACAGTCAGTGGTGTTCCAAACACGATTTCCGGTGATCTAAAGCTCGGATTAAAAATTACTCCGGTCACAGTGAAGGTCTAGATGTTAAGAACTTTCTGTCCAAATTTGAAGACGATGCAACGGTTAGATCTCTGGCGATCTTCATTTTCGTGAGGGTGTGCAGGGGAAAAACGGGAAGACATTTCCTCTTCCTTTTCTTTCTTGAGGAGATGCGTGTGGGAATGCAAAAAGGGAAGAGAATGCTTCTCTTATTCTGATTATATGGACGGAAAAAGGGAGGGGTTTAATGGGGTTATTAAGGAGGGTTAATGGTGGCTTGATGGTCATCATTAGCAAAGGGTAGATCCTACACTCGAGAGTATGATGCGCATGGTACTCGCGAATGTACATTAGGAGCATTTAAATGTACATCAGTTCAAATTCAAAAAACAACTGCCCCACCAATATTTAAGATGTTTATTTATTTCAAGTTATTGTTCATTCACAAACTGAATATGTTCATTTACGGATATCAAATGTACATCACAAAACTAAATTAATTTTTCCCAAAAATCACTTATACTCACCATTTACATTCAAAATTTTTCAAATTCAAATTTTTGCTAAAAAGGCGGGAATGTACATCAAAAGCATTTAAATGTACATCAGTTCAAATACTGATGTACATTTAAATGCTTTTGATATAAATTCCCGCCTTTTTGGCAACAATTTGAATTTTGAATGTACATGGTGATTATAAGTGATTTTTGAGCGGGAATGAACTGATGTATATTTAAATGCTTCCAATGTACATTCCCGCCTTTTGTGAAAATTTTGAATGAAAATGGTGAGTACAAGTGATTTTTGAGCGGGAATGTACATTGGAAGCATTTAAATGTACATCAGTTCAAATTCAAAAATAACTTCAAATTCAAAAAATGATTTTTGAACTGATGTACATTTAAATGGTTTTAATGTACATTCCCGCCTTTTGTCAAAATTTTGAATTTGAAATTTTTTGAATGAAAATGATAAGTACAAGTGATTTTTGAAAAAAATTAAGTTGGTTTTGTAATGTACATTTGATATCCGTAAATGAACATATGAAGTATGTGAATGAACAATAACATCAAATAAATAAACATCTTAAATACTGGGGACAGTTGTTTTTTGAATTTGAACTGATGTACATTTAAATGCTCCTAATGTACATCGAGAGTACCATGCGCATCGTACTCTCGAGTGTAGGATCTAATTTGCGCATCATTATGGGGTATAATGAGGGAGTTTAATGGAGGGGATGAAGAGACACAACTCTTAGCTTTTCATGGTTACAAAGTAAAGGATGGACATCTTATTGGAGTCTTCTAGAATTCTAGATGGCCAAACCTTTCGGCCCTATTGGAATCAAAGTGGTGGATTTAGGTTCGTTACATGGTTGGTCCACAAAGCGATGATTAAGCTAAATTAACACATTAGCCCAACTAAGACTAACTCAAATATTGCACTCGATAATAATAATAATAATAAAAATAATAAAATGTATGATCACATTTTCATATATCAAAATAAGCTCAACTTAAAATAAATAACATTAAGTTATAACTTAGTTTACAAACCAAATCGTCGGAGCAATGTTATACATAGTTGCACCGTATAAAATGTAAGCTTAAAGAAATATGATATAACTAAATAAATTAATAAAAATTTAAAATTAAATCAAAGAACATAAGTTAAAATAAGAAGCAAGGGTCTAAATGAA
This sequence comes from Patellifolia procumbens, assembly GCA_947645195.1. NCBI lineage: Eukaryota > Viridiplantae > Streptophyta > Magnoliopsida > Caryophyllales > Amaranthaceae > Patellifolia > Patellifolia procumbens. Next base: position 224,057 of record CANSGD010000032.1, read on the forward strand.
AATTAATAGTCTTATAGATAATTTAGCTTAATAGGTAAAGCTATGCAAATTTATAAAATATAATACTATGAACATCGTAAAATGATTACGCGTCCATCAATTATACACATTTTGAAGATAAGGTACGTATGTACAATACATTGTCCATCGAAATATTTTCCGGTTTCAAATACGACCATTTATTTAATAGAATATAATTTTTATAAACGAAATTATATTTAGATTTATAAATAACAATGTAAACCATATAAATTAACGCGCGAAATTTCTAGTGAAATCACGGGGTGTTACAGTGGTTGTCGGAGCAAGAGAAACGAGGGTGAGTGGTGGCAAGTGGTGCTTCGGCTGCACGAAAACCGAGGAGGGGAGGGAGAGGTGCAGACGGATGAGGAGAGGAAAAAGAGAGAGGAAAATAAAATGTGAAAAAGTGGGGTTAAGTGGGGTATTATAGGTTTGCTTAAAAACCTGGGGCAAGTAGGTTTAAGGATTTAGCATGAGCTTTAAGTTGATCATCAAGTTTAAAGAATGTTTGAACTCCTCAACCTATAATTAAAATCACTTTAAAACATGACCTAGAACCCTATTAAATATTTAATAACTTAAAAGTCCACCCTAATAAAATATTTACGATTATTTAAAACGTTTAAATAATCGTTTGACTTTCAAATAGTCAACTCTTAAAAATTAAAGAAAAATTTGTGAAAACCCACTATAAGCTTTACACTTTTTGAAAAAACCACCAATTACTTTTTTTTATTGAATTTAGCTACTATAACTTTGGAAAATTTTGTGAAGCACCACCTTTTAACAAGAAAAATTTGTGAAAAACCACTACAAACTTTACACTTTTTGAAAAAGTCCACCAATTACTTTTTTTTTAAAATTTAACTACTACTACCTCCATTTGTTTAAAGATGCATGTTTGTTTTTGCGCGCGGACCAAGAAAAAAGTGCAAAAGTAAGATAGAAGGTTAGTAAAAGTAAAGAAAAAGTGAAAAAGATAGAGAGAAGGAAAGAAAAAGTAGGAGAGAAGTATAATAATTAGGTGGACCAACCTTCCATTTATGGAAAAAGGTAGAAAGGTGCATATTAAAAAAACATCTAAAAATGGTAAAACATGCATATTAAAAAACACAGAGGGAGTATAACTTTGCAAAATTTTGTGAAGCACCACCTTTTGACAGAAACTGTAACCCTTAAGTTCAACACCAAACGCAAAACTTAGATTTTTTGTTAGAAGGCGGTGTTTCACAAAATTTTGCAAAGTTATACTCCCTCCGTCCCAGAATAATCTGAACACTTGTTGGGACACGTAATTTAATCTGATAAGTTGTAGTGTGGTTATCAAATGTTATTTTATTAGTGATAAATGTAAATGTAGATGTGATAGGAGTTGGTGGTGTATTTTTTTTTAGGAGAGAGAAAGTTGAATAACTTTGTGGTGATAAAGGTAAAATGTAGGACCAAAGGAGTGTAAAAGAAATGATATAGTAATAGTGGGATCATGCCAAAAATGAAAGTGTTCAAACTAATTTGAGACAAACATAAAAGAAAAGTGTCCAAACTAATCTGGGACGGAGGGAGTAGTAGTTAAATTTTAAAAAAAGTAATTGGTAGTTATTTTCAAAAAGTGCAAACTTTGTAGTAGTTTTTCACAAATTTTCCATAATTAAACTAAATAAACACGAAAACTAAATATAATATATTTTAAATATATTTATAAAATTCATAAAATTACGGGGGATTACAAGCTCTATCGTGAACTTGGCAAGGCTACGAGATCCGACACTCGTCAATTAGCTAGATCGTCTACTCTTCTTGAGGTATAATATATTAAATGCTTGATTTAGTTATATCTTAAACTTTCATGTACTTTTAATGATATGTTTTATTTATGCAGGCATGGATATATGAGCATTTTCCTATCTTTGGAGGCTATTCGTAAAGGAGTATATCTTTCAATTTTGACTATTTTCCTAACAACTCATTATATAAAATAATCCAACCAATTGATTATAACATTAACTAACTTTTTAAAAGAACTTTTTGTAACGGGTTATAACGATTAAAAACACAATTGACAAGTTGGAAAGGTTTAGGTGACTGGTAGTAGTAAAATATTATTCGGCGAACTTTTGAACTAAGTTTTTTTTCATGTAAATACATGGATTATAAAAATAGAATAATGAGTTTGAAATTCTCGAGTTAAATATAGAAACGTTGGGGGTATCAGTCTATACTTATTGATCACATAACTTGGCAATAATGTATTGAAACTTCTTTGTCATGGATTTACTTAAAAACGTGACCCAAAATACTCAAATCACAATTATTATTTACTCTTGACTGAGTTTTACGGGATAAGATTATTCTAAAAAATCCAATAACTTTTTGTATCACGTGTACTTTTAATTTGCCCGAACATTAGAATTTTCACGGGTCTAAATACTAGTATGAATACTACGATTATTCCTTAGTTAACAATTAAATTACTAGTAACTAGGGGGTGTTCACCGGTCCAGAACCGGACCGAAATTCGAAAAATTAAAATTTGAAAACCGGAGATCGGACCGGTTATAGTTTGGATTGGGACCGGACCGGACCGATAAAATAATAAATGTATACAAAAAATAATGGTTTATAAGCTATAGGGTTTAAATAAGGAAAAATTCAAGGAAAAAAATCATTTTCTACCCAACAAATATTAATTGAGTTGGTTTACTATAAGACGGTCTTAGGTTAAGCTTAACCTCAGACCAGCCCAATAAGGCTTAGAGAAGCCCATGACGTGCGCCACATGCTAAGCGGCCCAACCCAGTTGATTTTTTTAACTTTTCGACCCAAAACCTTAACTTTTTGCGTTTTTTAACTTTTCGCCCTAAAACCTTAACTTTTGCATAAAAATCCATAACTAATTTCATATGTGGAATCGATACCCTTCACTCCATTAGCCCTATTAGTTATGGATTTTTATACAAAAGTTAAAGTTTTAGGTTGAAAAGTTAAAAAAAACGCAAAAGTTAAGGTTTAAGGTTGAAAAGTTAAAAAATCAATTTTTCTAGGTTCCTTAGCTCGTGGCAGGTGTAATTGGGCTTTTAATTGGCTTATTGGGCTGGTCTTACATTAAGCTTAATGTAAGACCGTCTTTTATAAGACTTTGCCATATTAATTATTGATCATTTTGCCTAATCAATAGTATGTACCCGAACACATTAGGGAAGAAAATATATTTTTATGGCATAAGATATATAATTTATTAGTAAAAGATAAAATAAGTCCGGTCCGATCCAAACCCGCTAAATAGACTGGAGTGGACCGAAAATCGAAAAATAGAAATAGGCGATCCGGAGACCGGACCGGTTAGCTTGGGTCCGGTCCAGACCGGATTTTGAATAGCCCTATTTATAACTACAATTAATTAATTCGCGTATAACACGCGTATGAAAAAAGGGTAAACGGCAAATAAAACGGAAAAACGTTTAAACGAGAACTTTTACCAAAAAAAACGCAAGTTTTTAACACCCTTCCAAATATCTAGTGTCAAAACAAACAAACCTTCCCCATCCAGGATCCAGCCATCCTTCATAACCCTCGCCAGTCGCTCCTCACCTTTGGTCTCCTGCTGCCGCTAGCGGGCTACCGCCTCACTTTCGCCGGCAGACCGCCTCACTTTCGCCGGCAGACCGCCTCACTTTCGCCGGCAGACCGCCTCAACTGGTATGTTTGTTTTTCAATCTGTAACGCAATTTTTGCACTTAGAGATGCTTGTAAAGTCTCACTGTACCAATTTTTTTTTTTATAAATTGAGCTTCCTAACTGCAAGTATATTAAGGGCAAAGTTTCAATACCAACACTAACTTTATTGCGCTTCCTATTTCTAACTGCAACTATATTAAATTGCTGTAATTTGATTATTGAGAAATTCGGCCTTGATTATGATGGGGTTTTCCCTAGTTATCGGCTCTAGTTTGGAATTTTAAATTTATGTATGGAATTGTTTGATCAATTGAGAACGTTGCCCAACCTACTGATGGATGAATTCCTGTTTCTGCTACCGGTTCTTTTGAAAAATTAACTAGGCTAACTTTTAAATGGATCCTAAGCCTATAAAAAGCATCTTCATTGTTGCCGTTCCTACTTCGGCTTCCTTTCTTGAGTTGTTAAACTACTAGGCTCTGTTTATTAAAGTCACTTGTATAATAGGAATAATGTTTTAGTGTCTATTTGCTGCAATCTACATTGTTTTTTTGAGTTATTAGATGTGTTACTTTACATACAATTTGTGGCTCCACGGCTGTATCAACTGTGAAATTAATGTTCTAATGTAATAGGAAAAGATACATGCAATGAGTTTCTCATTCTTTTGCCAGATACTTCTGTTTGTAGCACCATCGCTATACTAGAACCTATCCGACAACTTTGTGGATGTGATCTTCTAATGAAATAGGAAAAGAGGGATCTTCATGTTCTAGTCTGACACCTTTGTGAGTGGTGATCTAATGGAGAGTAGAGACCATGCTTTTGGTTGAATGCCAAACCTTCCAAAGAATTTCCGGTCCAAAAATATTGTAAAGTAAGATGTGGAATCTTAGATGCGTACCCATAATGGAAATAGCCTTTCTCAAATCACGACTCATGTATTTACAAGTCCAGGGCTACTATGCTCCCAGGATCTGAGTTTCTTTCCACCTCCTTTTTCTTGAACTTATGTAACTTAGCAGAATGTATGTGGACTTAATTGAACTTATCTTATAAGGTGTTAGAAGTTACTGTAACACATTGGAACTTATGTGATCTTATTGGACATAAAACTCATTTTATTTGAAGCGCTAAAGAGCACACCTGACATGATTTCATTATTGGTTGCAGACACTTCTTTCTGGTGATATCACTTGACATTTTTTTTTCGACCACTGCGTGTGAAGGCAATCAACGCAGCAGCTAGTTATTGTTGAGATCATGTTAATTTCTCCGTAAGTAATACTACTAAAGGCGTAGCTTCATATATACACTTTGCAACTTACCATACTGGCAAAGTGTTTTCTAATAGTTTCAAATTAGGCTGAAAAATATGGCGGGGCACTCTTTGGTCCAAGTTTTGACAGCTTCAGCTGGTTTAACAGCTTCTTTAGTCCACGTCAGCCATGGTTCAAGCAGCTCGTTTCCGCGTCTTCCTTCTAGATGCAAGAAGCAAACAGTATGTGTAAAGGCTACATCATCTAACGCAGAGCAGAATCAACCACCCTCTTCATCAGAACCAAAATCTGCATTTTCAGCTGTTCTAAATGTTCCTCGTAGTATCTGGAAGCAAACTTTACGTCCTCTAAGCGACTTTGGTTTTGGTAGGAGGAGCATATGGGAAGGTGGGGTCGGCTTATTTCTTGTCTCAGGTACAGTTCTCTTCGTGTTGAGTTTGGCTTGGCTAAGGGCTTTCCAGATTCGCAGTAGATTTAGGAAGTATATGGCAGTATTTGAGTTTCCTCAGGCTTGTGGCATTTGTGCTGGAACACCTGTGAGAATTAGAGGGGTGAATGTTGGCAACGTGATCCGTGTGAATCCTTCTTTGAAAAGCATAGAAGCTGTCGTTGAGGTTAGTACTAGGCTGTCATCTTGTGCTCTATTGCTTCAGTTCATACTGAATAATGCTCATTTTGCCGTTGTATTTAAAAACTTAAACTCAATTCCTGTAAATTATGTTAGTAAGATACTCTGTAACAGTGTGATCTCTACTTGTAGGTAGATGATGATAAAATCATCATCCCACGAAATTCTTTAGTTGAAGTGAACCAGTCTGGTCTCCTCATGGAAACTATGATTGATATAACTCCTAAGGATCCAATTCCAACTCCTTCTCTTGGGCCTCTTGACCCAGAATGTGATAAGGAAGGTCTCATTGTTTGTGATAGGCAAAAGATTAAGGGATTACAAGGTGTGAGCTTAGATGCACTTGTTGGAATTTTTACTCGCATTGGACGTGAAGTGGAAGAGGTTGGTGTTGCTAATACTTATTCGCTGGCAAAAAGAGTTGCAGTTGTTATTGAAGAGGCAAGGCCGCTGTTATCAAAGGTCTGATTTCCTGCTAATACTCCTCCCTCTTTTATTACTTACCCTTTCTTTTTTCTAAATTCAAAGATTTTAACTTGACTTTGTTTTGCACTTTTGTATGGTACTAAACATTATCAAGTGAGATCTTGTTGGATTCATTTCAATTTGTAGATTTAAGATATTAATGTTTTATAATTTTTATTTACAAGTTAGCTAAAGGTGTGTCTTGGAGATAGTGAAAAAGCGAAGGGGTAATGGAGTAATCATAGCTGGTCTATTTTATCAATTTATGATTACAACAGTATTTTTTTTTTGATCGGATGATCACTACAGTTGAAGCCTTTAGCTGTGTAATACCTATTTCGTAAATGAAGGATTTGTAAGAATCTGGTAGGATATCCAGGTATATCTTCTACATCATTTATGTTTTACTATATTTGCAAAAGATCTTTTTGCTGTGAATAATAGATAATAGAAGTACAACTAACATATTTGCTAAGAAACACTGTTCTAGATCAATTAACTTAATTAAGCAGAGCATAAAATCAGCTAAGAAGAAAAGGATAGATATATTGAGATAATCACAACAACTGCTCAAGTACAACCCTTAACTTTAGAGTTTAGAGAGGCTAAGGAGTAAGGACTCTCACAAATTATTAATACTAATGCCTGAAGCCTTACCTCAGATTGCTATTTATTACAAACTAGTACTTTCTCTTTCTACCGTTGCAATCTATTTCTGTTATGATCAGGAATAATCCCTCTGGAATTCTGCAAATGTATGGTGGACAGATACGTACTTTTCCCTTGGATGGTTTACATGTGTAACAGGGGTGTTTGTTCTTGGCTAATTTATAGTTGGGAGTAGTAGGGTGCTAGGAGTCTAGGATAGAATGGTTTTCTTGCTTCTTTGTGATATCTTCCATGGGAGTGCTTCATGGCTTAGGTTCAAGTTATTTTCAGCATGATGGATACATGATATGTATGTATTTTTCATTTAGTCAACTTCTAATCTTCTGAATGTTTTATATTTCATATTAATTATAGTAATATAACGTTTCAATGTGTAAGACAATAATTTTGTAACTTCATAGTCCATAGGCTAGATATAGATTCCTTTATATCGAGTATATCTTATTGCCAATAGGACAAGTCCTTCAGAAATCTTCTTCTAGAATAATAAGTAAGTCCCGATGAATGGCAGATTTTATGGGTTTGCCTTCGTTAAGCCATTTTGACAAGTGAAACTGTTTCACTATGCTGTCAAGACTCTTAAGAGTTTTTCCTGTTCTCTTGTTATTTATTTTACTTGTGATTAATTTAAGAATGTTACTTTATCATGTTCTTGCAGTTGCCTCTAATTTTACAACTGCTTAGTCTTGCCAGTTTGCATATTTAAGAAGTGCTATACTTTTGACTTCTAACCAGACTGGGTACTTTCCTTTTAGTTGCTAGCATGGCCAGCTGTAAATTTTTAGAAGAGTCCATAGTGGGCAATCATTGAGTGCAATAGTGGACTCTATTAGATTTCCCAGCAACCCACTTTTCTTGCTTCCTTCTCTGTCCTTTTTTGGCCAGTTCATGATGTCAAGGATCTGAAAGAAACAATCTCTTTGCAATTCTAGGGTTGAGTTGAAAGAGGTCTTTGTGATTGGCCGGATGAACTTGTATAATGTATATGATTGACCATCCTATCCTATAGTAGCCTACAGTAGGTGGAAGCTTTGTTAGAGGCATTGGAGTCCTGAAATGGCGGTAACTACTTGTGATGCTTAGCAGTGGTGCCATACTCATCTTGCAGAAGATGTGAAAATTAAATTTTTTTTGACCACTTAATTTCATTTATCTCTTTTATTCTAATTATATTACCTTGGATAATGATTTTTCATGGAATATTACCAGAGACTGGTTTCTTACGCATATTATGTATGAATCCTTCTACCATTTAACATTAGCAACTTACTTTATAATTAAGAGTGCCAGCCTACGTATATTTCCTTGTGGTAACTCCTGTCCACTGTGTAGTGATCCTTTAGATTAAAGCCATGTCCGAAGACATTCAACCTTTGTTGTCGGAGGTTCGTGAGACTGGTTTGCTGAAGGAAGTTGAAAGTTTGACGAAAAGCCTTACGCAGGCAACTGAAGATTTGAGGTAAGCGCTTCCACTTTTCTTGTCCTGATGTGTCTTCTGCAATGCAAGGAAGCTGAACAGCACCATTGCCTCCGTAATATGATGATTTATAGAAAATTTATCTATCAAGTTTTTATATGTTACTATCTATGGCATGTTGTGGTCCCTTTAGGCCTCTATTCTGACTTTGACTGTCCTATTTTCTATTTTACAATGTTTATATAGACTGTTTTATTCAGATTCACTGCATCTTTATGATTTGTTTGCTTCCAATATTGACTTTCGAAACTATCTGCTAATTTTTTCATAATGCTTCCTGTCGTTCGACCAAGTGACAACTTAGATTAAAGAAAAGAGTTTTGGTATCCAGCTAAGCCCTTCCATACATTCTCTTACCACCATGATGCATGTTCTGTCTTTTCTCTCCCTTGGTTATTTCCACCACTGTAAAGCTAAATGACAAAGTTACCTTTTTGAAGGGTCGGACTTCCAATATTTTGATATAGCATCGCAATGAACTCAAGAGTCTCAGCACTGTCGAACATTAACTTCGTCCTACTATATCTGATGAATTTACGCTTTTCTCATTTCTACCGGATTTGCCAATGTGAGGTAGTAGCTACTATGGACCTTCATGGTTTCTTGTAGCTGCCCTGGCAAAGCATTGCAATGAACTCTAGACTCCAAGCACTGTTACGTGTTACCTTATCGTCTCTGTTTTCCTTTTTCAATGAGTATGCTACTTTCTCTGTCAAGTAATTGGAAATTGTAGCGATTGCCTGAATTTACAATTTTGTAGGGGCTTTTGTGTTTTTTTTTATCACTTTAAGAGTAAACCTTGTGGTAGATGATCGATCCACATGCTTATAGATACATCCATGGTAAAACGAAAAGGTTTAAACTTAGGGGGCGTTTGGTTTCCAAAGGGTAAAAGAAAGAAGTGTAAAACCCTTTGATGAAAAGAGTTGTTTGGGTTATATCCTTGTGATTCTTTCTTTCACCATTAATCCACCATCTTCTCCTTTTCCCTGCACCATTGTGCCAATGCCCCTGCCGCCACCGCCTGTGATGACGCCCGTCCTTCTCCCACTTTCTCTCTCCTTCTTTCTCAACCATCTGGTTTTCATGGGTGGGCTCGAAGTTAGGTGGTTTTTGTAGGTGGGCTAGGAGTGGGCATTCGTAAGGCGGGCTGGGATGGAGATGTTGACGGGGTGGTTCTCTAGATCGACGGCGGTGGTCGTGTGGTAGGGCTATGGTGGTTCTTTGCTCTCTGTCTCTCTCGATCGACAATTTCTCCTCTTCAGATTTGTGGCGGCTTGGGGTGGTTGGGGTTGGCTTTAACTGGTTGTAAGTTAAGGCAATCAGTGGTAGGTGGGTTTTACGGGTTCGGTGATGGGTTAGGTGTTGGTCTTGATGGTGGGTTTAGGAGTGGGGGAGCAGGTAGTGGTGTGGCCACCAATGAGTCAAGATTACCATGGAGTAGAATGTAGATAAAAGAAAGGGTAAGAGAAACTTGGGGGGGGGGATGAGTTTACAGGTCTTCAGGGTTGAAGGGAGGGTAAATGGAATGATCAAATGGGCCTAACAAACAACGTATAAGGGATTCCCCATAATTGATACATTTTCCTGCAACCCTCAAAACAAACGCCTCCTTAAACTCATCTTGTTCGAGGTTTTGAACTAAAAAGTAAGGTGTTGAAATTTTAAAAACCTTGAATTTTAAAGTAAAAATCTTATAGTTTAAAAAATGTTTATACGATCTATCCATATGCTAATGGATAGACCGATTAACACAAGTCTTTATATTAGTTATTTTGATATAATCTGAGTAAGTGTACATATTACGATCCCCAATCTTTCAAGGGGAAGGGGACTGAGGTTCTTTCTTGATGTGTTTATCCCACTTCACTTTTTGGAATGGTCTTCATCCTCCTTTCTCTCCCTATGTATACTTATTTAGCTCACCCTTTACATATTCTCCACTAATAGTCTACCACTGCTGTAACTGAGTGCTGACATCATTGCGGCCTTACAGAAATGTTAATTCTAACACCGCCTAGTGAGCTACTACCTTGCCCTTCTACCTTTCCTTTTATAAGTAAATCTGATAGGAGGAAGGGGTTGATTCTAACACCGCATGCGCCTAGCCTAGATGTGCTTGCCTTCATTTTTCGTGTCGCATCAAGGCTGCACGGTTGCGCCGCGCCTTCATCAAAATTATTTACCATTAAAAATTGCTAGTTGATGACATTGTCAAAGTGTAACTAAGGCAGTGGAGCCCCATTGTCAATCTATAAATAGAAGGCTCAAGCCTTGAGGCCAAAGCATCAAACACAAGCCATTGTCATTGTGCTCTCATGCCCCCAACTGTCATTGTGCTTGTCTTTGATTCATGTTGTTAAAACAAGGCCGAACCGTATTGTATCGACCGCTTTGTAAAGGTTATCAAATCTACCGAATCGATACTACCCACACTGTAAAGGTGTAAAAAAAACCTTGTTTTGTGGTCTCTGCCGATAGATGGCAGCATGACAATCATCTCCGTTATCACAACGTTGTGACAGTCTCAACATTTATCCCCCTTAAAAGAATGCTTGATTGTGAGGAATACATTTTCTTGGAAAAGTACTTTCCTTACTTTCCATTATATGGTTTGCAAAGGGTGGGAAAGAAATTTCGCGAAAGTTGGGAGTAAAACATTCCCGTTTCTGAAGATAGAAATGCCACATTTTATTCCTACACTTTACTTTACGCTTTCTCTTTTCCCATCCATCTTCTCCTCCATTTTCATTTTCCCATTTCACTTTGACTTTTATTGTAAAGAAGAAAACAAAGAAAACTAACACTTTTGTTTTTGCTTTGATGATTATTTTCCAATGTAAATGCTTTCTTTTAACCAAACAGAGCCTCAGTTGCAATTCCGCTTTCTATTTTTAGTACAGTATTGGAATGTGGACGTTTCTTTATCTTGTAGGGAATACTTGAGTTGATACTCTAGTCATTTATTTTATGTGGCTTAGCTTCTAATCTCCATGTAATTCAACTTGTAATGTTATTCTTTTGTTGGCTCTTGTAAACTAAGGTAAACGTACCAATTTTACTTGAGAATATGAGATGACTAGATTAATCAAGCCATGTAATGCCACAGCCTTGATGAACATGAACATTGTACTTAATTTGCTTCCAATGGTTTGGGATGGTTGAGCGTATTTGGGAAGCACATAACAAAAATTCTGACCCTTGGCCATGTAGTTACTTGTTTTATTGATATCATGGAAACAATACTCGGCCGTTACGCGAAATGCCGTTATGTAATACCGTGATGAAATTCATGCCCAACTCGCCACGTTGTCTGTTATAACGGTGACTCGCTGCGTTAGAGCGCTTTTTTTACCCGTTACATCCGTTACTATATCAAAATTGGTCGAAAAAAAGAAGGGGAAAATACGCATAGTAGCACAAAAACAATAGACATACGCCAACAGAAGGAGAAAAACTTGTCATAGGCTTTCGAGCTGGATAATATATATGATTTAGTATCAATTTATGTATATAATAGGATATGAATCTCATGTTTAAAGTAATTTTTTATTCACTATATGTGTAACCCACCCATATGATTGCTTTGGTCAAATCTAGTTATAAGAATACTTATAAAACTTCAAAATTGCAAGTTTGAGGTTGAAATTCTTATTGCGTGAATTTTTTCAAAAAAAATAAATTCTCGCCGTGTCAATCGTGAATTGTCTCTGTTCGAGCATTACAAGCCGCTCCTGCGTCATCGCGACCGTCACTGGGAACGCGACCACATCCGCGATTTTCTTCCTTGATTGATATAGATGAAAATTACATCATCTATATTCTAGGATTAGTTGCAAGAGAAGGTTCAACTATAAAAGTTAGCTATCCTTTTTTTTTTTGGTTTTTGAATCAGGTAAGGACACTGATAATGATTTCGTTAAGTTATTGATAAATTATTTTAGTTGATATGTTCCTGCAGCAGAATCTGCTTTACTTGGCTGGGATAAATTTCATTATTTCGAACAAGATTCTTCTTGAACAAATTTGCGTTAACACACTTGCAATCCCGCAAGAAGTGGTTTCTTTTTAGAATATTTTCTGCTTTCTTGTCGTCCCTGAAAGTTCTTTTATTGTAGCAGGCATGAAACCTCTCTCCGCTTTGCCAATGACACCTTCTCTAAGTATCATTGTCAGTGTTTGTTGCTTATTATTGCTCATTTGCCAATACGTTTTGCTTTTGCATCCACAATACTACCTGCCATATATCCATTGTCATTCATCTTCTTAGATTTAAAAGAAGATGAAAGTCTGCCTTTCTCTTCTTAAGGTGCTATAATAAGGGTTGCTGGAAAGTTCAGTTTCCGTGCTACTTTTTTGGTTGGCAGTTGATGGGGAAAAGGTGGACCATCTTGTTGCTTTGGATTTGATCTGCCAGTCAAGGTTTGAAGGGGATTTGGGTTTTGGTAATATGTATCCGTAAATATCTTTGGCGGGAAGGTGGATTTGGACATCACCTTTGAAATCTGATTCTCAGCACATGATGATTTAGACTAAATTCGGTTGCTTGATTTGTGCTGGTACTGTGGTTTCCTACTTTTTCCCTTGGAAGTTTGTTTCTAAGATTTGTTCTTTATTCCTTCCTTTTGTGAAATTTTTGGTGGGTCATGGTCCATGGGCCAAAAGCTTTTCTTCTCTATTATCTTTCCCTGTCTTCATCTGATCAACAGATGTTCCTATTTTTCTGTTGATGATTTGAGGGGTTCACTTTGTTTTAAAACCTTATGAGTCAGAAATTTGGTATACTCCAGACGCTCCAAAACTTGTATTTTTCTTAACACTTGGACGGCGGTCAAAGAGAAGATTCCAACTCAAGATGTTCTGAACTCAGGGAACTTTCTCATTGCTAGTTGTTGAAGTTTGTGCCTCGGGGACGAAGAATTTTTCGATCCTTTTATTATCTCCATGCCCCCCTTTAGCATTTATGATCTGCCTTGTTTGGTTCGAGCTAGCTTCAACCTTTTCCTTTCGTCGATGTGTTGGTTGCTTGCTTGTGAAAGGGGGAAGAAAAAGGGTTGCTCGCTGGAGGGCGGAAAATAGTTCTGCTGGTCATGCACCTGGAAAGAAAGATACCGAGAGATTTTTGAGGTTATAGCTTCCTGTTGTGATATTGTCAATGTTTCATGTTCCAGTCTTTAAGGCTTTCTATCTGCTGGATTCAAGTATTAACTTGTGAGTTGTGTGTGCCACTTGACTCTTCTTGGGTTTGGTAGAAAACTACTCGAGGAAGCTCGAGGCTGTCCTCAACTTTTTTTTTATATGGGTAACATTCCCTTGGTTTCTTTCTAATATAAATCCTTTATTGCTTATCAACGAAAGGAAAGGAAGGATTGGTATTCAGGGAATGTGGTGATTGAATTCGGCTCTCTAAGTTTATTGCTGCGCCTTGTATTCCTGATAATAGAATTTGTAATGCTCATTTTCCTTCATGTTTGTTGTGTAGATCTTTCTGTAAACATTTCGAATCCCTTGAATTCTATCTCACTTTTTTCCAATTATATTTGAAAGGCAAGGGTTCCGCTGAAGGTCAAGATCTTTCTGTTGGCTGTATTTTTGGAACTGAATAATACCCTTGATAATTTCTGGTGTGGTAGCCGACAAGGTTTTTTCTCTTAACATTTGTGTCACGTGTTACAAAGACAGAATCTATTCCTTCTTTGGGAGTTGTCACTGTTTATGAAAGGGAAATTCTGGACTTGTACTGAATCCTTTTTGGGCCATACGAAGTTGAGTGGTTTGGTTTTGGGAAGAAAAGTATCAGAAGTGCTTTGTAGGTCTGCATTTATGGCTACAGTGTGGGTACGTTGGGGGTGCATAACGTTCTTATGTTTTGTTATATTGATTGGTCGGATGTGCTATGGCCTTAGTGGACATTAATTTATTTAGCTTCTCTGTGGTCTCTGGCTGATGGTGCTTTTCCTAGTATTTTGCTTTCAAATGTCCAGCGCCATTGGCTTTCTATCTTGTACGTTTAAGTAGAATGCTTTGTTCCTCGGTTTTTCTTTTGATTCTTTGCTATGTTGCATGTTGAAAATATTATGCTGTAATATAAAAGATAATTAGATAAACAAATTTAAATAAGGTTAAATTGACGATGGTTTTTGAAGCCCCTTATAGCAGGTGGATAGGTATTTATTGAATTGAAGTGAAACTCAGACATGGCTAGCCTATTGGAGCTGAATTCAAAATCTATAGGGTGTTAGACAGAGGTCAAATAGTGGATTTTAACCTTTTGTTTTTGTGTTTTGAATGACTTGCGGATGAGGGGAGAAATTTTGAGCTTAATTTGATGGAAGTTTGTAGATATGGACCTTCATCAATGTTGATGTTGGAAGCATTTAAGGTTAGGTTTTTATGTAAGGAAGTATGATTAAATAAACATTATCTACAACGATCTTCTGAAGGATGGCAGAGCTAAAAAGGATGATTCTCTAATATGGACTGCATCTTATTTGTTCTTAATGTGCAATGAGTGTAATATGTTCATTAGGACAGTCAAATCTGAATTGAAGCAAGTATTCTGAATGCATTTTTTTTGTTAATTTCCTGGATGAGTAAATGAGATGGTGTAGAAAGATCTTTTAGTATAGAAAAGACTGATTTTTAATGCTGCATTGCTATTTGAAGTAGCTGCTAATGGAGCTTAATGTAACTGCAGAAGGGTTCATTCCTCTATTATGACCCCAGAGAACACTGAATTGATTCAGAAATCAATTTACACCCTCATATTTACTTTGAAGAATATTGAGGTATGCTGGTGCAGGTGTCATGTAATCCATCTAGTAATTGAACTTAAAACAATTATGACACTTTTTGTTGTTGAACTCTACTGCAGAGTATCAGTTCTGACATTTTGGGGTTCACTGGTGATGAGGCCACAAGACGGAATCTGAAGATGCTTATCAAGTCATTGAGCAGGATGCTGTGAGGAAACAGTCCTTCTCGTGGTTCTTTACGAAGATATTAATAGTGCGATCTATTCCTTTTAGAATCAAACATTTGAGATTTTAAACTGGCCAGCCATTCTTCTCATAATGTTGGAGACACTCTGACATAATTACCCTGGTCGAGAGTGGATTTGCACCATCTTGTGGTGTTGTGTCCAAATCGTTTCTCCTCAAAGGTGAAAGTTATTGGACTAGTTCGTTTTATTTTCATGCAGAAATCCTTGCACCATCTTTTTGCTACTTAACAGAACAAAAAGCTGAGTCTAAATCTTTTGTACAACTTCAAGTATTGCCTGTTATAACATAGAAACACCTGTGAATTTTTATTTTTTGGAAGAGCTCAGACTAAAGAACTTGTCCTATGGAAATTATTTACATGTGATTTAATGAAGTAGAGAATTCTTGTAAGTTTACAAGTGCCTGATAGGCACCAGGGTGTTGTTACTTATTAGTATGTTACACGTTAAACGGGCCAAGTCAGTCTTGTTACTCTTTATAGCTATTGTAGTTCTGCGCGTTTAGGACGATGTGTCAGTTTGAAACAAAGCATCTGCCGTACTTTCGAGTATACCATGAACATGTTATAATGAAGTTTTTATTGTTTATTTACTGATTTAGAGTAAGAATTAGTGCTTTGATGAGAAATTTATTCGAGCTATTTTATTTACTTATGAGTATACCATGAACATGTTATAATGAACGCTCCTTTATTGTGCCGTATTTTTATTGTTATAATGAAGGCTATTCGAGCATCTGCTGTCCTCCAATTAGTGCTTTGATGAGAAATGCCGAACCAAGTTTTTGCTTTGTCAATACACTCCTTGCTAAATTTGTAGCTGAAAAACAAATGCTCATGTTGCTCCTCACCACATAAGGCACAATTGGAGTTGGAAATCAAACCAAGGCTTTTTAATCTCCCCCGCTGTATAGTCTTTTGTGCATCACAAGCCACAAGATGAATATGTGTACTGGACAAGAGTATCTATTCTAGACTACTTTCACCCAGTGAACCTTAATATCAAATTGGCATAACGCAGTATGGACTTTTTTAATGCTATAAAACCCTTCACCTATGTTCTGTATCACATGAGCAATCTCATTTTTTTTTTACTTTGCAAAGACTCTTTATAATCCAGTTTGCTGAGGCTCTGGCTTGGTACATATCCTAGTTAGCTTGTTTAAATGTAAACACTATGAACCCATTGACCCACAAGTTATTTTTTTATGGGATATTGCCCATAGATTCCGAACTGCAGTTTTGTTTCATTTGTTCAAGTGTCTAACACCAAGCCCACCTGCAGTCTTTGAGGAACGCACCTTATCCTAGTTGATCAAGCCTGGTTTTATAGAATCATAAGTTACATGCCAAAGGTAGTGTCTGCAAACACTATTGATCTTTTGAATTACAGAGTTAGGGTGTATGAAAATTTGGCACTAGTAGGTAAAAATTAATATAATCACAACAGTTGTAATCTGCCACCATAGGACAAATTTCTACTAGACCAGATGTTGATTCTTGCACACATTTCATCAATGAGCATATCACATTCAACAACTTTTAATTTAGTGTGACTCATTGGAAGACCTAGATACTTGATAGGTATTTTCCTAGTTTTGACCCCTGAGATTCTATTGATTTCAAGTATAACATCAAAACTCATGCGAGCATAATAGATCTCAGATTTTTCTGAATTGATTTGCAAACTAGTAGTATTTGAATAAAGTTTCATACCACCCCAACATCATGCTAATAGAGTTGAGATCACCTTTGGAAAAAAAAAAGAATGCCATCTGCGAAGGCCAGATGGTTAAGCTTCATGCTTCTACATCTTGGGTAAAATTTAAATTCAGCAAGATTCCTAATTTTTTTCAGTGATCCTGGAGTTCCATGCATAAGGTGAATAAAAGAGGAGAGAGGGGATCTCCCTGTCTAAGACCTCTTTTCAGCCTTAATAAGAGCATTACGATGTCCAATTAGTACCAAACAAAACCTAGGTGTTCTAACACAAACCATAACAAGTTTGATAAATTTGTTCGGGAAATTTAGAGCTCTAAGCATTTCTTCAATAAAATCCCACTCTATTGAATCATAAGCTTTTCTGATGTGAAGCTTTAAGTCACACCCAACTTGTTTCTGATGAGCAGTGTGTATATTGATCAGATCTTGACATACATTATTCATTTGTTCTCCCAGTTACAAAGGCACCTTGGTTAGCACTAATGATGTCAGGGAGAACAGCATTCAATTTCTTACAAATCAGTTTGGTAATGCACTTGTAAATGTTAGAGAAACAACTATTAGCCTATATCACCAGTAGTACAAGGGCTAGCCTTCTTTGGAACAAGGGTGATGGTAGTGATATTTTACTCAGACAAAAATTTGCCATTATGAAAGAATTTCTCGATCCATTTGGGATTTGCTCTTACTTTTGGCAATTGTTCGAAATCCAATAAAAATTTTCCTTAACCCTCTTCACAACAGGAGATTTGCTCTTTCTTTTGGCAATTGTTTGAAATCCATCATCCTCTTTTCTGACGGGGGATTCACTCCTCTTCCCTAGCACTGTAAGTCTAGGGTTACCTGCTTTAGAGATCCATTTTTTCACAATTTTCTTCCCCACTCTACAGTTGTCCAAGTTATGCCCATATTCGTTACAATTTGCACAGATGGTAGGCCTCCATTCATTCTCAACATGTTGCTGAATTATGCTACCTATTTCATTTTCAAAGCTTATGCTATCAGGTAGGTCTTGGATGAGCTTGATTTCAACCCAATTTCCTAGCATATAATAGCCTATCTTTGTTATGGATAGCTTGATCTGGTTTGACAAATTTGTCACTAATCCCTGTGAATTTCTCCAAGGCTCTCAAACCCTAGTATTTGATATCCAGTTTTAAAAGTTTTATCCAAATTGAGACAATCTTAATCTCCTCTTTCTTCATGTTAAAATCAGGGTGCCATGGTTTTACAATAAGAGATTTGGAATCAAAACATTGAGGGCCATTTTTAAGAACAATTTGCATTTGATCAATCGCTTTAAATCTCACCAAAAACACACCCTTCTCAACAGGAAATTTTATTTAACCCATTTTTCCCCAAATACGATTCAAGAATCCAGTCATAACAGGTAATGGTGGGTTAGCAGTTAGCACCAAGCACATAGCACATAATCGCAGATGACCAGCAATCTATTTCCTTGGCAACATCTTCTAAATCAATTTTGACAGAGCAAGGATGATTACCTGGTGGGTACTGTTCCATTGGATGATCCATTGAAGAATTCCCCATTTCCTTCACCTCACTTCCTTTAATAACATTTAGCTAGTGAATAATGCGATTCAAGTCTTCAAGAGCCTGAATAGACACTTTTTGAGAGAACACTTGTTCTGCCATAACATCCTTAAGAAGAGATGGGTTATCTAATTGTTCCAGGGATTGTCTACCTTGAGAGCTGCTACTCTTTGTGATCCGATCCCCATCTGATGGCTGTTGTGTTGCCTTTTGCCGGCGAGTTTTCTCCATAGCGTAGGTGCAAGCAGCGAGGCTCATCAATGGCGCCTAGTAGAGAGAGCAAGCAAGGGCAGGTAATGTTTTTAGTATTGATTTTTGGTGATTGACTTTATTATATAACAGTTACTTACTTATTATTTAGTGGTTTACAAAATATTTTTTTCACAATAAGAATATTAAATTATTACCTTATTTACAAACTACTATTTTTACATTATATATGTTTGAAAAATCTAAAAAACGGACCCGTGGGTTAGATATGGATTTCACGAGCAAGTTCCAAATCCGTTTCCAAAACACGGACCCAGATCTAGAACTAGTGCATCTAAAATATGTAGATCTTGATCCTGTAAAACGGATATGGATCCACGGATCTGGATCGGGTCCAAGATTCATTGTCATCCCTAAACCTGGTCGTAAAGAGGGAATGAAACCAATACCCCGTCTATTCATTAGTCATGCATTTCAAGGGGCAGAAAGTAAATACCCCTTCAAAGAGATGATGGCGTACGCCTTTGTAATGTCTAGCAGGAAATTGAAGCCCTATTTCAAGGTATTCACCAGTAGATAAGAAAATTGATCGAGGGGAGAAATCATTTGAACCGCATAACTTAATGGGAGAATTAGCTGCCAGACGATGGCCTTGCATATGGATCAAGAATATCCATTAAAGCACAAGCTATGATCGACTTGATAGCTGAATTTAGAAGCCGGCCCGACCAAGAAAATTTCCCCAAACTATGGGAATTATACATTCGTCAAAGGCAGGATGTATGGCTGGCATACTAATAAACAATCCCTAGGGCAACAGACTCGAATACACAATGAAATTTGAATTTGCTGCATCAAACAAGAGGCTGAAAACGAGGCCTTGCTACTCGACCTAAGACTTTGTCGGTAGCAGGGGCGAAAAGTATTTCAGCATAATAATAGTCCAAGTATTGGGAGAATTCAAAGCAAAAGAGGAAAACATGAAGATATACCTACAAAAGGTTAAACAAGTTATTAAGGAGCTCGAGAAGTTCAACGTCAACCACATTCCTCAGTTAGGAAATCCACAAGCAGATGCATTTTCAAAGCTTTCAAACTCGACCGACGGGTTAAAACCTCGGACTAGCATGTGGGAGGTTTTGTACGAGCCAAGTATCAACGGCCAAACCCACACCAATAGCATTGATATGTCGGTTAGTTGGATGGACCTGATAAAGGTGTATAAAGAAACCGGAAAACTACTCGACAACCAGAAAGAAGCGAAAAGGGTTAGAAGGAGCGAATGGTTCCTCATGCATAGGGGACTGCTATTCACCTACCCGCTTCTTAGATGCCTAACTTTGGAGGATGGCAATCACCTCCTACATGAAATAAAGGAGCTAGCAGAAGTCATCACGGGCTTGAGCTAACATTGGAAACGCTCTCTACGATGGCTAATATTGGGGTATGCTGAAGAAAATGCCAAATACTTGGCAAAGAAATGTCGAAATTGCCGACTACATGCTGAAATCCATTTCCTACCAACAAGCCGGTTGATAACCATTCAAGCTATGCTCCCCTTTGACAAATAAGGAATGGACATACTCAACCAATTCCCAATGGCTCTAAGACAAAGAAATTTCTTGTGGTGGCCTTCGACTTCTCACAAAGTGGGTCGAGGTGGAACCCCTGACAACTATCTTTGATAAGCAAACACAATAATTTATTTGGAGAAATATCATAACACTATTCAAGGTCCTAAGAATGCTCATATTGGTCAAGGATCACAAATTCAATATTAGGCCAACTAGAACGAGTTGAGACAAGATTCTCAATAGTGTATCACAAATTCTCAATGTTGGGCGGGGAACTCAGCTCGATTCATGAGGTTTACGCTTCACCATCTCTTGAATCCATTGTTGAAATTACAATATCATCAAGAAAATGATCGAAGAAACTCCTATTAGTGGGAGGCCAAGCTAAGCTAACTTTGCGAGGGTGTTCGACATACTCCTCCACTCCCTCGAACAGAAATTGTGTACTAGAACTCTCACAAGGGATGACATCGGCACAGACTAAGCTAGGGAATTAAAGTGAGCAACCCATCGACCTATGTCTTTAGCTAGGGAAAGACCGGAAGAGTACTTGACTCAATTGTTGTTCCTGAGAGTGCCTAACAAAAAACAATCCTACATATTATATAATCTTTTTATAGACACCATACTTAAACATTTTACTATTAAGTTATTTTCAATTTATTTGAGCTGAAAATCTAGGCCCATGAAATTCTTTCAAAAAAAAAACAATCCCACATAGGATATGGATTCTTTTTTAAAAATGTACAAGGATAACTAAAGGTTTCTCTATCTCAGAATTGAGCGTTAAGATAAAAACAGAAAAGCAGCGAAGAAAAACTAAAAACTTGATACAAAAACTAAAAGTTAAAAAGTAAAATAAACTAAACATCAACAATCTTCTCATGGAAGCTATTCAAGGCTTCTTAGGGAAGCAAGGGGGGCCGGTGAGCTATTGTAAGGGCGAAAGGGAGGCGGTGGAAAATCTGTCTTCTCAAGATCGGAGTCCGGCAAAGAAGAACGACGACATCAACTCCGATCAAGAAGAACGACACCTCAGAGTGCTCAAAATTGTTCATCTTCAAAGACCATCACATAAAGTCGGCTAGAATTGAAATGGTGGTGTTTGGCGATGGCGGTGCCCCAAAAAACGCGTCAACCGTCATCTTCTTCATCGTTTCATTTTCGTTTAAATATGCTTTTCAACGAAGGTGGTGACGGTGCAAGCCAATTTCAGATTCTTGAAGGAGCTGAAGAGGCGGTGGTAGGCTGTGTTGTTAGGCAGTGGAAGGGATGGGGTTTGTTTTAGAGAGAAGGTAGAGACGGCTGGGGTTTCCTGCTCTATCTTCCTTGGCGGCGACGGCGGCCCATAGATTGAAAAGAGTGTCGATTGCAAGACGAGGGGAAGGGTGGTCGGTGTTTTAACAGTGGTTTGGCGGCGGAACAAGAAATGGTTTTTATAAGTCTAAGCAGTAGGTGGTCTGATTCGGTCGCAACATTTCTTTCATTAGAAGAAGAGCTCTCTTCCAAAAGGTTACGAAAGACGATTACAAGCGGTGGAAGGAATTGTGAGAAGAGGGCCGTTGGAGGGACATAAAGAGTTCAAAAGAGAAGGGAGAGCCCTTCTCTCTATAATTCTCTTCCTTCCTTGTCCCCACCTAGGATAGTGATGTGCCACAAGGAGGAAGCAAATTTCCCAAAAAGAATAGATTGTAAATCTTTTACATTTTCAAAGGGTTTGAGTCATAGGAGACTGGTGTTGGGAAAAGTAGTTCTGACCGTTATTTCTATTTTGAAGGACATGAGATTATTAGTATCTATTTGTCCCTGAATTTTAAAGCTCGTGGAACCAAAAAGAATAGATGGCAAATCTTTTACATCTTCAAAGGGTTTGAGTCATAGGTGACTGGTGTTGGGAAGAAAGTCCTTAAATAAGCCGAGTTATCATTAGTTGTGACTATTATTTTTATTTCGAAGGACATGAGATTGTTAGTGTCTATTTGTCCCTGAATTTTAAAGTTCGTGTAACAAAAAAGAATAGATGGTAAGGGTTTGAGTCATAGGGAGCTGGTGTTGGGAAGAAAGTCCTTAACTTAGCTGATTTATCGGTAGTTGTAACTGTTATTTTTATATTGAAGGACATGGCATTGTTAGTGTTTATTTGTCGCTGAATTTTAAAGTTCGTGGAACCAATGTATCATAGAGTTTTAAATAAGGTGGCAAAAACACCACTCACCAGTAGAAATTACTGAAGCTGCATGATTTTCAGATGTTGAATTCAGGTAATTAATTGAACTCTATCCATGCTTTGCAATTTAGTCATATTGCTACAAGTTTCACATCTAAACTATTTCCAAGGCCCATTTATCCTCCTCATTTATGTAAAGCTTCTTACATGCTCACTGATCCAAGAACTTAATCAAATCCCAAAGACCTAAACAGCATTATAACAAACCTAATTCTGATAGTTTCTTTGTGAAAATAATGGGGAAGAAGAATGAAAAAAAAAGCCCATTTATGATTTATTTTATGTGCAACTAGCTGATAAAGAAAGAGGTACACTAAGGAGACTGGAGAAGATTCAGAACAGATTCACGATCAGGCATGCTTGGAATGGCTCCTTTGACTTGAACACAAAGAGAAGCTGCGGCAGCTGAGAAAGCAAGTAAAAGACAATTTGTTCATGTGGTTTCTTCCAAGTACATGACAAACGATGACAGCAAAAAAGAGGAATGTGAGACAAAGGGGTCTGTCTTACCAGCAAATCTCAAACATTCTTGCTTTGATTTATTCTCCACATAAGCCACAGCAAATGCGGCCGTGAAGGTATCACCAGCTCCAGTTGTATCGAGGACCTTTGGAGCTGATATGATGGGCTGCTTCACGGGTTCTTCTCCTTCGATGAATAAGGCTGAACCTTTAGCCCCAAGTTTGACCAATACCTGCTTTACATTCTGTAAAAAAAGCATAATACATGGGACGGCTCAAATAATGCTGTCTTTCTAGTTACTAGGATCAAATGCAAGTACATTTGATTTTATGTCAAAACAGATAAAGGGGTGGGGGGTAGTTTCACAAGCGATGGTCTCGCAACAGCTTATAAAACTAGTCAAGTGAATCGAATAAGATGTGGAACCCACCATTTCATAACATTTGGTCACAGCTTGATTAACTTGTTCAAAAGTTTCAGTAGGCATCCCTGTCAAACGAGAAAGCTCGCTTTCATTTGGACTCAGGATATCAACATAATTCAGCAACTCCTGAGGAAGAGGAGCATCCATTCCCCCAGCATCCAAGATAACAGGAACACCTGCGTTCCTTGCAGCCTGGTATACAGTTAATAAGTCAAGTTAGTAACCTGTAAGAACTTACATACAGGCAAGCTTCTATTCATACTACAAAGGCAAAACCAACCAAACAATGAAAAAACCTATTAACAGAAAATATATGATCTTATATAAACGTTATTCAAGGGTGGTCCCATCTGCCTAATTGAATAATGTAAAGAAAGGTCATTGGTGGCAGGCAAAGGATGGTCCCGCATAGAGCTTTTCTCAGTCACATCCTCCAATTCCTAAATGCTAAAGCAAAAGTATTGAAAACTCTGTACATACAATGGCATCGACAGTCATACTCCCGTGTATATATATTAAAATCAAATGAAAAAAGCATCAAATTATTGCATGATTATTTGCTTCTAATCTATTCTTGCCTACCGAGCTTAAGCAAAACAGTCAGACCATTTATACAATGTAAATAAGCAGAATCAGTACTGTTGAGAGTATTCGAAGAAAGACTAGAAGACAGGGGAAAGCAGCACTGCAGCAGTTTAAACTAAAATTACAAGTACATTCATTACTCAATATTGGCACGAAATGCTTCACTCATCGAGTCAAAATGTTCAGTGTTGGTGCCGAAAAGACAGGCTTGAACAAGGGCTCCATTGTATATGTTTAGGGGGCGTTTGGTTAGGGGTTTCAAGAAAGGGAAATAAAATTCTTGTTATCCTTACTTGATGTTTGGTTGATGTTTTTTTACATTCCCTTTACCCAATATTCAGTTTTGGTTACCCTAGATGATTCCTCCCACTACCCCAAGGTTTGGGATTCCCCAATATCCCTCTACACTTTAACAGCCCATTGACCAACCTTGACCACCGTAACCACCACTACATCCACCCACACCCTTTCTCCGGCAGCCAATTCCGGTACCCACCTCCCCTCTCACCGTCGGAACAACGACGACCACCACCCACACCACGACACCCACTCCATACACGGCCGGCGGAGCAGAAGCGAGAGGAGGCGCGCGGTTTTCTGCGAAACACTGTGCAGATCTGCAATACCGCCGGAACAATTGAGTAGTAATGAAACCCTGCAAATCTGCGAGGAGTAGCGAAACATGGCCGGAAAAATTGAGTAGTAGCGAATACAGTCCAGATCTGCGGAGGAGAGCAAAACACCGCCTGAACAAGGGTTGCTCTTAGAGAAACACCGCGAACAATTGGTTGCCGGAGGAGCGCCCGTGAGAGAGAGGGGAGGAGGGCGCCAGAGTTGGCTGCCGGAGAAGAGGAAGAGATCTGCTGGAGAAAGAATTGGTGGTTGCTCTTAGCCCTTTCCCTATGTTACCAAACAACTATTTTAAAACAAGGGTTTGGGTTTCCTTTCCTTGCTTAACCCTTTCCTGATTCCTTTCCCTTTCCCCTCTTTCAACCAAACGCCCCCTTAATATCTGTGCATGAAAGAGACTCAATTACACTCTACCACTGCCCCTCCTTGAGCTTTTCCACTCAAAATCTCTAACTCCTATTTGCGACTAGACAAAATGGAAACTTTGTATAAAAACTGGCATCAACAATTATACAATACAGGAGCAGGGCCATAGAAAAGGATCATCATGACATCATGTGACTTTGTGATTGTTTTCTTTAAAACATCTCAATTCTCTGTTTCTAGCAGCAACAAGCCAACAACAAATTGAATTTCTAGCTATTGCAGATAAGCAGAACCAGATTTTTATTTAGAAGATGAGAAGGAAAAAAAGACTGCAGAATACAAGTGAAGCAACAGTCCAATATGAGAAACAAAAGTATTCCAGAGAATCGTTCAAAAAGTTTAGTGTTGCCTCTCTCTTTTACACAACCAGTTCGTAAACATGAGGCAGCCAAACTAATATAAAGGGCATATCAATTGAACTCTTCGACGTTGTCTTATGTTAATGTACTCAACGTAATCATTCTTCCATTAAGCTGGCACAGGTTTAATAAACTCACGTCAAGAAGCAAAGCATCAAATGATACAGATTAAGTTTTACAAAGCGTTTTCCAAAAGAATGAGAGAAGCGTAGACAGAAAAGGGGCAGTTTCACATAAAAGTCTCTCATCCCTGGAGCTTATAGAGATATCTATAGATTAAGCCCGCCCATAACAATGAGAATGATGATTGTAGAAGCACTGATTACCCTGTTACTCAAAGCCTCTCATACAAAGATAATGGCACTGTTCAAGGGAAATACAATGCACAACATCTTTCCAAGACCCAAGTTCAGGTGCGACTGCATAATATAATCAGTTGGGAATAAACAAAATCAAATTGGCAAGAGGCAAACATCAGACACCACTTTCTTTTAAAGTAAGTGCAAGTGGGAAAAGAAACCAAAAACTCTCCAAAACCAAAGGACTTGTAACAACTAGTTGAGGTGTCAGCTTCTAAACTATAAAATCTTATGCAATGCCACACATCCTGACCATGGGCACTTCAAGGCACGCCTGTCCATAGGGCATATTGTTAAAATATAGGTTCTTCCCAGGGTCACATTGATATGAATAATGGTTTCATTATAATTCTTCTCTCGAAAATGTCTTCAAAATGCCGAAAGTCCCTTTCATCTTCCAAAATTTTCAAAAGTTGATCAAGTCCTTTCCTATATACAGCACACTCGTACAAGCTGGCCACCTTTATCATACTAAAGCATATCCATGATTTAAATTCTTAGTAACTAGAAAAGGCTGTTCAGGTTTCCAAGGCAATAAAATCTCTTGATAAGTGATTGCCTCCTGATGCAGGAGCGAAGAGGCTTATCCAAGTTATCACTATCTATGACCTTCGCAATTTTTGGATATAGTTAATTCTTCAAAGCAAGGTCATGGGAGCTACGAGTTTAACCTCAACACAACCTTTCCGTCTAGATTGAAGATGATCAAGTCCATGAAGCTTATGAGGGGCGTCCTTAGCCCATGTTATGAAGTCCATATTTAGTCAATTGAGTCCTTTAAGAGTCTTAAGTCAAGTTAGTTTAGACTTTTAATTAATGCTAGTTAAATAAAACTATGGCCGAAATTATGACTTGTGTAATTCGGTTATAGGAGTTGTTTTAGAGTCGTAGTTGGATTTGTAATCCCTTAAAGATAAGAATTGATCTTTTAGTTTAAGATAAGCGAAGATAGGCATGTGAAATAAGATAGAGATGGCCGAAAAATCCATGCTCATCTTATTAGGATTCTTCCTTACCTTTTAGCAATATTTATCTTTTCCTAGATTTTAGGAATTAAGATTTATTTTGCTTTCTAGATAGAATTTATGCTTTTTAGATAGAGTTTAGGTTTCCTTATCATACTAGAGATGTACTAGTATAAATAGGGACTATTGTAGTCGATTTTATTAAGAA
This sequence comes from Patellifolia procumbens, assembly GCA_947645195.1. Lineage (NCBI taxonomy): Eukaryota > Viridiplantae > Streptophyta > Magnoliopsida > Caryophyllales > Amaranthaceae > Patellifolia > Patellifolia procumbens. The sequence goes on from CANSGD010000032.1 coordinate 250,979, forward strand.
AATACAAAGAACTTTGAGTCATTTTTCGAGCTTAATTGTTTGTCAATTAAATTCGCGCCATTTAATAATTTTCAGGAGTGTTAATTATTGAGTGATTAATCTACTTAATTCCAGGAGTGGTTTAAGTGAGATTGAAAGTTAATTAAATCTTTCAGGAGTGATTGATTTAATTTCCATATCCCATAAACACATAAAGATACAAACTTTAGCTACAAAACACATAAAAATTCGGACTTTTAATTATCTAGGTTCCTTTGCATTGGAGTACACTTGAATATTGCTTTCATAGAGCCATATTCATATCACCTCCTAACTAAAAAAATTTGATAATAATGGATAAGATAATAATAACTTAATTTTTCGATTTTGAAAAACTATTTCGGTTTTAGGCGTCAAATTCAAATTATAGGATATGTGGCTGACAGGCTGAGAAACTTTTAACATGCAATTCCTTGTTGAGTACTCGCCTCTTAACTCCTTGTATATCCATGATTTGAACACCTAGTAACTAGAAGAAGCCACTCAGGTTTCCAAGGCAATGAAATCCCTTAATAAGTGCTTGCCTCCTAACTAAAAAAATTCTGAGAAACTTCTAATATGCAATGCCCGACCTCTCCTACTATCCTTTTCTTGAGCTTCTAACATATTAGATAATTGAGCAAATCTCGAAAAATTTCCTAAAGGCTGCCAGGTTAAAAATGCCCCCCCCCCCCCAAAAAGAGAGATTTAGTAAGTGGACTGAAAACAATACTGAGTCAATTATGAACAGATTTTGAAGTAAAAGCATGGAGAGTGGATGTTTAGGCACATTCCTTGCATCGGTAAAATGCATGCTATTTTAATGGAAATATTATTTTAAGTCAACACTCAAATGATAATACAGAAGAATCTGAATGTTGACAGGTTTCGCTGTCACTGAGCAGTTTAGTTTAGAAATAACTGAGCCAAAGTAAGTGGTTCACAACTTTCAAATACTCAAACTCAGCAAAAGAACAGACCCACAAAGTTTGTAGAGATGCATCACATTTCACTGCCTTTTATTGTGTTAAGAGTTGGTGTTTGATTCGAAAACGTGCCACCAAAAACTCAGATATCAACCAACAGACAGATATGATTCATATGAACTGGCAGCCAAAGAGCAAAACTTCACATGAATGTGACTCTTCAAGTAACTTTTTTTAAATTAAGATCAACTACTAACATCTATATAAGTAATACCATCAAGGCCTAATCTTAAAACGAGGGCAAGAGGCAGAATCGAAGAGTTATATCAATTTAATAAGGTGAATATACTTAGCTATGTGTCAAGTGTGTTCATTCATTATTAGAAAAAAAATTGTGCTTAACCATAATTAGCAATTTGTGAACATACAAGTAGATGCATCCCATTTCCTAATTAATACCATATTTTCATATTTGATCTCTCATAAACAATGTTGAAGATGTATATTTGCCTTTCTCTTATGGTTAAGACTCCTCTCGTACCTGATTTCTCGAGATTGGAATAAAATGCACACGCTTTATTGATGACATTTTGAAGCTTGAAACAAAAAGATTGATACCATTGAATATACGTCATGAGCATCTAAGAAGTTCTCTTCTATATCAAGCATGCGAGGTTAAGTTAGTCCAGGGCTTGATATAGTTTGGTGCAATAACATGGTAATAAAGGGGCATAGGTTCCGGAATAACTTATAGAAGGCCAGTGTTCAAGTATAAACAGCGCCATTGCCCTCTAACTAGCAAATGGGTGTGCATTGTGAGCAAATAGTGGACAAGATAAAAATTAGAATCAAACCAAGCACAAAAGTTGAACCAGAAACTGTATTACTCCCTAAATCCCTTGAATTGTGTCCCATATTCTATTTTTGGTTGTCCCTAGAAGAATTCCTCATTCCTTATTTTGAAAATTTGAGACCACTTTATCTCTCCATTCATAAGTGCAAAAGAATAAAATCCCAACACCACGATAGAGTTCTTAAAGTCGTCAACAACAATATTGGGCAAATCGTAAGGGACACATAGAGTACTAAATAGCTGGTTTTTTATATAGACCTATAAGAGTAACACACGTTTTATGGTTTTCCCAGGGGCAGAATGTGCATAATCTATCATAATTGAAATAAATTACCCTTGCTAAGCATCACTTTTTTTTTGGAAATCCAGATATAGATAAATTCCTTGTGAACAAAAATGTACTACGTATTTGGAGGAGAACACTCCCTACGCTCCCATGAACATCATAAAGTAGTTGTTTGCAAAATAGATGTGTTAGTGGAAGTATAATGTCCTTGCGAAGTTTGCAAGCACACCAAGGTCACCAACGAGGTAAGAAGCATGAATAGTGGTCAACCATAATCTTTTATTTTATGTGAAGGAGGATTTTGTAGATGAATATGTAACAAATATCGAGTTATTCAACCAGAATCTGTTACATATTGATTCTCCCTCGGTCTCTTTTTGTCAACCAGAGCTAACTTAGTGGTTGGTTGCTTTCAGCAGATCTCAAATGTACTTCGCAAGTAATCAGTAGAAGTGATTTCTCTTCCTCTTAACTTATCTAAAACCGAACCTATCAGACCTGAGTAGCTCGGATTGAACGATGCTATACATGAACTCAATATAATAAGGTGAAGAGAACACCCCGTGGTACTCACGGAATCCTTTCTTAAAAGCCAAAAGAGAAAGATACGGCAAAGGATGAGAATGCACACTGAACAGTTTCCTATTATGTTTATTCATAATTAGTTTTGAGACTTCCATCTTTGGTATGGTCCGGCTATTACTATATTACACTGATTTGGCCCACAACGTATCTTTTATCACTTAAAAGTCAGCAACTCCTACGACATTTACTTATTTTTTTTTTCCTAACCGGTGCACAACTTATCACCTTGAGGTACATTTTCCAACAATGAAAAGAGATATATTGAGACAAATCCAATAACATCTTACATCATGCACACACATGATTATATTATTCGTTACGTATATAAACTAAAAAAGGTTTCCAGTTAGCGTGTGAAAAATGTAAAGAGTGCTTAGAATAAATATGTAACAAATAAACAGAGACAAAAAAAAGGGACCTTAGCAACTTGAATGTTGACAGAATCAGGGATTTCCCTCTGAAGAAGAAGAATCCCAGCATTCCTAACAATTTCCAAATCCTGATGAAAAATCTCATGAGGCCAACAGCTCATGTTAGCACCACCAACAATGATGATGGAATTCTGACCATCAGATTGAAGCATAACAACAGCATGGCCAGTAGGGGCCCCACTAACATTTCTTAGACAATCCAAGTGAACACCACCTCCTTGCAATGCATCAGTAATCAATTTACCATGAGCATCTTCACCCACCTGACCAATAAAATAAGTTGGGTATGAAAGTTTACCCCCACAAACTGCCTGATTAGCACCTTTACCACCAGCTAGAGTTTCCCCAGTTTTTGCTGAAATCGTCTCTCCTTCTTTTGGGAGTCTCTCGATTTCCACATATATGTCTGCATTTGCTGATCCCACTACTACTAATGGTGGTTGGGTTGTTGGTGAATTTGGATTTTTCGACGAATTTAGTGTTAATGAGGGGAACTTAGTTGTTTTATGGGGAGAAATGGGGATGCATTGATTTGGGTTTGGATTAGAATTGAGGATGTCATCTTTAATTAGGGGAATATTGTTTGGGATTGGGGCGATTTGAGAGGATGGGTAACGCCAATGCTTTGACTGTGAGAATGAAAAGCCCCTCATCTTTCTCTTTCTCGCTATCGATCGAGAGACTTCACCCTTCACTACAAATCATTGACCAATTATCCCAATAAAGATACGGAGGAATCGTTGAACATCTATAGACATTATATTTGCCTAGAACCATGGCAATCAGGTCATTCGGGTGGGGTTAATTCAGGTCTGGTTGATTATAGGCCGGGTCGACGGTGAGTCAGGTCCTGATCAGTATTCGGTAGGGGTGCTTAAAAATGAGTTCAAATCGGAAAATCGATCAAATTTAAGCTAACTAGTCCGGTCTCCTGGTCATCAATATCTATTCTTCGATTCGGTTCATTTACTAGGTTTGGACCTCACTAGATCTAATACTAATTCTTTGGTGGAACTCTATGTATTTGTTGTTTATTTTCTAAATGATTGTTTTTTTTCTTTGTATAGCATGTGAATATGAAACTGTTCTGAATGTTCTCGTACACAACGAGTATTACAATTACGATTTACTATAAAAACAACAATAATATTGGAAATTAAAAGAGTACAACTATAATATTATAAATTAAAATGCAAATATGGGATAAATATTATTTTGGTCAGCATCGGATGGGGTCAATTTTGGATCGGTTCTGTACCAGGTCAATATGTATCAGGACGGGTCATTTTGGTTCACTGGTTGTCGCTTTCGAGTCATGGGTGGGGTCAACTTTGCTAGGTCTATTAGAACCTGACGGATACATACAAAATTAAATACTAGTATAATGTTTAGGGTAGGAATTGATTCCTACACTATGATAGAGAAGATGGAAGGCTAAACACTTGAGTTAACCCAATGGCTACATTGCAATTTGATTGGAAGCTTGTATATAGGTTGTATAATTTGTTATTAATAGGTCGTCTTATAGGTGCGCGTTTATAACTGTCTCATGGGCACACACCTATAAGACCATCCCATGGGCACACGCTGATGAGAGCAGTGATGACATTATCGCGATTTTATCCCATGTGCAGGTCATTATTATGGTGTTCTTATCGCATTGTTAACTATTTGTTACAAGTTCCTAAGTATATGTATAATAGCCCGGAATTACATACTAGCTTAATTACAATTAAGCGCAGCAAAAATCCTAATTCGAGCTATTCCCATCACACTCATCGAAATAAGTCGAAGAGTGTGGAACCAAAAATCCACTATATCTAAAATCTTTTCTAACCATTTAATTAATCAGTTTAAATCCATCTAAATTATTTTATAAAGATAACTTAGTTGCTAAGATTCTACAGAAAATCCGGCGGAGTTTCATTTGAATTATGGACTGTCTAAAATTTAATTGTGTCCAAAACATAAACCTGTTTACCAGCACCCAAACTCATATCGCTCCAACTACTCCATCCAAATCAATTTCTCCAACAATCCTCGCGTAAACCAAATCCAAAAATCCAAAACAAATCTTAAAATTTGAGATCTAAGTCTCATATAACTTTTACAAACCAATTGAAAACGAGTTACGAATTAATAAACTATTATCTAACTAGAATTATATTGTAGTCGTCCTCCCCGCGATACAACAACTATGAATAACACGTAAACTTCCAGTATCAAGCTTCTTCTTTAACCTGGAATAAATAGAGAGCACTGCTAGTATGCCACTGACATGGTCGTTGCACGTGCCAAATTAGAATACCTACCTTAACCAATATAGGGTAAGAAATGGTCGAATCCGCGAGGAAGCAAGGTTTAATCAAAGTTTGGATGCGATTAAGCGAGCTAAGTTTATTTTTTGGTTTTTTTTTTGATATTTAAGATTAACTAAGAAATAACGATTAAATTAGCTAACAATTAAACTTAAATGATTTGATTAAGACTATATAAAAGAGGCTCTAGGGATAGAGGATTCACAAGCTATCATATATTAACCAATTTGTCAAGCCAAGGGGATTCAAAGGGGTCGATTAGGGGACTAAGTCACTCAAATATTTTCTAATTACTCTCTCGACCTAATTAGGAGACCCTAATTAAACAATTTTACCTATTCTCATGGTAAAACCAATCAATCAAGCATTTCTACAACTCATAGTGATTCAATTAAAGTGCTAGGAAGTAAATAACCTCTTCTCATGATAAAGTCAACCTAATATCTAGCCAAAGGTCTATCCAGGGTTTCATTTCTCAATCCTTTACCTTAGATTCCCATAACAAGTTCAAATGGTGATCAATCAAATAAACATGGCAATAAAATTAGCTAGACAACACAATATCTCACGTAAATCTAACCCCCAAGCTTGACTTTTATGGTTAACTCATGATCAACAAGGTCATCCCCTTCCTCTATCTAGTAATCTACTCACTAGCCATGAAAAGCATGAAATAAAAGCTTGAAGCAACAATGGTGATCCAACAATGGTGGAAATCATATTAATAAAGTTAATCATCAACTAATGACACTAAATCAATGCTAAATCAAAATAAAACAAGTATTAAGGCAAACAAAGAGAAGAGTTAGAAGAACTACTCAAAAATGGATGAAAATCAATTGCAAAACTCCATTGAAATAACTTCAATTATCAACATTCAATACCTAGATCTAGTTTCTCTCTCTAGAAATGTATTTTCTCTCACTAAAACCCTCTCTAATTAGTCTAATCAAATTTTAGAAATAAAACTAAGTATTCTGATTATTGCAAAAATGGGTTTATATACCCCGTAAACATAAGGGCAAAGATGTAAAAGGCGAGTCAAAAAGAGTTGCTCTGCACAAAGGAGTGCCTGCTCCTTGCATTGTGGAGCGCCCGCTCTAAGCTTGGAGCGACCACTCTAGGAACGCTCCTGGGTCGCTTGCCTCCTCTTCTTCATTTCTTCAATGACGGAGCGGCCGCTCCCCCTGTTTTGGCACCTCTTCCTTGCAAATCTAGCTTGAACAACTCAAGAGGAGATTAGATAGGGGAGGGGGATGCACATGCACATATAATGATCTATATGCAACCTAACTAAATGCAAAATGCACTAAAACTAATGCAAAGCATGAGAATGTGAGAAAGGATGTGAAAGGGAAAGAAAAGGAAGCTATATTGCCTAATATGCATCTAAATGACCTAAGATTACTCCTAATTAGTGAACCTAAAGTCCACTTATCAGCCACCCACCAAGCGACAGGCCACATAAATGGCCAAATAAACATTTGACACATCAGCAACGTGCTGAGTACTAAACCCGTAAAATAAGTAAAATATGCTTTGTTGGTTTAGTTAAAACGAATCCCATATAATCATAATAGATAATTATTACACATACCATTGAACTTGCATTTTAAGTGGCATTATTCCTTACCATGAATACAAACCATAAAACATTCAAACCATAAAACATATCATCCTTTGGTCATTGTTTCAATACTATTCATGTCATTCAATTATATTAATAAAAATCACTCATAGTTAGCAACGTGTATTCACGATTCAAACTGTAAGTCATCTATCCTCAAGGGTCAATTTCATTAATTACAAATCAACGAAATGCCAACCTCATTTCACAACCAACAATAGGCTCGAGAGAACCACGACCGATTACATAAAGTAGGGGCCAATTTGAATTCTTGCTAGAAGCGGCTAAATCAATCATTCAAGTATCATTCCATTGCAATGAAGGTATCCGAAAACTAATTCCATGATTATTCTAAATAATAAGTTTCAAGTTAAAGAAAGTAACTCGTTGATAAACATTAAATTTCATTAAAAGACATGTCAATTCATATAACACGAAAGAGAATCTCTATTTATACCATCCACACATGTCACTAACAGGGTGGATGCGGGAGTCCCGGCCAACCCACAAACAACTACAGACCCGAGAGTCACGACCAGTCTAATATGGAAAGAACAAAGTGGATCCGGGACGAGTTTCGGCTGACCCACAAACAACGATAGACCTGGGAGTCCCGACTGATCTATCAACAACATCTCAATGGCCAATAACCTAGTGCACACCTTCTCAACTTTAGATTTTTGTGTGACCCGACAGTCCCGGCCGGCCACACTAAAGCGAGGACGGTCAAAATCTTGCCACATACGGCGATATTCAACATTCTTATATCTTCTCATTTCCAGCTAAGATAAAACAACAAAAACAAACAACATATCCAAGATCCACTTTCCATTATCCACAACTTCTATGATTTAATGACAAGGTTTCTATTTCAGATAAAAAACCAATCATTCTTTTACAATGATCCAGTATAAGTTATTTTACGATTTCGAAAACAATCATTAACAACCAATAACTTGTGTTGTCCATCATTTTACACAAAATTCATTCTAAGTCATTCATAATCACTTCATTATAGCAACTATCATTCATACTTTTTCTAGCTCCAGACATTCTCATGCATCTCTTTAAGTAATAGACTCGATCCTCACAAAAGAAACGCTCTATATTTAGACATGAGAATACATATGTTCTTGTTACAGAGGGACTAAACAAGTTAATATTGTAGTGGGTACATGACACGCTCGTTGCACGTGCCAAATTAGTAACCTAACTTAACCGGCCAATATAGGGTAAGAAAGGGCCGATAATCAAGGATTAATCAAGGTTTAAATGCGATTAAGCGAGCTAAGTTTATTTTTGGTGTGTTTTGGATATTAAACATTAACTAAGAAATAACGAACAAATTAACTAGCAATTAAACTAAATGGTTGAATTTAGACTATATAAAAGAGTCACTAGGGATAGGGGATTCACAAGATAATCATATATTAACCAACTTATCAAGCCAACGGGATTCAAAAGGGTCGATTAGGGGACTAAGTCACTCACATGTTTCCTAATTACTTTCTCAAGCTAATTATGAGGACCCAATCAACCAACTTCACCTATTCTCATGGTAAAACCAATTAACTAAGCATTTCCACAACTCATAGTGATTCAATTAAAGTCCTAAGAAGTCAAACACCTATTGTCATGGTGAAGTCAACCTAATGTCTAGCCAAAGGTGAATCCAAGGTTTCATTTCTCAATCCTTCACCTTGGATTCCCGTAACAAGTTCAATTGGTGTTCAATCAAATAAACATGGCAATGAAACAAGCTAGGTGACACAGTTTTACCTAAATCTAACCCCCAAGCTTGACTATTATGGTCAACTCATGATCAACTAGTTCATCCCATTACCCTAACTAATAATCTACATACTCACTAGCCATAAATAAGATGGAATAAAAAGCTTGAAACAACAATGGTGGAAATCATTTTAATCCAATTAACCATCAACTAAACACAACTAATCAACCTTAATCAAAATAAAACAAAGTATTAAAGCAAATAAAGAGAAGAGTTAGAAGCAATACTCAAAAATGGATGAAAATCATTCAAAAACCTCCATTAATAGACCTTCAATCACCAACAATCACAATGTAGATCTAGTTTCTCTCACTAGAAATGTAATTTCTCTCAGTAGAACCTCTCTAATTAGTCTAATAATATTCTGGAAATAAAACTAAGTGTTTTCATTATTACAAAAGAGGGTTTCTATACCCCGTAATTCATAAGGGCAAAGACGTAAAAAGACGAGCCAAAAAATTGCTCCACACAATGGAGCGCCCGCTCCATGTACTGTGGAGAGCCTGCTCCAGGAACGCTCTGGGTCACCCCAAGTCCCTACCCTCTTTTCTTCATTTCTTCATTGATGGAGCGCCCACTCCGCCTCTTTTGGAGCGCCCACTACCCTGTTTTCAATCCTCTTCTTTATAAATCTAGATTGAACAACTCAAGTAGAGGTTAGATAGGGGGGGAAAATTCTCGTACACATGCAATGATCTATATGCAACCTAACTAAATGCAAATGCACTAAAACTATTGCAAAGCATGCAAAGAATGAAAAAGGATGCAAAAGGGGAATATAGAGGGAACTATATGACCTAAAATGCATCTAAATGACTTAGAATTACCCATAATTAGTGATCCTAGAGCTCACTTATCAGTACAGCATCATGAGCATTTTATACTCTATTATAATTTTAAAGTCGTGTATCGATCATTATGAGTTCCGTATAAGTCTTATCTTAGATTATTGACATGGTTTAGTCTACATCATTGAATCGAAACCTTTATCTTGACTTAGTGGTGTAATACACATTGATTTACTAATTCAAGTTACTAAAGTTTCTATTTTACGCACTATAGTTTATCAACTCATATCATGACAGAATTAGACACTTATTTATTCTTTTTTAACATTCATTGTGAGTTAGATTCGTATGTGAAAAAAAGAAGTGACCAACTCCACCCATTAGGCATACACCTTGATTCTTAGCTTATAACACCTATTAACACACCAATTGTAAATTGTATTCGTATTCATTATCTTCAATGTAAATAATTACTCTCACAAACAACTTAACAACTTCAGGTTAGGAGACCTTCCATTAAACATTTTAAGCAAAATACTCTTTTTATCCTAAATCAAGTTCTCGTATTAACCACCTTACTAGTTTATACTCCTAATTTATAACTCGTTAATCCAAATAACCAGTATTCAACTTCAATCATGATAAATTAACTTAGTTACTCTCTCTTTGTATTTCCCCTACAATTTTAGAAGTTACGGGAGTATTATAACTTGAAATGATTGACCAACAGTTAATTCGATACCCACATATGGCTTAAAATGAACAAGACTAGAACACTTCTAACCATTACTTGAAACAAAAATCCATCACTAAGGGGGTGTTTGGTTCACCTAGTTGGAATGGAATGGTATGGATTAGAAGTCACCCAAGTGTTTGGTTAGCGTATTTTGCTATGGAATATGATACCCATGGGTATCTAACTCCACCCAAATCCCTTGGAAGCAAAAACTTACCCCCCTCCCTAAGATTGAGACTCCATTCCAAGATGGTATCAAACCCTAGACAGGTAGAGGAGCCCCAACCACCACCCCTTCTTCAAACAAACACCCTCCCGCCACCCCCCTTTTCTGCCGACAGAAAACTCCGGCTTAACGTCGGATTTCTCGGCGACCACCAACTGATGCGAGTTGTAGAAGATTAGATGGCAGCGTCTGATGCGAGTTTCATGGGTGGCGAAGGGTTTTGGTGGGTGGCTGAAGGGTTTCGTTAGAATCAAACAGGCCCTAATTACCAATCTAAAAAAATTATAGTTGATACAATATAAATAATGTATACAAAAAACAAATCGTTAGAATCCATTCTAAAAATGAACCCAAATAGTTGAAATGGATATAGAATCCATTCTAAGATTGAACCAAACAGTTTAAGCTTGGTATGAGATTTAGAGTCCATACCACCCAGGTATTAGATCCCAATCCATACCATTCCAACATTTTGAACCAAACAGACCCTAATTACCAACTAATAGCGATAATCATCTTTGTTAAACTACCTTATGAGAAATTGACTTCTTATATGAATATGACCTTATTACCATTCCGTGATTTAATTTATTGAAAGTTTTTACTATCCTAATATCTCAAGTATAGATTTTGTGGGCATTACAGAAACCAGAAGGTTAAACTTCATTAAAACATGATTGACAGCGACTAACTAATCTACTGGTGCACCCGAAAGATTTTATACCAAATTTAAATCCATCGAAACAACAAAAGGTAACAGAACATCATATACCAATTAATAAAAGCAACCAATTAAATATCAATATTAGTAGCAAGAAGAAACCATCAACATTCAACCAGCAAATCACTACTAGAATTAATATCTTTAACGACGAACAAATTCGTCGTTAAAAGGGTAAAATTCGTCGTTAAAGGTAATTAACGGCGAACACGTTTTGTAGTTATGGCCGTCGTTACTAGTCCCGTCGTTATTGCCATTAACGACGAAATCAGCTTGTTCGTCGTCTAATTTTACACGACCAATATATAGTTCGTCGTTATAATAATAACGACAAACAAAAGGCAATAATGACCAAAAATTTCTTCGTATAAGTTCTTTGAAACAACTAAAAAATGCCTCCGACAATAACGAAAAAATTCGTCGTAAATGGTCCTTATAACAACTATGTAAAGCAAAGACGAACTTTGTTCGTCGTTATAAATAGCTATGTTTTATACCAAATTTACTTTTTACAAATTTTGTCACTAACAACATTAGATTAGTCAAAATGTAATTACACAAATATAAAAAGTAAATTAAACTTTCATTGAGAAACACAAAAAATAATCATACAAAATGTTTCCATCTAACCGAAATTATTAAAATGTGAATCTAAAATCTATTGTTATGATATAACTAAGAATATTTAAAAAAACAATAATACATAAAACGAGATTTAATTATAAGCTCATTATGTTGAATATCTTGTGGCATCACAGAAAAGCTGTCCAGTTTGACTCCACCCCTTTGAAATAAAGATTTGTCACATAAAATTAATAAATATAAAAATCAATAGCAAGAGATTAGTGCTATTTGCTTAAAATTTTTTTATAAAGATGTGAAGCACAAAGAATTTGGCAACGAAATGACAGGGTGACTGCATGTTATTCTTAGGAGCCAGGAAAAACAAACTTTCTCAACGTTATTCTAATAAACTAAAGATATACATAACATACAAACGACCCAATTTTTTTCGTTGGTCCAGAGCAATTACTCATTTTGGTGAACTCCAACATTTCTTCCCTTTTTTTCTTTGAAGCAAAACATATAAATTCGGATAGGCAAATCACAGAGAAATAAGGGCACACGTAAAACCACTTCAGATCACAAGGTGGACAGTTTAACTCGTGGAGTTCAAAAGGTACGGTTGGTAAAGGAGGTTCGACATAAGGCCCCAAGTAAATGACTCTAGTTGGTAAAGGAGGTTCGACATAAGGCCCCAAGTTAACTCATCCGCTAGAATGTGTCACGGTTGCTGCTGCTCCTGTTTTCATAGCTGATGTCGTGATATGGGTTCCACGGCTGCAGCGGCCAGTCTCAAGGGGGGAGGGAAGAGGGAAGTGGGGCCAACAACCCGAAAAGAGAGAAGGGGAGTGTCCTCTTCAAAACCAAAAATAAGGTGAAGGTGTTTGGTAGACTTAATAAACTTAGACAAAATCATTTTTAGTTAAAGTTGCACCACCCCAATACCAAACCACAGCACACTAAAACAAGCGAAGTGGACCACAAAAGGAAAAAAACATAAAAGACTAAAGTAACACTAACCTGTTGAGTCAGTTGATTTTGTGAAGTTTTATTGAAATTCCTTATTGACGATAATGTCTCTTTAAATATTTTCATAGAAGCCTCTACAGATACGAGTCGACCATGAAGTTGTTGATTTTAAGCTTCAACCGTTTAACGCGTTTGCTGAGCACAAGATTATCTTTTCTTGTAGCACGTAATTCAACTTCGAGTTCCACTCTAGTTGGTTTTGATCCACTTCCTCCTGTGTTATCCCTCCACCTAAGCCAACCACTTGATATCTGAGATAATGAGTTAAATACTCTCCGTGTTACCTAGTCACGTAGTGGAAAAAGAAATTGAAAACAAAATCATTGAAGAAAAATGCACGCTCCCACGCAATTGTAAATGCTAAAGGACCTCAAAATGGGAAAGAGATGGCTCGTTTTCAATAGTCCCCTTAATTTCATCCTACAAGCAAGGTAAATATTACTATAATGATATAATAAATTTCAACACAAATGACAAGAACGACAAAATTTACATACATTTTGGATATCGAGTCATTAACCAACTTATCATCCTTCTTGTGAACTACTCTTAGACTGCAAAACCTCCCAAGACCAAAGACCAGAAACTAGCCGAAAAGCAACAAAACATACTATTCCTCATCAACAAGGTTTAAGCATTCACATTAAGGGCCATAGCTTAAGCTTACTTATGTTTTAAGATCGAAGAGGTTTCTTCAATCGTATACGCAAAACTAATGCACATCTCACAGCATAAGCAAATATTGAATCAAGTCAGGTCTACTAGCTAATCCAACAACTCATCACACACAAGAACAAAATCAGAACTTAGCTAATCAACATGAAAGAAAAAGGTTTAGTACCTCAATTAGGATTTCTAGGTGAACAAGAGTGGTGGTGGAGTGGTGGTGCTCGAAGGTGGTGCTCACACACCGCCTCACGCCTCAAGCATCACATCACTTCTCTTCCTTTACCTCTCATTTCCCCTCATCTCTCTTACTCTCGCCGGAACGCACCTCAAACGCAGTCGAATTCGTGGGCGCCTTCTCCTCTCACGGTCCTCTTTCCCCTTCATCTCGCTCGTCGACGATGCAACATAGTAGTCTGCTAGTCGGGTTTCGTTCTTCAGCTTTCTCAGAGCAGTGGAGTTTGCGCTCGCTAGAACTGAAGCTGAAGCCTCTTCTCCTTCCTTTTCTCTCTCTCTCTCTCTCTCTCTGAGCCCCCCTGTTTCGAGTTTCATGTTCTCTCATCCTCCCTTTCCTTTCCCTCTCCTTAAGGAAACCCCCTTCTCCGCACACGCACACACACGCGCGCGCGCGCGCGCACACACACACACACATCTTTCAAAATATTAAATTAATGTGCGCAAGAATTTTTATATCAAGTAAATAAAACTCAGCTATTTTAAAAGAATTCAGACTGAATACGTCACAAAGTAATGTCATTAAAATTTAACAATATAATGAAGCAAATTAATATCGATAGCTTTGAATAATTATATAATCACGTTCATATTTTCATATAAATAAAACACAAGGATTTCTAAGATGTAATTAATTTAGTAACCATATTTATAAATTAATAAAACGCTATTAGAATGAGGGGTATTTCAATTTGATAGAAATTTCTAACTATTTGATAAATTCTACAACTATAATTCTTTTACGTGCAGTATAAAAAATATTGACTACAACTAATAAAACTATAACCATGTCGTAAATAATAGGTATTAATCAATAACTAATAAATTTCATGTCACAATGTTCTTTGGAGTGGGAAGGTTAGGAGGACATTTTTGAGGAAGTTTTTTTTTGACGTGTAGACATGATTTTAAAGATTTATTTTGAGGGGGGGGGGAGGAGAGAGGTTTATTCTATGGAGTTGACTAAGTCTTGTTCGGTTGACATGAGAAAACGTAGGAAATAAAATTTTGGAAGAATTAGAGAATGGGTCAGTTGTTTGGTTGCCATTTTTTTTGGCAAAATAGAGGAATTTCAACTTTCCACATATTGAAGAAGTTGCTTTCATAGCCCCCTTGGGTAAGAGGGAGATCCCGTAGGAATTTGCTTCCCCCATTGTAAACTAAACACTTTAGCTAAATTCACATGAAATTAACTAAGGAATTTACTTTTTATGAAATGGGATTTCATGAGAATTTTGACTTCCCACATAAACCAAACCAGTATATATAGTACCAATATAACTATTAGTTTGAAAATCATAGCTAATGGTCACAAAAGTATAACTATTACTCTGAAAACTAAGTTGAAAAAAGCATAAATATTGGTCTGAAAAGCATGACTAATGTCATGTCACCCATGAGACTTGTCACATCAATCTTGAGACTTGAGATCGCCTCATTTAAGAATATGCATTTTGTTATAAGGTAGTATACATTCTAAACAGTGTAGTATGGTGTGTCTGCTATACATAAGGTAGAACTTTCGGGTGTTATGCAATATCATATGTTTTACAAAAGTAGTATACCAGGTGAGAAGGTAGTACATTTCGGTTTATTTTTGAACTACCAATGATGTTGCTTATTGTTCTTTTCGTAAAAAAATGCTTTTGATGTTATTTACAAGAAATGGTGAATATATTTATTGTCGCTTATATTTGTTACATACTAGGCATTTATGGATTAAGGGCTGCCATTTAGAATTTATGCATAATTAAATTTTATAAGCTAATGATGAAGCATTATTGTACATCAAAACGTTACCACAGTTTGAGAGTGAAGTTTTAAAACTTTTGTCCAAGATATTTCTCCCGAACAAAATAATTTTGTCCAAGAATAATCCCACTATTTGAGTTGACAATAATAAGACCAAAATTGATTCAGTTACCGTCTTTACCGATTTCTAAAAGTCGATAACTGACTTAGAATTTTGGTCAATTGCAACTATCTCATTCCCTATAAGAGAATTAGAAGGAATTCTTAAAAGGAAAAATTATCAAGAACAAGCTAACCTTTGCGTTGACCGTTTCTAACAAGTCAATCTTAAGATATTCCAAGAATAAGTAGGCCTTATAGCCACTTAAACTTTTAACAAGTTTTTTTACATGCAACCTGCTCAACCTATAATCCAGCCTCTTAATTCCCTTTCCCTTTAACTTTTAAAGTCACTCCTACAAGTCACCACCCGACCATTACCTCTTCAGCTTCCCTCACATAGACCACGAAGGTCTCCTCACCCACCACCTCCTCCGATCCTCCATCAACATGGACAATTGCCTCAACCTAATATCTGAATCCATGTGACACATACTTAATTCTAAATAAGTTAATTGTAATTACTTTAAAAAGATAAAATCCTTGATTAATTGCATAACCA
Organism: Patellifolia procumbens; assembly: GCA_947645195.1. Lineage (NCBI taxonomy): Eukaryota > Viridiplantae > Streptophyta > Magnoliopsida > Caryophyllales > Amaranthaceae > Patellifolia > Patellifolia procumbens. Next base: position 267,192 of record CANSGD010000032.1, read on the forward strand.
TACGAAATAATTTCCTAATTATGTTAATTTTTGGAACAAATATTGATTAACCATAATCTCCCCATAAAACAGAAGAATGAAATTAAGTAAAAGAGTTAGAGAAAGAGAGAGATGTGATGAAGACGGAGCCTATGAAAGCACCATCAACAGAAAGTATTACACACTATACCGAAGAAAGAGAAGAAAATGCAGGAAATGGAGAAGGAAGCCATGAAAACCAATTTCAAATCTCACAATGGCATACGTTGTCCCAAAGCTGCTATGCTACTTTTATCCCTTAGAAATCGCCACCAATGTCAGGTTACTCCTCTTTCTCTCTCTTAAAATTAGTCTCTGAAATAACTTATCAAAAATGATTGATTTAGGAGAGAGATGATAAAGAGGTGGTTCAACAGCGTTTCCATAGGAGGAATTTGAAGCTCTCTAATATGCTTGCATTTGCGATGTAGATCGTCTTGCTGTTTTCTCTCCTCACTTTATTCCTCTTGCTTGCATTCAAATCCTGTTGAACATTTCAATACATGAATATCAATTTCTAACATTTCATACAAACTATTCACATGAAGAAGGAAAAATCAATTGATTTTGGGTCGATTATGCTCAATTTTGGAGAGAGTGCCTTGATCATCGGCTATGATTGATTTGTCGGCGGCGGCTGAAGCAGACAATGTCTGAGAAGAAGAAGAAGAATCAACGGCTTCAGCTACAAGAACAAAAGTTGTTGTTTCAAGGAGGAATTGAGTCGTTGTTTGAATAAGAGAGTAGGAGAAGATGAAAGAAAAGGAAGCTTATTTGCAATGGCAGAAAAGTGTAGCTGCTGGTGTTGATGATGAGAGAGAGAGATGAGTGGAGGTTGAAGACAAAAAATTTAATTTTTGTTATTTTTTTTCTAGATATGAAATTAAAAATTAAACATATCCCATGAATGAGACACATGTCACTTTAAACTAATAAAAAGGTTAATAAGAGGTAATAACCGATTTTGACTTGTCAAAAGCGGATGGGTATACAAGGTCTATTTATTCTTGAAATATCTTAAGGTTCACTTGTTAGAAACTGTCAATGCAAAAGGTTGGCTTATACTTGACAATCTTTCCTTCTTAAAACTATTGGCACCACAAAACTACTAATATTTGGTTTACATACATATAGTAATCTTTGTTGTGCTGTTTTTTTTTTGCAAATTGAAAATAACCTTTTGTATGAGTCATTTTGCAAAAAAACTACTTTACAACATATTATGTCTTTACACGAAGTACCTTATACTTCAATTGTTCTATTATTCTTGCAACACTTGAAATTTTTAGTCAAGCTCTATAAACTTTGATAACGTATCCTCATTATTTTATATGAAAAGAATAGTCATGTGAATCTTGTTAGATTCATCACAATGTGTGATTTTCGAATATCAATTTTTCTAGTTTATGGTAATATATAATTGAAGATACTAATGATCAAAGTAGAGCATGTGAGATCGAAAAATAAGTGTTGCAAACGAAAGAAGTATCACTTAACATGTTGCAAAAGGTGCGTAAGGTACTAAAGTAATTTTCAGTGAACAAAAAACTCTTGTTTACGAAATTGTGCTACATAACGACACGACCTAGACCATTATTGGATGCATCAATTGGTAAAACTGATTATACAAGGAATATCCTAGTACGAGGAAGATGTCCGTCGAAGTCAACGTGTTGGTCACTCGTAGTCAATAGACAAGCCTTTCGAAGTCAACGCATTTGGCACTCGAAGTTTATCATGTACCACCTATGAATTAGGGTGGTCGAAGTTTATCATGAACAACCTATAAATGAGGGTGGTCGAAGTTTATCACGAACCACCTATGATGGTGGATGGTCGAAGTTCATCATGGACAACCTATGATGGAGGAGGGTGGAAGTTTATCATGAACCCCCTGTGGTTGAGGGTCGTCAAAATCTCATCAGAACCCTTAGCCAGGATACGTCAAAATTCCTAACAAGCCTCTACTAATGAGGGTGGTCGAAATCCCACCAGAGCCCTTAGCCAGGGTACGTCAAATTCCTAAATGGCTTCTCCTGATAAGGGTGGTCGAAATCTCATTAGAACCCTTAGCCAGGGTACGTCCAATTCCTAAATAGCCTTTCCTAATGAAGGTAGTCGAAATCCCATCAGAACCCTTAACCAAGGTACGTTGAATTTCTCAATAGCCTCTTCAATTGAGGTATGTCGGAATTTGTACTTAGCCCTAAACAAGGGTTCGTCGAATTTTTAGAAGAAAAAATTTTCCGCTCCTCATCACAGTTTTGTCAGGATCCTAAAACTCCGACGTAGAGCGTGGGGCTAATGTTTGGGTGACACGGTCGTTGAACGTGCCAAATTAACAACCTAACTTAGCCTAATATAGGGTAAGAAAGGGTCGAATCCACGAGGAAGCAAGGATTAATCAAGGTTTTAAATGTGATTAAGCGAAATAGTGAACTAATTAGCTAACAATAAATTAAATGATTTGATTAAACTATAATAAGAAAACACTAGAGATAGGGGATTCGCTAGTTAACCATTAGCTAACCTATTAGTCAAGCCAAGGGGATTCATTAGGGTCAATAAAGAGACCAAGTCACTCAAATGTTTCCTAATTACTCTCTCGAGCTAATTAGGAGGACCTAATCTACCGATTTCACCTATTCTCATGGTAAATTCAATCAATTAAGTATTTCCACAACCTATAGTGATTCAATCAAAAGTCCTAGGAAGTCAACATCTATTCTCATGGTGACGTCAACCTATTGACTAGCTTAAGGTCAATCTAGGCTTCATTTCTCAATCCTTCACCTTAGATACCCAAATTAAGTTTAAATGGTGATCAATCAATTAAACATGGCATTATTTCTTTAAGCTAGGCAATCTAATTTCACCTAGGTCTAACCCCCAAGCTTGACTTTTGAGGTCAACTAGTGATCACCTAGGTCATCCCCTTCCCCTAGTTAGTAAATACTCTAAAGCCATAAAAGAAGTAAAATAAAAAGTTTGAAACATTAATGGAGATTCAACAATGGTGGAAAACATGAAAACAAACTAATAAGCAACTAATCACTACTAATCAATGCTAAATCAAAATAAACAAAGTATTAAAGAAAATAAAGAGTATAGGAAGATGAAATACTCAATTAGATGATGATTCAAAGATAAAGTTCCATTGAATTAGCTTCAAAACTCCATTGTTGAACTTCTAGATCTACTTTCTCTCACTAATTTCTACTTCTCTCTCTAAAACTCTCTCTAATTAAAACTAATTAATATTCTGAAATAAAGCTTAGTTTTCTATTATTACAAAAATGGGTTTAAATACCCCAAAGTACTATGTACAAAGCCATAAAACACAAAACCGAAACCGTCCGAAAAAACCCGAAATCGACCGAAACTTGCCGAAAGAGCAATGGAGCGGGCGCTCCACAAACGCTCCACCCCGCTCCATGCTACTGCTTCCCTGCTTCAATGTCTGGGCTATGAAGAGGTCGCTCCTTAGCAAATGGAACGACCGCTCCCCCTGTTCTTGTCCCAATTCATCACGCCTAATCAAGCAACACTTGAAACAAGGTTAGATAAGGGGAGGGGGGATGCAAATGCTCTAAAAACTAATGCAAAACGTGAAATCATGAAAAAGGAAGCAAATGGGAAAAAGGAAGCTACATGGCGTAAAATGCAACTAAATGACCTAAAACTAATCTTAATTAATAAGTCTAAAACCCACTTATCATTGGGCCCATCCCAGTCATGGCCCACTTTATCAGTGAAATGTTACTGTTTTATCCCTGGGGTTTCCAGGCCAGGAAGTACGGCTTTATGTCAAGCCCACTAACAAGAAGGCTTTCATGACGTCATCACCTTCGCCAAGTGACATCACCCAAGTACCACCTATAAATAGTATTTTGACTTGATCATTCAGGTACGTTTTTCCAGAAATTCCAACACATTTACTTGTACTACTCTCTGACTGCTACCTGAGCTCAGATCTGACTTAAGCATCGGAGGGACGATCCCGGGTACAACCCCCGGGGTAGTACCTCAGACTTTCATTGTTAACTACCCTAAGCTGGAATGGACTCCCCGAACTACAAATTCACTGTTTTTCTTCGGACCCAAAACTTCTTTGAACAACAAAACATAGAAGGATTGAGATTTTATCGCTCGTGTAAAATCGTATCAACTTACTTAGAATTTTACAACGGAAAATCATTTAAATAAAGTACTTCAACACTTAAGTATTTGAAAGTCAAACTTAAAACAAACCTCAAAGTCAAACTTAATTCAAAAGAACTTTAGAACAACGTAAAATATAAATCTAATAAAATAATATTAGACTAAAATTATAAATAAATGCAGCTAAAGGTTAGAGAAACATTCTCTCCAAACTATCGCTTAAGTCCCCAATAGATGCATCATCAACTTCAATCTGTAGTAGGCAATACTCTATTGAAGAATTGCTCGGCAATAACAGGTCATTACAGGATCAATGAGGAACATCCATGATCGACAAACAAGAAAGCACGTACAAAGCAAGGCTGAGTACATGCATAATAAACAAAACAGATAAACATAGCATGATACTAATAAATATTAAAACATGAGTAATAATAAATAATAAAACATCAGACTAACTAGACTTAACTTGGCTCCACAAAACCAACAGAGTAATTAAATAGTAAATTGCATAAGCAATATATCGGGTTGTCCGACCAAACCTTGTCGTCACTAAGAAGACGAAGCAATAGGCATGACTCCATACTCCCCATAACCAATGATATGAGGTAAGGAAATACAGTCCCAAGATCAAAATAGATGAGATCAAGATCTATCCTAAGTTGTCAAAACACCAAAATCAATGCATAAATATCATAATATAACTCAGTTACATTAACAATCTATATTAAGCCATAATTCATACTTTTACCCAAACCCTAGATAGGAAACTACTCACCAATCATGAATTCTAAACAAACAATATTAATTAGGGTAAACATGATTAACAGTAAGAAAGAAAATAGAGAAGAGAGTAAGAAATAATACTTGGATTAATTGAAGTTTCAATCTTCAAAAGCAATGATAATGGATAAGAATAAGTATTTGAGATTTTTTTGGGTGCTAAAACTTAAGAGAGTAATGTTAAGTATTCGATAATTACATCATAATGAATTTACGCTACTTATAGTCTTTCATTAAAGTCGACTAAAAAAACGAATAAAATCGCGAACTACAGGTCCACACGGTCGGCCGTTTGGACCTAATTCCCTAGAATTAGTAACTTCACAGCAAACATTCAGCCTCCGTAAAAATCAGGACCCATGGTCGTGGGCAAAAACTAATGGCCGTGGGCTCTTTAGGACATCGAAACAGTTCTGAACTACTACTCTCTGCCTCTTCCTTCAAGAGGCTACACGGCCGTGTAATATTACACACGACCGTGTAGACCTAACTTTATGCCCACTTTGCATCCAGCTCCCATCATATCTTCTAGTCAGTAAATAGCTCCCAAAACCTGTTTATTAGCTTGAAACACATCCAAAAACAACTAAACAGTTTGTAAAGCAACAATGAAGCTCGTACATGATAGAAATCATGCAATCCTATCTCTAAATGCTCTAAACTACATGAAATGACACTACAATTATCCAACAAATATGCACAATAAAAGGCCTATCAGGGGATGAAAAATTTTAATGGTTTGGACTCCTCTAACCCAAATTTAAAACCATTTATATACTAACCTAAACCATTTAAATTAATTGCTAACTTTCAAAGTCCAACTTAATAAAACAATTGATTGCATAAAAACATTAAATAATCATCTGACTTTAAAACATTCAGCGCTTAAGAAATTAATTATTTAAATACCAAAAATATTTATAAATATACTTTAATTATATTTATAAAATTCATAAAATCACGGAGGATTACTATCTACCTCTCATAAATGAAATTTCGTCCCGAAACTTGGCACGAAAACTCTCACTATTTAAAAATATTTACTTCAAACCTCCATTCGAAAATACTGGTGTCATAACTTGTGCACACTTTAATGATTTAAAACCACCTTGTGTCACTACATGGATACGTTTTCCAAAGTCAAAAAACCAATTTATTTTACACTAACATATGCAAATCGCCGGTATAAGCGTAAAAATGTGTAAAAATATTATAAAATAGGACAAAAAGCGCAAAATTCTTTCTCATTCTACCCCTTTTAAAGGGACGAGTTACGCCCTCATAACTCACCTGAACAAACAGGTTGGAATACTTCCTTTTCATTTCATCTTCGGCTTCCCAAGTTGTCTCTTCGCACTCATAGTTAGACCAAAGCACTTTCAAAATGTTCACATCCTTATTGCGTGTACTACACACCTTTCTATCCAAGATTTTTAAAGGTCTTTACTCATACGTGAGGCTACTATCCATTTGGATCCTTTCAGGCTCCAAGACATGATTCTTATCGGGAATATATCTCTTAAGCTGAGAAATATGAAATACATCATGCATATTCTCAATTTCCATTGGTAAAGCCAACTTGTAGGCTACCTTTATCACACTCTGCAAAATCTCATATGGCCAACGTACTTGGCACTCGATTTGCCTTTCTTACCAAATCTCAATATGCCTTTCGTTAGTGATACTTTCAAGAACACCTTATTTTCAACAACAAATTCATCTACTCTTCTCTTCAAATCGGCATAGCTTTTCTACCTATCTTGGGCAATTTGAATCCTAGCTTGAATCACCTTCACATTGTTTACAGTCTCCTCAAGAAACCCATAACCAATACTATATTTTCACTAAAATTATTCCAACAAATGAGAATTCTACACTTCCTTCCATACAACGCCTCAAATGGGACCATCTTGATGCTTGCATGATAACTATTGTTATACGAAAACTCGATCAATTCAAAGTAATCTTCCCAACTTCCTTGGAAATCAATCGCTCATGCTCTCAACATGTCTTTCATTGTTTGATTGTCCCTCTTAGTCTGACCATCCATCGCAGGATGAAGCGTATAATCATCTTCGACGTCGTTCCAAGATTCAACTGGACCTTTTGCCAATTTGGAGAGAAACCTTGAATCACAATCAGATTTGATATCCTTCTGGACTCCATGTAGTCTCACTACGTGCTTCATCTACGTCTTAGAAAGTTGATTCTTCTTCCATGTCTCCTTGATCGGAATGAACATGACATATTTCATCAATCAATCTATGATAACTGTTGTGGGCAAACTCTCTTTGTCACGTGACCAGGAGGGTGGCGTATTTTAGCAAGGCATTGATCTATAAATTATTAACTAATGGCTCAAGACACAGGTCTGGCACGTGAAGCAGGATGTGGGGAAGCTGAAGACTGGGTCTACAACGGATAGAAGTGGACGCCTATTTTTTAGGATGTTGTTAGCTTGAAGTTCTATCCACTAGGGATTCTGTTAGGTTTAATTAGCGGCTAGTGTACGTATATGTAATTAGTGTAAATACTAAGCTTAGCTCATTGTACAGGATTACGACATAATTGCTATTGCTCACTTATTTTCTTATTCATTCAATCAACGATTATTGTTTCATTTTTCTTTGTTGTTCATTCGTATTTAATATTTATTGGTTGTGGATATTGAACCGTCGACCTTATCAACCTCTCCGACGAATTGCCCGTCCAGAGTAAATTCGTCCAAAACAATTTGATGTCCACCGTGGGGCCTAGGATTCTGAAATAGCCTCAATACTCACATAAAAATCACTCTCACAAAATTCAACCTCACGGAAAGTCAAGATAACAGCCTAGCTGAAATCAACCAAAGGTTCGACATGATGGCCGGACGACTGGACGAACTGGATGCGTTAAAAGTCCGCATATCTGAGATGGACGCGCTGAAAGAGAAGATGTCGATCCTGCAACGAGAGAACGACGCCTTGCGCTCCCAGATCCAATCCGTAGCGTCGATCGCTTTGAACTCCAAGTCCGTCTATTGGCGCGACATTAGCGAAGTATCCTGTCGCCTCAGCCTGGAGGAGCGAGTGCCCTCTCCCTAACCTAATCATCTAATAACTATCGTCCCGGACAATCACGGACACTTGCTGCTAGCCGGCTCCCCTGTGCTGGAACAAGTGGTGGACCTACCGCCACTTCATCAGAATATGACTAGGGCCGAACAGACGCCCCCTTGCAATGTTCGCTGCTTTCAGCACCTCGGACATAGTAACGACCACCCCAGTCAGGTCGTCGCCTAACCCCGCTCGATGACAACTCCTCAGATGGCTCCTCCAAGGCCCAACTCCAACAGAGAGATATTGGTCAGCAACAACCCAGGACGTTCTGTTACCTTCATGACACCCATTCAGAGCGTCCCGACAAGGACGTTACTCAGTCCCAGACGACACCACGTGCACCCGACGCATACGAACATCTCGATCAAAAGGTCCTAATGCTACAATCCCTCATCAACAAGATACCAGGAGTACCAACCCCACTGATGGAAGCTTTGCCAAACAGCCTCGTAGATTCACCCTATGCAGAGTGCATAGATATCGTGGACATCCCCAAAAGGTTCTCTACTTACAACATGAAGATGTACGACGGGACGATGGATTCGGACGAGCACATTGCTCAGTATAAGCAAAGAATGATAACTATCCCCGTCCTAAGAGAAAAGAGAGAAGCCTGCCTCTGTAAAGGCTTTGGGTCAACCCTGTCGGGCCCTGTATTATAGCGGCTGATCACCCTTCCCAACGGGAGTATACCTAGTTTTGCTGAGCTCGTCAACATGTTCAACCAATAGTTCGCCAGCAGCCGCAGTCTCGAGAAGCAGACCCGTGACTTTTACAGGTTCGTTCAAAAACAAAACGTGACCCTCATGGAGTACTTGAACAAGTTCAACAGGGAGAATGTGTCCATCCCACGATGCGACATAGTAACTGCCATAAAAGCGTTCCGGCAAGGACTTCTGGGCGACAACGATCTTTACAGAGACTTGACAAAGTAGCCTTGCACTGCTTTTGAGGATGTACAAGCAATGACCTTGGCCCAAATCAGATTGGAGGAAGACCTTGACTCGAGGATGGAGTTCTCAAGCTACGACAGATCCAACAGGAAGTCCACATACAACAAAAGACCTGACAACAGGTACAAGCCATATGGACGAGCCAACGACGAAGCACAGGTCGCCCTGGTTGACGGCGAAAGAGACGACTGGAAGGAAAGCCCAGACTTGCCCCTAAAGATCAAGGTATACAACTTCTGCGTCAACACCTCAGGCTTGGTCAAACACTTGATGAACATGGGAGAAGTACTAAGATGGCTCGAAAAGTCCAACAAACCAGGAGACAAGAACGACCAGACGAAATGGTGTGACTACCACCAAGAGATCGGCCACCTGACCAACGAGTGTGTCTCCCTCAAAAGAGAAGTAGCCTACCTGCTACGCGCTGGACACTTGAAATACGTCATGTCGGACAAAGCCAAAAGCGTCGTTAATAGAGACCAAAACTCTTCTAAACTCAAACCTCCCCCTCCTCCTATTCCTTTTAAAACTGTTAATGTAATAATTGGTGGATCTGACGTTTGTCGTTTAACCTATTCTGCAGCGAAGAGACACGCAAAGGAGTGCAACATGGACAAACCAACTCCCAGGCCCAGGAAAGCAGCATGCAACGACCAACAGATCACCTTCGACGAGTCGGACGCATATGACGTGTTAGACGTCCATCATGATGTACTAGTAATCTGCTTGACCATAGGAAACTGCCTACTCAAAAGGATTCTCGTAGACAACGAAAGTTCCGCGAACATCATCACCTTGGACGCCTTGACTGAAATAGGTAATCATGGACATCATCACAAAAAGTCCACTCACTACAAGAATAATGGCATGGCACCGTGATCCAAACTACGTATATAAGTAAGGTAGTTTACTTGCTTACTCAAGAGAGTAAGGAAATAGGACCTCGTTTTCAGAAAGATCAGTGAATTTCGTTGCCTATCCGCGCTCACTCATCATTCATAGCAGAAAAATCGCTCACTCACTCATATCTGAAAACGCAGGCGGAGACTCTCTTCAAACTTACTTGACGAGGAATGCTACACCAATCGTCAGAGATGCTGCACCTCGTTCTGTCGCCATGGTCATTCATGAAGTGGGGGATGGACATAGTAGGCAAGCTACCTCAAGCACCAGGGAAACGAGTCTTCATGCTGGCTATGACCGACTACTTGTCCAAATGGATTGAAGCTGAACCATTCAGAACAGTCAAAGACAAAGAGGTAATTTCTTTTATTAAGCGTAACATGTTATGCAGGTTTGGAATTCCAAGTGAGATCATATGCGACAACGGATCCCAATTCATAAGCAAAAAGACACCAAGATTCTGCGATCAATGGAACATCAAACTTTACAAATCAACGCCAAGATATCCCCAGTCGAACGGACAAGCAGAGGTGAGCAACAAGATAGTCATCAACAACTTGAAAAAACGTTTAGAGAAAGCAATAGGAAAATGGGCTGAATAACTCCCTCTCATCCTGTGGTCAGATAGGACGACGACCAAGAACGCCACAGGGCAGACTTCTTTCTGCTTGGTATACGGATGTGAAGTCGTCATACCCCCAGAGGTAAGTGTCCCAACAGCTCGATATGGTTTAATGACGTCTGAGCAGAATGATCAGGTCCTCAGCCACGACCTAGATACCATTGACGAGATACGAGACGTAGCCAAGGTAAGAATGACAGCTTACCAGCAAAGAATAGCAAGCAGTTAAAATCAGAACGTCAGATTGAGGATGTTCCAGTTGGGAGATTGGGTCTTGCGAAAAGTGTTCCCAAAGACTAAGGATCCTAATGATGGGAAGTTTGCGGACAATTGGGAAGGTCCATACCAAATCAACAAGATAGTAGGACAGAGGGATATGCACTAGTAGACGAGAAAGGTACTCCTGTTCCGCGAAGTTGGAATGCCTACAATCTCAAACAGTACCATTTCTAAACTCTCACCCCTTTTTAGTTTTACATGTTTCCTTAGTTTATCTTTTTTGTTTTATGTTTTTATTCTTTATTTACTTCTTTCCAACACATACTCACTCAAGCGTCGGAGGGCCGTTGGTCTAACCAACGGCCAGCCCTTCTTCTATGATGGAATACAAGGACGAGCGGACGCCAAGTTGCCTGCAAAACGACGCCAGGTACATGGGTAAAAACAGAAGCCAGGTATGACATCCCCTTATAAATTAGTTCATGTTTATTTTTACAAACATTCACTGACTTGAGCGTCGGAAGGCCGTTTATCTAACCAACGGCCAGCCATTCATCTACAATGGATATGCGGAGATTAGAATATTGTCAAGATAGACGTCTGGTTATACAACAGACAATGCCTCACAAAAATAGAGAAACTGCAAATAGGGCAGATGTCATCTATCCTTACCAGGTGCACATTTTCCATCCTTAATTTTATTGAATTACCTTTGACATCGAACATATACTGACTTGGGCGTCGGAGGGCCATTGGCTTGTCCAACGGCCTAGTCCCCTATTCACCCTGCTTTTTCACCAGATCATTGGACGACAAACGGAGTAAATAACGGACAGGCCGTCACATGTAACATATGCATACAAACGTCCGTCTTCCTTTCTAGACCAGACGACGGAAACAAAATGACATCACATATAATGGACAAGTTGTGCAGCACATACAGACGCACGAACGTATGAACGACAGAACAAGTAACAAACGTACATCGAAAACGTCATGCAAATGTAAGATTTCATACGTTATGCATAAATCCCCAAACTGTTTAAACCCTACCACTTACCTCAAACCAAATAGTCCATCAAAGCATAAAAGCATACCAATAAACAACACAAACTAAAAACAAATAAAAGCATTATCCAACTTCGAACCAAAGCTAGTAAAAACAGATTATCCCTACAAACGGCAAAGCGGACGCAACCGCCCGAAATAAACCATTCAACATACTTATCTCTCCACTGTCTTCTCCAAGATGACGTTTGTCCCTCCATCCTGTTCAACCTGCTCGACCGCTGGTACCTTCGGCGTCGGAGCTGAGTGAACAACCCCCTCCTCAGCTTGGTTCTCTTCCTCTTCCATACCAGAATTAGCACCAGCGAAATCTTTCTCGAACATAGCAATATCCTCATCTGGCCTCCAATCGACGTGTCGTCCCGCCTTAGAATCCTTCATCAGATCCGTCCTGGCTTTCCAAGTGTAGTACTGATAAGAGGTTTTTAGTGCGTCGTTAAGGCACTAAGAACCGCTTAGCAAACACAATTTATAAACCTAACGAGCAACTACTAAGTACGTAGTAATGGCAAGTCAAGGGTCGAACCACAAGGAAATTGGGATTGACTATAGTCCACTAAGTCCAAAACTACCTAAGTGAAGGGTTTTTGGGGGGGTTTAAGATTGAATAGATTACCAACTAATTAACTAGCTAATAAATACCGACTAATAATTAAATAGGAGAATTAATATGATAGAGAAAACACTAGAGCTTGGGTTACTCGCATGAACTCGGGTAAGACACGACACAAATGCAACTACGAAGCTATAGAGAATAACATGCAAGGTTAAGTTTCCCTTTAAAGTCCTTGAGTCCTCTCTCGAATGGTCCTCAAGAGCAATCGATTAATCAATCGACTAAATCTTCTCTCGAATGGTCTTTAGCCAATTGATTAATGGATTCAATCTGATTGGAAAACCCCTAAATAGGATCCTCTTAATTTCTACCCAATCTCTTGGTCTAGAAATTAAGTTGATTCATAGGAATGACTAGACAACAACAATCAATTAAGAGTAATTGAAATCTAAGCCCTAGCATAAACTTGATCAAGGTCTACCCTAAGGTGTCAAAACACCAAGAACAATGCATATTAGACATGAAATAAGCAATTACAAGAACATCTCAATTAGCCCCTAATTCATGCTTTCACCCAAACCCTAGATTAGGAACTACTCACTAACCATGGATTCTAAGCAATTAAGATTCAATAAAGTAAACATCATAAACAAAGCAATAAAATTAAAGGAAAGAGATTGAAGAGAAATTACTTGAATTGATTATCGAATTCGATCTTCAAAGATTAAACAATTGAGTTAACTAGTGTTTAGAGAGAGTTTAGGGCTAAGAGAGAGTAATTAGAAAACTAGTGTATGAAGTAATAGTCGAGTCTCTAACTACAAAACTAATTAAAAGCTTTATTAAACTAATACGGAAAAATGGGGTCAACACCCGAAGTCAGGTCACCACGGTCGTGGTGCCTTAAAGTTGTCCAGGCAGAAGCTAATCTCCAAACGGACTGACTCGACGAAGTCAGGTCACCACGGCCGTGGTGATTTTGCCACGACCGTGGCCCCTGACTTTCATAGGATCAGTTCCAAATCTTCAACAGTCTGTTTTGCTTGCTACAGGTCCCCACGACCGTGGTGATTTCACCACGACCGTGGTGACCTACTGGTCAGCGGACAGCTCAACTTCGAACGATTATATCTCTCTCGTCTCTTACCGGAATGGGGCTCATGACCAGTCGTTGGAAAGCTATCGAAATGAGCTAACACCTCCCTCTAAAATCACCTTAATCCGATTTATAGATCAAACGTTATGTCTATTTGAAGTTCAACAGTCCACAACTAGTCTTCTAATGATCATATGACTTCAAAAACCTGCTAGTTAGCCTGGAAATCATCCAAAAACAACTAAACAGATAATGAAGCGACAATATAACTCAAAGGTGACAAAAACCATGCAATCCTAGGCTTAAATGCTCTAAACTACATACAAGGACACTAAAAAGACCTACAATTAAGCACAATAAAGTGCTTATCAAACTCCCCCAAGCTAGTCCAATTGCTTGTCCTCAAGCAATGCAAATCAAATTCAAGGGTAAGAGTTCAATGACTCCTCACAATAATACGCATGCCAAGATAGAGAATAAAGACCTTTCAAACCTTTTCATCAATAAATGCAAAACACTATCAAGTCCCAAAGTTTATAGCACAAGGAAAAGCAACCAAATCTTACCACTAGTTCTCCCCCAAGCTTGGCTCAGTCATATACATGGTAGCTCTCACTTTAGTCATGTGCACTTCTCTCGTGTGTTTAAATGGGTCAAATGAACGCTCAAAGCTCAATTCCATTGACTATATCCTACCATAAGCTTGCATATCATCTCACCCTCCATCGCATAAGGACCAAAGTTTGCATCAAGAATCAAGAGGACTTAGTCAAGGTTGTAATGTAGGCTTAAGGTGAGGGTGTGGTAGCATTTGGGATCGTGGTGTTAACGAGGGGAAAGTGAAACTTCCAACTCGGCACCTTTCTAAAAGAACAAAACCAACCCTGCTAAAATTTAAACGCTTTACACAACCAATCACAAGCACTCCTCAAATTTTAGCATCCTAATTTCCCTTATTGCGATTTTTTAACACACCACAAATCCTTTTTTTTTTTCTCTTTTTCATTCATTTTTTTATTTCTTTTTTTTTTTTGTGTGGATTGTAGTGATTTTCTAAGAAGGGAGAAAATGAGAACTTCAATGTATGGAAAGGAGGCGAACTCAAACAACACATGAGTTTTAACCAAACACAAAGTAGAACACCTACACCAAGTCATTCTCGTAACACCCATCAATATGTTTCACCCCATCTAAGTAGTTTCACAATCCCCTAGGTAAGGAGATAAGTAATATGGTAGAGATGTGGTTAACAAAGAAAACAAGCTTAGGCTCACAGGGGCTTCAAAGGAGGATAAGTAGGTGAGGGTGGCCTTTGGCAATGTAGCTCAAGTAACATGAAAGCCTCAATCACATTCAAGACGCAAACAAGTCAAGCGTATTCAAGGAGAATCAATGCAAGTTCTTGAGAATGGTCGTCAAGGAAGAGCATCACACATCAAGTAGAAAAGACTGAAAAGATGTCAGTCTAAAAGGCTCAAAGCATATCCTCACAAGGCATAGCTACCAAAATCAGTCGAACCGCATAAAGGGGGAGAACAATCATACCACAACCAATCGATTCCTTGGCCTACTAGAGACTATCAAAGCATTTCCTTTTTCAGTTTTCAGGTCATCAAGAAGAACACATGCGTACCAATGGTGGAGTTCTAAGCTAAATGCAATCTATATGCATCCTAAACATGATACTAAATACTAAAATGCAACCTAAACATGACACTAAGATGCAACTAATGCAAACTATATGCAACTAATATATACATCCTCCCCCAAGCTAAACCACACAGTGTCCTCACTGTGAAAAGTCTAATGATAACAATAGCAAGGGAGGGAAAAAATCCCGCCTCAATGGTCGGGAGGGGGGTCGGGAACCACGTGAGTAGAGCTTTGCCCCTTAAGGTCATCAATCGAGCTCCCAATGACATCTTTATATTTTTGCAATATCTTAATCAATTCAGGTATAGAGATGTCATCAAGAGCCGAGTCAACAATAACAGGATAAGTATATGCATCATCAAGGAAGACATACTTAAGGGAGGGGGGAAGGGGTTTGAACTCTACCTGGGGAGGAGGCTTAGTACTCTCCTCCTTAGCAACAGAAGTGGCTAGGACATCAAATCCCGACCCAAGTGTTGCCTCCACGGTAGCACCATCGAGAAGCATAGAGGACTCTTTCACCTCTTCCATATCTAATCTCGGCTCCTCAGTGATAGAAGTATATGGCTCATCATCAGTGTGAGCTTCTCTCTCAAACCTTCCATTTCGCTCTCCACATGACCAACCCGACAAACGCTCTCTATCATGGGTCTCTTTAATGTTTTGGAGAACTCAAACACAACCTTCTCATTGGCTACCTCAACCGTGATTGTATCATTTCTGCAATTTATTACGGCACCCAATGTCTTAAGAGCTTCTCTTCCAAGAATGAGAGGAGTCTCCGGATCTTCCTCCATATCCATCACCACAAAATCACACGGCACCAAGACATGCCCAACTTGTATCGGAACATCCTCCAACTCACCATGCGGCGCTCTCAAAGATCGATCCGCCAATTGAATAGTCTTCCTTGTAGGAAGAAGAGGGAAGTTTAGGCGCTTAGCAATGGATAGAGGCATCAAACTCACACTCGCACCCAAATCGGCCAATGCACCCTTAGGCTCGAGGTTACCTATCTTCACCGGCAAAGTGAAGCTTCCGGGGTCTCTTTGCTTCTTAGGCATATCTCATTGCACTAGAGAACTTACTTGGTATGGCAATTTGATAACCTCGTCTTCAACCTTCCGTTTGTTGGAGAGGATCTCCTTCATGAACTTGGCATAGGCTGGCATTTGAGACATGGCCTCAAGGAATGGAATGTGTATTTGAAGGCCTTTCATAACTTGGAGGAACTTAATGAATTTGTCGCTCAATTTCCTCTCCACTAACCTTTGAGGATATGGGACCAGTGGCACACAGGGCTTAGGTGGAGGAGGAGTTGACAATGGGGCTTTGTCACCAACTTGCTCATGAGTTTCCTTATCTTCTCTTCCTTTCTCAACATCAACCTCCCTTTCATCTTCCTCAACTTGATTGTCATTCTCAACCACCTCAATCTCACTTCCTTCACTCTCATTGGGCATCTTGGGGCCCTCATAGTTCGTTCCCGACCTCAAATAGATAGCTTTACTTGATGTAGGTTGGGGTTAGAAATGAGTTGGCTTTGAAGTTGATTTGTGGGGTTAGAGGGGTTTTTATCGGCCACTTGAGCCAATTGGGTTTCAAGCATTTTGGTGTGAGCTTGCAACTCTTGAAACCTTTGGTTATGATTTGAAGAGCTTGGCTTTGAAGAGCAAGGGTTTGGGTGATGGTTTGGAGTTGTTGGAGAATTTGGGAGGTAGGGTCGGAGGATGGAGTAGGTTCGAGATTTGGCTTAGGAAATGGTGGGTTTAGAGGGGCTTTTTGGAAGTTGGATCTTTGATGAGGGACTTGGTAAGTATTAGAGCTTTGAGAGGAGGGTCCACCTTGATTGTAGCTATGATTGAACCCTTGTTGAGGTGGATTCCAACCTTGTTGAGGTTGGTTGAAGCCTTGGTTGTATCCTTGTCGAGGTTGTTTCCAACCTCCTTGTTGATTGCTTCTATACCCTTGGTTACCTTGATAACCTTCTCCTCTTGAGTTCATAGCCGCCACATGCTCTGACTGAGATCCTCCACAGTAAGAGGTATCATGGTTTGTACCACCACATATGTCACAAGATAAAGCATTCACTTGTGAGGGACTTGATGATGCAAGGGTGATCTTGAGCTTCTAGTCAAGTTGATCCATCTTCGCTTGAATTTGATCCATTGGGTCCAACTCAAACTTGCCACCCTTCTTAGGTTGAGCTCCTCTCCTTCTTCCACCCCATGAGTAGTTCTTGATCACTTCTTCTATGGTGGACTCTAATTGGTCTTGCGGGATCTTAGAAAGTTGACCTCCCGCTCCAGCATCAAGGTTAGCACGTGACATAGGATCAAGACCATCATAGAAGAACCTCATGAGTAGATTTTGATTGAACTCATGGTGAGGGCACGAACGAATCAATTCCCTAAACCGTTCCCAAGCCTCCGCAAGTGTCTCATCACATTCTTGCTCAAAGGAGGAGATCTTCCTCCTAATATCTGCTATTTTCGACTCTGGGAAATAGTTCTTCAGAAAAGCCAATGTAACTTGCTCCCATGTAGTGAGGGAGTTGGTAGGCAAGCGCTTGAGCCAAGATTTTGCCTTTCCGGAAAGAGAAGACCGGAAGAGATGCATCTTGATGTAGTCTGGATAGACATCATTCGTCGTTATCATAGCACAAATCTCCAGAAACCGATCAAGATGATCAAGTGGATCTTCATCCGACCCTCCACAAAATTGCTTTGCTTTCACCATCTGTGTGAACTGAGGGTGAATGCTGAAATTTGTAGTGGTTGTGGGGAGTCGAATTCCACCCTGTAAAACATAGGACCCCGGATTTCCGAAATCCATGAAAAGCTGTGCATTTTCCTCACCCATATCTGATTCACTTTCACTTGTCGAACTTGATATTGGTGAAGCTGGTGCAGAACTCAAGGTCAGCCGTTCCAAACCTCCCCGAAGCTTTCGCAAGGTGCGATTGATTTCCGGATCTAAATGTAAGATGGGTGAGCCGTGAGCTCTCCTTCGCATGTACCACAACAAAGCTAAGCGGAGGATTAGCGAATAACAACACAATAAAAAAATAAAAGAAAAAAAAATCACTTAAGCAATACTAAACTCAAGTAAACTTCACTCAATAGCACAATTTCTCCGGCAACGGCGCCATTTTGATAAGAGGTTTTTAGTGTGTCGTTAAGGCACTAAGAACCGCTTAGCAAACACAATTTATAAACCTAACGAGCAACTACTAAGTACGTAGTAATGGAAAGTCAAGGGTCGAACCACAAGGAAATCGGGATTGACTATGGTCCACTAAGGCCAAAATTACCTAAGTGAAGGGTTTTTTTTGGGGGGGGGTTTAAGATTGAATAGATTACAACCTAATTAACTAGCTAATAAATACTGAGTAATAATTAAAATGGAGAATTAATATGATAGAGAAAACACTAGAGCTTGGGTTACTCGCACGAACTCGGGCAAGACACGACACAAATGCAACTACGAAGCTATAGAGAATAACATGCAAGGTTAAGTTTCCCTCTAAAGTCCTTGAGTCCTCTCTCGAATGGTCCTCAAGAGTAATCAATTAATCAATCGACTAAATTCTCTCTCGAATGGTCTTTAGCCAATTGATTAATGGATTCAATTTGATTGGAAAACCCCTAAATAGGATCCTCTTAATTTCTACCCAATCTCTTGGTATAGAAATTAAGTTGATTCATGGGAATGACTAGACAACAACAATCAATTAAGAGTAATTGAAATCTAAGCCCTAGCATAAACTTGATCAAGGTCTACCCTAAGGTGTCAAAACACCAAGAACAATGCATATTAGACATGAAATAAGCAATTACAAGAACATCTCAATTAGCCCCTAATTCATGCTTTCACCCAAACCCTAGATTAGGATCTACTCACTAACCATGGATTCTAATCAATTAAGATTCAATAAAGTAAACATCATAAACAAAGCAATAAAATTAAAGGAAAGAGATTGAAGAGAAATTACTTGAATTGATTATCGAATTCGATCTTCAAAGATTAAACAATTGAGTTAACTAGTGTTTAGAGAGAGTTTAGGGCTAAGAGAGAGTAATTAGAAAACTAGTGTATGAAGTAATAGTCGAGTCTCTAACTACAAAACTAATTAAAAGCTTCATTAAACTAATACGGAAAAACAGGGTCAACACCCGAAGTCAGGTCACCACGGTCGTGGTGAAATCACCACGGTCGTGGTGCCTTAAAGTTGTCCAGGCAGAAGCTAATCTCCAAACGGACTGACTCGACGAAGTCAGGTCACCACGGCCGTGGTGATTTTGCCACGACCGTGGCCCCTGACTTTCATAGGATCAGTTCCAAATCTTCAACAGTCTGTTTTGCTTGCTACAGGTCCCCACGACCGTGGTGACCTACTGGTCAGCGGACAGCTCAACTTCGAACGATCATATCTCTCTCGTCTCTTACCGGAATGGGGCTCATGACCAGTCGTTGGAAATCTATCGAAACGAGCTAACACCTCCCGCTGAAATCACCTTAATCCGATTTATAGATTAAACGTTATGCCTATTTGAAGTTCAACAGTCCACAACTAGTCTTCTAATGATCATATGACTTCAAAAACCTTCTAGTTAGCCTGTAAATCATCCAAAAACAACTAAACAGATAATAAAGCGACAATATAACTCAAAGGTGACAAAAACCATGCAATCCTAGGCTTAAATGCTCTAAACTACATGTAAGGACACTAAAAATGACCTACAATTAAGCACAATAAAGTGCTTATCAAGTACCCAGCTGCATCCTCCACTTCATCCTTGACTTTGTCCACTTCGTCCACTAAATCCTTAGATTTGGCACGTTCAAATTGTAGTTGTTCCGAAGCCACCTTCAACCTTAGCTTAAGAGACTTTTCGACCTCAATCAGACATTTTATCTCGGTCTCTTGCCGAACAACTTTCTAGATGCCAGCTAAGCTAGCTTGAAGACCCTGTCACACGGGGGAATTTCATAAAACACTAAAAACAACAGCCACGCATGTTTTAAGAAAACAAAAACATAACATGAACGTCACATACCTGAAACAAAGACGTAGCGCCATCGGCCAACGGAACAGCGTCCCACCCAGATTGGGCGGCAGGAAACAACAGCTTCTGGACGTCTGGGGGCGTCGCTTTCTTCAACGGAGTGCCAAAGTCTGCGGGGAGTTCAAAGGAGAACTTTCGCTTGCCACCAACGGACGACGTGGGAGTCGTCAGCAAGGGTGGAGGAACGAAGGTAGTACGCGGCGGAGGAGGAGGAACAGAAGGGCTTCCACTGGGAGTGTTTCGAGAACGTCGGAGAGCTAGCAGTTCATGTGCCGACATATTGGTCGCAACGAACCTCGTCGTCCTAGTAGTTTCTGTGGTAGACGATGAAATGAGACGTATGCATTTCACACACCATACAGACAAAGTGTTAAACGATGTAACACTTGACATTTGTGACTCAACTGCGCGTTCGAGGCTTTTCACGTTCTTGGGCGGGCTAGGAGATGCAGATGGGGGCACTAGAATTTGGATGTCTTCGTCGTCCTCGTTCTCAATGCTGACAGGGTATGTCCTTTCGGACTCCGGCAACTGCAAGAAGATCTCTGTGACACCTTGGGATTCTGGACGAGGAACGAACAACTTTAATTCGAAATCTGCGGAGATACAAAAGTAAGAACGTCAACAAAACAAGAAAAGAAAAGACGTCACGAAGAGCGGTAAATACCTTTTACAACCCATTCAGACTTTAACATTTTTCCTTCTTCTCCCAAACTCTTTCTCTCTATGAAAAAGAACCTCTCCATCCACCCTCAGTCATTAGCGTCTATTTTTGTAACAAGGGCGGTCCTACCCTTTCTTAACTCCAGATTTATCCTCCCCCTCCCCACTGTTTTAATGGAGTAAGAGTAGGCTAAATCTTCTACCAGAAACTCTACCCCTGTTTTCATTGAAAGAATCTCCAGTGATCTTAAAATTCGCCAAACCTGAGGCATGAGTTGGCATACAGCCACAGGGACAACCTCTAAAAAGAAACGAACTAAAGAAGAAAAGGGAAACCTATAACCCAAAGTGAACGGGTATTCGAAGAGGGTTATCCACCCTTTACAGAATAAGTCGGGTCGTTGGTCTTGCTTTGGTAGACGCATGTTCACCGTCGAAGAAAAGCCATGGGATTTCGCTATATGTAACAGATCTGCTTGCGTCATGTTGCAAGCCCTGGAAGTCCTATCTTCAAGAATATTTCTGGGTGCGAATTCCGGTTCTTCATCGTCGGAAGAAGAGTATACCACCGATTTGCTTGCTTTAGAACGGTTCATTTTGAACCTGATCTTGCAGGTGGCCAGCTTTCTTGAATCGAAGAAGAGAAGGAGGAGAAGCTCAAGTAGAAAATGTCAGAAATCCGAAAACGAAGAGAGAGAGAAAGAGGAGATTACCTGGCTCGGCGTGTGAAGATGGAGAAGAGGAGTGATTTGATGGTTCTTTAATTCCCTCCATTTAAAACCGTCCAACTACTGAATAAAGGAGACTGTGGTGTCGCGATTTTCGAGGAGTTCAAATTTCCCTCCCATTTTTTTATCCAACTGTTGTACCAAGAGAGGAAAATTGGAGGCAATTGTTGTGGGCAAAATTTCTCCGTCAAGTGACCAAGAGGGTGGCGTATTTTAGCAAGGCATTGATCTATAAGCTGAAAGCTGGGTCTACAACGGCTAGGATTGGACGCCTATTTTTCAGGATGTTGTTAGCTTGAAGTTCTATCCACTAGGGATTCTGTTAGGTTTAATTAGCGGCTAGTGTACGTATATGTAATTAGTATAAATACTAAGCTTAGCTCATTGTACTGGATTACAACATAATTGCTTTTTCTCACTTATTTGCTTATTCATTCAATCAACGATTATTGTTTCATTTTTCTTTTTTGTTCATTCGTATTTAATATTTATTGGTTTTGGTTATTGAATCGTCGACCTTATCAACCTCTCCGAAGAATTACCCATCCAGAGTAAATTCGTCCAAAACAATAACCCAAATAGTATCATTGCCATTATTCAACTTTGGCAAGCAGTCACCAAATCCATGGATATCGAATCGCACTTTCGTTCAGGCACTTCTAATGATTGGACCTTTCCCATTGGTCTCTTATGATCAATCTTGACTTTTTGACACGTGAGGCACTTCGACACGAACTTGACGACTTGTCGCTTATCACCACCAGGGTACATAGGATACGGTGTATTGTGCCCTTCTTCCATAAGCTTTCTCTTAAGCTTCTCACACTTCTATAGTATATACCACCTTCCTTAAAATCTTAAGCTTCCATCTCCATCTCAAAATCGACTTCCATACCTTGCTTCATCTTCTCCTTAATCTTATTGAGGTGGCCATCTCCAACTTGACTCTCTTTGATCTCATTGAAAATCGGCGATCTCAACGATAAAGCACTCAATCTTGCTTCAATCTCTCCAGGATTCAAAATCTTAAGACGTAGCCTTTACTATCTTGGTACAACTCATCAGGATTTACCGACACACCCATGCTATGGCTCGACTTTCTACTTAGAGCATCTTCCCCTCATTCCTAGAAGTAGACGACCATTTTTAAATCTTAATGCAGTCATTACGTATTGTTGAATCAATCAGTCCTTTTCCAAACATTGGGGCTACGGGACTCAAACCCATTTCTTTCCGCAATCCCTCCACGAATAACGATAAACTTTCTTATCTATGAGAATTATGCTTCGCTACATTTCTACTTTTGAGGTTAGATGCCCATGTTAGGTCAGAGAGTTAGCCATTAACAAATTAGCTCAAAAAAAGTGACATCGACCCATAAGCGTCGCTTAAGCGACTACATACCTCTCATACTTAAAACATACTAAGACTTGCATGTCTTAATTATATAGAAAACGAAGAAAGACATTGAGGGAATGCATCAAAAGCTTACTTCACTCATGAGCATTATCATCAGCTTTACTTGCTCTCTTCCGCTGATAATGTTATTTCTTTAGAAAGTCAGGAATAGCAGTTTGGTCTAGCTTAGCTCATGAACTCTTAAACAAAAAGATTCCTAGCTACTGAGGAACAAGGATCTCGACTCAATCAATTCCTGGGGTAGCTGTCTTAAAGAAAGTTTTTAGTGTATCCAGATCATTAACTCCAACCATCTCCTTTGTCTCATATTGAGATCGTTTTGAGTGAAGATATATACTTCAGACTCTTATGATCCGTAAAAATTTTACAAGTCACCCCATACAAATAATATCTCCAAATCTTCAATGCGAACACGATAGTAGCAATTTTAGGATTATGAAGTGTTTCTAGATCTAAAAGTTTTCTTTTTTAAAATTTTTATGATAAGAAGTTGATAGGTTTGAATTGAAATCCTCCAAAGACAATTTTTTGGATCATTAAAAAAGAAAAACTCACATGACGGCCCGCGGTTTACTCATACGTTTGAATTAGAAGTAGGCGAGTTGCTTCAACAGCAAAAGATTAAACACCATTTATTTTAAAATAAAAGATCTATACATTGTTAGAATCATGCCAGTCAAGAAGCAATTTCAGCACACAACCATGTTAGCCAGCATAAGCTGATTTTTCAAAGGCAAAAACTCCTTCAAATTACAACAAGTATCCAGGAGTACCTGCATTAGCAAATTCGACATTTCAGCTTCACTCGGGTCTATATTTGAACCGTGTGGTTCACTATCACAGTCAAGAGGCTGCGTCCACTTGTAAATGCGCATAGTTAATGTCCAAATGTATGTAACTGCAGAGTCAGCAACCACTCTCCACTTGCTACTTGAAAGAAGAGAGGAAAGTGTGACTGGGAGATCAATTAGCACATCTTGTGGATCTAGAACGAGGAAAGGCATATATTTGCACCAGCAACCTGAGAGCAGACCCAGAAACTGCAGTGCCTGAGCGACCAAACAATGAATCTGATTAGTCAAACAACATACAAGATACAAGAGACAATGGGAAACAAAGCAAAAAGACATGAATATTCGAAAGTTGGCTGATTTTGATTTTTTGAGATACATCATCAGTCTACTCTTGGTCATAGATGTCTCCCCGACAAAGTAAGGCAATCTCAACTCAAGTACTAACCAATTTATAACTTTTCTAATTTGACTTTGAAGGAAATCTTTTTCCTTCACTAAAATCAAATTCCTTTTTACGAGGAGAAACTTAAAGGACAACAAAACTATTTTTCGAAGATTATGGTTTTCATAAGCTATCTGATCAGAGCAACAGAGCATCTTTAGGTTAAGTTGCAACTAAAAGAAGCTAGCAATTAGTTTTCATGGTGGTGTAAATCTGTCCCAAATCAAGATGAAACAGTAGCATCCACACACTTTTTTGTAATCCCCCGGGACTAGTCCATGCAGTTGGCTGACGGAGACGGCAATCATACAACAGAGCTTGTAAAGGTTTTATGCCAGAACAAGATTTACGACCAGAAGACTATCTGTACATGAAAAAATCGTAGCTGCATCTTATTGAGGCTATTCATTGAACATAAGAACTCCATAAAGTTGAGTCATCTACACCTTGTATTCTGCCCATAATTATTCTGCAAAGAAACTTTCACACGTTCTTGTTGCCGAGAAATGGTCCACACAGGTTGATTGACGGGAAAACAAAGAGTGATGAGATTATATCATTAAATGACCAAAATTCCTACAGGCATCTTATGGGATCTTTCTCATTGAACTACATAGAGAGATGAGCCCTATGCTTTTTCTAAAGCAAAAAATAGGAACTACATAGGCAGCCATTCCCCACCAAGTTTCCTCCCAAGAACTGGCCTAGCAAGCTCGGAGAAGGAAAGAAGAATAGGCTGATGAAGTAGTCAAAATTTACTGCTCAGTTATGGCAAAATCTAGTATGAGTCGTTGATAATTTCGTCAAATGACCAATTTCTAAACCATGTTTATCTAAAAACACAAAAGGAAACAATATCGACATATATAAATTTGTAATTTCACCTTGCTTATCCCATGAAGGTGACTCTGCTGATTTAATGCCAAAGGTGGATAAGGAAACTGAATTAATGATATAAGGGAGTGCGTCTACAATCTACATCATGGTGCAAAATAACGGCTGTATCAATTTGATTCGCCCAAGTTGTAACGGATTTCAACTTTGGCGAACTGAATTTGACCGGTACTAAACTCCGTTTTGTCAAAGTCCGTTATTTTGCCCATCCTGTTCCAACTGATACCAAACAGTATCGCCGGTATTTCGCCCGACCAGCAGAGAAGGAGAGAGTAGGTTTGTGTTTTGAACTTAAAATATAAATTTTCTTCAGATTTTTACTTACCCTGACAATCATCTACCCATTTCAACCAAAAACCCTTTGCTAATTGCATTTCTTTTCACCAAATTGAAGCCTAATGAAAGCCCTCATTTGGGAAAACAACCATAAATCGTGATTGGGAAGCATTTGTTGGCCACTAATTCGCCAAAGATGACACAGAGGATGACGGAGTGGCTTTGATGATAGGTAAGTGAATTCCATCTTCTTCTCTTGATCTGTCTAATATTTTCATCTTTCTTTCTCTTCCTTCGATCTTCCTTTTTGAGGTAAACAACACTTTTATCCGGTATCTAATAATTTTTGGTGGTATATTGAACAGAAAAATGGTATATTTGATTTACAATGTAGTATATTCTTTTTAAAAAGTAGTATTTTAAATAAAAGCTTGATAGTTTTATATCTAGAGTGTAATTTTTAGATTTAAAATACTACTTTGCTTAATAAATATACTACTTTGTATTATAAAAATACTACTTTCTTCGCTGAATGCATCCCCCAAAAACAGATATACTATTGACATACATCCGTTAGAGACTTGGCATTGCTCCTCTTTGAGATGGAAGTTTCACATCAGTGTACCTTTTTCTTTTTACTTTTTCTCTCTTATATTCTTGCTCTAACACGTGCTTCACTAATCCCCACTAGTTTTCTTTTTTTCTTTGAAAAGATTTTATTTACTTATTTTTTAAAACCAAATTTTTAGGATTTTGCTAAATGTCGGCCTGTATTTTACTTACTACAGCCCTATATTTATTTTCTCACACCACCACCAACCACCTCATGACGACCACGACGACCACCATCCCTATTGACGACGACCATGACCACCACCATCCCTATTGATGACCACCACCACCAAACTCATCACATCCGCCAAAAGGCCACCCTTAAGGGTGGCTGTTGTGGTGGATTAGATATCAGCAGATGTGGTGGTGGTGGTGGTGATCGTCAAGATTGGTGATGGTGGTGGTAGCCAAGAGGGGGTGGGGGTGGTGGTCGCCAAGAGGGGGCGGGGGTGGTGGTCGCCAAGAGGGGGCAGGGGTGGTGGTGGTCACCAGAATAGGCCAGCAAGTCCGACGAAGGGAGGGAAAGTCAGGAGAGAGAGAGTGAGCGTCAAAATGTTTAAGGATGGGGGTATTATAGGAAATTCAAGGTATTTAGGGCATTAAGCAGACTATAGGGCGGCATTTGGTCATCCACAATTTTTATCCACCTTTAATTTTTTTCAATGAGATGTAAGCACTAGTAGGTTTTCCACACCTTTTATGCTTTTCTTTACCTTTATGTTTTATAGTCAAGCTATCCGCTTTCAATTGTTCATAAAGGGCTATATATTTAGTTCAATTTACAGAAGATAAACTATAAACCAAATTCGTTCCACGACGATAACTGTATCGCGGCGAGCGAGCAACATATCTGTTTCCCGCGACCGAAATCATATTTTCAAACCATGATCTACATTCAAGCCATGGTGTCAAAACAAGGCTGTACCGTATCGTATATTAAGTATATAAGGTTTTCAAATCTACCCAACTCATGCTAGCCGCATTGTAAAGGTGTTAAAAAACCCGCATATTAGGCCGATTCAAGTACCTTCTGGTCTCGGCCGATTCATAGCAGTACGGCAACAGCATCAGTTCCATTATTGCAACACCGTGACTGTTACTGCAACCTTGACCGAAACCACAGTTGAAATGACATTCACGTGCTCCCATTATACCATAAGTGTAGCATGGTAAGAACCTTAAAGAAAAGACAAGAACGAGATTTTCGTTTTCGACATAGAACAGGAAGGATTTTCAGCCCTCGAAAAGACACGAATTTCCCATAGAGAAACTTTATTTCCGTACGCTCACAAATTTGTGTACGTTTGGTTTTAAGAGAAGCCTCACCACTTTACAGCAAAATGGTGTTTGAGGAGAACATAAAGGTATATTTGAGAAGCCTTACCTCAAAAGACTATTGTAATTTATGAATTCTTTTAAAGGGAAAGAGGGGCTAAAAGAAAAATTTTGGGATAAAAAAAGCTGCAGATAACGCACCAATGAAGGGCACATGTCACTAACCACGCCAACTACGCCGTCACTCTATAGTACAAAACGCGGGCCGCTTGGTTTGTAGCTTTATTTCATTTTAAAAGACTTATTTAGGAGCAAACCAAAGATAAAGCTTATTCATCCGCTTCGGGTTTTATCTAGTAGATAGAAATAGGGTCAAATAAGACTATAAATTTAGTGATCTTAGAATATTCAAACACACCAAAAAATTGATGCTTCAACAAAATTATTAATTTATTACCTTCATTACCTACAGATGGATAAGGGATAAAAGTAGGTGTGGTGTCAACAAGAACCAAAAGCAATCACATATTTGCGTTGTCCACATAAAGATTGAACAACACCAATAGAAATTTTGTATTGTGTAACATTTGTGACCAGATTGGCATATGAATACAAGGGAAGTCTATGAGGCACCTTAATGAACCTTCTTGCATTGAACAAACATGCAACTGAACAAAAAGACAAGTGGCAGAAAGAAAATGACAGAACAGAATCATAAAGGAAACAGTAGAAGATCTGTAGGTTTGGCCAAAAACAAAAATACCCCCGAGACTTTCCAGCTGCATTATAGCCCCAGAAGAGACTCATTTTTACTTGTCAATGTACATCGTAAAAGTAAAAAAGTCCCAGCTTATGAGACTGAGCTTCAAAGAACTTCAAGTTCTAACATCTCTAATCTAACAAACACTTCAACCATGACTGAACGCCCCAATATAGCAAACATTTTAGCTTCACAATAATAACTATCACTGTGAATAAAACTTGGCATACCTTTGATGGATATTTCGTTATACAGCTGAGTTCCAGAACATCAATAAGCCATTGTCTCCTCAAACTTTCTTCTGCAGTCTGTAGTACAGCCATAACTTCAACCGACAACTCCCACATGCCTGAGTCACATTTGAGCATTGCTCTTAAGCAAGTTAAAATCAATCCATTCAAAGAAAGAGAATGAAGAGTGATCCTTTGAAAATGAAACATACTACCCTCATTTCCTTTTTACATATTCCGCTTTGGCTTTTGTGATATTCACATATTCGGCTTTGACCATAACTTTTAGTAATATATAATAAAATTTCTTGAGGTACCCTGAGGTTAGGGCTAATAGCCAGATCACCCCCTGGTTTTCTTCTTAGCTCAGATGCCATTGGAGTCACTATTTGTGGCTAAAATGCCATTACTACTAACAGACGTTAAGTTTTCCGTTAAGTATTATTAACTATATTTACATTTGGCTTAATTATAGAAAATTAAAAAAAATATTAAAAAAACCCTCCCACTACCCCAGCCACCACCCTCCCTAAATCGAACCAGTCTCCCTCTCTCTTCAAACCCAACTACAGCCACCACCTTCTTCTCTTCGACACCAAACCACCCACCCACCACCACTCCCCCTCCCCTCGTAACAGCACCACAAAGAGATCTTTGAGCAAACTCGCCAGATCTCTGAGCAAATTTGTCCTTTCTTCATCTGAGCAAATTCCCTGAGCCAAAATCGTAAAACCTAGACTGATTCCCGCACAAAATCAGTATATATTGTTCCTCTCTTCATCCTTTTCGGTTCTTAATTGAAATAATTTCGGTTTTTTTGTTGTTGTGCCAAAATCAGATTTTTGTGCGGTGGGTTGTCGAATCTGGGTTGCCAAACTGGGTTGTCGAATGTGGGTGGTGGGTGTCGAATTTGGTAGAGATTGGGGGTGGCGGCGAATGGGTGGTGGTGGTTGTTGGTGTTTGTCGGTGTGTGGAGTGTTTGTGGTGTTGTGGGATGGTGGGTGGTGGGTGGTAGATGTCGGTGCTAATGGATGGTGGGCGGTCGTGCTGGGTGGTGGTTTGATGGTGGCGGCAGAGTGGTTAGAAGAGGGTGGGGGAGTTGAAGGGGAAGAGGATGAAAGGGGGTGGTGGCAGGGGAAGAGGCTGGGGAGTTGAAGGGGGTGGTGTTGTAAACACAATTAATAATACTTAACGGAACACTTAACGTCTGTTAGTAGTAATGGCTTTTTTAGCTACAAATAGTGACTACAGTGGCATCTGAGCTAAGTTAAAGGGGTAATCTGGCTATTAGCCCTAACCTCAGCAGGAAATTTCCCTATATAAAAACATCTGTTATTATGTAAAATGTTCTTGGATGTGTCGAGATGTTGTAGGATTTTAAATATATAAGCTTTTTATAATTTTGACAAATATAAGCTCATGTATATTGATGGTCTAAGTTGCGTGTCGTTAAACATGAAACTCAAAGTGGAACAACTAATAACAAGCCCAAGGAGTATAATTCTGCCTAACCTTGTAACCGGGTGCTTAACATGAAAGATTTTAGCTTGGCAAGCTCAGACAAAGGAAGGGACCCAAGTTTCACAAGTTGGCTTATTGCCATCATCTTCTTAAAATCTGTTTCAAAATGCTCCTTCCTTGTGACTACATCACTAGCTGAAACCTGAAGCATACAACC
This sequence comes from Patellifolia procumbens, assembly GCA_947645195.1. Lineage (NCBI taxonomy): Eukaryota > Viridiplantae > Streptophyta > Magnoliopsida > Caryophyllales > Amaranthaceae > Patellifolia > Patellifolia procumbens. Next base: position 297,165 of record CANSGD010000032.1, read on the forward strand.
AAGTAAAATTTGTACTTGTCCTGACTGGCACTAACTTCTAATAAAAGAATAACCCTGAGGAAAAAGAACAATAGCAAAGGATCAAGTAGGAAAATGTACCTGCAAAAGATCCAACAACCAAGCTTTTCTAGCCTTGCCCAAGCATGCTACTGATTCCTTCCATTCCTGGCAGGACATCCATTCTTGTTGTGGAAAAGCAGCAGTAGGTACTACTGTTAACATTGCAAAAAGAATCTCCATACACTTCTCCATGGAAGAAAGGTATTCACAAGTGTCAAGAGAAGCATCAATGAAACACTTCGAGAGTCCTGTCCAGCAGGACAGCCGTAAAAAAGTTTTCTGCCTTGCATTTAAATTCTGGTACGAAGAAATAGGAGATGAGAAGAACTGCGAGATATCCGCCAGTAACATTTGAGTTCTTGAACTGGAGAATATTCTCGTCAGCTCCAACAGATGAAAGAGCAGACAGGACTGTGTAATGAGATCAAGTGTTCTGAATCTGAACAAACCAGTCAAATCATCAAGCAAAGAAAGGAGTGGATCAATTTTATTCGCATGAGCCAGCGAGAAAAGAAGACATTCTTTAAGCAGGCTACGCTTTTCATAAAATGATTTTTGTGGTAAGAACTCATCAATATGAGCCTCATATTTCATACAGCGCCTGACAACAACTTCCCAATTGAGGTTTGGCAATTTAGGGGCCCTTGAAAGACAGCTTAGGACAGCAGCAACTGTATTCACAAGTGAGGGATTCTGGAGAAACAAAACATGGGAAAACTGTCAGCAGAAGACCTTAGCAAACGACCATTTCAAGCAAATGTAGAGATATAAAACGTGAAATGTCATGGAAAGAAATATAAATACGATTCAACCAATTGCAGTAATGACCTTTTTATAACGGGGTCGGAGATACAAAGAGCAACTTATAAGATGCAGACTACCTCCTGAGTAAGGATGATATCACCTTATTGCAGAATCTTAAAAAGATGTAGTATTGGAAATTGAATACAACCAACTAAACTATTGCCTGTTGAAACAAACAATCCCAACTCTAATATTAATTCCCAATTTCAGGGGTATTGCCAAAAATGATCTCAATACTTTGAAGTCCATGTGTTAAAGATGTATGTTTATCAACTTATATTCAAATACTTAATTACTTCATCACTCAGAGAGAAGTATTTCTAAATTTAAAAGTACATTGGACAAAAACTACTCCGTATGATGTAGCAGAAAGGTCAATTCACATACAAATATGTCTTTCAACTATGTGAATGAAATTAGTAATTGTTTTACAGTATTTAGTACACATATTTTAACTAGGGAAAAAAGGAAAGAAACTTCAATAGTAAATTTAACTAGGCATCCTTCCAATTAGTTCAAATTACTTTCAGCAAAACCTCCCGAAGTTGGTTATATTATTATAGGCATCCAGTTTTGCAGTTGGCATTAATTTTGTCCAATTACCTATTCTTCAACTTATTCAAATCCGATATCCAACTAATATATCTTTAATATGTTGCAGACATCAACAAAACTCAAAAAATGTGCTTTTGATCTTCCAAGAAGTGTATATTGCAGACAGTCGAAGAGCTGCATCTAGGACCTACTTTGGAATAGTCTAATTTCATCAACCATGAAGAGAGTTTCAGAACAGTTGCATCCTTGGAGAAGCCTTGACAACTAGGCGTAGAGCTTGATATTTGAATCTTTTTTCCTGTTGAATAATGACAGTACAGAAATGTAATCGCCCATGATGCATATGCTTGCAACTGTTCGTCAGAAGAGTCTTGTGCAACAAGAAATATATCTTGTATCAACGCCAGCAGATGTTCTGTAAAGTCAGAGCTTGATAGCAGAGGAGCATTGATACGGGAAGATTCCTGACACAAAAGATGGGGAAATAACGAATCCGGAAAGTCATAAACAAAATGAGAACGTATTCTTGTTAGTTTATTTATCAAGCATACCTTTTTCTCGCAAAAAGTAAATGGAACAACTTTGGAAGTACGTTGATGAAATGTCATCCCAGTGTCAGCACCCATTGCATTTACCACTCCAAGGAAAGCACCGAGATGAACAAGGTGAGGATAGGTATCAGAGTAAATTTTTCTAAACAACCCAAGCATGTTTTTAACTTGCTCAGCATCTAACTTGACTAATCCTTCGTCCAAAATACAATCAACCAGAGACCCTGCCCCAACACATGACGCTACCAGCAGATTTTGGTGGAAGATATTAGATGTTTTTTCCAATTGAAGCTTGGAAATGAGATCCTCGTAGCAAAAGAGTAAATCAGTTAATTCACTATCTTGCATCATTTCCATTCTCCGACAAAATGAAGCAACAGTAGGTAACACTAGACATGCCCCAGTTGACAGCATCTTATTAGAACTTTGACAGCTAGAAGTAGATTCAGAAAGTAGAGAGCCTGCCTGTGCAATCCAGGATGTGAGCAGAAATTTTATATCGCATATAGCATCATATGATCCGGCTCTGGAAAGTGCAGTAACAGACATACCCAAACCCAGGATAAGTCCAGTAAAACCCCATATATCATCCCCCACATCCTCATCTCTGTTGAGCGTCAATGAAGAAGTCATCCTAGTACAATCATCCTCTACACCAGGAACCTTATAATCAGAAAGCCGCACTAGATGTTCAGACGAAATTTTAGAAAATTGACATATTGTCAAAGATAAAGTCCTGACAATCTTTCCTAACAGTGTTTTCTCCTGCAGCATAGAGCTACTCTGATCATATGCATTGGAAGCAGCTATATCCCTGGTAAGAAGATCTTGACACATATATCCCAAGCCAATTCCACAAGCCCCTTTAACAAGGATATTTCTGCTGTCACATGCCACCTAGCGAAAAAGACAATTTCGAAACGGTTTTAAAACCAAAGCAGAAATAACCTGCTTCCACTAGAAGTCAGTTGCGCATGGTTAATTTGACGGAAAGATTAGCAGCTAAGATTCAGAAAAAAGAACAGGAAGTTAGATCTTTTATCATTATGATTTGGAAGTTTGGATTTAGTGACAGGAAAAGGAGGTTTTCAGAAGATAAAACTTCACCAACTTATTTCAGTCACCATGATGTCTAATCATGGGCCATTAGCTCTGAGAGCAGCAGCAAGAATAAAAGATCAGCACTGAAGCTAGTGACAGCAAAAAAAGGCTGCTTTGGTCATCTAAAGTTTTGTATAATGATGTGGGACGTAGTTTTGATGAGATTAATAAAATTAATTAGGGCGAATGAAAGGGTAATCTATGAAGCCTACAACTAATTAATGCTGGAAACTACAAGCTGAAATAGCAGCTCAATCAACTCATTGGTGCGCTGCACATGTGAATATCAGAATACGGAAGCAAGAGGGCCACTTGCAGCCACCATTGGACACTCATTATCCTATTATATAAGATAGAACGCGTAATAGTTTTTAGTTTTCTATTTATCTTATGTAGGGTTATTTTTGTTAGGGGTCTTGTCAAAGGAGGCAAACAGCTGACAATGTGTGGTTTCCTTTTGTGTCCTTTTACCAGTATACAATTTCTTTAGTCTCATTTCTGCACAGGTGATCCTCCTGCGGAATCTAAATTCGATCTTTTGACATAAACGATGAGAAATATAAAAGTATTCAGGACCTGATTCCAAGTTCATTAAAAAGATTAGCTTTTTAAAGTGTGTTAGCCCACAGCATGACCAGACCAAGAAATGAAATGATCTAGAATCAGAAAAATCATCAAAGCACGGTCATTAAAATAAAGAGCTGGAAATGAGGGGGTTAAAAAAGAATGGTTGCATGAAGACAATACCTCAAGAAGCCCATTCACACACTGGAGTTTCAGTTTATGATCAGTAGAATGCAGGCAAGTTGATACCACACCAACAGCGATTGCAGCTGACCACTGACGATGCTCATGTTCATACTGGAAGAGCCAGTTCAACAAGAACTTTGAAGCCGTGACATTAACAGGATGAACAGACGCTGGCAAGATCTAAGATATTCCCAAAAGTCAAGTAAGATGGAATAAGTATTTAGTAATCAACATTCATCTATTTGTTATTATTAATTCATGAATGAAGGTAAAGATGTCGTTGATGAGCTTCAGCCACTATGATAGCCACTATGATAGTTGTATGACACGAAGCATGCATGGAACTAAAAAAAAAAAGAAATTTAAGAGAACAAACAGAAAATCCAATGTGTGCACTATCCTCAATCATATTTAAATCAAGTAATGTAAAAGTTACCGGCTTGTTCAAGAAATTGGAAAAAAAAAAAAAAAGAAACAGGAAGCTTAAGCTTTATGCATTTGATTAATTAACTCAGCAACATACAACATTGTTTTTGGGGTTTTAAATAAAACCAATAACTTCATGCAGTTGCTTTTACCAATTTTAACATTCTCTATCCCTATACTATCAAATAAAGGAGTATTTAAGGCCAATGCTTTTACCAATCTGACCTCTTTTTCTAATAGTAAGGGTTCCTTTATCACTTGCTATAACCATGGACACATAATATTATGTAGTATAAATGATACAGCATTTTTTCCCTGATAGAAAGTGCTGAATAAAATACAATCATACTGTACACAAATGGAAGCAAGATATCCTCCCTACAGAAGTCCAGATCAGGGAACAAGCAGCATATGCTGCTGCACTAAGCTATTGAAATTTCGGGAAAGCATTAGCAACCTTCTCAGGAAGGAAGCCAATGTCCCCATCCCTGAGGTAAACCAACAAAGAGATTCTAAAAAATTTATTCGGAGAAAAGGAGGGAAATGGAGAGAGAGTGAGATAACTATAGTCTTTCCAATGCGAGGTTTCCCAAAATAAGCCTTGCATCCAACTTGTAGCAAAGAACTATTAAAAACCTGAAGAATTGTCCTTGTGGACTAAGAAACAAACTTATCAAGACACTGTAAGAAAATCAAATCAAAAAGTAGAATTTACTCGAGCGAATCATGACCACATCCCTGATCTATTCACCTAAGAACAATTCACACAATCACTATCCAAGTTCAATTAACAACTACATTACGTTTTGATAAGATATATATCAAATGTTACCATCATGAAAAAAATGACATCACCAAGTAAGAAAGAAATACTCCTTGTATATACATCATTTATAGAAAGATTTATCTTTCACAAGGGCACATCAATCGAGATCTGTCTAAGGCTAAGCTCAATCTCATTATCACGAGATAAACTTACCACACAAAATGCAGCTATGGCAAGGGCAATGTTTTCAGCCACCCTCGGGATAGAATCTTCCGCAACCTTTATCATACTCTGGAAAGCAAGGCAATGCAATTGCCCATACACGCAAATTAGAATATAAGTCATTTTCCTTGCCCGGGGGATGGGAGGTTTACTCAGTGTCACATAATTCGTAGATCGCTGTGAAAGGGGAACGAATTCGGTAACAGAATTCGCTGCATAGAGCTTTGATTTTAGGCGAATTGCGAATCAGCGAATTAGGAACCAATTCGAAATTCACACACCATTCCAGCGAATTACGTGGCAGTGGGTTTACTTGGTTATAGTGGTAATACAAAAGAAAAACAAATATGCAAAAGCAAATGCCACACCTTCAGAATATTATTGGCAGCCTTCGATATTTTCTCTGGGGAAGTAGATGAAGCTTTTACATCAAGGACTGATATATAACTATTCAGCCAATTTTGCATTATAGTTTTCCATGATTGCAATGTGAGAAGAGCAATAAAAATACTCCTTGAAAGATAAAGAGATGCAGCAACATCCTTCAGCATGTTGTGATATTCAGCAAATACATCATCAGCATTCTGGCATACAAATTAAGGTTGATTAAGGATGTGAATTACCATTCGATAATATTACAGTACAGTACATAAGACTAATGATCTTACTTTTGATTTCCCCGGATTAGCATCTTTCTGATTGAATTGAAAGTGAAAGAGAGCTGTGCCAGGCATCATTCTTCCACTGCAACGTTTTTCTGAGACAGACATGATTAGAATTCCACAAAAATTTCCAAGCAAGGAAAGGATAGAGACTGAAAAAGGATCCAAGAAATAAGTATTGATGATTTAAAATCATTGTCCAAAAATTCTAGCAGATATTTTCCATTAGATTTTAAGCTTAAATAATACTATTAAGCGATGTGCTCATCTTCCTGATGATAAATCAAACAGTCAGATTAACACTACATTAGAGAGAACATGGAGGAAATAGAGTATTAGGGGTCAATATGGCTTTCCGAAAAATAAAGCACAGTAACAATGGCTTCCAATTTCATTTTAATACGCAGCATAAACTCCTTCGTTGCACCAAGGGAAAAAGGTCCCTTAAGCCTAAATGCGAGGCGAAGGCGTCAAGGCGCATGCATCATAGGTGAGTTAAACCTTTTTATTTCCTTTTTTGTGGTATTAAAAAGCCCCAAATGACAAGAAAGAACACCATCAAAGCCTTGATACCAGAGGAAGGTATCGCTTCTATGTACCAAGAGTATCTTTCCCATGATCATCCACATATATCCTCTTACTCCACTTGCTTCTACCAAATGTTATATGGTCATGACATGCAATCCCATTTTGTTCACATCCTTTTTACCTCCCTCACTCCAAGGCATCTGTTGCCTCCCTCAACGTCTTCTATAATCCCCACAATGTTATTATCTCTCTCCAGCGTCTTTTTCTCATTGTCGCACATGCCCAAAAACAACGTAGTTGATTTCCCCTTATCTTATCCTTGATATTCAGCAGCTTCATCTTTCTTCTGAATATCTTCTTTTTTACTATAATCTCTCAAGGTGTTCCCATACGCCCATCTCAATATAGGTATCTTTGTCACCCGCATCTTCTTCATATGATCCTTCCTAAATGCCCAATGTTATATACCCATTATAAAGAGAGCCTCGTATTTCAGGTAAGTAATAAAGAAGAGAAAAAAATCCTTCACAGGAGGAAAATGTAATATATATATATATATATATATATATATATATATATATATATATATATATATATATATATATATATATATATATATGATGTCTCACTAATCAAGGGCAGGAATATATGGGGAGGAATCCCACCTTCCTCGCTCACCTTTATCTGGGAGAAAAAGAATATAAAATTCAAAAATGCTTCAAGCTTCTTGTCCAAGGGGAAGCGGAAAACTACAATTTTTTGGTGATGGTGCATGAATGTTGTATGTTCATGCCACAAGGTGTTTGATTCAAGTCTCGCAACAAAAAGATACAGGCAAATAGAAGAGGAACATGTGAGAAAGGAAAAATAAACAAGCGAACAAAAAAAGACAATAAAGAGAGAAAATGCTACGAGAAGCTAGAGAGAGGGAGAGGCGCATATCATATAGTGAAGTGAAATGAAGCTCTAAGGCTAAAGCAGAACTAAGCAACGACAATCTGCGTATAACTTATTGTGAATTTTCGAATCTTAATTAAAAAGAAAATTTATTTCAAAACTATTTTAATATAGACGGAGCAAAGCAGTGAAACAATACAACTATTTTTTTAGTTTATCTATCATTCCCAAGGGCCCAAATAACTCAATCTTCTCCCATGATGCCCAATATTCCAGGAGATGGATCGCCGCCACTTTGTCATAATCGGCGAGTATGCAAATTACATTCTCTTAAAATAAATTCAGGATTTTGATACAACATTGCGATCTATAACATTTCATGCAATAAGTTATGGGATTTTGCTTGAATTTGAACTACAAGCTTAACATCTATACTCTTTTTGCGCACTTTGGTGGAGGCAGCTGGGGCAGAAGCATCCCTTTGCCTATGTTAGATACTTAGATCACTGCACCTGCCATTTTTGAAGCGATTTTTCGTCGCGTCTCGACTAGCACACTAAACATTACCAAAGACTGCATTCATCACACGGCAGCACCTCGTTATTTTTAAGCTCAAGGCTCGGCATCACTTCTTGAATTAATCAATCAAATGAAAATATACGGGACAAAATATAATTTGGTGCATTAAACCCCCCCCCCCCAAAAAAAAAAAAGAAGTAAAGAACAAAAGAAACCTGTCGTTTATTTTACTTCCACATAAAATCGCTTACTTTGCTTAGATTAATATCAAGTCGTGATAGCAAAATTGCATGAGTAAGAGGAATAAGATGTAAATAGGAAAGGAAACTAGAGATAGAGGACATGATGGAAAAGCACTGCAGCGAGCTAAAGCTAAAAATAAAATCTTAGATAGGGAGCTACAGGATTTGAAATGGGCTATAAATTGAGATTGGAGAAGTATATGGTCTTGAGAAAAGGATATCTTGATAAGACTGCCATTCTAGATCTTATGTTTTCTTCTTTCGTTAGCTTACGCTCTTTTCAACCATCCCTAGTAAATAAGCTTTGTTATTGAAAAAAAAAGGGGGAAATTAAGGAATCTAAGGGCCTCTTTGGTTTAAAATGCTGGAATGATATGGATGGATCTCATACCAGGGTGGGATGGATTGGAACTTTCACACCAAGCTTAACCTGTTTGGTTCAATCTTGGAATGGTTTCTATATCCATTCAAACTGTTTGGTTCATTTTTGGAATGGATTCTAATTGTTTATTTTTCCTCTAAATTATTTTATATTGTATTAACTATAATTATTTTTTTAATGACAAAAAAAGATTTTAAGAAAATGATTGTATTAATTATAAATATTGATTTTAACAAAAAAATAAATGTAAAATCCAAACCCTCCACCCATTCACCTGCGAATCAGTTTGCTTCCACCCACGAACGGGTGGAAAAATCCAAACCCTCCACCCTTTCATTTCCTCAAAAAAGTTTGCTTCCACCCACGATTCACAGACCACCCACGAACACCCAGTACCCATGATTCGCAGACCACCCACGAACACCCATTGGTGGCTGAATCAGTTTCCTTCCACCCAGGTTTCGCAGACCACACACGAACATCCATTGGTGGCTGAATCAGTTTCCTTCCACCCACGAACGACCATTGCCCACGATGCGCAGACCACCCACGAACCCGCAGCACGCGTCCCTTGACCGCCACAGCCACCAATGTGAGAGCCACGAGTAACGGAATTGTCGGTCAGAGAAAGGTGATGCAAGTTTCGGCCGTCGCGGTGATGGTTTCAAGGTGGTCTTTGTCTCTGCCGGCGGTGGTGACTTTGTCTTCGACGCTAATGGTGGTGTGCTATGTAATATTAGGGTTTGATACTAGGCTTGAATGGAGTTAGAAACTTAGGCAAGGGGTAGAGTTTCTAATTCCAAGGAGTTGGGATGGAGTTAGAAACCTCTTCGTATCACATTCCATAGCAAAAATGTCCAACCATACAAACATTGGGGTGGGTTCTAATCCATTCCATTCCAACCCCTTGAACCAAACACCCCCTAAAAGTCCTCACCTACTATATCACAGTAATGAGACAATTATCTAAGGGCTTAGGTGGAGAACTAATTTACTACCTCCTCTAAGAACTCTCAACTCAAAAGAGTTGATAAACTTCTAATGATTTGGGGGAGAGGACAAGATCTAATCTTTCTTCTAACGCGGCTCGCCGGAAGTTTCGCTTCCCAACTTGTTTAAGTCACATTTACCGATGTAAATACTATATATAAACTTCTTAAAACTTGCAACGTGTCTCGGTTTGTTCATTTGTTTCCTCAATACTTCAGTGGCCCATATCTTAAAGTAATAGCTGATTAATGCTAATCAAGTCTGGGAAAATTTGAAGGTTTTTCTGTAGCGGTTGTTTTCTGGAATTCTCAATATTCCTAATGTTTTTTATATTAAAGTAAAATATAGCGGTTGTTTGGTTGACATAAGGAAACATGTGAAATAGAAATTCCTAAGACTTGGAAAATTGGTGAGTTGTTTGGTTGACAAAAAAATAGCAAGATGGAGGAATTAGAAATTTCTAGGGATTTTGACTTCCCACAAAATAGAGGAAGTTACTTACCTAACTCCCCTAAGCAGAAATTCCCATCGGAATTTAATTCCGCCATTATCAATCAAACAATTTAACCAAATTTCCATGAATTTGATTAAGAAATTTATTTTCTATGAATTGAAAATTTCATGGGAATTTTGACTTCCCATATAAACTAAACGACCACTTAAGCATCACTGCTAAAGAGCTAAGTTAAAGTCATATTTAAGCATCATTACCTGAAGAGCAAATGACACGAGGAACTACATCTAAGAGTTTCTCAATTTTGCTTCTTGGAGCTCTAGTCAACTTGACCAACCTTTGCCGAGTACTACTCACAAACCAATAAAAGCATTAGTAAAATAGTAAACGATGTTGAACACCAGATAGAAAAACTTAAAGTGATTAACAAACCTATGCTCATATGCTATAATCTTGGTCTCGAGTTCTTCAATCACCCGTAGAACATGAATATCAGTCTCATGAATCAGCAAACTCATAGCCTTATCTCTGAAATCCGGGATACTCTTTTCAATTTGTAATACCTGCTCGACCAATGTATCAGGACGGGAGGAGGTGAGATAAAAGAAGAAAAAAATCCTTAAAAAACAATCAGAAATTCATGATTAACACGGAGAATACCATCAACGAAAAAACTAACCTCAAACTTATTTAAAGCCTCGAGAGCAGCTACCCGGGCCTTTCTCCAAAGGGGGTTCACAGTAGAGCAATTGAAACATGCAATATCCCACAAAATTTGCAAGATGGTACTTGAGGCTTCAGCATAGGCTTCGGCGTCCATAGAACCCCATCTCAGCAATGAACATAGGCTGCACATAAATAAACAAAAGAACACCAAAACTGAGAACTGTATTTTAGTCCAGTCGTCTTAGGCAGTAAAGAAAGAAAATCTGAAAATTATAGGTTCCAAGACCCATGAGACAAGCAGTTAACTCTTCGAATTGACCTTCTATTCAGACCTTATGATACAGATAAATGAAAAACAGGACACATGATACAAAATCAACACCTTAAGAAAATCCAAGCAACTTGATCCTTGAGACAGTGAGATTCAACTTGTTTGGTAATGTGGCAGATTACCTTGATTGTGAAATAAACTCCCTTAGCATTTCAACATAGCGATTAGGCTCTACTACATTAACAGATTGTAAAATTCAGCCCCAAAATTTTCACTGAGATTCTCACCCGAAAACGATGACATGGCCCTCGTAGTTTGCACCACAGAAGTGGTTCTCCCCATAAAGGTGGTTCTCACAAGAACCTGTATACATATATACATGCTATGCTACTAAGACACAGATTAAGTGTCTACTTGGATACGTGTGTCAAAGTGTCTGATTCAGCCATGTTGTAGAAAAAAAAACTCAAGTTTTTAGTTAAAAACAAAGTATCCAAGTGATATGACACCCAATTTTTGAGGTAAACGAGGGTGTTGAAGTAATAGCACATGCATACATATATATAAGGGTCTTGTAGTGAGAAGTGAGGAAAAATAGTATTTCTTAGTCAGCGTTATCGCACTTTATAAAGAAAACAACGAGCCACCCAAAAAATTATTATAAATATTTTTTATAAAAATAGGTTTTGTTTTTTTTACATTAGAGTTATATCACTTGTTCATTAGAGTAACATCTCTTCGCACTTCTCACATAAGTTTTTTCCCTCAAGCTACCTGACTACCTAATTATACAATATCAATAGTGCCCTTCAACTTAGCTTGGTTCATTAAATTAGCAGACACCCAAACTTCCACCTGGTCGACAAGGTGGATAGTGATCTACTTCATCTTCCCGACGTCTCCAACAATGATCCGCACCCATTGCTCAGCAGTTCAGCACCTTAAGGCATAGACCATGCTTCATCTCATATTGCTTATCTACATCACTATTCGGCTATCATTACAAATTTATAATTGGGTAGACCTTAGCTTCTAGTCACCTTGATTGGAGGAGTGCACTAGTGTCTACCGACAGATTCAATGAGGGGTCAAAAAGCATGACCTCATCTTTTTAACCTATCACAACTCTCCTTTACGCTTCCTTTAAGTTGTCAGTCACCTCCATCCATAGCAAGTTTTTGTTGAAGCCAATGTGAACCACATTGCAATGCTTACTCACAACCACCTATAAACCAGCACCACATGCATTACCTCCGGCACCACCTTGCTCCAACAATCTTCCTTCTGTTCCACCTTTAAACCTACCAGATCTAGGACCCAAAAAGCCTCATTGACTTATACTCTTCCACCGCTAAATACTTTGCATGCAAAGTCACATGGACTGTTACCGCTATAGCCAAAGAGGTTGCTGCCAACATTCCCAGATCTACTTTGTTCCTTCATAACAACCGGCATTACCTTACCTTTTGTGTCTCTGAGGATTCCCATTCCCATGACTGTTGTTCGCTCCTCCATTCATCGAAGCACCGGTCAGACCAAGAGAATCACTCACCACCCCCAAATTTTGTCAAGAATCTAAAGCAGCTCCTCCTCCTCATTAATTCCAAGAAAGAAGATCAATATGTTCCCTAACCGTTTGCTGTAATTTTCAAGTACAGAGGACGATCTTTTCAGTTTCTACTCCACTTACAGCACCTATTACAAGGTTTTTACCCACCGATTACCGCAGCAAGAGCCAGAAATCTTAAACAACAACGACCAGTCTGATACCACCTTTAATAGATTGGATATTTGAAGATGGAAGCTAATATAAGAAAATAACTATTTCAATGCACAATCTAAAAATGGATGTGATTGGAAGAATATTAAGATTAAGAAGAAAACTGGTCGTTAATAGGAAAAACTTATAATTGCTTTCCCTTTTCGATCTGAACCCATGGCATTGTATAGTTGGCTAGCCATTCATGGAATATCAACAAGTAAAAATTAATGATCCATTACCTAAAAAATCAGGTAAAGTATCCATTTCTCGCCTTCTTCACTAAGGTGACAAAATGGTGAGCTACACACTTGAGCTAGGGTAACTACTATGAGAGCCAAACTTAATTAATGGCAAAGACATGTCATGACCTTAGTTTTAAAAGGCGCAAGGCGCACTGAGGCGGAAAGGGTCCCTCTAGCCTAGGCGCAAGGCGAAGGCGGGCGCCTCTCGTAGGTGAGGCGCACTGCTATTCCTAATATTTTATATTTTTATTCATATATATTTTTGGTATTAAATATTAAGTGGTAGAAATTAAATACTACTTTCTCCGTTTTTTTTAGTTGTTACCCTTTCTAAATAAGGAAATTTCTTATTAGATACTACACTTCTTTATTTGGCTTTTCCTCTCTATCTCTCTCATATCAAAAAAATGCATTGGAGTCCGCAAAGAAAAAAAGTGTAGCATCTAATTTGATACGGAGGAAGTATATGTTTAAAAAAAAGGCTTAATTTGAAAAAATGAAAAAACCTTATTCATGAAATCATAAGGGGGTATGGGGGGGATATGAAACAGCTAAGGTGGGTGACCTAAAGTGTTAAATACTGGAAAAGAAATATTGAAGAGAGAGGGGTGACTGTAGATCAAAGGATCTTTTCGCTGCCGACCATCACCGGCGACCACCACCGCCAATCACTCGTAATGTGATCTACGCAGGGAAACAAAACTCGGCCGTTACGTTACGTAACGGCCGTTATGTAACGGATTTTGAACTTGCAGTTACGCGAAATACCGTTACGTAACGCCGCGATGAAATTCACGTCCAACTCGCCGCGTTGTCCGTTACGTAACGGTGACTCGCCGCATTAGAGCGTTTTTTCACCTGTTACATCCGTTACTATATGAAAAATGGTCAAAAAAAAGAAAGGGAATATACGCATAGTAGCACAAAAACAATAGGTACACACAACGAAAGGAGAAAAACTTGCCATAGGCTTCCAAGTTGAGTAATATATATGATTTAGTATCAATTTTTATATATAATATGATATGAATCTCATGTTTAAAGTAATTCTTAATTCACCATATGTGTAACTCACCCATATGATTGTTTTAGTCAAATTAAGTTATAAGAATACTTATAAAACTTCAAAAATGCCATTTTGAGGTTAAAATTCTAATTGTATGAATTTTTTGAAAAAATTCACGCCGCGTCAACCGCGATTTGTCTCTTTTCGACCGTTACAAGCCGCTCCCGCGTCATCGCGACCGTTACCGCGAACGCGACCATATCCGCGATTTTCTTCCCCGGATCTACGACCACCTCTTCCTTATCTAGCTAGTCAGCGGCCACCGGTATTAGGCCTGATCACGAATCATAAATTAGGGTTTTCCCCACGAATTAGGGTTTTGATTTATAGGTTTAATCAACTCAATTTTACACAATTGATTGAGGGCTTTGGCTCGAAATTTACTTACTGAACTTGGGTAAGAGTTATTTTCAATAAAATTATAGCCTTTTTTTAGATCTTCTTTCTTTTTCTCGCATGTGCCCTAAAAGCGGCAGAGGCAACGCGCCTTGCGCCTCCCACAAGGCGGCTAGAAGCGCGCGCCTCTTCTCGCCTGAGGGAATCGCCTCGCCTTGGCCGGAGGAGGCGATTTGATCCGCGCCTATGCTCGCCCACAGCCTAGGCGCCCCTCCAGCGCGCTTTTTCAAATTAAAGTCATGACAAGCACTTAATGGAATTTGACAAGAGTACTTTGCTAAAAAAATGAGTCTAAATAAGGCTAGTTCGAGTGAGCGCCATTCAAAGCCCTAAACCAACCCTTAAGAGGATAACCCGAGCCAACCAACCCATAAGTTACAGGGTCGAGTCCCGTTATGTTTTAAATGGGGCTAGGGTAGGCCTTAAGATTGCCTACCATCAAATGGTGTAAATTGTATTTTCATACTAGTGTCCTCTTTATACTTATACTTATATATGTATATATATATATGGAGAGATGAGTTCATATGAGAAGGCTTCTTCGTGTGAGAAGAGACATAACTCTAATGACAAGTGATATAACTCTAATGAAGAAAATGTAAAAACATATTATTTTCTTTTGAAAAAAAAATAAAAACAAAGAATTATTTTTTGGTGAATCGAATTTTTGTGGTATAACTCTAAGTGAGAAGTACTATAACTCTTAGTAAGAAGTGCTATAAATCGAACTTCTTCTCACTTCTACTCACTTGATCCCTCCAATTCTTTTCATTTGTCCTACTTAGTTACTTACTATTTTTGTCCGTTTCTTTTTTTTTGTCCTATTTTCTTATTTTGTCATACCATTTTCCCCATATAACCTTACTTTTCCACACATTGATCCCACATATTTCTCCACCATTTCTTTCTCTCTCTTTACCCTTTATCCCCATATGACAATTACATCATCTTTTCATCACCCTCCTTGACAAATGAAGAGGATAACTTAACCAATTAAGGGAGTATGTATCAAAAACTCTTAAAATTAATACTCTACAAACTAATGTAAAATAATAAATTTGTCCTTGGGACAGTACAAAAAATTACAAAAATCAACAAACTATAAGATAATTTTTGGGAGATCCCTTTTAAGGTTTAGGTCCCACGAAAATCATAAATAATATTTTTTGGAAATTGAAATTCATGGTGTCTCGCCTCTCTCTTTACTCCTTGATTCTTATTTATTTCTTGCTTTGACAACAACTATTGAGGAACAAATCAGGAAGAGTTTTTTATAAATACTTTTGATATTTGATGTATCAAAGTTTGCATAATTGAAAAGGGAATAGGATTTTCTACATTTATTGACAGTGGCTTAGATGGATTCCCCTCTCTAAATTTATTCATTCTTTTTAGTTTATTTTATACATGTATATGAGAAAGTTATACTACATCATTGCAATGGATCACTTTGGATTCTCATTTTGTAAATAAGGAAGAAGTATTAATCGGATCAAATTTCATTTTTATAATATGTTTGAGTTGATTCCTCATAGATTCAACACACCGCCACGCAAAAACACAAGGACAAGCGGGTCTGGTCCGTCATCCATGATGTGCTAAACCTTACCATTATGTGTTGACCTAACCCACGTCTAGTTAAAGTAATGCACATGTTCTGCTCCCAAGTAGTTCCCTTTATAGCCACACTCATGCGCAAGAGCCTCCTAAAAACATTCTCTTCTCCAAATGGGTTCACCACGAGTGTAGTACCCATATATATAATTGGTGCCCTTTGTAGAAGAATAATCCTCCTAAAAGTGAAAGGCATGAATGTTTGGCATGTGACATGCAAAAGTGAGAGACAAAAGGCGGGAATATGCGAAAGTATGAGAGAATTTTTTTGGGGGTACATAGGGATATAATTGTGAAATAGTAAGGGTAGATTAGTGGAAAGAAATGTAGAGGACTGAAGAGGGGCACATAAATTACGGGGAGCCCATGAGAGTGGATGCTCCTATGCATTTTAGGTTCACTTACATCATGGACCCAATTACGGAAGACTCTAACTCTAACTCGTCAAAAGTATGTGTCACGACTGGCCACACACCTATTACCTTTTTAGCCCCCACAAATATATTTGCACCCCATGTACACATTTAGTTCTCCCTCCAACATCTTTGTAATATTTAATTTGTCACCTTCGAAAAGGAGAAAAGCAATGTGAAAACATAAGGTAGTGCATATTTAGCTAGCATTTATCAAAATACAAAAACAAGTAATAAAAACTCACATAAGGAACTTATCAACAAATCTTAAGTAATGTACAACAAGCTTACCTATATGAAATAATGGGATTTGAGTAATAATCCTCTCTATACTTTGCAATGACCTCCCATGCTGTGTAAAAATCTAGCAGGAGATTCACCAAATAAATCACAATCAAGAATTTCATTATGAAATTATAAATATAACCTAGTTAATCCAATTTTTATCCACCTTCGCCAATTTAAAGGTTTGCGAACAAGCATAAGATGATACTAGTATTGACCAAAATATTTATGAACTAAAAAAGCCTCGGCAATACCTCAACAAAGTGCAGAGGTTTTGAATCTCAATAATAGAAGATTGGGATATTAAAAGATGAGTAACAGGAACAAAAATACAAAACAAATTGCAAGTATAAGGAGTAACGAAACTCTTTATACGACAAACACGTGAGATGATGTGCCATGGATGTAAAAAGGGGGGAAATTTCACCCTTTTGACCGTTACTACCCTTCCCGAGACTAAAAAGCCAAAAACAACTTAAAGGAGCTATTAAGAGGAGGAGGGGCGTAGCCATTGTAAGAAGCCAAGAGGGGCCGACACTGAAAACCAAATTGTAATGATTGTGCCTTTGTTAGAGGTCTTAGCCTTTGTAATGTGCCTCACCAAAACAAAGTGCATTTTTAAAGGTGTCATATATCCCCAAATGAAGGATTAAGCATCAACGGAATCCAGCTAGCTATCAAATCCACCTATATATAATAAAAACAAAGGAGTAAGACACATAAAAGCTAGGATGCAAAGAATTTATTTAATAGAGAGTACGAGTTCATGTGTGTTTTTATCCACATGGATTATATGTTTGATGAGTTGCCCTCTCTACTAGAGAGGTCAAAAGTTTACACGACACATGAACGATACGAACCGGATATAAAAGAAGTGGGTTAGTGTTGAGCATTATTTAAACGGGTCAACATGAGTTTAACCGTTTAATATATAGGTCGCACTGATGTTGAGATTTTGAATATGAGATTGACACGGTTTTATCTGTTTAATTTAAAAACATAGATATTTATATAATCATAGTATGATATGAACGGAACAAATAGAAATTTTGTATTTCATTATCTAAATTTCAATAGAAGAAAAGATTAGCGGTTTAGCTAAACATGAATTCAGAAAAGGGAAAATTAACGTGGATAATCTCAACTAATGTCCATCTTCCAAAATTAATCCTAACTTCAGTTATTCTCAAAATAATGCCAACTATCGCACACTCTTCCCAAAATAGTCTCATATGACCTACAACCTACTAAACTAATTGAAGTTACCACGTAATTCTATTGGCCAATAAATAAAATATAAAAATAAAACTAAATAAAACTTCTCAGTCACCCTCACCCACCCCAGCCACCCTCCTCTTCACAACCCTTCTCACTCTCTCTATTCTTCAACCCGCCGAAATCCACCATTGACAGCCACCACAGCACCACCACACTCACCACCACCACCATCAAAGCCGCCAAGTCCAACACTCACACTCTCACCATCACGACACCCTCTCCTCACTAATTTCCTTCTCTGACCACCTTCTACAATATCGAATTAGACCATCGCCTTCTTTGACGGCTTTCGTCTTCGACCTCTTTCAACTTGTGCGATATGAGTTCTTTCTCAGATATAGTAAATTTTGAATGGAAAATGTTGTTGACGATGGTGGTTTGGGGTTGGGCTGGTGGGTGGTGTTGGTGATTTCCCGATGGGGAAAAGGGGGTGCGGCAGGGGATGGTTGGGGTTAAGATGGTTGTCACCACCAGTTCCTCTCCCCCTCCTCTAGTTTTTTCAAATCTCCTTCTCCGACCACCAACCTTTCGTCGAAAACCGGACCATAATGGTTGTTTGACGGATTGAAACAACCATAGATTTGCAGCTCGTCACCGTTGCCCTTCCCTTCTCTGGTTTTCTAACCGATAAACCATAAAAGAGAAAAGAGGGAAACATGTGCTGGCTGAGCCACCGCAAGCGTCGCGTTCCACGAGGCGTTGCACGTTGGTTGCCAGTCGCCAGCGCCGATGGTGGTTTTGGGTGTAGTTGTGGCCTGTGCGGTGGGGTGTGGGGGTAGGTGGGTGAGTGGGTTTACTTTATTTGTTAATTTTTCTTTTGTTTTATTTTTAGATTTGATGATTTACAAAAATTAATAAATTGACCAATCATAACGCGCCACATGTCAATGTTAACCTATTTACCAGGTTACCATTTCACCTAGGGTTAATATGGGAAAACACCCTAGAAACTTGAGATTATTCTGGGATTATCCTAAATTGGGATTAATTTTAGAAGACGGGCAATAGTTGGGATTATTCACGATAATTTTCCCTTCATAAAATGACACAACAAAATTAGGCACAAAAAATTGATTTATCATCATAATTTTCTAAATCGTATGGCATAAACGCTATGTTACTCAAACACGGAAATTAATGTCTACTCGAATACGAGTGTCCAAGTATCCGACTCGGTCATTTTGTAGAAAAAAGTCGAGTTTTTAGTTAAGAAAGAAGTATCCAAGTGTCGTTTCGATACGACACTCGATTTTTGAGGCAAACGAGGATGTCAAAGTAACGTAGCTTATGCGGGTTAAATGAGTTGACATGGCTAACCGTTTGATTAAACGAGTCAATGTCAAGGGTCTTTGGCACAATTAGTTATATAGGTCGTGTTCGTGTTTAAGGTTTTTAACACATTTATTTTTAAAATGAACACGAAGTCGACACGACACAACCTATTTGACAGGTCTACTCTCTACTCACAAATGCTCCACAACTTAGGTTGGTGTGTTGTAAACAATTTTGATATGGTCGCCGTATCAGCATCTCTCACTTGTGTCCTAAGTAATTGATACACTTTGCTCTATAAGGGGCGTCCAATTCATGCTCTTACTTTTTTCTTCGGTGGGAGATTTATGCGTAACTTAGAATTGTTAAGAATGAATGCATGGAAAAAGAAATTCAATGGTTGGCAAAGAGGAGGCACCACCAACCCACCATGCCAATGTTCACATTATGATTATTAGCTAACCTATTGAGGTGAAATTGATGCTAGTGGTGTACCGATTAAGTAGTGAAAAGTCAGGTGGAATCAACTATTCTACTATGGTGAGGTCTTCGAGAATATACTCGTAATTTAAGGTAGTGTTTTAAGCTATTAAAGTACTAATTAGCGATCCACTACCCATAGCAAACAAATGCTCAGTCCACGGCATACAAAGATTGGAAAAGTAATACATGGCAAATTCTTTATCTAATTTTTCTAACATTGTTCCTCCTACTAAGAATGTTGCTCTTAGCATGTACGTATTCCAAGAAGGGAAATCATCATCCCTAAAGGCAACATACAATAGCTTTGGGACTTTTTGGTTCAAAGAAGAACATAGAGGAGGCATTCCAAGTCACTTATGAAAGAAGTATGACACATATAGAGCATATTCTCTTCAAATGATACTTAATCTATAAACCAAACAGCACTTTTCTAAAAGGAAAAAAAAATACACTTCTTTCCTCGTTAACATTGAGGAGATATGTCAATCGACTTTTATTATGCTTGTTCCTTAGACATGGTTTCAAAAAGCGCCCCACCAACTAGGTGTAAGAGAAATTTCGACACCACAACCATCGATTGCTAGAGGCGCGTCTTTAGTAAAGAGGCATGGAGCGAGGGAAATAGAGTAGGTGAGTTAGAATTTTGCAGAAAAACAACAATCATCAAATTTTAACTTCCCTTAGCTTTAATTCAACCATTTCTAGCAAAAACCTTTAATTTTCATCAAATTGAACCCTAAATAAAATCCATAAATCTTCTTTTTTTTTGTGGGGGTGGGGGTGGGGGGGGGGGGGGGTTGTAATAGCCTAGGGATTGCAAACAATGATTAATTAAACACAAGCAGAAATAGAGGGGAAGGTTGGAGAATGTTGTATTGAATGTAAGAAGATACAATGACAACTAATCCTACTAACAAACAATACTAAGAAAATATTCTCTCTTTTTGGATGACAATAGCTATTACAGTAGTATTTTTATAGGCCTAGGTCACCTTATTGCCCACCTCATGATTGGTCCACATATCAAGCCTGCGGATAGTGGGTTTGGGTTGGTGTATGACTGGTCCTGATTCATGATAAGCTAGTAATGATGGCCGCCCACTCGAAAAAAGTTGAGAGGATGGAAGTAAGAACCGTCTCTTATAAGTCTTGGCACCAGTCATGTGACCAAGGCAATGAACAAAATCAAGGTTTAGGTTGGTCCCTCTATATATATATATATACGTTGTTCGCTTCTCTTTCTCTTTCTTAGATCATCTCTTCTTCTCGTGCTCTTTTTCACATTAATTGATCATCTTTTCTTCTCTCTCTTTTTTCATCTACTTCCTCTCTTTTCCATCTTTCTCTTCGATTTGATAGGGCAAAAAGATTGGAATTCAACTTTTTTTCCTTTTATAAATAAAAAAGGTCGCAACTCCACCCTCCCTAGATCTCACCCCACCATTGACGAACGAGACATGTGAAGTGTAAATGTTTTTAATTTTCTGGAAATTGATAATTTTTTGTATATAACTGAAACAAGAGACTTATCTTTTTAATATTTAGTTCCACAAGGCTTCAAAAAAGGAAAAAAAGCAAAGTGCACCTCACCGCGATGTGCGGGGCTATTCCTAACACACACGGCGTAGCCAAGGGCCTTTTAAAACTAAGTCCTAAAAGTAAAAGAGGGAACAATGCAAACACGGTGACCATGGATCATTCCAAGAAGAATTTTGAAGTATTAGAGAATAGAATAAAAGACATCTCATGTGTCGCCCATCTTATAAAAGGAGTGTTAGTGACAAAATAGTCAAGCCTTCGAGCTATCATGAAGAAAATTATCTACAAAATCAAGGAAAGTGACATGCAACTATACAATAGTCTCAAAAAATAAAAATCTTCACCACCCAAAGCTATCTTTCTTTTAACCCTTGGAAATAAAAATAACCCTTGAAAATCCATTGCTATCTTTCTTTTAAGTGCACCAAAATCTCGAATTATGGACAGACTAGAGAGATTAGAGTAAGAACAAGCAAAGATATGATTGTATATGATGGAAGTCACCTATTTATTACAACCTTAAACGAAAGGTACTCTTTCAATGAAATTAAGTGACTACTTTTCCACAATATTCATCGAGCTTTCTCCCACTCTAATTACTTGTATTTGTAGGATTTCTTCTCTACTGTAACTTATTCCCCACGCTAGCCTTTAACTAAAGAACAATACACAACCAACGGTATCCCTCTCCACTGGTCACTCCATGACCAAACTTCCATCTTTGCCTCTTAGATTACACAACGTGGCTTCCAAGCGCCTCTCAAGCTCTACCTTAGCGAGTCCTTGTACTTCCTCTTGCTCTCATAGCGTAGAGAAGAAATGATCATTGAAGTTGTCATGAGGTAGAAGTAAGGTTCGTGTGAAAGTCTTGTGTAACTTGGGTCACGAAAACCAAAAATGAGTTTTGGCCTTAGTTTTAGGTGTTTCCGTGGAAGGAAGGATGTGTTGAGTGATTTGGCTTTGGGATTATGGAGTAAAGAAGTGAGGAAAATTGAAGTTTTTGATTTGTTCACTGGGTTGAAGATGGGGATGGAGGAAATGGGTGGACTTTGTTGAAAAAGATCTTAAAGTAATAAGGACTAAGAATTTGGGTGGAATTTTCTTGTTTGCTTCGTTCTTCTCTTTCACATATGTTCCATGCTTGAAAGGGAGGGTGAATTATATAGATCGGGCAAATAGAATGAGTTGTTTGGTATGGGGTTAGCGACATTTACCATGCCGTCGGTTGGGTTGTGGAAGGGTTGGAAACCGTAGGTTCATCAATTGGTCAAGTTTGGGGGCCAATGGTTGAAGAATGTGGGTTCGAAAATTTTGAAGGGCAAATTGGGTCTTCAACTAGGATAACTTACTTAGTTGTGTGGGTTAGGTTAATAAGAAAGTGAATTCTTTTGATGAGGTTGGTTACATTTAAAGGCAAATTAGGTTGTAAGTTAAGTGGGGCGGCCCCACAAAGGAGATTGGGTTCATCGAAGAATTGAAGAGTTGTGGCTGCAAGGTACATAGCTAACACTAATAGTTGCCTCATGTGATGTTGGTGATTGGCTTCTTCTCAAATCGCTTTTTCGACGTTTCCTTCTTCACCAAGTCACGTGGCCTCTATTAGAGGCCATCTTCATAAGCATCCACCTTGAATAGTTGATAGTTTCCTCCATAAGATGTTTAGTGGGCATTGTCAAGTGGCTTCTTCTAGAATCGCCTTCTTCTGTGCAGCATCAAAGAATCCGATGATTCTTCTTCCTTTCTCCACCAAATCACATGGGCTCTTAGAGGGCATCGTCCAAGAGCATCCAATAAGTTCCTCCACCATGGCAACCTCCCTCAAGTTCGGCGGTCCCCGATCCACCATTCTGCCCGAACCACCACCTAGAACCGTCTTGCTCATCTAATCCTCCACAATCTCAATCGAGACGGTTACATCAGGTTTCACACTTAAGGGGCCTAGAGTATTGCCAAGATGTTCCATCTTCCCTTCCTCTTCTCTTCGGTCGTACATATCCCTCTCTTCTTTTCTACAAACTACTTCTCGATTTTCTTTGAAGCTTTTGCTTACCTTCTCCCTCTACAATACCTCTTGACCTCTTAAGAGCTGTCCTGCCCACTTGTATTGTTGTCGGAGCCGCCATCCGAAAAGGCTTGTGACCTCCATTTAACCACTATTAAAACCACACTCACCAATGAAACCATAAGGTTCACCTCATCGTGATCCCCTACATCATCTAACTGGTTCATCCACCCTTGTGACTAGTCTCATTACCTAATCCCCCCTACGAGTCTCCAACCAATTAGCGCTTCTTTGACTTCTCTTCCTCCCCTAGTCACGTAACGCAGCAAATGGCGCCAAAAAATTGAGATTGTGAGACTGTGTAGCTTTCACTTAGTGCACAAAATCTACACACGAATTGAATGGTAAACTTCAACAAATAAACATGGGTCCTTTTTAAATGGCTATTGTTGGTGAGAAATAGAGCTGCTTGTCGACATGATGTTCTTAAAACCATTGATTCAAACAAGGATAATAAGCTTCTTAAATGTTTCGAGAAACTTGTTGAGATTTTTAAGAATGAAGTTTTTTTTTAAACATCTCATCACCCTCTTACCGTTACTAGTCGCATTGTTGGTGCATTATTAAGGGGGTCGGTCATAAAATGAATTCGGACCTTAAATTCGCTTATGGAAATTGCAATACAATAAAACACTCCACATTTAAGGTGGTTTACTGTGAGTCCTTTGTTACTTATTGACATGAATCCTTTGCCAAAGGAAGATACCGAGCTCTTTACGCCAAGAAGAGATCAGAAGTTACAATGAAGCTGCAGAAACAGATTAAGAAGGCGAATAAAGCTCCTTAGTGAAAAATCAGCAAGCATAAGAAGGAAAGCTTTATGAGAAAGTAGAACTAGCTAGCGACTAAAGCTGAGGAGTCTTTCAAGGTGCTTGAAAGTATTTATACAAGTTCAAGCCGCCACAAGATCGTGAAGCAAGTGCATATTCAATGCGGGTGATTTGCCCCATATGTTATAGATGGTGTTTTCCCTGAAGTTAGGAATCTGTTCCTAAGGGGGAAATTATCTGGAGATCACCAGTCAATAGATTTGATATTAAGGCTAATAGTCAGCGAGGCATGAACTATAGGTCAAGTTAAATTCAGAGCATGGAAACAAAACTCGGCCGTTACCGAAACTCGGCAGTTACGTCATTATATAACGAATTTTGAACTTGCCGTTAAGCGAAATGCCGTTAGATAACGTTGCGATGAAATTCAAGTCTATCTAGTTGCGTTGTTGTAACGTAACGGTGACTCGCGCGTTACAATGTTTTTTACCCGTTACGTCCGTAACTTATCAGGATTGGTCAAAAAAGAGAAGGGGAAAATACACATAGTAGCACAAAAACAATAGGCACACAACAACAAGAGGAGAAAAACTTGCTAATATCATTTTATACATATAATAGGATATGAATCTCGTGTTTTCAGTATTTTTTTTATTCACCATAGGTGTAACCCAACCATATGATAGCTTTGATCAAATTAAGATATAAGAATACTTATAAAACATTAAAAAATGCAAAATTGAGGTTAAAAATCTAATAGTGTGATATTTTTCAACCGCGATTTGTTTCTATTTGACCGTAACAAGCCGTTTCCGCGTCATCGAGACCGTTACCGCAAACGTGACCAAATCCGCGATTTTCTTCCTTTATTTAGAGGCTTGAGAAGAAGTGCTTTGATTTGTTAATGTCTTCGAAGCCTGAGGTAAATAGTGGCAGCACCTTAGCTTCAAGTTTGGACATGGAAGGTAGATAATTCGAATGGGTTGCATGGATTTTACGTGGGGAACATAAGTGAATTGGTGCACCCATTAATACTTGACAGACTTGGTGTTTTACAAATATAACCCAGCGAAATAGATAAGCAGCAAATTTGGGTTATTAAATACTTTTAGAAGTTAGTTACGGTAACTAGTAGGAGTTTGAGAGCAAGGATCAATGATACCAGGAACGCGGGACAGAGGCACGTTTTCCGATCTGGGTCGTTCGTTCCGGATCGCGGAACAAACGCGATCAGATCGCTCGGAATGAACGACCCAGATCGATGATGGTTGCGTTCCGTTTCCCGAGGCCCATGGCGATAGAATCCTGGTGTCTGAACTTCTGTCGCAGATGAAACTCAGGAAAGATAGGGACCGGTGTAGGAGAATTGCCGGAGAGGAGGAAGAAAGCTAGAAGCAGACGATTCATTGCTCAAAAAGTGGTTTTAATAAGTCACGTGCTTCCACTTTTTGTCCTTTCCATTTTACCAATGTCACTCATTATTACTCTCTCTCTCTCTTCTTTTTTATATTTTTGCTCTTTATCTTTTTACAGCTGGCTTCTACTGCCTTTTAGTTATCCTTTCTTTATTTTTTCTTCTCTTAACGGGGATTCTTCTCTTTATTTTTACTCTCCTGTCAGCCTTACTGTATCTCTTTTTCCATTTTTTTTTACTTTGACCAATGCTTTTACACTATATATATATATATACCCAGTGGCCAGCGCTCCCGATTCACTCAAGCTAGCGTTCCGCGTATCCGAATTCGTACCCCGTTTCGAATCGTACCCCGTTCCTTGTAACATTGGCAAGGATACTTAGGAAGTTCGAATTCTTAATGCTAGTCATTAGTAAGTGGGTTTAACTTCCACGCAGATTAAGCAGAGTTTTGCCCAGCATTAGTAATGTCGTCTGTCTCTAATTGCTTTAGGATTAAGGTTGAATATTTCTCCAAGCTAGCAGCCACAAGGACGAGGATATTTCAGCATTGTAATAGAAAAGAATTCACTTGTCGAAATATCACTGACAATGTTTCCTTACAATTTGCCATTAGCCTTTGTGCATTATTCTTGTTTTACACTTTCAGGAAGTTAGAAACACTATCCTAGTTTGGAGTAGGCAATAGGCAGTTCAAGTACATAAATTTCAGATTAGTGCCTACGCCAATTTTTCACAAACTCTTGTAAGAGTTAGTGAGGTGAGGCAACTTCCAACTATAATTCCATATTGCAGATTAGTAAGGTCAAATTGCATCAAAAAGTCTTGCATTGGTTTGTTCATCTCGTATTCAACCATAACAGTCCTGTGCTAAATTGATCACTAGCCAGTATCTAGTACTAAGTTGTTTCTTTTCATCCCTAAGCCTAATATTTAACATTGAACACCTAGTACTGATGTTCTTCCGTCAGTCTTTCTCTCGCTAAAATATACTCTACTGCAAGTTTCTGGATGTTACTTGACCCTTATGTTCAGCTATATCCTTTTACACTCGTACGGTCGTACCAAATCCTTATGCACAAGCAATCTACCAATTTCAGTGTGATCTCCTAAAGCAAGCCGGTCAACACAAGTTTGTCAGATTGGTTTCGGACCAAGTCACCAAGTAATCTTCACATGAATTGGGTTATATATGGGTTGAAAAGGCAGGTTCAGGATCCTCAAAATTTGCACGGGCACAAGACAGGTTTTCAAGTCAGCTCAATTATGCAAAGGGACTAACCGACTAAGTCTACTACACCTCAAAGTTACTTAACCCTAATTATGTTCTTCTCAGAAAAAGAAATATGCTCTTATCAAAAACCATAAAATTTACTTGGTCAAAAACCAAACACACTGAGAATTGACTTTTAAAAGCCACAATGGGATAAGTGTCAAAACTTTGGTGTGAGATAGGGCATTATGGTTCACTACTTCACCATGTAAATTGAATTCAGCCAGCTTACCAAAATGGCTAGTATGCTTGTGAAAAAGTTTGCTTACCGACTACATCAGCTTCACAAAGGTAGCCAAGGCTTTGAAATCCCAGAGCTCGAATCGTAGAAACAGTACTGTCAATGCATGCCTGTTAATTCAGATGTAAACTATAAAAAATCAATATAAGAAACCGCAAACAACGAAAGGGGAAAGTTAAACGAAAATAGAGAAAGAACAAAGTAAACTGTAGAGGAGGCAACAAAATATGCATACTTCTACAGACAGAATCAACTGAATACCCCTTTCCGGATTTCTTCTGCAGATATCCCGAAGAGAAGCAGCCAGACTTGTACATATAGTTTGGTCATATCTGAATTCAATAAAACACTCTGGCAGCAGGAAACTCTGTACACCATTAAGGAGAGAAATTTTAGCAAGAAGTGCCAGATCTTGCGGATAAAAAAGCTTCAGCACAAAATCAGGATAACATTCCAGCAGTCATGTTGATTCCATCAGTTTATTTCTATATATAGAGAAGTTATCCTATATCAACAAGCAAATCAAAAGGATGGCACTGTCACCACAAATTATAAGCTAAAAGTTAAGACTTTGAAAATGAAACTAGAGACGAACACTCATCCTAATACTACATACACTTAGCGACTTTTCAGACCATGCCCATGGTGAGATCCACACTGGATTGGAATAATTGTTGGTATACTGCATCTATATTATTTTGAATGGAAGCCACAGAATATTGAAAGCAATAAAATGGAGTGCAGGAAGACAACAATAAACAAAACCAACAAAACCTTGAACCCTGAAATACGCTCAATGGAATAATCCAGTTTGAACTCTAAGATTACTGAGAAAGTAGCTCTGTCAAGATTTCGATCACGATCCCAATAATTACGGTGTCACAGTAATGGGGATGATTCGGTTTTCGTACGGACGTAACCCCACATATATCGGCTGAGACCACAAGATATCGCTTGAATCGGCCTAAAACACGATTTTTTCACACATTGACGAAGCGGGTAGTATCGATTCGGTAGATTTCAAAACCTTTACGATGCGGGACGATACGATATGGTACGGCCTTGTTTTAATACCATGCTAGCAGGTGGAGGGCTCAATTTGTTTTCAATGGAGTCAGTCACTTAGGCATTGTTTGATTGGGCTGAAAATGTCTTTGCCGGAATATGATTTTCCATGAAAAACATTTTCCAAGGGAAATCTCAATTATAGATTAGTTTTCCTTTCTTTGGTTCCTTGAATGAAAAGTTAGACAGAAAAAGAAGAAAGGAAATGAAAGGGAGGATAGATGGGAGAAAGGGACGAGGTAAGGAATAGGACGGAAAATGTCTCTTCCTTCATTATAGACAGATAATGTTCTCCACAACTAGGAAGACTATTTTCCCGATTAAGAAAGTTATTTTCCACTCCTTACAAGCCAAACAAAGGAAAATGGGAAAACTTTTTTATATAACAATGTCTTAACCCAACACTCTTTGATCGGTGAGTGCAATATTCTTTTACGCTACACAAGTTGAGGCTGAGTGTTAAACGATGCAAAACATCACATAATGAAGTGGGAAGATTAGAATCTTTGTTATTTTGCCCAAAAGAGTATTCTCTACATACCTGCAAGATATGGAAACCGTTTTCAAGATATATATTCTCAAACTAACAAAATAACATTAAGATTCTTATATTCTCATGCAGTCACTTATTGTTCACAGTTTTGACGAAATACGCAATTAAATAAGATGGTAGAGTTATGAAATAAAAGCGTCAAAGACATAATTTAACGTCCCGAATCACCTTATTTATAAAACATGGCAACACACAACCAAACTGCCATTGGTTTATATTCTTAAACCAATCCTCTATGGGATAATTGATAACAATCCTAAGCTGGAGAATCAATGCTGCGGGTTTTCCCCTTTTTCTATTAATCTAATCTTCACCTTCTCATAAACACCCCTCAATTTTACTAAAGCCAAGGTATAATCCATTATCAAAGCAATTACTTTTTTCCTTCTTTGTCCTTCGTATTCCAGCGGACTCCTCATTGTCGTTAATCCTTTCCACCGGATCTTAGTTACCTCCAAAGGAATTGGCCCTAAGTTTGAACCTTCGTCAAAGAACTACATATGACACCAGGAAAAAAAATGTGGACCCTACACAAACTAAATACTACCTCCGTTCCATGTGTATTGCAACATAGGGTGTTTTACGCCTCCCAACGCACTACTTTAGACGTTAATATCTTTAATTTTATTTAAGTAAAAATTAAAAAGTTGATATTAATTAAGCATATATCGAGACGAATCTAACAAGATCCCACATAGCTATATTTATCCTTGTGTATAAATCACAAAAGAAGGTCAAATGGTAGTATATGAATAGTGCAAAATGTCAAAGGTTGCAATACATATGGAACATAGGTAGTATGTTTTAAGTTGGAAGTTCCAACAACAAGATTTAACATAAGTGAACAAAGAAAGACAGTATTCTTACATGCAAACTCCTGAAGACCCTATCATTCATCTTCCAAGACTTACAAAGCAAACGAAGTGCAGTAGCATACAGAACCCTACAGAAGAAAAAAGCTATCAGGACAGATGTATTTTGACCTTTCTGGAAGAAAAAAAACGAACATAGTATCGGTATCTACAGAAGTGATAGCTCAAGTGATAAAGCATAAAAAGAACTGACATAATAATCATGCATACACCTCCAACATTAGAAATACAGCCTCACAGAAAAAAATGAAAGGCATTTTGAAGTTTGAACAAGTGAATATATCCAAGAAACTAGATGGAGGTAAGATAACCGAAATGATTGTTCTCTTCTTTGATTTGTTCTTTCATTATCTTCAAGGCCATTATATCTCTGAGTAGAAAAATGGGTTTAAATAACAAAAACAGGGGAGGCTAACAAATTATCCCAGAAGAGTGAAGATATTACAATGAAGTTACATGAGTCAGGTGAATCAATTCATTTGCCAAGGGACATACAAGAATTACAATGATAATAATTATATCTATTTTGGGAAAATCCCACAAGCACAAATACATTCCAGAATCAGCATCCACATGAAGGAAGTTCATGCAGTCATAAATAAAAACAGCCAATGTGCTCACGGGTTTGAATCTTTTTGAAGCATTGGTAGGATGGTTTGAAATATCAACGGTAGCATCACGGAGTTTGAAGCAAGTGAAGATAGCATCCCCAATAGTTTTAACTGCAAGAGTTCAAACATTCCCAAAAGTTTCCTGTCAATATTATATTTACCTCCTCTCCAACATAAATTTAAAAAGAAGTATCTTTATTTGAAAACCCATTGCATGAGTTGGAGATAAAACTGAAAGACATACAATGAACCGGTCATATAAAGCAAGACACTCACCAGCAGATCATTACCACATTTGCAGTTAAACCTTACAAAATTGCAGTAATACAGAACAGCCAGCAACAGCACAACACCAAGTGTGGGCCCCATTTTACTAATAGCAGCTAATGTTTCTATAGCATAGCTTCCCAAAGATTGATGTACAACTAGACTTCCCGCAAGTGCACCCAGTAGAAAAGGTATCTCTACATGGATCAAACAACAGGGAAAAATTATGATATTTACAAAGTACTTTAGACTTTCAACTTCAATCCAAACACTTTACCATTCGACATGACTCCTTCCGATGATGAGATGGAGTCGCAACACTTGTTCCTCTCTGCAATCGACAATGCATATTTTCCGAGCTGAATTAACCAAGATTTTGATCCACTTTCCATAGTAATACCATTTCCACTGGCAGGATACATGTTTAGAAAGAAAGAATGGGGAGATAAATCCTGCAATGAAGGAGAGGTGGCAGATCTTATCAAAGAATGGGCATAGATTAGTATTTCTTCCAACATGCCAAAAAATCTTATTTTCTTTAAAATAGCAACATTCCACATGAAACTCATAGTTGTATCCTGGAGATATTCAATAAATATAGAAGCTTTCATTAGCCTCGGGAAAAGGTGGAAATAAGACCATGATTAAAGATAACAAGATCATAACAGGCGTATAGAGGATAGAAAAGACGCACTCACCGGGTCGCATATACTCTCACAAGCAACCCCCAATCCTACCTTGTATCTAACTAAGGTACAAAGAAGGAACAATATCTAGGATATAAACTCATGATACCACAGTACGAAAGACAGAGTGAAGACATGACCAAGCGCTCCTTGGCACCAAAGGGATCTCATGGTCAAGGGTGAGTGCTAGAGCCATGTCCAACATATTATTAACATCAATATGCAGAAACCCAAACACGGCTCCTCCTTGGGTTCACACAGTAGCTCTGGATTTAATGAGGCAGCCTCTCATGTCCTCCTCCTGCTGGGAAAGAGGAAATCTACAGTATTTATAAGGAAAAATTGTGAAAAACTACTCTAAAGTTTACACTTTTTGAAAATAACCACAAACTACTTTTTTATTTGAATTTAACTACTATAACTTTGCAAAAATTTGTGAAGCACCAACTTCTAACAAAAAATGTTAAGTTTTGTGTCCGGTGGTGAACTTAAGGGTTAAGGTTTTAGTCAAAAGGTGGTGCTTCACAAAATTTTGCAAAGTGATAGTAGTTAAATTATTAAAAAAAAAAAGTAATTGGTGGTCATTTTTCAAAAAGTGTAAAGTTTATAGTTGTTTTTCACAAATTTTCCCCGTTAAAAGGTGGTGCTTCACAAAATTTTGCAAAGTTATAGTAGTTAAATTCAAATTCAAAAAAATAAGTAATTGGTGGATTTTTTCAAAAAGTGTAAAGTTTATAGTGGTTTTTCACAAATTTTCCTTATTTAAAACTTTGTTCTTTTCACCTTGATAAGTTCTAACCAAGATATTTAAATTTCATGTAAAGGCCAATACAACAAAATTAGATACGTGCTAATAAAGGACAAAAAGTACATAAGTTCCATTCACAACTATATATGTTCAAACAAGGGTTAATGTGTTTCACTAAATTTACTTAGCAAGTGGCCCGGTATTCAATGCGGGCCGAAGTATATGGTTGTTTGGCCCCTCCGTGGACAAACCTTGCGGAGGAACAAGGGAAAGAAAAAACTAACTGAGTTCAAATCGTAGTTTTTCATGTTATCTTCTTCCCATCTGATCCAAAGATGAACTTAGATGAGTTGGGATTGATATACAAGCAGAACTTATTAAGTGCTACATCTACATGGCTTATGGGAAATACCCGTTTAACATTCCAACATTGAAACACCACACATTTAAAAGGGCCTGCCAAAAAACATATTAAAAAAAAAGAGAAGCAGAAAAAAAAACTCAGGTACCAATATGCAATGAACTGATACAAGGGGAAGGATACTTAAGGCATTATCCTTGTGAGTTAGTTATGCGTAGCGTGATTAATAAGTTAGGGAGTTTGTTAGGGAAAAAGAAGAATCTCAGTATTATACATAGAAGAAAGTAAGAAGGGAAAAGCATCCTGAAAATATTTGGAGATTTTAGTATCCTTTGGAAGAGAAATAAGCCTCTTGAAAGCTTGTATATCTTTTCCTTTGCTGTAATTTCCAATGGTCGATCAATCACTTTCATCTTATTCTTTAATATTCAAAATTTATTCACTTATAAGTTATAACTCTCTAAAGCTAAGGTGAATCTTAGCACGAGATTAGAAGGCCAAATCTTTCCTGCAATTCCTAATTGGTTAACAAACTAAGTTTATTAGCATTGACCTAATACCCCATGAAACTCACAGCCAACAATCTTGCAGTTTCCTAAATTCAAAAGCTCCTTCGTTTATCTCCATGACCAACCACCAATACCTCCTGCACATTTTAGCCAACATTTGGCAAGGATACCATCTAACCAATACCCAAAGCAAACTTGGCCAACCATTTGGCTTCATAACCTTAAGGGAACATCAATTACTTATAGTATTCATGATGAATTTACCATCTTATCAATATTCAAGAGGTTCTACCCAAATGGTTGACACATCCCTATTCACTACCACCTTTCTTGAGAAGGATTTCATCTCTCCTACGTGCCAATTCAAGATTTTTATTGGGAATAATTTTTGTCCAAGGCAACATTTCCATATGAAAAGAACTTTCTGATCTATTACCCGCATCCCCATTTTTTTGAACACTTATAGGACTAAAGTTGTTAGATTATCAATTGTTATTCTAATGGAAAAGTAGATGTTACTAAAAAAAAGTGGTTTTCTTATAGAAGGTAAGTGAGGAGCAAAAAGTAGATATTGTGGGAATGTGTAAGCAAGATGTATTACATAGGATTGTGCCCTTTGCAAAATAGCATATGTTCAAATAAATGTGCACATATGGAAAAGGCAAGTGTCCAAACTCCAAACGAATGTGGCATTAGAGAGTAACAAGAACATAAACCATTTATTCCTTTCTAGAAAATTTAGGTGAAAAACTACAACTTCGACATGAACTTTACAATTCGTTTACGAAGGGACTTGAACTTAGCAAGCATACAAAATAAATTGTTGTACTCTCTTTCCAAGTGCACCACTAAATTTTCATAGACCATCAGATATTGAAATTAAAACTCTTTGAATCAATACCAACGAGTCTAATCAAGACAACACTTAAAAGAAAGGAATGGAACTTGAACCATTCTGGTTAATCTAGCATTATGCTCTCTAATAATTCAGAGTTTCTGTAACATTGTGTACATTACATCATTCTCCTTCATTGATAGATTTTTAGACTCTGGCATCTACATTTCTTGTTAGTAAATAGTAATACTTGCGTCTTTAATACAATCCAATAGATGTGTTTGCCGAATTAGAAGATGGATAAAGAAGGCTTATATCAAGTAAAAGCACGTACTTGGAAGAAAGATTGCATCATCGTAATTGAGGTTGTATTGGCATTCAATAAGACAATTCTTAATCTTATGCTACATTAGGAGAGAGAATGATGGTTTTGTTCTAAGCATCCTTTTAAGCATGGCTGAGAGTCGACACAGCCAGAACAAAAGTCTTACGTTACCTATTGAATATGAAAAAAGGGTCGAAATCTTTTGCCAGGAGATATACAGTTGACATCTCTATCATAACACGTCTATCCATTTATCGCAGTTTCTCTCCTTTCTTGTATTTATTACTGAAAAGCAGGCTTTGGCTAAGAGAACTTCTATGATGTTCTCGTCTTACTTCTTTTTCTTATAGCACTCCTACCTTTCAAGGTACTCCGTAACTTAACCAAAACATTCTCTTTCTAGCCAAAGATAAAATTGCAGCGACTACCTATGACCTTCACAGTCCTTCCCAACCCCCCAGTAGACGAGGAAAGAGTTCTTAGTTACATTCATTTCCTAAATGGAAAGCTGGCAAGTTTCCTTCTCCTTTTTCCTATTTTTCCTCTCTTCAGCTTTACTTAGGCAAACCTTACAATCTCATGAGAAAATTGTAATAACCTTCACCTAGTGGAACAAGAATGAATATAAACAAAAAAAAAAAAATGGCACAGCGTGTTTGACAATATTATCAATGACATTACATCCAGGGAAAATAGAGAATGAGTCAAACTAAACATAAACCTAGAGTCATCAAAAAACCGCAAACAGTAAAAAAATACCTGAAGCCATAAATGCTGCAGAAGCCTAAAGATGATAATCTCAGGCTTGCTAACAAACAAAGATTTCCTTTGAACACATTGTTCATCTCCTGTTGGGGGCGCATGACTTACGATGAGCTTTTCCAACATCAACAGAAACTGAGACACTGCTTGTTTTACAGTTTTTGAAGGAGATGAAATCAAGCTGATGATAGGAAAAAACAACAAAGACACTTCACTTCGGTTACATGCAACTCCAGCAACAACATTCTCTGCATATGGGAGTGGCCATAAGTAAACTAATATTAAAGACATTTTCTTAGAGAGCTAGATATAAGAGGAAACCAGAAATCTACGCAGTAAATATGTAGAAGCGCAAAAAGTTGAAAACATCACATTCAAAAAATACAAATTTGAAACATTGAAGGATGCACAATGGACATGAATGTTTTTGCCGGAGATCATGGCAACTCGGCAACAATATCTTTCACTGGAATGCCACATCTAATTTTATGAGAAAGAGTAACTGAGTAACAAGACTAACAACAACGTAACAATTTTCAATATTTGTCAAAATTGTTTGCAGTGTACTCAAGTCGACAACTCACTCCGCTAAATAGCGAGGAACTATGCCAGAGGAAGGAAAAAACAGTGATTAACCCATGACAATCATCTTGGACCCTCTAGGGTGAGTAACTGTAAATGCTACTGACTTAGAACCAAGGAAGAAAATCGCAGATACGGTCGCGTTTGCAGTAACGGTCGCGATGACGTGGAAACGGCGTGTAACGGTTGAATAGAAACAAAACTTGGTTGGCGCGGTATGAATTTTTTCAAAAAATTCACACTTTAGATTTTTAACCTCAAATTTGCATTTTTGAAATTTTATAAGTATTCTTATAATTTAATTAGACCAAAGCTATCATATGGTTGGGTTACATATACGGTGAATAAAAAATTACTTCTAACATAAGATTCATATCTTATTATATACTTCCTCCGCTTGTCAATATTTGCAACATTAGCATAGTAACCACTGTTCATTACCAATCTTATTTCATATTTTCTCGCAAGTGTATAAGAAAATATATAGCCAAGTGGGGTCTTACTTGATTCGTCTTAAACTCTTAATGCATATTTTCAAAATGTCAACTTTTTATAATTTTTAATAATAAGAGATATTAAGGTTCAAAGTATTGAATTGGATAGCGTGTAGACAATAAATGTTGCGAATATTGCGAAAGAGAGGAAGTATATAAATTGATATTAACTCATATATTATCCAACTTGAGAGTGTGCGGCAGGTGTGTGCCTATTATTTTTGTGCTACTATGTGTATTTTTCCTATCTAAAAAAAACGCTCTAAAGCGGCAACTCACCGTTATGTAACACACAACGCGGCAATATGGACGTGAATTTCATCGCGGTGTTACATAACGGCATTTTGCGTAACGGCAAGCGCAAAATCCGTTACATAACGGCCGTTACGTAGTTTTGTTTTCATGCTTAGAACAGATCCGAGCAATCACAGCATGACCCCTTCTTGACCTCAAAAAGTAAGGAGCAATTGAAAGAAGAGATATGGAATCTCATTCAAGAACTAATAACAAACATTAAGCTTGCTTTGGAAAAGATCACAAAAGTAACAAAAAGATTATTGCTAATAAAACAACATTTTAGACAAGATCACCTATATCCAGAATATCAGAGGGACTCTCAATATAAGATGGAATTTTGGTACTAAAATATAACTAAGGTTGAGGTGGATCCATGTTCAATAATATATACTGGGATGTATTCTCCCTAAATAGATTTTATGAATAAATAAGTCCTAAGGAAATCCAAACTTAGCATAAAGACGCACAAGCAGTGATATGCAAAATAGATAAAGAAATCAAGCCTTCTTTCAAGAAAATAGTGAACCAAAGCGTCAATATATTAGCTCGTGAAAGAGTGAAAAAATCATGTTCTCACCATCTTGAATTCTCCACCTAAGCAAGAACGATAGAAGGTCAATTACATATAACTTTTCATCTTCAAGTTCCAAATGAGTGAGAAGAACAAAGAGAGATAACATAGAAGAGGAAAGTTGGGGGACATAGCGCAATTCAAGCTCTTTCTGGCAACTCAAAAGTTTTCTTGATAACTCAAGAACAGGCTTGCTCTGGATACTATGCTTTTCAAACGCCAAGGACAACGTGAGAAGAGCATCCAACAGCTTCACCCCAACTAATTGAACTTCAGTAACCATCTATCAAATACAACTTGAACATCAGTATACTAAATAAAATATAATGCTTCTTTCTCCTCAATAAATTGCAAAGAAAAGAAAATTACAAACAAAACTCTTACTCTTCTATTAGAGATCTCTTTACATGATACTGAAGTTAAAGGTAATGACTCTCCTGTGAGATCCAAAGGGAGATAGGAAGATCCGAGATATGCAGCAATGTTTCTATCCTTAACTAACTTCCTCACTGTCCCAAGCCCCCCCCCCCGGCGGGGCATTGGCTACAAAGGACAGAACTCTTTTTATCAGACTGAGAATAGATTGCCCATAAATCTCTGCTCCCCGTCTATTTACAAGTATTCAACCAAACAACATCTCAACAAAAGTGGTTACGCTCATCCTTTCCTTCACGAGGAAGGTAAGAGCCAAAAGCTTAAGACCTAATGTGAAAAGAGGAAGAAACAACATTTCCACTCTGTCTCAAACTTTCCTTCAAAAGAAAGGTAAGATCTGAAAGCTTAAAACTTAAACGTAATATAAAGCTCCAGACGAAGCTAAGCCAGAAGAGGGAAATGGGAAAAGAAAACATACCGATCCCATCTTCACCAAGTGCCGCAAAACTACAGTGTACGCATCCACTAGAAACTCAACAAAGACGACCACTTTCCCAAGATCCTGTCCAAAACAAAACATACAAAAGATATTAATTGCAAAACTTCACTTCTACAAAAAGGCAAGATCAGTACTCCAAAACCTTTGATGCTGTAAGGAACTCCAGGCTCCATCAGTCTACTTACCTCCACACCTCTAGGGTTAAAACATCTTAAACAATCAACCAGCATCTCAAAAAGGGGATTTGCCTCATGATGTAAAGAGCAACATAGAGACATCAATGAATATATGACATGGCTAAGGAATGATGACAATGATGAATCTGAAAGGCAAGATCTCAGAATGGTAAAGGTCAACAAGGGCCTCAAGTAGTCACAGACTTCACCAATTCCACGTTGCTTTCCATGCAACACAAACAATACAACTTGTCGCACTAGCTCATTTTGTGCCTCTGACCGACATGTTAAAACCTGGAAGAACTTCAAAAGTCAGGATCTTGAAATTTTTAGCTGAAACATGCAGTTCCAGCCTTCCAGGAGTGAAACTCTCAGCAATAATAATTCACCGCAACAAAACATGGAAGCCCCACTTAAATTAAAGCAAGACAGATTGATTACGAAAAAAGGCATCAATTGAGGAACTCCCTTTCTAAGGATTGTTTACAATTGCCCCATCCCTCATGCCCCTATCCTTGCAAAAAAAATATCTCTAGATCAGGTGTACACAGTGGCAAATTCATAATGCAATCCACTTGAGGTACAGAGTCATTTGAACAAAAAAAAGGGCAAGTTAAAAATATTGAAAATTCTAATGTATGAATTTAAATTACAATTGATAATACTTTCCCTGTCCCGTGAAAATTTAACATGTTCCTTTTTCATATGCCCCAAATAGTTTGGACACGTCCATCTCTAGCACGGGCCCCACTAATATTTTAACAATAGATAAACCACGTACAACTTTATCTCCTAAAACCTAGTGCAAAAATAAATTATTATGGGATGAAGGTAGTATCGATTAAGACATGTATTGTTATTCATTTTCTAGTAATGATTGATCTCAAATCTTTAATAAGTAGCACTTAGCACAGGAATACATGAGTAAGGTGTTTTGACTCTCGGTATAGTTTCCAATTCGATAGCATATCTTTACGCATTCCAAGATTCAAAGGCACAAACTGACGATAAAAATATTTATTTGTATTTTTTTAATCAGATCCAAGAAGATGACTATTTACAAACAAAAAATTGGAAAAATATAAAGCAATATAGGAGTGACAAATTGAGAATGGCAGGGTTTTTTGGATAATGGAGCAGGGAAATTGAATAAAATGAGATATAGAAAAAACTTATAGAAAATAGTAGGATTTGATCCCCGTGTACGCAAACCTAAGGGATGTTTAGCAATTGGGTTTTAGGTGACTTTTCCATTGGCTTTTGGCTTGTGGCTCTTGGCTTTCGTATATATCAAACGCCTAAAACAAAGTGTGTGGTAAAAGCCAAAAGTTGCTTTTACCAACAAGCTGGCTTTTGGCTTTTGCTTCAATTTTGAACTAACCACAACACCAATAAGTATACAGCCGGCAAAACAAGCCTCTAATGTAGTTGGTCAAACCACCAATTGCCAAAACACACACAAATCCCACGGTGTAGGAAAGTTTTTGAAAACTTTTCAACGAATCCACTAAGCGGGTCTAACAAATTTCTTGTCTCGCATTTCTCTTATATACTTTCCTTTTTTACGGTGTTCTTTTCTGGATCTTGATCCTGCTCAATCCGCCCCAATGTCAAAACGGATTCTAAAGAAGCTCTGGAAGCAAGGGAATGATGCTCTCATTTCCATGCAAGGAAGAAAAACGCGGATGCAATCGCGTTCACGGTAACGGTTGCGATGACGTAGGAGCGGCTTGTACCGGTCGAATAGAGACAAATCGAGGTTGCGCGACGTGATTTTAAAAAAAAATCACTTAGTTAGAATTTTAACCTCAAAATGGCATTTTTGAAGTTTTATAAGTATTCTTATAAATTAATTTGACCAAAACAATCATATGGGTGGGTTACACATATGGT
The DNA here is from genome assembly GCA_947645195.1 of Patellifolia procumbens. Lineage (NCBI taxonomy): Eukaryota > Viridiplantae > Streptophyta > Magnoliopsida > Caryophyllales > Amaranthaceae > Patellifolia > Patellifolia procumbens. Next base: position 336,602 of record CANSGD010000032.1, read on the forward strand.
GAACAAAAAGTTACTTTAAACATGAGATTCATATCCTATCATATATATAAATTGATACAAAATCATACTACCTCCGTTGCGCAATACATGCAACGTTGGGAAATGGCACATGGACCAAGGAAGAGAAAGGATAGAGTGTAGTTGTCTTTATTGCCCATGTGATAAAGAATAAAGTAGTGTACATGTGAGTGGAAAAGTGGGGGCACAAGTGTCTTTTTGGCTAAAAGTACTAATCATTAAAGGAAATGTTGCATGTATTGCAAAACATCCAAAAGAGGTATATGTTGCATGTATTGCGAAACAGAGGTAGTATATATTATTCAACTCGCAAGCCTATGGAAAGTTTTTCTCCTTCCGTTGGTGTGTCTCTATTGTTTTTGTGCTACTATGCGTATTTTCCCCTTCTCTTTTCGTGACCAATTTTGATATGATAACGTATGTAACGGGTAAAAAAACGCTCTAACGCGGCAAGTCACCGTTACGTCACGAACAACGCGGCGAGTTGGATGTGAATTTCATTGCGGCGTTACGTAACGGCATTTCGCGTAACGACAAGTTCAAAATCCGTTACATTACGGTTACGTTACGTTATGACCGAGTTTTGTTTCCATGTTCCCATGTGAATTAGATATCAGGTACTGTAATTAAAGAAGACTGAAGTGCCACAATTGCATGACCACGTAAGTCAGGCCTAATTTTAATGGTCCGATTTAAGGCATGATATGGTTCACTATCTCTAATTACTGAAATTTAAGCCTTATGCTAGTTAAAGTCTTTTTTCTGAGAAGGAAAATTTATTAGAGTAAAAAAGAAAGAGGCGCATCGTGCATCTAAAGAGGATATCCACTTTCGTTTCAATTGAAAAAATGTGCCCACCAAAGCTAAGACCCCTAGAGGACCAAGAGTCCGCTTTTATCCCAATTTCAATGATGCACACAATCACCGACATCCATGAATGTTTTTTTCTGTCCACCAATGCCAAGACCCCTTAGGGGCAGATCTAAAGAGGACTAAGAGTCCACTTCCAGATCAATCAAAAAAATGTAAACAATTACCAACATCCATTCATAAAGAGTTTCACAAACTACAGAAAAAAAGAAGCAAAATTATAAAAAGCCAAAAAGTTATTGCATTTGGTCTTAATCATGACTTCTGCATTGTAGTTGATTCAAAGGTGTTTTGATGTCGTACTTTTTTGTCGGAACTTAGACTATTGACATAAATGGTGGAGAGAAGGCGTTCTTCTACAAGAAAGGCCAAGTGAATGCTGCACAGTTGCATGGAAGACGTAGGGGAGTTTCTTGATGGAATGAAACACACTAACTCCTTTCTCAAATCGAGGAGATGGAAAAGGTCCAATCTTTTAGGACCTAAGGAAATATGGAACCGAAAATAACGGGGAGGGATTTTGTAAGGAAGTCCTACATATTATTCACCAAAACCTTAGGAGGAATTACCCCTTAAACCACATATATAGTAAAGCATAAATGGGGCTTACAATTGGAAGGGTAAGATTGAAAGAAAATTGAAAATCCTAAGCACTATGCAAAAGAAGATGGATCGTAAAAGATGTTCCATAAACGGTCAACTTAGGAGCCAAAGATGAAAATCACACATCCAGTCTTGAGGTTATAGCAACTAGAGTTGCATAAAAGTACCCAATCCAATTAACTTGAGAGGTAATCTGATCCATTTTTCCTTTTGGATCGGGGTTATAATCAAAAGGTTAGGTTCTTAAAGTTGTAATGGAGCCGCCATAACATCGAATTTCTTTCACCAAATCAATAAAAGTGCCTGACTCGCCTCCCAAGCTATAATCCTACTCGCGTTTTTTCAACTCCCAAATCTTTTCTCATATGACAACTTTTGGTTTTCTTTCATTTACTTCTAATGCAACGTTTCCATCTAGACGTTAATCTTTTATCTAAAAGGAGCTGATCCTTAATTCAAGGCCTTTATTTTTCTACTTCTTTTTGCTACCTGATTTTCTGATTTCAAGCCCTCACCCTCAGTCCCTCACAAGCCGCAACAACACCATTAAATCTTGAAAAGCAGCATGAATCTAAGTTGTTTCCACTTTAGATGAAAGTTCATTTAATTATCATTATTTCGAGGAAAGAAAGATCAAAAGAGAAATTACAGTTTATGTAAAGTTCTGGATATAAGCAAAAAGAAACTTCGGGGTTAGTTGGTTCACTAATTTTGGACTCAAAGAAACAGAATCAATTACCAATTTCCTTTCTTCTTTTTGGGTTTGACCCTTCATCAATCCATTATCATTATTTGTATGTTACTTACACTCGGATTAAGTGTAGAAGTGCCAGAATCGAGCATTCATTTTGTAGAAAAAGAGTAAGTTTTTAGTTCAAAACAAAGTATCCAAATGCCATGTCGTGTTGTGTCCTGTCTGTTAGACACAAACACAAGCAATTTTTGAGGCAAATGAGGGTGCGGAAGTAACATAAGTGGTAATGGACTCCTCCAATTTGTTACCTTCCCCTAACAAAATCCCTTACTTGTTGGTAATACATTTCCATTTCATATCCTGAACCAAACAAGACACACCTAATAAGGTAACCATTGTTGTTACTATTCCCCTCTTTTATTTGTTTTCATTCCCTTTATTATTCTAAAGCTCGAACGAAACGACCCCTTACAGTTTATGATCACACTTATGCATTCACACAATATAGAATTGTAGCAGTTAATGATGGCAAAGCAAAAACATGTGGTTTAACAAATAAGTCACTCTTGAAACAACAAAAAGGGGAATAAACATTACCTTAACAAAAGGGTGATTCTCAAGAGCATCAAGAGAAAGAGTAGAAACAAAGGTGTTAGTAGAGAACCCGAAACGAACAAGGAATCCGATGGCTTTAACAAAGACATTGACGAAACGAGGCGGGCAAGCTTCCAAAGCAGAGTGAAGGTGAAGAAGTGCAAAGGGAATGTGTAACTTGGAGTCCTTAACAAGTCGACATAGTTCACGCACTGATTGATCGACCACGACAATGGAAGAGGAGTTAAGGCATTCAAAAAGGGCTTCTTCAAAACCAGGATCAGAAGTAGAAGGTGATGAACGGAGTTTATTGAATATTTGGATTACAGCGAAGCGTTGAAGTGATGGGTCCGGTACCCGGGTTCGCACCAGTAAGGATGTATATGTATCCATTCGAAACCAGTAAGGAATGGAGAATGGAGATCAGTCTTTCGCCGGCTAGAGTGAAGACTGAAGAGGGTGCCGCTACTTTACGAGTTATGATGTTCGGAGAAGAGCCAACGTTGTTATTTTGACCAATGTCAACTTAATATCCGATATATCTACGTATTTATCGCCTTATATTTTTTAGGAAAATTTGTCAGGAATAAGTCAACCTTTGCGTTGACCGCTTTTAACAAGTCTACCTTTGTTTATTCCATTAATAAGTAAACCTTGTAGCTAGTTTTTCTTTTAACAAGTTTTTACCTGCTATTGCCTCTTGGTAACCTGTTTAACAGGTTAAAGTAACACATGTCACCATTTTATTGAAATTTTTTTAAAAAAAACACAAAACCTTTTCTCCCTCCCCTCCACCCCCAAAATCAGAACATTACCCTCATCCTCACCCACACCCACACCCACCACCACCCTAATTGGCACCCAAACACCAGCACGCTAACTGAAATCAATCCACCAAAACCCCCATCACTCGCCTGAAAATGAAGCAACCTCACCGCCTCATGGTGGCTTCCTTTTTGCCACAAATCTGGCTTCATAAAATCCCCACCTCCTTCCGATTCTCTCTCCCCTATCTACCTCTTCACTCACGCAATTGATTAAAATAAAAAGAAGGCGGAATTAAAACAACCAGAAGGCATTATTACATGAAAAGAAAATCAACCCAGGTATTATAAATTGAAGTTATCTTGGAACAAAAAAGAAAAACCTTTACCATAGGGTTTATGAACTGATGTGTGAGAAACTTAATGTTGATCGAATGAAACAAAAATGGAGAGTTCAAATGAGAGAGCTCCATTGAAGAATTCAGTAAGAGAAATGTTTGGTAATCCACATCCAAGACGACCCATTCCCAGCAATTCATTCAACATCCTTATTTCAATGTTCTCTCTCCTCTGAAAATCCCTTTTCTGAATTTGCTTCTCATGCTAAACCCTCAGGTATACCCCCACTTATATTTTGTTTATAACAAATTAATTTCAACCAAATTATAATAACTTAGTAAAAAAAACAATAAGTTTGATTAGAAGAAATGAATTAACAGGACAAGAGATCATCAAAGCTCCCAAAATAAGCTATGAGGTTTGACATCAAATAAGTGAATTAACAGTATAAGTGAATTGAATTCACTCTGAGGTTTGACATCAAATAAGCTCCCAAAATACATCAGAGAGAACAAATCTTTCACAATATCCTCTTTATCATCATGATTTTCCTCTTCTTTCTCCGGCATAGATTTATGTTCCTCCTCTGGTGAAGAATACGGCGTCAATTTATCGAAGAGAGAGCAAGAGAGATTTCTTCATCAATAGCAGAGGAAAGAGGAGAAGGAAGCTTCTCAAGCTCGTCGATTAGAGTAAGAAATATTTAACTATTTTATTTTAATTAGCAATCAATCAAGAGTTTTATGAATGAAAGAGAGAAGTTGAATTGGGAAAACAAAAAAAACTCAGTTTTGGCAATCTCCATAGACGATAGCTTTCGGGGTTCCTGATGGGAAGGAGGAGGAGTGAGAAAAAGGAAATAAGGGAGAGAAAGAGAGATTGGATTGAAATATAAAAGTCTTATAAAAATTATTTTAAACCAATGAAAACATGACAAGTAGGCAAATGGCTTAAACCAACAAGTTACTTACAAGTAACCTGTTAAAAAACTTGTTACAAGTAAAACTAGCTACAAGGTTTACTTGTTAATGGAATAAACGAAGGTAGACTTGTTAAAAGCGGTCAACGCAAAGGTTGACTTATTCCTGACAAATTTTCCTATTTTTTATGGTATATTTAATAAAAATAATAGTATATTTTTGATGTATGCAAGTACATTCATTGAGAAATGTAGTATATAACAATCGATATTTTAACAGCTATATAACTATATAGTTTGTATTTGCATATAATTATGTAAATTATCATAATCTAATATACTACTTTTCTCAATAAATGTGCTATCATGCATAAGAAATGCACTACCATTTTCATTAAATATACCACCAAAAATGTGAGGCGATAGATACATACATATATCCGATATCAACTTTCACCCCATCTTTCATGTATTCAATTTGTCAAAAATTGCCCAAATGTTTATTTTTAAAAGGAAAATTTGTAAAAAAAAACCCTGCAACTTATCACTTTTTGTGAACAACCCCCAACAACTTTTTTTGCACAAATAACACCCAGGAACTTGTAAAAGTTAGTGGATGCACCCCCTAAAACGTAACTCCGTTAAAAACTTCCGTTATGTGGGGGCACCTTAGTCTTTCCCTACCAAAAACACTATGAAATTACATTATTGCCCTCCTCTTAACTTCTGCCATGGCTACCCTCCTTAACCACCACTACAACCACCATTAAGACCACCACAACCTTTTCTTTTCCGACCTCAATCGCTGGAATTACTACTCTGTTTTTCACCCTGCTCACTCACTATTATCTCTCTCTTCCCCTCTCTTCCCCTCATGGTAGCAGCCACCTCAAGCTCCGTCGCGGCACCTCTTGTTGCCAACCCAACCACCCAGCCACCTCCTCTCTGACTCGTGCCTGTTTTGTCTCCTTTCCCCTTTGTTGTTGCTTTCGCTGTTGTACCGCTGCACCAACGAACCCATCTCCAACCTTCTCATACTTGCCGACAAGCTCCGGCCATCAAGAAACCATCACTGCCACCAACGCCGGCCACCAAACCAGCCACCATCCCCCGCCACAACCCCAACCTTACTCAGTCACTCTTTCTCTTCGCTTTCTACTTGCACAGCTCCACCGCCGGTAACTGCTCCCCCTTCTTGCCGGAAAATATGGAGGAATTAACTAGGGAGGAGAGAGATTGAAGGTGGCAATTGGAAGTAAGGAGAAGAGAGGGAAAATGGTTGGGGTTAAACTGAAGGACAATAATGCAATTTCACAGTGTTTTGGGAGGGAAAGACTAAGGTGGGCCCCACATAACGGAAGTTTTTAACGGAGTTAGGGTTTGGGGGTGCATCCACTAACTTTTACAAGTTCCTGGGTGTTATTTGTGCAGAATAAAGTTGATGGGGTTACTCACAAAAAGTGCTAAGTTGCAGAGGGTTTTCACAAATTTTCCTTTTTAAAAATTGGATAATTTTTCAAAAAACGCTATAAATTTTACTAATTTTCAAAATAACTACTAATTACTTTTAACTATTACTCCCTATGTCTCATAATAGTTGCAACAGTTTGACTTTTACACTGTTTATATGTCTTACTTTGACTATGATTTTTAACTAATATATTAAACCAAATGTTATTAAATAAGATGTTTTAGATTTGTTTGATGTATAAATTTGACATATCAACTTTTACTAATTAATAATTAAATATATTAATGGTCAAAGTTGTGTATTGGCAACTGTGCCAGTCAAACAGTTGCAATTAATATGAAATAGAGGTAGTATAACTTTATCATAATTTGTAAAGCACCATCTTTTAACAAAACAATTAAGTTTTTTGTTTGATGGGGCCTATTCACCATCTTTCATCCCCATTGCCACCAGTATTCATGGCACCACCAACCTAACTCTAAACCTTCACCAATCACCACCCACCATCCATACCTCTACTTTCAAAAACTCTAACCCCTAAATTCACCAGCAACCAACCTGTAATCCCCGTAATTTTATGAATTTTACAAATATATTTATAATCATTTTCATATTTATTTCATTTAACTATTAAAATGTTGACTATTTGAAAGTCAAACGATTGTTTAAAAGTTTTAAATAATCATTAATATTTATTGGGTTGGACTTTTAAGTATTGAATATTTTATTAAAGGTTTTGGGTTGTGTGTAAATTTATTTTAATATTAGGTTGAGGAGCTCAAACCATTTACTTAGGGTTGGATGATCAACCTAAGCCCAAACCTAATTGCCATAGGTTTTAGGCAAACCTATAAATACCCCCCCCCAAAACCCCAATTTTGCACAATCTCATTTTTCTCTCTCATTTTCCTCTCCTCAACCGGCACCCCTCCTCTCCTCTCTCTCCCTTCGTGACAGCATTGCCGAAGACTAAGACTGGAAATGATACTATTTGGGTGATCGTGGATCAATTGACTAAATTTGCCGTATTTATTCCGATCAAGGAAACGTGGAAGAAGAAACAACTTGCGAAGACTTACGTTAAGCACGTCGTGAAACACCATGGTGTGCCAAAGGATATCATTTCAGATCGTGATTCGAGATTTCTCTCGAAGTTTTGGCAGAAAGATCAGCAGAATCTTGGAATGACGTTGAAGATGAGTATTGCTTTTCACCCTGCGACATATGTCAGACTTAGAGGACCGATTAGACTATAGAGGACATGTTGACAGCATGTGCGATTGATTTTCAAGGAAGTTGGGAAGACCAATTAGATTTGATTGAGTTTTTCGTACAACAATAGTTACCATGCAAGCTTAAAGATGGCTCCATTTGAAGCTTTGTATGGGAGGAAGTGTAGAAGTCCCATTTTTTGGAATGATTTTAGTGAGAACATAGTCCTAGGGACTGAATTTATTGAAGAGACAGTTAAGAATATAAAGTTGATTCAAGCTAGAATCCAAGCTGCCTAGGATAGGCAGAACAGTTACGCTGATTTGAAGAGGCGTGAAGATAAGTTCGCCGTTGGTGATAAAGTGTTTTCGAATATTTCACCGACGAAAGGTGTTATGAGATTTGGTAAGAAAGGCAAGTTGAGTGCCAAGTATGTTGGTCCGTATGAGATTTTACAAAGAGTTGTTAAAGTAGCCTACATGTTGCCTTTGCCAATGGAATTCGAGAAAATGCATGATGTGTTTCATATCTCACAGCTTAAGAGGTATATTCCTGATGAGAATCATGTTTTGGAACCCCGAAAGAGTCTAGATTGATAGTAGCCTCACGTATGAGGGAAGACCTGTGAAGATCTTGGACACGAAGGTGCGTAGTACACGCAATAAGGATGTGAGTATCGTGGAAGTACTTTGGTCTAACCATGAGTCCGAGGAGGCAACATGGGAAGCCGAGGATGATATGAGGAAGAAGTACTCTGACTTGTTTGTTGAGGTGAGTTACGAGGGCATAACTCGTTTTCTTTAAGAGGGGTAGAATGCGATAGAATTTCGCGCTTTTTGCCTATTTTTATGGTATTTTTATGCATCATTATGCTAATTTTGGCGATTTGCACATGTTAGTGCAAAATAACGTGTCCATGAGTAACACATTTGAGTTTGAGTTGGTAAAACTGTGCACATGTGTGACATAAGATTTCTGAGTTTCCGTTTTAAAAAGTTTAAGTAAGGAATCTTTTCAAACAATTTAGTTTTTCGTGCCAACTTTTAGGGCGAAACTTCTTTTAAAAGGGGTAGACCGTAATCCCCCGTAATTTAATGAATTTTATAAATATATTTAAATTATATTTATAATTATTTTCTTATTTATTTCATTTAATTAGTTAAGTGTTGACTATTTTGAAAGTCAAACGATTTTTTAAAACATTTTGAATAATCATTAATATTTATTGGGTTCGACTTTTAAGTATTGAATATTTTTATTTATTAAAGGTTTTGGGTTGTATGTAAATGAATTTTAATATTGGGTTGAGGAGCCTAAACCATTTACTTAGGGTTGCATGATCAACCTAAGTTCAAACCTAAGCTTAACCTAATTGCCATAGGTTTTAGGCAAACCTATAGATACCCCCCCCCAAAACCCCAATTTTGCAAACTCTCATTCTTGTCTCCTCAACCGGCGCCCCCCTCTCCTCTCCTCTCCTCGTTTTTCCTGCCGTTTACTTTCTGGCGAGGCCCACACCACTACCCACCCTTCTATTCCTTCGCCTAACTTGCAGCCGCACTCACTCCTCTCTCGCGCCTTTGTCCGCCAGCAGCGACGCAGCAGCAGCCGGGCGTCACTGCCACGCGCCACCCGCAAGTCACACGCCTCTTCGTGCGTGTCTTCCTTCTTCGTTTTTCCGGTTTTCCTGTTATTCTTTTGGTTATTTCTTATCCCTTATCATCTATTTTGATGTTTAATTATAGTTTTAATATTAAAGTTGTGATTTTTATGAGTTTTAATATGATATATAAATAAAGTTGAAAACTTTATTGTTTAAGTAATTAAAAATATGATTTTTATTAATTATGAATTTGAGCTATAATTTCAGTTATATTATTTTATATTTAAAGTGAGTTTTAAATATAAAAGTGATGGTTTTTGAGGTTTTAAAGCCTAGAATTATAGTATTATATTATAGGTTGCTAAAGGTTGAAAGTTTAATATTTTTAAAGTAATATAAAACGAGTTAGAGATTCAAATTTTCCGCGAAGCAGCCACCATTCAGTGTATACTGAAGTTATGGCAATTGGTGGAAGGTCAAAGGGAAATGGCCAGCAATCTGGGAGTGAGAGGGGTAGACAAATAATTCAAAATAAAAGGAAGGCGAAGGTTGTTAGGGGGAAGTGGATTGTTCCTCCATTGGTGTGGTCGGAAGATTCTGACTACTATTGCTCGATTTATGAACGAATTCATCAACTCAATGAATGGATTGATTCAATCAGAAGGCCGGTGAAGGAGTCGAAAGTGTCTGAGAAGGAAGAGCAATGGAGTAAATCATTATTTCATGGATTAAAGGACGAGGGACTTAATCTTGAAGGCAAGTTCTCTATTACGAATGATGTACTTAATATTACCAGTAATGATGTGGTTGATGACATTAATTTCTGGACATCTGTTATTGCTTGCTATGTTGTGGGTGCTAGACCTCCATATTCTGCGATTTGTGCTTTTGCTAGGAGAATGTGGGGGAGATTTAATATTAATCATATTGCGTTGAGGCCAAATGGAATTTTCTTAATTAGATTCAAATCAGTTTCAGACAAATTGAAGGCACTTGAACTTGAACATATCATGTTTGACAGTAGGCCTGTGGTAGTGAAGGAATTGACTATTGATCTCAATTCGGATTGTTTGAACACTAAGCTTGTACCTATTTGGGTGCAACTTCCTGGATTAAATCTCAAGTATTGGGGTGCTAATACTCTGATGAAATTGACCAGTAGGATTGGGAAACCTATTAAAACTGATAAAAAAAACTGCTCAGAAGGAAAGGCTTGATGCTGCAAGGATTTTGGTTGAGGTGACGTTTCGAGTTGACAATATTGTGTTTGAGAATGAATATGGTGTTTTAACAACTCAGGTTATTGAGTATGAGTGGAGGCTTGTTTAATCCGATGAATGTGGTGGTTTAGGCCATAATGGTGAGGCTTGTAGAAAGGAGAAAGATGAGATTCAAATGGAGAAACATAAAAAGAAGAAAAAGCAGGTCTGGGTGGTGAAAGCTGCTGCTCCATGCTCTATTTATTAGGAAAATCAGGGCTTTGAGATAGGGCTGTAGGAATGGAAATTAACTTTTGGAGTGATTGATCACCCTCTCAATGTGGCTTATGGAGTATCAGTTGCTCAAGCTAATGAAGAAGCAGATTTGGTTAGTTTGCATATTAATCATGATATTCAATGTGTGAGTGGAAATGATGGGGCACCTCTGTCCGGGGTGAATGTTATCATTCTGAATGGATAATATTGGATTTGGAATGTGAGGGGGTTAGATAGTCAATGGAAGCATTTTTATCTTAGGAAATTCCTTCAAAATCAGAATGTTAGGCTATTTGGCTTCCTAGAAACTAGGGTGAAGGTTGGAAACTTTGTAAGGTCTTCCCAAGAGTTTGTCCTAGTTGGTCTATTGTAACTAATTATTTTCTCATTCTGGTTGTAGAATGTTGCTGGTTTGGTTACCATGTTGTTTTACTATTGATGTGAAATATGTTATAGAACAGATGATCCATGTTGAGGCTGTTCACATTGCTTCTGGTTTACAGTTTTGTTTTAGTGTGATATATGGTCACAATGACAAAGAGAAGAGAGGGGGTTTGTGGATGTATCTTGTTCAGTGTAGTAGTGGTGTTTTGAAAAAGCCTTGGTTGGTGATGGGTGACTTCAATAATGTTTAGAATCTGAATGAGAGAATTGGTCAACTTGTTCCTTTTAGTGAAGTGGAGGAGTTTAGGAAGTGTGTGGATAGGTGTTGTCTGTGTGATGCTGTGATGACTGGACCTTTTGTACCTGGTCGAATAAACAACAGGAGGATGATTATGTTGCTATCAAGATAGATAAAGTGCTTGTGAATGATGGTTGGGAGGAATGTTTTCCTTTCACTGAGCCTGCATTATTGTTAGAAGGTAACTATGATCACCACCCATGCATTGTGAGGATGCATAAAGAGGTTTCTAAAAGCTCTAAACCTTTTAGATTCTTTAACATGTGGTGTGATTCTGACAGATTTCAGAGTGTAGTTAAGAAGATTTTGGGAGTGTCTTATAATGGTACTCATATATTTCAGTTAGTTTCAAAATTGAATAGTTTGAAAAGGCCTTTCAGAGCTCTTAATAGGCATGGGTTTGCTGATGTTGAAATTGCTGCTGAAGCTGCTATGGCCAAGCTTTGTGATATCCAGCTGAAATTAAAGAGAGGTGAAGCTACTACTATTGAGGATTGGCAGCTAGAGGGGATTACAACAGGTTGAAATAACGCCAGACTGAGTTTTCTTGCTCAAAAGGCTAAATCACACTGGTTGGCAGAGGTGACTGTAATTCCTCTTTCTTTCATGCACAATTGAGAAAGAGAAGGCTGTAGAATAGGATTTTTCATATTGAAAAAATGCATGGTGCTATTGTTCATGGTGAGTCTGCTATTGCTGATGCTTTTGTGGAGTATTACCAGAACTTGCTTGGTAAGGAAGTTGTTCTAAATCTGAAAATCGGGGCTAGTGTGATTAAATTGGGGCCTACTTTGAGCTCAGAGCAGAAAGATTTATTATGTATGAGTTTTCAAAAGGAGGAGATGAAAAATGCTTTGTTTGATATTGGTAGCAACAAGTCTCCAGTCTAGATGGCTTCACAAGCTTGTTTTGGCATATTGTGGGAGATGATGTTACTAAAGTTTAGATTTTTTCAGATCTGGTAAACTGTTGAAACAAATTAATTGTACAGCACTTTTCTTAATCCCTAAAATAGAACAGCCTACAATTATTGAGCACTTTAGGCTTATAGCTTGTTGCAATGTTGTTTTAAGATCATTTCAAAGCTTTTATGTAATAGGCTCAAAATGTTATTACCATATCTGATTAATGAAGCTCAGAGTGCTTTTATGAGTGGTAGGGTGATTATTCAAAATACATTGATTTGTCAGGACATATTGAGAGGGTATAACAAGAAAAATTTGCGTTCTAGATGTGTTATAAAGGTGGATCTTCAGAAAGATTATGATTCCATTGGTTGGGGGTTTATACATGATATGCTAGTTGGTTTAGCTTTCCTGCTCAGTTTACAAGATGGGTGATGGAGTGTATTATTTCCTCTAGCTACTCTCTGTGTGTGAATGTGGAATTCATGGGTTCTTCAAATGGGCCTATGGAATCAGACAAGGGGATCCTATTTCCCCTCTTATCTTTGTGATTGGTATGGAGTACTTGTCAAGATTACTCAAGAAAATTGCTAGTAGGGATGAATTTCAGTTTCATTACAGATACAAAAAACCACTAGTAAACCATTTGATCTTTGCTAATGATTTAATGTTGTTCTGCAAAGGTAATTTGAATTCAGTGACGCTTCTTATTCACTCATTATTATATTTTGATGAGGTTTCTGGTTTGGTTGCTAATCCTAATAAAACTTCTATTTACTTTGGTAATGTTGATGAGGGGATTCAACAGGAAATCATTGATATTTCTGGGTGGTATACTTCCTGTGAGATATTTGGGGATCCCTCTGAGTTCTAAGACGATTAATAAAAATGATTGTGATTTTTTCATTGATAAAATGCTGGTAAAGATTAGACGTTGGAGTTCTAGACATCTGTCCTATGCTGGAAGGATTGTATTAGTCAATGCTGTTCTAATGAGTCTTCACTCATATTGGGCTCAGATGGTTTTAATTCCAAAGAATATTTTGCAAAGAATCACAAAAATCTGTAGAGCTTTCCTTTGGGAAGGTAAGGTTGATTTATCTAAACCTCCTCTGGTTTCTCGGGATTGGGTTTGCGAACTTAAAAGTTAGGGAGGTTTAGGGGTCAGAAATTGTGTGAATTAGAATATTGCTGCACTTGGGAAATATGTTTGGTTTGTTGCTAACAGGCCTGAAATGATGTGGGTGAAACGGGTTCATCATGTGTATCTAAAGAATAGGAGTTGGTGGGATTATAAGCCACGAAAGGATGTTGGTTGGAGTTGCAAGCAAAGTTGTTCTGTGAAAGAGCAGCTGAAGGATGGATTTCTATCTCAATAACATAATAACTATTCAATTAAGGGTGGTTACAAATGGCTACAAAATGAGAGTGGCAATGTACCTTGGAAGAGGCGGGTTTGGAATAGGTTTAATGTACCAAAGCATTCTGTTGTTGCTTGGATGGTGGCTTTGGGAAAATTGAGAACCAAAGATCATCTTTACAGGATTGGTGTAGCTACTAATAATCTATGTGTGATGTGTGGGCTGCATGAGGAGACTATTGAACATTGCTTTTTCAAGTGCTTATTCAGTCAACAATGTTATTTCAAGATCTGCAACCGGTTGGAAATCAAAGCTTCTCCCTTGGACCAAGTTGATAGATGTTGGAGAAAATGGTTGAGAAAATACAAAAGCAAGAGGAAGAGGGGCATCTGTATAGCTGCTTTAGCAACCCTTGTATATCAAATATGGCAAGCCATGAACTTATCTTTCTGGGAGAAGAATATTAAGAGGCTTGATGTAATAGCAAATTCTATTATGAGCATTGTTTGTAATAGAGGTAGGCAAATGGTGAATGGAAAATGGAGCCAAGAGGAAGTTGACTGGCTTGAGAGGACTTTTGCCATGAGCTAGGGTATCGAGCTTGTGATTGTTGATAAACTGTTAGCTTGTGATTCCTCTTCTAGTTAGTGTTTCTCTTTTCTCTGGCCTGTATCAGGTGTATGGTGACGTTCTGTGATGCTGTGATCAGTTCATGTTGTTGTTGCTAGTGTTCTTTTTTGTTCTTGTGTGCTGACAGGTGCTGCTGTGTTGGTGTAACTGTTGCTGTTCTTCCTGAGCTCTAGCTGTTGGTGTGTGTTGGCTGCAGGTAGGGGTGTTAATGAGCCGAGCCCGCGCTTGGGGTCGCTCAAACTTGGCTCGTTATACTTTGCTCGAGCTCGAGCCGAATCTCGAACTTTTTCGAGCTTAGATTATCAAGTCCAAGTTACACATAACTCGACTTGGGTTTAACAATTATAACAAAATATAGTATATTTATAATATATAATATATTATAAATAAGTTTATTTATTTTTCCTAGACTTATTAAAAATATTCTACTAATATTTGAGGTCACTATGTTAAAAAATATTATTAAAAAAATATTTCGAGCCTGTTTACGAACTTCTCGAGCCGAACATGGCTGTGCTCGGCTTGTGAAAATTTCGAGTTGAACTCGAGCAGCTCGCGAACAGGCTAAACTCATTAACACCCCTAGCTGCAGGCACTGAGTTTGCTCTCAGTCAGATGTGGTGCCGCTGTTGTACTGTCTATGCTGCTGCAATGCTGCTGCTCTCAGTTTCTCCTGCTTATTTTGTATTCAACTAGCAGATGTAGGGTACTAATATGATGTAGGTGTTGTTTGGTGTGGTTGTTGATGGACTGAGTTTGTTCTCAGATTAGATTCTACTGTTGTTGTTTGCTTGTAGTTAAGCTAAGCAACAACTGGTGTAGGTTGTTCTTACTTTGTAATTGTTTCAATGATAATTTACCTTTTAGCCAAAAAAAAAAAGAGTTTTAAAGCGTTTTAAAATAAATTATATTATTGTGAATTAATTGGGATATTAATTCATTGTTATGTTATCATTTTGGTTGGCGGAGAATTTACTTTAGGCGACTTCTAGTGTTTTAAAGTGACCTCTCATTCCGTCTACACAAGATATGTACATGTCCTTATGTGTTAGACTAGTATCATGTCCTAAGGATAGGATTATTTATAGTATCATATATAGGGATTAGGGAACACTTTTTATGGGTCATACGTGGTTTTGATATTGAATTACATGTTGTTGAGCATGCTAATTGCCTATGATATTTATTACATGATTGAATGGATGTTTGATTCAAGCATGTTTTGGAAGGGAAGTTTATTTATAAATTCTTATGAGGGGTTTATAAATATGTGTATTGGATTCTTGGTATTGTTTCCTTTAATGGATATTGTATTACTTCTCAAAGGCCAAGGACTTTGCGGGTAAGTTGGACTATTAATGTTATTGTTATTTTACTACTTTGCAAAGACCGAGGGCTTTGTTAGGTATGTATATTTATTATCTTTAGACATTCGATTGTTGATTTAAGTCAACAAATAAATTGAGGATTATTTCTTGGTCAATTGGAATTATTTGATCACATCATTTAATCCTAAGATAAAAGTGAAATATTTGTTTATGTTATGTGTTGGTTGTCTTGTTAAGAGTCCAACATTAAATAGCATATTAACACTTAGAGTGAAAAGAGAATAGCAATAGCTTTAGACTTGTGCACGTCTGAAGTTTTTTGGACTAGTTGAGTTGGAGTAAATGGTGGTAGCCCATGGCTTTTCTTGGGGCCGGATTGATCAACGTGCCCTATTTATTTTTAAAGGTTCCTTGTTATCGTTGGTCAAGGGATTACAGAGTCGCGCCCGTAATTCGTCTTCTGTACAGAATGCTGGTTTAGTTGGACAACTCGATCCATAGACTATTCAATTTATTGAAATGAGTTATCATGTGGTATGTTATGTAAAGTCAAGTCTTATCTTATGAGTTAAGTTGTAGAGTATTATTATTGATCATGTTTCGTTGTTCAGTAGTATCATGTTAGGTTTTGTGTTTTATATTATTATGTATGTACTCAGCTTTGCTGATTACATGCTTTTCCGTGTGTCGATCATGACTGTGTCTGTTGATCCTGTGATGACGCTTTATTGGTGAGCAGTCTTTAATTGAGTATTTGCCTACAAGTTTGAAGATATGATGCATCATCATTTATACTCATTTAGGATTTGGGAGGCACTGATGAGAGATCGCTTTCTCACTTTTATTGCTTCTTACATTTATGTTACTTCTATTAAGTTACTTTATGGATAATTTATTTTAAGTTCTTTAAGTTGGTTTTAAATTACTTTCTAGGTTTGGATTATGTTTGATAGTTATTATGGTTTAAGTATTTAATAAAGTTTTATTTAATGTTTTTCCACTGCAAAACTCTGAGTAAGCCGATACGTTATCACACGGGCGATAATGCCTTGATAATTCTCTATTTTAGTTGGAAAAATATATGTTTTATAAAGGCAGAATTGTCTGGATGTTACAAAGTGGTATCTTGGAGCTTAAGGTTTTATTGGCCTTTCGTGCCAAAGCTATTTTTAGGCGCCTAGTTATTTCCAAAGTTATTTTTATGAAAATAAGCTCCTACTTATTCATTTTCTTAATTTTTTTTTGAAGAATTTAAGGTTTACTTTTTCAAAAAGGTTCGAATTATGTTTTAATCGAAATTTCTTTTTCAAATTTTATTTCTATTTTTCCGGAAAATGAAGAAAAGAAAAGTTGATTTTTCGATTCCATTTTATTTTCATTAGGAATTTCAGAAAATTTAATCAATTAAGTTCTTTTATTATTTTGGTATTTTCGGAAATTGGTTCGAAAATTTTCATTTTGATTTGTCCGAATTTTTTTTATTTCGGTAATATTAAGCATTTTTTCGAACTTGTAGAGATTTCAAAAATTACTTTTCTCTTGTTTACTTTTCTCTATTCTATATGTGAGAATTGAGATGGGTAGTTTAGGATGGGCATATAGGATAAGAATATCGTATGTCTGCATTTAATTGTTGTGTTTATTTTATTTCCTATCTGCTAATCTGTTCAGCTGCTTTATGTCTGCGAGTTTGTTCAATTCAGTAATGTTATTCTGTTCAGCTATTCTTGCTTGTTCAACTATTTTTGTTTGTTCGGCTACTTTTAGTTTGCTCAGCTATTTTTTTAGTCTGCATACCTATTCAGTCGTTTTAGTCTGAATGTCTGGTTTATGTATGATTGTCTGAAGTTCGGTATCATGCTTACGTGTTTAATTACATGTTTCTTTCATGATTAGTAGTCTATTTATTGCTTTTATGGCTTCAAATTTATTCGTCTATTTATTTATTGTTGGGAATGTACGCTAAGAGAGAGCATTATTCATTTGTAGATGTCTTGCTCAATAGTAGATGGACCATTAGGCATGACTGAGAGTGAAGCCGACCGAATGGAAGTTATTACAACCCCATCATACTTAGTGATGATGAGTCTGACACCGAGTCTGTACTTGAGAGCTAAACCAGTTTAGATGTTGGGTTACGACATATTATGAGTATAGGGTCTGAGAGTGATGATGAGATGTTACAAGAGTAAGCCAGAGGTCAAACTTGTTAGGATATCTATTCTGCTTTTATGACCAATTTATTTGATGATGACACTGATAATGAAGATGAGATTGAGAATTTTGATGAACCATCACCTAAACGAGCAAAGAGAATGACTAGAGCCGAAGAGCCATATTATAAATGTGTCATTTAGGATTTGGAAGACTTTGAAGATCAGATTTTCACTCCTGAGAAGTACAAGGATAATAAGGATAGGATATGATGTTAGTCCTTGAGATTTATTTAATGTTATTATTTCTATTATTTAGTCGAATAAGGTAGCTACACTACACTAGTTCTATTTGTACTTTATTTTATTCGAGGAATTAGTTAGTGAATTCTTATTATGGAATGAGGAAATATTCATCGTTATTATTTTTGGAGAAATAAATTATTCTTTTAGTCATACAAGTTGAGCAATATTTACTTAGTACGCGAATGGGAATTATTTTTATTTTATTTCTCATGTCTGGTTATTTAATTCTTGCTAATTGTCAAACGTGAATGGTTATGCATGTAAGTGTTGAGATCGTCTTTGTTTGGACTAGTTCCAAATAGAACTCCGATGAACTTATTTTCTTTAGACGATCTTGTGTGATCAATCTTTCTTTCGATGCCTTCTTAGAATCGCAATTAGTTATGAACCAAACCTAAAATACACGTTCTAATTACAGGTCACGCAGTAGAATGGCGAACAACGATGTCGCCCTAACCTCTGCCATTCGTCTTTTGGCAGAGAGAACTGAACGTCCTGACACTGCAGGAGAGATGCTCGAGAAGCAAGGTAAGGTTAAGCCACCTTATTTTAAGGGACAATCTTCCCTACATTCCTGGAGAGTTGGATTAGAGAATTCGATAAGATATTTGGAGCCGTTAATTGCTCTGCGGCAATGAAGGTAGATCAAGCCGTAATGTATCTTAAGGATGAGGCTGATCTTTGTGGAAGGAGAACGAGACTAGGATTAGTGTTGTGGCTAATTTCAATTGGGATTCCTTTACCACTTCCCTTAGATTAAAATTTACCCTACTTTCACGAAGAAGCAAAAGGCCCAAGAGTTCATTAACCCTAGAATGGGGAGTATGTCTATTTCTGAGTACTACAACAAGTTCATAACTTTGTCTAGATTTGCACCCGAGGTAGTTGCTGAGGAGTGGAAGGCTCAGAGATTTGAGCTAAATTTGACTGAGAAAATTCAATTAGGATTGGGAGGTGAGACCTTAGCATCCTTAGACATTGTGTATGGGCGAGCTTCTCCTATTTATGGGTTACAGACTAGGCGTGAGAAGAAGAATATTGTCCTACGAGACAAGAAGAAAGATTTCCAAGCTGGTGGAAGTCCAGGTAGTTACAAGAGGAAAAGGAATGGGATTGGAAAATTTCAGAACAGGAATGGCCAAGGATCTAGTGATGGGGCCAAGCCTGAGAGGACTTACCATTGTAAGAGATGTAACAAGAACCACCCAGGTAAAGACTGTAAGGGAGATCTGGTTACGTGAAATTACTGCCAGAAGAAGGGACATAGAGAGTTCGAGTGCTTTACGAAGCAGAAACATGAGCAAAATGCTGACACGGTCGTTGCATTTGCCAAATTAACAACCTAGCTTAGCCTATATAGGGCAAGAAAGGGTCGAATCCACGAGGAAGCAATGATTAATCAAGGGTTGAATGAGATTTAGCGAGCTAAGCCTATTTTTTGGGGGTTCTTGAGATTAATGATTAACTAAGAAACTAAGAGTCAATTAACTAATGATTGAACTAAATGATAGAGTTTAAACTATAATAGGAAAACACTAGGGGTAAGGGGATCACAAGTTAACCATCAATTAACCAATTTTTCAAGCCAAGAAGATTCATTAGGGTCGATTAGCGGACTAAGTCACTCAAATGCTTCCTTATTACTCTCTCTCGAGCTAATTAGGAGGACCTAATTAACCAATTTTACCTATTCTCATGCTAAAATTAATCAACCAAGTATTTCTACAACTCATGGCGATTCGATTAATGTCCTAGGAAGCCACTCACCTATTCTCATGGTGAAATCAATCTAAAATCTAACCAAAGGTCTATCCAAGGTTTCATTTCTCAATCCTTCACCTTGGATTCCCATAACAAGTTCAAATGGTGACCAATCAAATAAACATGGCAATGAAATTAGCTAGACAACTCATTCTCACCTAAATCTAACCTTCAATCTTGAATTTCAAGGTCAACTCATGATCAACTAGGTCATCCCCTTCCCCTAGCTAGTAAACTACTCACTAGCCATGAAAAGCATGAAATAAAAAGCTTGATCAACAATGGTGATTCAACAATGGTGGAAATCATATTAAATAAGCTAATCATCAACTAATTACTACTAATCAATGCTAAATCAAGGTAAAACAAGTATAAAAGCAAATAAAGGGAAAAGATAGAAGAAATACTCAAAGATGGATGGAAATCAAATGCAAAACTCCATTAAAATAGCTTCAATCTTCAACTTTAAACTTTTAAATCTAGTTTCTCTCTCTAAACATTCAACTTCTCACTCTACTCTATCTCTAAACATTCAAATGCCAATGGAGGCAATGGTCAGGCAAGATCTGGTTTTAACCAAGCTAGCAACCAAGGACCGAAACCTTCGGGGTCGCAGAATGGTAAAGGAAGCTACAATAAGCCTGTGAATGGAAGCAATAGTAATAACCAGAGTAAGGCTCCAGGGAAGCTGTTCGTGATGAGTCGTACTGAAGTTGAAAAATTCGTTGATGTAGTTTCTGGTACTTTTTCTATCAACTTCACTGTAGTTAAAGCATTATTTGATTCTGGTGCGACCTATTCTTACATTTCGTCGTCTGTTGTTAAGAGTTTAGGTCTAGTAGACTTTGAAGTGGTTGATTTTCCCATTAGTATTCCTACTGGTAAAGTTGTGAAGTGTACTAAGATGTTTAGAGACTTACCTTTGAAGATAGGGGGCTGCACTTTTCCCTCTAATGTCATAGAGTCAACATGGGAGACCTAGATGTTGTTCTGGGAATGGACTGGTTAATTTCTTATAAAGCCAAGATAGATTGTGAAGCTTAGAAGGTAGCTCTGAAGAGTCCTTCAGGGAAGTTGATTTCGTACCGACGTTTTGGGAAACCTGAGAGTTTTAGGATCATTTCTGCATGAAAGCTGAGAAATTGATAAGGAAAGGTTCTCAAGTTATTCTTGTGTAGTGTGCGAGATGTAAGCAAGGAAGTTGAGTCGAGAATTGAGGATGTACCTATTGTGAATGAGTTTTTAGATGTGTTTCCAAGAGAGATTTCTGGAATGCCGCCTAAGAGAGCTGTGGAGTTTACCATAGACTTAGTTCCTACCGATTTCGAAAGCACTGTACAGAATGGCACCTCCTGAGATGAGTGAATTGAAGACTCAATCACAAGAATTGTTGGAGAAAGGTTACATTAGACCTAGTGCATCGCCTTGGGGAGCACCAGTTTTATTTGTGAAGAAGAAGGATGGTAGTATGAGGTTGTGTATCCATTATCGTGAGTTGAATAGTGTGACTATTGAGAACAAGTATCCTTTGCCTAGGATAGATTATATTTTTGATCAGTTGAATGGAGCTAGTGTGTTTTCAAAGATTGATTTGCCTTCAGGGTATCATCAACTGAAAGTAGCCGATAAGGATATACCTCAGACTGCTTTTAGGACGAGATATGGTCACTATGAGTTCACTGTGATGCCATTTGGGTTGACAAATGCACCTGCAATATTTATGAACTTGATGAATAGGATTTTCCATGAGCTCTTAGACAAGTTTGTCGTAGTATTCATTGATGATAATTTGATCTACTCGAAGAATGAAGAAGAGCATGATGAGCATTTGAGGGTGGTTTTGGAGACGCTTGGGAGAAATCAATTGTTTACCAAGTTCTCTAAGTGCGAGTTTTGTTTGGAGAAAGTAGCATTTTTGGGTCATTATGTATTTAAGGAAGGAGTTTCTGTAGATCCTGTAAAGATACAAGCCGTTAGTGAGTGGCCTAGACAGAAGAATGTGTCTGACATAAGAAGTTTTCTGGGATTAGCCGGTTATTATAGGAGGTTTTTGAAAGATTTCTCGAGGATAGCGAGACCTATGATTACTTTGATGAAGAAGGTGTCGAAGTTTGAATGGAATGAGAAGTGTGAGTAAACTTTTCAGATTATGAAGGATCATTTAACCGCTGCACCTGTTTTGACCCTGCCCGATGGAAATCATGGATTCGAGGTGTATAGTGATGCTTCGAATAATGGTCTGGGATGTGTGTAACAAAAAAATGGGAAGGTGATTGTGTATGCATCGCGTCAGTTGGAGTTGTATGAGTCTAATTACCCTACCCATGAGTTAGAGTTAGCTGCTATTGTGTTTGCACTGAAGATTTGGAGACATTGCCTCTATGGAGCGACTGTGAAGATATTCACCGACCATAATAGTTTGAAGTACATAATTACTAAGAAGGATCTCAATATCAGACAAAAGAGATGGTTAGAGTTGATCAAGGATTATTGACTTAGATATACAGTATCATGAAGGGAAGGCGAATGTCGTCGCTGATGCTTTGAGTAGGAAGACGAGTCATAGCATGAATGAGTTTGTAGTTCCTGGAGAGTTGTATCGAGATATGTAAAGTCTTAGCCTTGAGATTTTTGAATCCTGGAGAGATATAAGCAAGATTGAGCCCTTTGTCGTTAGGATCGTCGATTTTCGATGAGATCTTGGAGTGTCACGTTGGAGATGAGCATCTTGCCAAGATTAAAGAGAAGATGAAAAAAGGAAAAAAAGTGGATTTTAAGATTCATGAGGGTGGAAGTTTAAGATTCAAAGGAAGGTGGTGTAAACCACAGAAGTGTGAAGACATTAAGAGGAAGCTTATGAAGGAAGGTCACAATACTCCGTATTTTGTACACCCTGATGATGATAAGTTGTATAAAGACCTTAAGGACATTTAATGGTGGCCGAATATTAAGCGAGAAGTCGCTAAGTTCGTGTCCAAGTGTTTGACTTGGCAGAAATTGAAGATAAATCACAAGAAACCTATGGGAAAGGTCTAGTCGTTATAAGTCCCTGGATTGAAGTGGGTTCGATTTCTATGGATTTCGTGAAAGCATTGCCGAAGACTAAGACTGAAAATGATACTATTTGGGTGATCGTGGATCGATTGACTAAATATGCCGTATTTATTCCGATCAAGGAGACGTGGAAGAAGAAGTAACTTGCGAAGACTTATGTTAAGCACGTCGTGAGACTCCATGGTGTGCCAAAGGATATTGTTTCATATCATGATTCGAGATTTCTCTCGATTGGCAGAAAGTTCAGCTGAATCTTGGAACTACGCTGAAGATGAGTACTATAACATCCCGTCTTTTAACAACAATAAAATAAAGATAAAATGAAATAAAAGAAATAAAACTAATAATTAAAGAGATCAATGGCAGCGGAAATACCACTGAGACGGTAATGCTACTCTAAGGAGTAAATAAACTATATTATAAATAAACAATCCCAAACGTTAAACATCCTCAAAATAAATAAGGAGATGAGGTCCCATACCCTCAACCCATAAATAATACTACAAATTCAAAACATCCAGACCCTTATTTAAAAATAAACTAAAAATCCATAGAAAAATAATCCATAAAATCAAATAAAAGCTACTTAAAACCGACTAAGGAAGAGGTCTTAATCGCTACATCAAAGTGCTCATTGATAAACATTATGACCATATCCTTGCTAACAAGGTCATGTCTCAAAATCCCTGTCCAAATTCTAACAATCCTAAGCTTCTACATCTGCAAAGATATACAACAAAAATCCACAATCAGTGGGGAGTAACTAACAGCTTTCCCATTCCAATCAGGATTCAATTAACAATTTAAAGTATGAAGAATAATGTCAGGCACACAAAATAATCATACAAAGACATATCAAAATCATAAAGCATGTAGAGTAAGAATAACAAAAGTTAACAATGTAAATAAACATCAATGACCATTCAAGGTAAAGAAGGAAAGAGTTCCATAAATAGATCGTCAAAAGAAATAAGAGGCTTCAAACTTTAAGAAGTGAAATAAGTAAATAAACGAATAAATAAATAATTTAAATGAGTGAGATGAACGTTAGTGACCCGCAGCCCACTTCCTAAGAGTATGTCAGATCGCAACCTCCAGAACGGCCTATGGGTTACGTTCCCTACCGTTTGTGTCTAAAAATGGCCAAACTCCCGATGCGGGACAAAACACGCAGTATTTCCCGACGTCTCGGACGACAACATATCCTAAGTTTCTCCAATGTAGGGTAGCACCCTGTTCAGTGCCCCCTCACCTCTCGGAGTGCATGTTCAGTATTCTTAGGATAAAATAATCCTTTATACTACTCAACTCAAAGTAAAACAATTAAAACAATAGAATTCTTCAAACATCAAATATTCATCAAATGTTCTTCAAATGTTCTTCAAATCATCAAATATTCTTCAAATCATCAAACCTCAAATAATTATGATTCTTCAAATAGAAATCATAATTCTTCAAAAAGAAATACTTTAAAATAACTCTTCAAAATAATTCTTCAAAATAATTCAAATAAAATAATTCGAATAAAATAAACGAATATAAATACTCTTAAAAATTCAAGATTTCAAAAATATAAACAAATTCCTTCAAAATTCCAATTGAAATAACTGATACGTCAAAGTCGTTATCTGAGTTTGGGTACGAAGTCAATTATAATTTAATTATAAATTTTCCCCGTACATAACTCTTGGCGAAGTGATGCTAAGGGCAGTATTATTCTCCCCCGAGCATTACGACGTCGATAACTCAAAATACATCAAAATACTTTCAAAAAGGGTTTCGCAATAACTCAAAATACATCAAAATACTTTCAAAAAGGATTTCACAACAACACGAATTCATATCTCACTACAATAGCTCAACAATTCGAAATTCATCAACCAAACATACTACCATAATTAATAAAGGACAATTTGCATAAATATAATTATTAAAATAACATAAACAGTGCTGCTACACAATTAACAAAACGAACATCAAGCCAAAAAGCGAAAGGGAGGGGCAGCAATGGGTCGCGGGCCGCGAGCAGCCCACTGCTCTCCTTTGCCCGTTTTGTCCGTTACATACCCAAATTAAATCCAATTCAAAACATGCTCAAATGATTCCACAAAATTAAACATAAACTTTACCAACTTAAATAAGCATGCCCAAATTAGATACTTCAAGAAGATAATTAAAATAATTCACAAGTCCTTCAAATCGTGCAAAACTAATAACTTTAAAACATGCTAAAACATGATTAATAATTCAATCTAAACCAAATAAAATTCCAGCACTATATTACTCATGATAATTCACTTTAAAACATTAAAGAACATCCCCAAAAGCATGTACATCATACTATAAGAATTAGGGCATGCTTAGGAGTTAAAAACTACTCAAAAGAATTAATCTATTTCATGAAAAATAATTCTAGCAATATTAAAAATATTAAAAGAGCCAATAGAACATCTAAATTCATGCTAAATCATATTCGAAGTTACTACAATAAATCCATCATAATTCACACATCAACCAAAACATCAAAAACGATAATTCCATTAAACAAAAATAATTCCAGCATTAATAAAATAAATAAAATCATGAATTAAAAATACTAATCTATGAAGTAAATGAAAAGTAACAACCCTAACATGATACTAATCAATACTAACAATACTAACATCATTAATAACGATTTTAAGTACTCTAAAACATACACTAAAATAATAAAATAAAGGAAAAATTGCCTAGAATAATGCAACCTTTTGGCGATTCGCAAATAATAAGGCAACCTAAAGATTATTCTGGAATAATGCAACCTTTATACCCCATTTATTTTAAATAGGACAAAACCAGATAAAAGTGAATATAACCTGAATAATAGGTTTAGTGGGACACGTGTCAGCTAATAATTGGTTATGATAAACAAATTTATTAAAAAAAAAAAAAGATAAAACAAAAAATAAACTACCCCTCCCCTCCCCTCCCCTGACCCGTTAACCAGAACCCCCCCCACCCCACCTTCTCCCACCAGAATCCTCGCCCACCCAAAAACACCCAAAATTCCCGCCCACCGGAAAACACCCATAACATAATTTCTTGCGATATAAAGCTTAAATAAAACACCGCCATGATTAACAAACTCCTGCAACACAACTGAAGATTGTTGTGGTTGTTGTTTTACTTTCTTTAATCCATTAGAGCTCAACACTAATGACATCTGGTGCGATTTTAGCGTTCCATTTGCGATTACCGGTTTTGCAATCACCGGAAACTTCAAACCTAGGTTTTCCACATTGTTTTCTTCAGTTAGCAAAATCTGCTTAGGGATTCCGATAAGCGGCGGCGCCGCCTCCGACGATGGAAGAGTGAGATCATTGACGACTTCAAGCATGGAGACGCGGTTGTGAAGACGGCGGATTGCGGATGGAGAATCGTATGTGAGGGTGTTTGGATTGGAAATCGAGTAATTGATGATTCCAATTTTGGTCGTAGAATTTGTGAATTATGCAATCGAAAGGGCCTTGTTTGGGTAGAGGATGATGGAGATCAATGTGGATGAGATCGATGTTTTGGTGTTTGGCGTGGGTGAGTAATGATGGTAGAATGATTGATTTTACTTTGTATGGAGGGAGTGTGTAGCCTATTGAGATTCTTTCTTTTGTTTTGATTTTTTTCTGCCATTGTTGTTGGAGATGAAGGTCTGGAATGAAGAAGATAGTGAGTATAGTAAGCTATATTGAAAAAGAAAGGAGGAAGGATGAGGAGTTGGGATTTGGAAATTGAATCTGTTAGCTCCAGCCTCCATGTCTACGCTTAAGTTTTTTTTTTTAATTTTATTGTTTTGAATTTAAAGTTGTTAATAAAAATTACCCTCCATTCAGGTCACCGGTCATTTGTCCTGTTTAAAATAAATGGGGTATAAAGGTTGCATTATTCCAGAATAATCTTTAGGTTGCATTATTATCTGCGAATGGGCAAAAGGTTGCATTATTCTAGGCAATTTTTCCTAAAATAAAACCTAACATGAATTCTAATAACTATAACGTTAACATCATAGATCTAATAACTAAAACACATCCTAACATGATTCTAACATAATTAAATAATTAATTAAATACTAAAGTACTAGAAGGGGTGTTAGTTACCTCGATCTTAGATGGAAAAATAATACTATAATAGCAAAGAAAGAAGAGAAGAACATTGCCCCCAAAAATCCAAGAAACCGAAATCACTCAACATTTGAAATGAAAACTGCAGCTACGTACTTCCTCTTCTTTGAAAACAAATTATACCACGAGCAAGATCGTTCCGAGATGATGAATTTTGACTACTCACAAGTCCGATTCCGAAAAGAAACGAATGAGCAGTGGCGGACCCAAGAATTTGACAGTGGGGGGACAATTTAGTTAATGCAACACAAATCTATTTAGTAATAAAAAATCCGGTACACAATTAAAAAAAGTCAAGTACATACTCAATTCAAAATGTCATATTAATATTGCAATCCGGGTACATACTACAAACATTAAACATTAATAATTGATGAATTTACAAATTAATTACTCAAATTTCATAAACTAGAATTATAAAAATTATGAAAAACAAAAAAAATAGAACTTACCTCGTCGCCGTCGTCAGCCGCCGCCACCGGACCACCGTAACCCCAACCGGCAAAAAACAGCGAAACAGCAAAACGTACCACACACAAAGTGCAAACAGTCACTTTCGGTGGGCCCTACGTCTCAGGCAGTCAGGCGAAAAGTGACTGACTCTCCGTTTTTTTTAAATTCTACTTTTATCTCGGTGGGCCCCACACTGAATTTAGCTCTGCTGATATGAAAAGTGAAAGTGACGGCTGGCCTCTCCAAGTGGGCCCCACGTCTGATTATTTCCTTTCTTTTCTCTGTTTTATGCGTGTAAGCTGTGTAACAAATTTAGTTTTAGTGGGCCCCACAGCCAGAAGCTTACAATCACAGCCCAACACGTTTATTCTTCAATTTTTTTTAAAAAAGTGGGGGGACAGCTGTCCCCCCTTGTTCCTTAGTGGGTCCGCCACTGCGAATGAGATATAGGGTAAACAAGTTAGGTGTGTCCAAATGGACGAAAATGGGAGAAGGGGAGAGAGAGTGGCGTGTGGAGTAAACCCTAGGAAGAAAAATGGCTGGCTTTCCTTCCCTTGGACAACAATAATAATTAATTAGGTTAGGATTTAGGTGCTAAAAATAGAGTAGGAGAATAAGGGTTGATTGGTTTGCAAAGGGAAAGGATTTTGGCTACCAAAAATAACAAGATGCTCAATTAAATTCAAAATAAAACTCCCCCCTTTTTCCTCTCTAAAACCGGCCACCCTAAACCCCAAATACAAGTGGGTCGTCCCACTTAAGCAGTAAGGATTAAATTCTACGAGTTTGACTCAAAACAAATAAACAAAGTTCACTACATAAATAAATAATTAAATATAAACTATTGGCTCTACTAAAACATAAATAATAATAATACTAACTTTTATAATTATAAACTCAAAATAAATAAACGAGAAATTAATACATTTATACATTTCCAAATAAAACATTAATGCAACAACTTAAATACTTTCCAAAATAAAACTAAACTAGACAAATTTAAATTTTCAAATATAAATATTATACCAAAATAGAATATATATATATATATATATATATATATATATATTATAATTTAATTAAATTAACACCCAAAATCTTAGCTAATCATTTAGTTATTTAAGTGTTGACTATTTTGAAAGTCAAACGATTGTTTAAATGTTTTAGCTAATCATTAATATTTATTGTATTGGACTTTTAAGTATTGAATATTTTATCAAAGGTTTTGGGTTGTGTGTACATGAATTTTAATATTGGGTTGAGGAGCCCAAACCATTTACTTAGGGTTGGATGATCAACCTAAGCCCAAACCTAAGCCTAACCTAATTGTCATAGGTTTTAGGCAAACCTATAAATACCCACTAAAACCCCAATTTGCACACTCTCATTTTTTTCTCTCATTTTCCTCTCCTCAACCGGCGCCCGTCCTCTTCTCTCTCCCTTGTTTT
This sequence comes from Patellifolia procumbens, assembly GCA_947645195.1. Lineage (NCBI taxonomy): Eukaryota > Viridiplantae > Streptophyta > Magnoliopsida > Caryophyllales > Amaranthaceae > Patellifolia > Patellifolia procumbens. Next base: position 365,399 of record CANSGD010000032.1, read on the forward strand.
TTGTGCCGTCGTGCACCACCACCACCACATCTCTTCCATTTATTTTCTAGCGAGCCCCACACCACTCGCCACCCTTCTCTTCCTTCGCCTAACATGCAGCCGCATCAGCAGCTACACTCACTCCTTTCTCGCGCCTTCGTCCGCGCGTGACTGCGACGCGCCACCCTCAAGGCACGCGCCATTTCGTGCGTGTCTTCCCTCTTCGTTTTTCCGATTTTCGTGTTTTTCTTTTGGTTATTTCTTATCCTTTATCATCTATTTTAAAGTTTAATTATAGTTTTGATAGGATTTAGTCGTATCACCTATTCAAAGATAAACCTACAGTCCTCTAACTACGGTAGTCAATGGAAGCAGGGTCGAATCCACAGGGAGACAGAGTTTCTAAATTAATATTCAATCAATTAGCTAATTTCGAAGTTCGTCGCAGCGATGGTGGGCATAGTAGGTCCAGTGGAGAGACCATCTGGGTTGGGCACCCCATATGACTTCAGTGATTTAGACATAACTTAACTCGAGGTGTCTGATCCAGAGGTGTTCAGCTGAACAGACTGCTTTTCTTTCTGATTTTTCTTTTGGATCCGCCTGATTGTCCTAGTAAGATCGGGATCCGCTGGAATGGGGGAACCGTTTCTTTGAGACCTGGGCATACAAAAGAAACAAAAAGAAGCAGTAAAACGTACCTCAATTGGAACAATGAAGTTCCAATGAGGTACAGAGAAGTAGACCAAATAACCAAATAAAAACTTAGAAAACTAGCCGTCTCCCCAGCAACGGCGCCAAAATTTGATAGGATTTAGTCGTATCATCTATTCAAAGATAAACCTACAGTCCTCTAACTACGGTAGTCAATGGAAGCAGGGTCGAATCCACAGGGAGACAGAGTTTCTAAATTAATATTCAATCAATTAGCTACTTCAGATGAAATCAGGGAAAATTAACTGAACTAATGATTAAGCTATAGAAGATGAATTAAACCGAGGATTTAACTATGGACTAAAAACCTAAGAAATTAGATCGGTCCACCATGCTTATACCAATCAAATAAGGTCAACTACTATCAAAACCTAAGTCATGAGTCAAGTGATTAGAGCATGTGTTGAGCTATGGTTAAAACTCAACGCTCATAGTTCAACATACGCCGCATGTTCACCAACGTAATCAGAACTACTGATGTGTCCTAGGCCTCTAATCGTAAGACGGGTCTGTGCAAACAACTATTAACCACAAGCAATCAATGAAATTGGCCACTAACATTAATCACTAATTAAGAACAAACCACACCACAATCACTCTAATCAAGCCCTAGAAATCGAAAGGAATCTAAATAACAATCATGGTATAAACATGGCTTCCCTATCTAACACCCTAGAAAGAGAACTACTCACTCATAATTGAATTGACAAGAACAAAACTAATTGGAAACCCTAATAATTGCATCATGAATGATTAAATACTTAAGCTAAGCAATTAAGAATAATAAAAGAGATTAGAGTAGAGAAGAATACCAATTGACGGAAAGCAAGAACTTTTATTGAAATCGAATAGGTTCAATCACCTTTAATCTAATCTAAAGTGTTTAAACTAAATAAAATTAAGCTAAGAACTATGAGAAATAAAACAGAGTAAAAGATGTCTCTAAAATATTGAGGAAAAGGTATTTATCATACCCCTCCAAGTCTAACTAAATGTGGTATTAAAAGTAAGAAAATCGCGTTTGCGGGCACGGGACCCGATCGGGCACAGGGCCACCCGATCAAGCCCATAGTAAACCTTTTCGCCCTTTTATTTCTCGTTTCAACGCAGCAGCACAGCCAAGTAGGCGTGAAATTGGCCCACCCGATCGGGTCACGGATCGGGTCCACAGCAAAATGGCCCAGCCTCGCTCTCCTCTCACGCAGCAGCACATCGAGACCTAGAAGCATCCGACCCGATCGGGTCGGGCGGTGAATGCCCGATCGGGTCTGGGCACATAGTTCCTCGCCCGATCGGATCGGGCATGGCTTGCCCGATAGGGTCCGCAACTTCTGTACCCGATCATAATATCTTCGCCCGATCGGGCCATTTTTGCCCGATCAGAGTACGGAAAACTCCTTTGTGACTCTTTGGCTCTCAATTCTTCATGTTTAGAGGTCTTGGGACCTCCTAAACTACCCATAAAGCTCGTGAGCTATCCTACGTGCCTCGTAACATCTCGTAAAGCCGTGGTTGCTTCCATATAGCTCGGAAATAAGGAGAAAACTCCCTAAAACCTGCAATTCAACACTAAAACACAAAACCACAACTATATACGAAAGTTAGCATAAAATAGCTCCCAAGAGCTCCAATGACGCACAAATTAGCTTGTAAATAAGGGAGAAAAGTCTATATAAATACGTAATATCAAGTTTTAATATTAAAGTTGTAATTTTGAGGTTTAATATGTTTTATAAATAAAGTTGGAAACTTTATTATTTAAGTAATTAAAAATCGGAAAAATTAAACTTTCCCACCTTTTTAAAGCAAGTATTTTAAAAGTCCCATCTTTGTTTTTTTAAAACTCCCACCTTAAAACTACTAAACGTTTTAAAAGTCCCACCAGTTAACGGAATCTGTCAAAAAATCTATTTTGTGGGGCCCCCTTTTGCGTAAGTTAGTTTTTATTCGTAAACCTTCACCTTCAAAGTCACTATTCTCTCTCTCTCCTCTACTCTCTCTTCTACTTCACCTTCAAAACACAAGTAAACATCAAAAATTTAGTGCTAATTGTCATCTTCCCTCCATCAACACATGAGAAGCATCTCCGTTATCATCAACTTCTCCGAACATGGTAATTCTTCAATCAAACAACAAAGAATAAAAATTTATGCACAATCAGGGTTTAATTACCTAAACAGACCTCTAATTGCTATATTAGAGTTCCAAACTAACTCAAATAAACTCAATTGAAAAGTACTTAAAAAGACCCTAAGATACCCTACATCTATAAACAACAAAAATCTCAGCAAATATTAAAAATTACTTCAATGAATCGTAGTAAATCCTCCGAAATATGATGCGCAATCTCCTACTTGCAAATACTCTAAATTCAATTGCAATTTTCCCTTCAATTTCTCACTTCAATGCCTTATTGACTGAAGATAAGCTCCAATACGAGGCCTTGAACATGATATGAACAAACTTAGACAAAAGTAGGCCTCACAAAACATATTTTTTGACGGATTCCGTTAACTGGTGGGACTTTTAAAACGTTTGGTAGTTTTAAGATGGGAGTTTTAAAAAAACAAAGGTGGGAGTTTTGAAATACTTGCTTTAAAAAGGTGGGAAAGTTCAATTTTTCCTTAAAAATCTAATTTTTATTAATTATGAATTTGAGTTATAATTTCAGATTTATCTCTATTATATAAGTGAAGATGTGGGGGTGGACACCAAAATTAAGAAAAGAAAAAAAAGGAATATAATAATCAAGGAAGTTATTAAGGAATTAAGTTTTATTTCCTATCTTAGCCATCATATTTTTAGCAACATATGTTTAAAAATTCAAACTAAAATATCTAAAAATCTATAAAATAAAAATAATTTTAAAAAATGTCAATGGTTATATTTTATTGAGATCTACAAATAGACACCCACTTTGCTATATTTTTATATGCTTTTGATTTTTTTAAATACATGAATAATTGTTTGATTGCTCATGACTCATGAGTGGGGCTGCATTTGATCAAATTGATCATGAAACATGATAAAGCATTTTAGGATGATTTAGAAAGTGGTACAGGGAGAGGGATGATTTATTTTTTTAACTCATGAGTGATGATGTTGCTGACATCTTCCATAAATATTTTGTAAGATTATTCTCTACTTTGGCGTTTTGTTTTTTAAATCACTATTGTTGTTCTACTCTTTAATATTTATTACACTTTTTTATGTATTTAAATTATTTCACTATTTAAACTCTTTTGAGATTACAATTACACCCTCTAAAAAAACAATATAACTAAAACTTAATAATTATTTTTAATATTATGAAAACTATCTATATAATTATATAAAACAAAATCGTTGTTGACACATGTCGGCCCTTAATTCATTTGGCTAACTAGATTACCACATGTCAGCGCTGAATTAATTTAGCCTACGTGTCGCCACCATATTCAATGAGAATTTATTTTAAAAATAGCAATAATCATGGTATATAATTCAAGGTATTCACTCCCTAATTTAGCGTTGATCATTATCATCCAACATCTCCAAAGTTGCCATACTTTGTTCATGACAACATTTAATCATAATATCAATCTTAGGTATATTTGGCATGATATCTCAAATCATTAACTTTTCGTTCTTTGCTTATGAATGCATACAATAACGGTATATAACTCTTAGATTTGAAACATTTTTCGACTTACTAATTTTAAAAATAAAAATACATCAGTCAATTATAACATGTTGTCATTGTTAATTATATAAAATAGTTAATAATATAAAAAAATACATGTACATAGTGGGAAAAAGGTTGTTGCTTTTTTTCGTCACCTCTCCTTGATTTTTTGCTAAAAATGTGTAACTACGGGCGTGTTCGGCAAGTAGTGGTAGAGATATTGGTTAAGGTGGAGGTCAAATTTTAAATTTATAAATTTAAGTGTTTGGCAAGGTAGTGGTTAAGGTAGCTGTTAGAGGTAGAGTTTAGGTAGTGGTTGTGGGAAGCTAAAAAAAGGATAGGTTAAAGGTAAAGGTAAAGGTAGAGGTTGGAAAAAATATAATAAAGTTTTTAATAAATAATAAAGTAAATATTTATTAACAGCTAATCAACCCGCTATTTTTACCGGACACTAATATTTTACGCAATTACTTTGACAGCTAACAACTCACAGCTGACATCTACCTAGACAGCTAACAACTGTCCCTACAACTGACAGCTACCTCCATAACTATCATTGCCGAACAGACCCTAAATATGTCTGGCAACTAACTTAATTCCATGATCTCAAAGATTTACTAAGGAACATTTACAAAATATCAAGATTTTGAAAAAAAGATCATTTTTGGCTCAGATTTCCTTAATGCACACATATTTCCGCATGAGATAGTATTTTAGGGAAGAATTTAGAACATCTTTTCACATATATAATAATTTTAAAATAAAAATATATCAGTCCATCGTAATGGTATTATTATTAATTTAAGTGAAAAGATGAATAGTAATTCATATTAAGGAAAATATGCACGTATATAGTGGAAAAAAGATCGTTGCCTTTTTTTCTTACACCTCTCCTTGATTTTATGCTAAAATGTGTAACTAAATATGTATGGCAACTAATTTAATTCATTTACTAATAATTGATTTGATCTTAGTGATTTACTAAATATTATAATATCGGAAAAAAGGATATGATAACTATAGAAATCTCCACGCATCAATCAATCAATTTTCATTTCCTTTAAATATCTTCTTTTTTTTGTAATCAACAGTGTCGTTTAATTTTACCTTAAGATAATATATTAAAATACAATAATTGAGCAAAGATAAAGCTAATCTATTATCTTAATAATAAATCTCATGATAAATCAATCGAAAAAAGAGATAATAACCTCAAATCTAATAATAAGTCAATCACTAACTTTTTATTGTAACCAAGAGCCGTATAGTTTTTATTAAGAAAATATAATGGAAAAAAGCAGCCAATAATTGACGAAATATTCTATATTTACTTTCCTAAAGAATATTATATAACTTGACTTAAGTACTTCTATATCACTTTAAAAAGGCATATTATTTTCTTAAGCACTTCTATATCACAAAATACCATTTAAGGATTTATTTTCTTTTCCGTGTGGTACCATTAATTTTTGAGAATTATATATGGTAACACTGTACTTTAGTCTTAAGATCTGTCGTAACATTTCATTACTTAAATGTTAGGGTTAGGATTCTATCTTGATTTGTGTGTTATGATATGTGTACGGGTAAATTAGTTGAATTAAAGTTTTTAAGGACCATTTTGGTCTAATTTGAGGTCAAAATTAACAAAAAGCATCATTGTCAATTTTGACCATGTATTTGACTCTTAAGGGGCCAAAGTAACCCCAAGATCTTATTCAAGCATTTTTATAGCAAAACACGTAAAATTAGGTGAACTTTTAACCTTATTTGACTCCTATATTAATATTTTACTTGAAGGAATGCTATGATATTGAATAAGATCAAATTATATTGGTACCATGTAGCATCCTAAAAAAAATAGTGGTACCACATAGAAAAGCTAAAAGTGTAGTGTACCATATGGAATATCCCTTTTATTTAAAATATTAAAGATTTAAACGGATTATATAATCTCAAAAAAAGTTTTATTATCCTTCCTAGGAAAAACTCTCAATATTGTTAGTTTAAAGCAAATAAGCATATGAATTTATTGAAAATTGTCAAAAATTATTCATAATTTTATTTTTCTCAATTTTTGTAAAAGTAAAAAAATCAGCAAGATGTGATTGTTTCATTAGATAATGATATTCTTTTTTTAATTTTTAAAACATATACTCCCTCCGTCCCAAAATGCTCTATACACTTTCCTTTTTCATCCTTCCCAAAAAGCTCTATATACTTCTATTTTTGAATATGTCCCACTACTACTTTATTCTTTTTACTTTTCAACCCTGACCCACTACTCTCTCACATTCAAATAAAATAATAAGCCACTAATCCTATCACATCTACCTTTTTAATAAAATACAATTGATAACCAAACAACAACTTATCATCTAAAACTATGTGCCCGATCAAGTGTATAAAGCTTTCTAGGACAGAGGGAGTATATTTGAAAATCGTATAAAAAATACTCCTTAGAGGAATATCTTTCACACGATATCAGAAAAATATGATTAATTATATGTATTTATCCTTGACGTTAACCGAAAAGTAATAATCTTTAAATAATATTTAATTGAAAATCGTACCAAATATACTCCTTATATATAACTATATTTAACTCAATATGATAAAAGGGGGCACGATAAATAGGAAATTTTATCTACAGATTAATGAGGTGGTTTATATTCTTTCCCAAAATTTGGATATCAACAATAAGCTTGAAATTTACGGGTTTGAACAATACTCAAGTTGGTGGTATATATTGATCTACTATTTATTAAAGTAACTATGGATAATAATCTTATTAAACTTCTACAAAGTTTATGATATTTCCTTGAAAATTTCATTTATTTCAACTCTTTTTCCTTAAAGTGGATTTTTAAGGCAATTTGACCAATTACTTATACATCAGGCGAACAATTGTTTATATACAACTTTTGTGATGGGGTTGAACAATAAAATACAACTCTCAAGTTAAAACAACATTCATGTTTGGGGCTATAGTAAAATATTATTTGGTAAAAATATGAGTCAATTTTAATTTTTATGTAAAAACATGGGGTTAAAACTTATATGTAGTGGATTAGTGGAACATATATTAGGTTATAAAGCTAATGAAACATCTATATTATGGAATTACCTATATTCTTTACTAAAAATCTAAAATTATAATTTGTTTTATCCGTGATTTAGTTTCATAGTATCCGATTATTTTAAATTTCCTAAAAGCAATTTTGTAACCAGTGCACTTCACATGAACATTAAAATTTCCCGTGCATTTTTGCACGGGTCTGAAGGCTAGTATATGTATACACTTAATTCAGTGGAGAAATTACAATGTAGTTTATTCCAAATCTTTACATATTACTCTTTCACACAAGGCATGCATCGCGTGCATATAAGGCTAGTTAGTTTATATTTAAAGTGGGTTTTAAATATAACAGTGATGGTTTTAGAGATTTTTAAAGCCTAGACTTATTGTATTATATTATAGGTTGCTAAAGGTTGGAACTTTAATATTTTAAAAATATTTTAAAACGAGTTTTAAAATATATTATATTGCTGTGAATTAATTGGAACATTAATTCATTTTTATGTTATTATTTTGGTTGGCGGAGAATTTACTTTAGGCGACTTCTAGTGTTTTAAAGTGGCCTCTCATTCCGTCTACACAAGATATGTACATGTCCTTATGTGTTAGACTAGTATCATGTCCTAAGGATAGGATTATTTATAGTATTATAGGGAACCCTTTTATGGTTTATACGTGGTTTTGATATTAGAATTACGTATTGTTGAGCATGCTAATTGTCTATGATATTTATTACATGATTGAATGGATGTTTGATTCAAGCATGTTTTGGAAGGTAAGTTTATTTATAAATTTTTATGAGGGGTTTATAAATATGTGTATTGGATTCTTGGTATTGTTTTCCTTAATGGATATTTTATTACTTCTCAAAGGACGAGGACTTTGTAGGTAAGTTGGACTATTATTGTTATTATTATTTTACTACTTTGCAAAGATCGAGGGCTTTGTAGGGTATGTATATTTATTGTCTCTGGCCATTCGATTGTTGATTTAAGTCAACAAAAAAATTGAGGACTAATTTTTGGTCAATTGGAATTGTTTGATCACGTCATTTAATCCTGAGATAAAAGTGGAATATTTGTTGTATTGACAAGGTCGCTGAACTTGTCAAATTAGAACCTAACTTAGCCTAATATAGGGCAAGAAAGGATCGAATCCACGAGGAAGCAAAGATCAATCAAGGATTTGAATGTGACTAAGCGAGCTAAGTGTTTTTTAGAGGTTTATGATGATAATGATTCATTAAGAAATAGTGAACTAATTAGCTAACAATGAACTAAATGATTTGATTTTAAACTATAATAGGAAAACACTAGGGATAGGGGATTCGCTAGTTAACCATTAACTAACCTATTAGTCAAGCCAAAGGGATTTATTAGGGTCAATCAAGGGACTTAGTCACTCTAATGTTTCCTAATTACTCTCTCGAGCTAATTAGGAGGACCTAATTACTCTCTTGAGCTAATTAGGAGGACCTAATTGACTGACTTCACCTCTTCTCATGGTAACTTCAATCAATTAAGTATTTCCACAACCCATAGTGATTCAATCAAAGGTCCTAGGAAAGTCAACACCTATTCTCATGGTGAAGTCAACCTATTGACTAGCTCAAGGTCAATCTAGGCTTCATTTTTCAATCCTTCACCTAAGATACCCAAATCTAGTTTAAATGGTGATCAATGAATTAAACATAACATTAATTTAAGCTAGACAACCTAATTTATCTATGTCTAACCCCCAAGCTTGACTTTTGAGGTCAACTAGTGATCACCTATGTCATCCCCTTCCCCTAGTTAGGAAATTACTCTAAACCCATAAAAGAAGAGAAATAAAAAGCTTGAAACATTAATGGAGGTTCAACAATATAATGGTGGAAAACATGAAAACTAACTAATAAGCAACTAATCACTACTAATCAATGCTAAACCAAAATAAACAAAATATTCAAGCAAATAAAGAGTAAAGGAAGAAGAGATACTTAATAGATCATGATGAAATCAACAATACTCCATTAAAATCAATCCAAAAAGCTTCAAGTTCAATCTTAGATCCACTTTCTCTCACTAAGTTATATTTCTCTCTCTAAAAGTCTATCTAAAAGTCTTTCTCTAATTAAAACTAATTAGTATTATGAAACTAAGCTAAGTCTTTGATTATTACACAAAATAGGCTTAAATACCCCAAGTAGTAAGGGCAAACAAGTAAAAAGGGCAAATACGAAGACGCGCGACGGCACAGTGGAGCGACCCGCTCCGAAACACATGGAGTGGGCGTTCCACATTTGAGCGGGCACTCCGCAGATGGAGCCTATTTTGAGCGACCCGCTCTACAGTATGGAGCGCCCGCTCCATCTGTGGAACGCCCGCTCCAAGCCACTGCTTCCCTGCTTCAAATTCTAGGCTACGGACCGGTCACTCCTAAGCAATTGGAGCAACAGCTCCCCTATTCTTGACCTATTTCATCATGCCTAAGCAAGCAACACTTGAAACGAGGTTAGATAAGGGGAGGGGGGATGCAAATGCTCTAAAAACTAATGCAAAACATGAAAAAGGTTGCAAAAGGAAAAGAAAAGGGAGCAACATGGCCTAAAATGAAACTAAATGACCTAAAACTAATCCTAATTAATGAGTGTAGAACCCACTTATCATGTATCCATGTTATGTATTGGTTGTCTTGTTAAAAGTCCAACATTGAATAACATATTAACACTTAAAGTGAAAAGAGAATAGAAATAGCTTTAGACTTGTGCACTTCTGAAGTTTTTGATCCAGTATGAGTTGGAGTACATGGTGGTAGCGCATGACTTTTCTTGGGGCCGAATTAATCACCATGCTATATTTATTTTTAAAGCTTCCTCGATATCATTGGTAAAGGGATAACGGAGTCGCGCCCATAATTCGTATTTTGTATTGAAGACTGGTTTGGTTGGACAACTCGATCCATAAACTATTCAATTTATTAAAATGAGTTATCATGTTGTATGTTTTGTAAAGTCAAGTCTTATCTTATGAGTTAAGTTGTAGAGTATTATTATTGATCATGTTTTGTTGTTCAGTAGTATCATGTTAGGTTTTGTTTTTATATTATTATGTATGTACTCAGCTTTGCAAATTACGTGCTTTTCAGTGTGTCGGTCATGGCTGTGCCTATTGATCCTGTGATATAATCCCCGTAATTTTGAAAGTCAAATGATTGTTTAACGTTTTAAATAACCATTAATATTTATTGGGTTGGATTTTTAAGTACTAAATATTTTAATAAATGTTTTGGGTTGTGTTTAAACGAATTTTAATATTGGGTTGAGGAGCCCAGACCGTTTACTTAAGTTCAATGATCAACTTAAGCCTTAACCCAAAGCCTAAGCCTATTTACCTTAGGTTTCTAAGCAAACCTATATATACCTCCCTAAATATCAAAATTTGCACACTTATTTTTCTTTGCTCTCTCTCTTAAACTGGCGCCCCTCCCTCTCTTTTCTCTCCTTCTTTTGTGTGTCGTCCGACCACCACCACACACCCTCCATTTGTGTTTTTATGCAAGCCTCCCCGCACGCCACCACCTTTCTCTTCCTCTTTGCCCCGTCTTGCTGCCGAACTCCCTCTTTCCTTTCGTCCGCCAGCAGCACCACGCAGCAGAAGCAGCGCGTGCTGCCACGCGCCGCCAACCCGTACACGCACCACCCTCGTCGTGTATTCTTCCTTCGTTGTTTTCCGGTTTTCGTGTTTTCTTTTGGTTACTTCTTAACCCTTATCCTCTATTTAATGTTTAACTATAGTTTTAATATGAAAGGTGTGATTTTTATGAGTTTTAATGTTTTATAAATAAAGTTGAAAACTTATTGTTTGATTGTTTAAAAACTTGATTTTTATTTATTATGAATATAATTTATAATTTTAGATTTATTATTTTATATTTAAATTGAGTTTTAAGTATGAAAGTAAGAGTTTTTGAGGTTTTTAAAGCCTAGACTTATAGTATTATATTAAAATGGCTAAAGGTTGAAACTTTAATGTTTTTCAAGGATTTAAAACGAGTTTTGAAGCGTTTTAAATAAATTATATTGCTTTGAATTAATTAGGATATTAATTCATTGTTATGCTATTATTTTGGTAGGCGGAGAATTTACTTTAGACGAGTTCTAGTGTTTTAAAGTGGCCTCTCACTTTGTCTACACAAGGTAGGTACATGTCCTTATGTGTTAGACTAGTATCATGTCATAAGGATTAGGATTATTTATAGTATCATGTATAGGGAACCCTTTTATGGTTCATACATGGTTTTGAATTGGAATTACGTGTTGTTGAGCATGTTAATTGCCTATGATATTTATTGCATGATTGAATGGATGTTTGATTCAAACATGTTGATTTGGGAATTTCTATATTTTAACCCCTCGTGCGAATTATGGCCAATCTTGGTTTATAAATATGTTTATTGGATTTTTTGGTATTGTTTCCCTTAATGGATATTTTATTACTTCTCAAAGGTCGAGTGCTTTGCGGGTAAGTTGGATTATTATTGGTTAGTATTATTTTACTACTTTGCTAAGACCGAGGGCTTTGTAGGGTATGTATATTTATTGTCTTTGGATACTTGGTTGTTGATTTAAGTCAACAAATAAATTGAGGATTAATTCTTGGTCAATTGGAATTGTTTGGTCACGTCATTTATTCCTAAGATAAAAGTGGAATTTTTGTTGTATCCATGTTATGTGTTGGTTGTCTTCTTAAGAGTCCAACATTGAATAACATATTAACACTTAGAATGAAAAGAGAATAGCAATAGCTTGAGACTAGTGCACGTCTAAAGTTTTTTGGACTAGTATGAGTTGGAGTACATGGTGGTAGCCCATGACTTTTCTTGGGGCCGGATTGATCATCATGCCCTATTTTATTTTAAAAGGTTCCTCGTTATCGTTGGTCAAGGGATTACAGAGTCGCGCCCGTAATTCGTCTTCTTTATTGAAGGCTGGTTTTGGTTGGACAACTCGATCCATAGACTATTCAATTTATTTAATGAATTATCATGTTGTATGTTTTGTGAAATCCAGTATTATCTTACGAGTTAAGTTTAAGAGTATTATTATTGATCATGTTTTGTTGTTCAGTAGTATCATGTTAGGTTTGTGTTTTTATATTATTATGTATATACTTAGCTTTGCTAATTACGTGCTTTTCTGTGTGTCGATCATGACTGTGCCTATGATCCTGTGATGACCCTTTATTGGCGAGCAGTTTTTGATTGAGTATTTGCCTACAGGTTTGGAAGATATGATGCATCATCACATTTACTCATCATTTGGGATTTGGAAAGCATTGATGAGAGATCGCTTTCTCACTTTTATCGCTTTTCATATTTATCTTACTTTCGTCAAGTTACTTTATGGATTATTTATTTTAGTTCTTTAAATTGGTTTTAAATTACTTTCGAGGTTTGAATTATGATTGACAATTTCAATGGGGAGTATGTTTATTTTCGACTACTACAACAAGTTCATAGCTTTGTCTAGATTTGCGCCGGAGGTAGTTGCCACTGAGGAATCGAAGGCTCGGAGATTTGAGCAAGGTTTGACTGAGGAAATTCAATTGGGATTATGAGGTGAGACATTTACATCCTTAGACGTTGTGCATGGGGGAGCTTCTCATATTTATGTATTACAGACTAGGCGTGACAAGAAGAATGTTTCCCTAGGAGACAAGAGGAAAGATTTCCAAACTGGTGGAAGTTAAGGTTATTTAAGAGGAATGAGAATAAGAATTTCCAAGGAACTTTTATAAGAATTCCTTAGTATTTGAGGAGTAGGATAGTTTTATTTTGTGCCTATTAGAAGTCTAACACCAATCTATTCCCACTAGCGATTCTTGTGAATTGGTTAAGTTCTTATCAAGCCAAGATAGATTGTGAAGCTTAGAAGGTAGTTTTGAAATTCAATTTTGTACCGACGTTTTGGGAAACCTAAGAGTTTTGGGATCATTTCATCCATGCAATCAAAGAAGTTGATAAGGAAATGTTGTTATTTATTCTTGTGTAGTGTGCGAGATGTAAGCAAGGAAGTCGAGTCGAGAATTGAGGATGTACCTATTGTGAATGAGTTCTTAGATGTGTTTCCAAGTGAGATTTCTGGAGTGCCGCATAAGAGAGTCGTTGAGTTTACCATAGACTTAGTTCCTGGTACTGCGCCTATTTCGAAAGCACCTTACATGATGGCACCTCCTGAGATGAGTGAATTGAAGACTCAATTGCAAGAATTATTGCAGAAAGGTTACATTAGACCTAGTGCGTCACCTTGGGGAGCACCAGTTTTATTTATGAAGAAGAAGGATGGTAGTATGAGGTTGTGCATTGACTATCATGAGTTGAACAATGTGCCTATTAAGAACAAGTATCCTTTGCCTAGGATAGATGATCTTTTCGATTAGTTGAATGCAGCTAGTATTTTCTCGAAGATTGATTTGCGTTTAGGGGTATCATCAATTGAAGGTAGCCGATAAAGATATACCTAAGACTGCTTTTAGAACAAGATATGGTCACTATGAGTTTATTGTGATGTCATTTGGGTTGACCAATGCACCTGCAATATTTATGGATTTGATGAATAAGATTTTCCATGAGTTCTTAGACAAGTTTGTTGTAGTATTCATTGACGATATTTTGATCTACTCGAAGAATGAAGAAGAGTATGATGAGCATTTGAGGTCGGTTTCGGAGACCCTTAGGAGAAATCAATTGTTTGCCAAGTTCTCTAAATGCGAGTTCCGTTCGGAGAAAGTAGCATATTTGGGTCATTATGTGTCTGAGGAAGGAGTTTCTGTAGATCCTGCAAAGAGACAAGCGATTAGTGAGTGGCCTAGGCCGAAGAATGTGTCTGACATAAGAAGTTTTCTGGGATCAGCTGGTTATTAGAGGTTTGTGTAAGATTTCTCGAGGATAGAGAGACCTATGACTACTTTGATGAAGAAGGAGTCGAAGTTTGAACGGAATGAGAAGTGTGAGGAAGCTTTTCAGATTGTGAAGTCAAGTATTATCTTACGAGTTAAGTTTCAGAGTATTATTATTGATCATGTTTTGTTGTTTAGTAGCATCATGTTAGGTTTGTGTTTTTATATTATTATGTATGTACTCAACTTTGCTGATTATGTGCTTTTCAGTGTGTCAATCATGGTTGTGCTTATTGATCCTGTGATGACCCTTTATTGGCGAGCAGTTTTCAATTGAGTATTTACCTAGAGGTCTGGAAGATATGATGCATCATCAAATTTACTCATTTGGGATTTGGGAAGCATTGATGAGAGATCGCTTTCTCAATTTTACCGCTCTTTATATTTATATTACTTTCGTCAAGTTACTTTATAGATTATTTATCTTAAGTTCTTTAAGTTGGTTTTAAATTACTTTCGAGGTTTGGATTATGATTGACAGTATTTAATAAAGTTTTATTTAATGTTTTTCCGCTGCAAAACTCTGAGTAAGCCGATATTATCACACGGGTGATAACGCCTTGCTAATTCTCTATTTTAGTTGGGAAAATATATGTTTTATAAAGAGAAAATTGTCGGGGTGTTACATGTGATGACCCTATATTGGCGAGCAGTCTTCAGTTGAGTATTTGCCTACAGGTTTGAAGCAATGATGCATCATCACATTTACTCATTTGGGATATGAGAGGCACTGATGAGAGATCGCTTTCTCACTTTTATTGTTTCTTACATTTATGTTACTTTTATTAAGTTACTTTATAAATAATTTCTTTTAAGTTCTTTAAGTTGGTTTTAAATTACTTTCAAGGTTTGGATTATGCTTGACAATTATTATGGTTTATGTATTTAATAAATTTTTATTTAATGTTTCTCTGCTGGAAAACTCTGAGTAAGCCGTTACGTGATCACACGGGCAATGGTGCCTTGATAGTTCTCTATTTTAGTTGGAAAAATATATATTTTATAAAGAGAGAATTGTCGGGGTGTTACACTACCTTTCAATGTGATTTTCAACGTACATAAAACATAAGGCCATTGAGGAAAGGTCGGTAATTTGTTACTTGCCTTATGCTCGCGGCTATGGAACAAAGGTTTCAAAAGAGGTCTGCAAGCTTGGAGGCATATAGTATTATCATACAATGGAAAACTATGTTTCAGCAACAAGCTCGGATTGAGAGGTATGAAACTCACAAGGCTATTCTTGGTGTGTGTTAGTGGAAAGCAAGTTGGTCGCCACTCATGTCTTCGAAATGATTGGTTATTTTGAGGTAAAGGAAAGGTTAGGCTTCCCATATAGCCAAGAGTTGGCTACTTACATAATATTGCACTAACTTCATGATAGGTTCAATCAATTTAGGTTGAACTTCAATATGAATGGGATGTCGAAGACACTTGCTGAGTTACATGGGATGCTCATGATTGCCGAGCAAAACATCCATGCTACACTATAAGAAGAAAGTTCTTATGGTTCAAAAGGGAAAGGGTTTGAAGAAGGAATGGGCTGGCAAGAAGAAGCAAGACAAGGGTAAGCAAATTGCCACTAAGATCGCTGATAAGCCAAGGCAAGCCAAATCCAAAAGGTAGTCGCAAATGCGAGGTGCACTATTGTTATCAATAGATCATTGGAAGCGTAGCTACCCGAAGTATGTGAAAAATAAAAAGTATGTGGCTTCTTCCTCTGGAATCTATGTCATCGACATTAATTTAGTAACATCTGCTTCTTGGATATTTCATACGGGTTGTCTTTCTTATATTGTTTCGAATGTGCAAGGACTAAGAAGGAGTAAAACAAGGGTAAAAGGAGAGGTAGCATTGCGCGTTGGAAATGGTGCAAGAGTTATTGCCGTTGCAGTTGGGATTTATAGTCTACCTTTATCATCGACATTAAGTCTACCTTTGCCTTTCGGAAATTTGTATGGTTAAGGTCAATGATCATTCAAATTCAGGAAGGATGTGAGTTGAATACGATTACAAGATCTCCAACTACATTGTATGAAGATAATATTGCTTGTATTAACCAAGTAAGTGAAGGATATATATCAAAGGAGAACAAGACCAAACACTTGTCCCCAAAACTATTCTTCATGTATGATCTCCAAAAAGAAGGCAATATACATGTCGAGCAGATCCAATCAAGTGAAATCTTGCTGACCTTTTTACCAAGTCCCTTCTATCAAAGAAGTTCGAACAATTGGTGCACAAGATTGAAATGTGTCGTCTTTGCGACATATGTAGAATCCGAGGGAGTAGAATGCAACCACACTCTTTTTTCCTTTATTCAAGGTTTTTATCTCATTTGACAATAATTTTAATAAGGCAATTCATTATAGCATACAACCGTTGTACTCTTATTCCCTTAACTAAGTTTATTTCTACAAGCTTTTATTAGCGAGGTTTTTAACGAGGCAACTAAGTGATTTTATTGCTCGGTGATTATTTAAGTGGGAGTGCTGTGATATCTTGGATAAATGGTGAATAACTCACCAAATAATATTACAACAGTAAAATCACTATCGAAAAACAATACTATAGCATTGTAAATATAGAGCTGTAATAAACAATGAAATACAATAAAAAGTATTCTATCTTCTTACCTACTCTTCATCTTCCTTATCCTCTTCCCTAATCTTAAAAGAACCAAATAACTTTGTTTTTCCACGTTGATGTATGGTAAGAATTGTTTTTTGGGATCCAATAGTGAGAAAAGGTACCTAAAAAGAATAAAAGAAGGAGATGGGGACGTGGCAATTTTATAACCGGTATCTAGAAAGGATTGTCTACTTTTATAGCATGGAATGATCACACTTCACACCACGTTGCCAAATCAACTATCAATCAGATTGACTATCTTTTAACACAAAAAACAATCCAGTGATTAAAATTCAGGTATCAATTTTTGTGGCCAACACATCAAGTTATAATCTTTAAAAAAAAAATAAAATATAATCTCATTTATAAGTATGAGATTATATTATGGTAAGAAGAATGATCATCTGGGCTGCCCTCACACAGGGCCCCCACCCAGAAGCCTATTACAAGCCATACTACCCCCACCCCCCCCCCCCCCCACCCCCCAACCCCCAACAATAATGAAATTTTCTTCCACCAAGATTTAAACCTTGGTCTTTCATATGGGAGAAAGAAAGCTATACCATTAGACCCAAGAGTTCTTGGTCATCAAGTTATAATCTAGAGATGTTGTAACTGCACCTGCACACAAGTAGATAACTTGCTTTTATATTTCCCATTTTCTTTTTTAATTATTAATTGACCAAGTTTGTGTTTTGAGAAGTGACTGAGAGGGTGGCAGATTGCAATGGCTTGTCATAGCTTATGCTTTTCAACGCTGGTGGTACCTTCGAAAACCCACTTCAATTTTAAGCCAAAATCAACCCTTTTATTAGCTTTAGTGCTAAACAAACCCACTTCTAAAACATTTGCAGTTCGTGCAATGGGCTCTTCTGCTTCTTCTCCGAAACAACCTGATAATCTTCAAGGTTTCATCTTTTGCCTTCTTTATTAGTTTCAATTATTCGGACTATACTTGTGTTGTTTTTATGTTATAACCATTTAGGCATTCGGGTTTGTCGACCCTATATCATTTTTGGGACTAGAGCTTTGTTGTTGTTGTTCAGTCGTTGTTATTGTTATTGCTTTAAGTATTTAGGGAAGATCATAATTTAGAAATGTATTTTGAAACATTTTAATTCCAATAAACACCAAAATGGAGTTGATCTTCATAGAGTAATTCTTATTGTTTTTCTTTATTTTTATTTGGTATCTACAGTTAATTTTCCAACAGTACTAAAATAAGATGGTAGTAATATAATGTTATTAAAAGAGTATTACATTTTTTTTTGGCAGCATAGAACGCGCACAAGTTAGGATTTAGGGTGTATTTTTGTCAGCTAAACTTATTGATTGTACCTTATTTACAAACCTAGACCTGATTAAACCTAAAATTTATTCTTTAGAAGGTGAAAAGAACATACCCTTCGGAATATTAGTACATATTAACTACTGTCAAGAGTTATTATCAGCTCATCTTCGTCCCTGATGGAATATCATACTGTAAACACTTCAAATTTCTACTGTTGTATTAAGCAAAGTAAAGGGGGTTAAATTTCCAGATTTCCCTGTTTAGACAGTGTATATTTAGAGAATTTGAGAGTAGTGTTAGATGTATTAACCGTGTTTCCTTAACACTAACATTAAAGAATATGATCGAGAACCAGTATACAAGAAGTGAGTAGGTGTTTAAGATTGAAGTTGTCATCCTATGTTGGTCCCATATATGTGATCGAGATATTAATGTGTTGGAGTATGCTGGCAGAGAGATGCTACTATATGCTTCATGGTAGACAATTAACATTATGTTTGAAGCAGGATTACTTGAAATTTCATTTGTAATCTTTTGAAACAGTTTAAAGATTTAGTTTATTTTAACAGATTTCTCCGATTCGCTTCCCTTCTCTTCCCTGCAATTGCATTGCACATCTCATAACCAAACAAGGACAAAAGGAGAGAAATGCTAGTCTCCTAAGTCCTAACTGTTTATAACGAATAGGAACAAAAAGTTTTAATATAGCTTCTATCAAAACTAATCAGATTAGCCCATTATTTTTAAACTCTTCCAAACCAATGTTATGAAACAGTAGGAAACAAGGTTTTAATAACTGTTACAAACTCGGCAAAGCTTGACAAGAGGATGTCTGGCTCTCTTAATCTCTTTTCTCCCAATTTGCTAATCAATACACACTGTAAATTAATACACTCTGAGGTATATGTTTAAGCTTCATTTTTGGGTTTCTTCGCCAGAGGAAAGACAGACAAACTACTCTTCTCTCACTGAAGATGAATGGAGGAAGCGCCTAACCCCAGATCAATTCTATATATGTCGTCAGAAGGGTACTGAAAGGGCTTTTACAGGGTAAGTTCCATGTAGGTTGGTAAGCCTGTATTTTCAGCTAAGCTTTTATGTTTAAGCATTAGCTAAATTGATATAAAGAGTGTATGGTTGGAAGGAACATTTTTGAAGAAAATGATTTTCTCATTCTCCTTTGTTTACTTTGTAAGTAGTCCGTTTCTTTTCAAAGGAAGGATGGAAAACTAATCTACAAATTTATTTTTAATAAGGTTCTGTGTCCAATCAACAGAACCTTATAAGAATCTTTAAGTCAAACTTATGCATAGTTCATACGTAGAGCAGACTTGTTATACTACATAGAATGCCAACATGATATATTATTCTAAAATTTCTGACTAAACCAGGGAATATTGGAATACAAAAACTCCTGGAACTTATCATTGCGTATGCTGTGACACTCCTTTGTTTGAGTAAGCACTTGCTCCTTCCAAGCTCTCTGTGACTGTGAGGTTTGTATAGATTTTACTCGCTGCAAATTGATATCACTCCTGATGCATCATTCCTTGTGGCTAGATAATCAACTAAATTTGACAGCGGGACTGGTTGGCCATCCTATTATGAAACCATAGGAAACAATGTTAAGACAAAGTTGGATTTGTCAATCATCTTCATGCCCCGGCAAGAAGTACTATGTGCAGCTTGTGATGCTCATCTCGGACATGTGTTTGATGATGGTCCCCCACCAACTGGAAAGCGTTATTGCATCAACAGGTTTCGTTCATTTACTTTTTAGGCCTTGTTATCCAAACTCACTAATTTCGCGTTGGATTCATCTAGTCTATTAAAAATGTCAAGTAACTTCAGCTTTCTAAATAAAACTGTATTTGACGCGCATCTATCTTCAAGGAATTGGTGCTCATTTTTGTCTATCTTGCAGTGCTGCACTGATGCTTAAACCGAGGAATGCATCTGAGTGAGCTGCCCAAGTCTTTCAGACAATGAGAGAAGTGGTTGTTTTACATCTGCTGGTCCAACACCTGACTGTTGGATTCTAATCCTGTACATCGTTGTAGATATCAGAATATTGCGAAGCATGATTTCTAATGTAGCAATGTCTACTTTTACACTCTTTTACTGAGAAAGTACTGTCACAGAACAGTGCTTATTTATTTTCTGTTTTATACATGAAATATTTAGTTAAGGTGCTTTAGGGATTGGCTTATTATTCAAAGTTAAACTTGTAAACCTCATCATATACAAATGTAAGGCAATATTTAAAGTTAACCTTTTCAAAATGGTGACTTTAAGTAAACCTGAGTCAGCAAATTACTTGTTTCAGACGCAGTCGATGCAAGAATTTGTGCAGATTTTTTGTGGAGCTTGCCAAGACTATGGTTCAACTGAGTCAATAGCACACCCCATGCAAGTATTTAAGCCACAACAGTTACAGGATCACGGTTAAATGAATTATAATGCCATTGCTTTCTCTCTGTTTTAGTACAACAATCTGAATAAACATGCGAAATTACTACCAACAAATGCATCAAGGCAATTGCCGGCAATTGCTAGTTTGCTACCTCAAGCCTACCAAGAAGGAAAAAAAAACTATACAATAAAATCACAGGATCACATAGTTTGACATTTGAGAGTGAGCATAAGATTCTCTTAAGAGGCATAGCTTCATAAAGGTGCTTGCACTATCTTTTGATACCGGTCTCTCTGCTTTTGATCCGGTCTCTGTGCTTTCTATCAACATCAATAAATTAATTGAACAGTAACCTGACACCATGAAATAGAAGAAATCCCTCTTATAGACAAGTGCACTGGGACTCTCAAACATTTGCTAGTGTCTTCGTAGTTGAAGCATAGTGGATTTGAATGTATAATGGAATATCCCCAATGCTTGGAACTCGTATCTGTGACAGGATCAGCAGCTGTAATGAGCTCAAATAGCAGTGAAAGATAATTGTAAGTATGATTTATAACAATGTCTGATGGGGCCAAGAGTGCAACTGAATTCTCCTAAACATGATAACTGAGTGTCTAGCATCCCCGCAAAGAAATTAATTTAAAACTTACAGCAAAAAAGAAACATAACTGAAAAGCAAAGGTGAGCCTGATTATCGGAACTTAAAAGCAATTAAACCTTAACCAAATTGATTGAACCTGATTACCAGAACTTATACTTGTCTTCTAAGTTGAAGTAATTCACCACACTAAGGGTATCATCTTTTCATATTGCTGGAACTTATATTGACTTGGGTGATGGTTGAATTTAACTTGGGTAGCCCTTATTAGAACCTGTCAACAAAGCTAAAGTGGTTCAAGTTTGAGCGTTTAGTGTTTCAATTCAACTATGTAAGTCATAGCTCTACACAAGTTTGATTTACGATGCCCAGTTGACAGATCTGGGAGCTATATCTACCACGGTAGAGAAGATATTGTTCAGAATCCATGTATCTATTATCACACTTTCAAGATGACCTCTACTCGGCACCAATGAGGAGAGGACACATCATGCCTGTACTCTACTTCTCTTGCGCGCACACACAAAAAAAGAACTCCTTTATTAACCTTTTTTGTAGTTTACAGCTCCCTGTAGGCAAATTTTTTTTCTTTTCATTTTGGTACATAGGAAGCCAGAAACGCAGTGATCTAGCCGAAATATGATCCTAGGTCAAGGGTGCCAGTTGCCACTCCCCGAACTATTACCAATTAAGAGAGATGACATATGTAAGCAAGTAATTTGGAGACAAGTTACCTGACCTTAATTGAAGGCATAGACCTGTTTATAAGAGAAGTAGTATTTCCCATTAGTGAAGTTCTTTTAAGGTTGCAACTCCTCACTTATGTACTTCCTTGTCCTAGATTATTTTAATTATATTTCTTATGTTGGTATCGGAGAGCATTTGCTTATGTTAAGAGACCCTTAGTCATGTGCATGATGCTCTCCGTCCATGCTGTCTCTCATTATATTTTTACAATTTTCTTTTCATCTCCAAAGCATGTATAACACTTGGTACATCAATTTAAGGATCCGTTTGGTAGAGTGTAAAACATATTCCTGTAAAACTGTTTTCCTCTATTTTCAGTTTTACATTGTTTAGTCGGCAAAGAAGAGTAAAACCATTTTCCCTCCATTTTGAAGGAAAACTGTTTTCCTTCCTTTTCCTTTTACACTCCTCCCACAGGCTCCTTACTTTCCTTTCATTTTCCTTTTTCCATTATAATTCTTACATGGTACCAAACAATGAAAAACTAAATTTGCAATTGTGTTCTCCATTGAAATTGTTTTCTGTGAAAACCATTTTACATTAAAAATGTTTTACACCCTATCAAACGGAGCCTAAATCTCAATTCGTGTTTTGCAGACCCCAAATGCCATGCAAAAGATTTGTTCTGAATTATAAAACCCAAACCAGATACTGACTAGTTCCAAGTTTCAGATTGACTTCTCTTTGCGTTATAACGGTATTTGTAATTCTAATTTCATACTAAAGATCAAGGTAAATCTTTCTTACATGGAATGTGTCAATGAACAGTTTTCTCATGCTACTTGTTTTCATTCCATTCAGATTTTGGCTTGAGGCTTCTAGTCAAATCCCTTCATTGTGGTTCTCGCCTACGACTTTATTCTTCCAGTCTGGCACAAGAAGTTCCGTCTACTACGCATTTGGCTTCACGCAAGTCCCTGACCAGTCACAAAAATTTAACAAACCTCAACCTCAAGCACTCGTTAACATTTGACATCAGGGTCCAAGTTTATGATATTAAGCTCTATACAGCAGCCAGCCTTTCAATATTAGAAGTATTATGCTCCCTCCCTCCGTCCCTCCCTCCCTCCTCTCTCTCTCTCTCTCTCTCTCTCTCTCTCTCTCTCTCTCTCCCTAAACAGATGAAAAAGACACTCTTTTTCCTAGAGAAAGACAGACTGATATAATTCTGTGTTCAACTATACAGTACGAGCTGCAGGGAGTTCCATACAGAAACAGAAGCTCAAGCGTCAGTTGCCTGAATCACGATTGGCAAATGCCAACACAATAAGGTGAAAAACAGATTTGACACTAACACATTGTTTGGATAGGAGGAAATTGAAGGAAATGAAGAGAAGAGAAAAGGAGGCAGGCCATTTCACTTGTTTAAATATATGGTTGGGAGAGGGAAGGGGAGGGAGAGGGAGGGCTCCACTTCTCTCCTCCTTTAATAAGCATAATCCCTCCAAGAATGAAAAGATTTGGATGAAAAATGAACCACACCTTTCCCCTTCCTTTCTTTTCCCTCCCCTTCCTTTCACTCCTTCTTTGCTATCCAAATAAAGCGTAAAGATTGCCGATAATGATACTAAATGGTTCAAGTTGTCACATGCAAAATTTTACTAATCATGTTACCATAACAATCCAAAACTTTAAAATCAATGAAGAAAATTTACACAAATTCTAAAGCTCAAGACTATAAAGTATGAAAAAGAGACTTACTCCAAAGGAATGTCTTCAAAGCTGGAATAATATATACACAAGTAAATCGGCAAATTAAATGGTCAAATCACTCCTTGTTATCCTGGAAAAATATTCCAAATTCAGTTCATAATCATACTTAAATAAAATAACTCGAATAGACTAAACTGTCACAAGATATAACATACCTTCCCACTTGAGAAAGCTCTGGTTCAGACAAAAGCAATTCTTGAAGTGGCTTTTGGTTTGTATCAAAAATGTCAGGACTGCAAAAATTGTAAAATCCAGGTCATCTTCAAGGGGATTAAAGGAAACAGAAGAGATAAAGATTAATGATATATACCCAGCAAGTCTATTAGTATAGCCCTTAACACTTATATGACAAAGATGTGCTAAGACCTACAACACTTAGCTATGCATATCGGGTAAGTACAATAGCTAAGTCACCAAAGGATAGAATTTAGTAGCTATAATGCAAGAAATCAGAGAAAATTATGAAGTACAACCCTTAACATTCAAGAGGTTAAGGACTCTCCCAACGGTAATTCTACTTCTCAGATCATTCATTTAAACCAGCCTCTATACATTACGAGCATGACTTTCTCTCTCGCAATTCTCTCTCTAAATTTGTAACGAATGGGAATATTCTCTGCCTTTCTAAGCCACTAACTAACTGGTATGAGAGATTACTTTCTTGCCCTTTTCCACTTCAGCCCTTGGCTGATCGCATAAGTGTGCACATTAAGAGGTACACGTGAGGTCTTAGCCAGATGTAAAGTACAGTTTGACAGAAAGAAAAAAATAGCTTCTATGAAACATCATCATATGCAGTGCCTTGGATTATATCCTTATTACAACGCGATGATTCACAAATCCTCTCTAATCTTTCTCATATGCTAAAGAATTGCTCCTCAACCACTAATGGACATTCGACTTCCGGAACAAATTGAACTACCATGGATCTTCTTTTGATGAGAGTTTATTCCTTTGGTTTTAGCAATCAATGTGATTATCTAATATAATCAATTAGTGGCATAAAATTTATGAGGATTAATAGTAAACTACAAAAAGGAGACGAGTCTAGTGAACAGTTAGAAAATCACGTGAAGCAACTTTTCACCAGCTTCAGTGTTCCTCGAGTATCTTTAATGAACATTTTGTTACAATTTTACTATATTCTGGGATTATCAGAAAGATTTTCATTGATGATTTTGTAGCAACCTGGATGTTGCTTGGTGATGGAAATGTAGACTACCAGGTCAATAATATGAAGGCCAATGCACAAGGCCAAAAACTATTTCAGCTTTAAGTTGAGGGAGCAAACGTGTCAATGTCTTTAGCCTCCTATTCAAATTGTAATGGTGAGGTTGTTATGAGGCTCGTATCAATGAATTTACGGTCAGTCATTTATCAAGATAAGCAAGAAACTGCTAGGATGTAGAAGAGTACAAATGATACAGAAAAATACGAGGTGAACAGCTAAATGTTGCAAGCGTTTCACATGAAGCAACCTGCAAGGGCAGCAACTCATTAGAAGAAGAGCTGCTCTTTGGTGTCAATCCGCTTCTTGTAATCAGGAGAGCAACTCCTGAAGTCTTTTAGTTACTTTTGAGGACAACGAGAAAAAATGAGTTTACATTTTGTGGGCCATTGGATGATATAAGAGGATAAAAGTTTGCCAAAAAAGGAATAAAGTAAAAGTGGTTGGAACGTAAAAAAACCCGGATATAAACGGAAAGTGGGTAGAACAAGAAAAGAAAATGGAGGGAGGATAAGCAAAAAAAAAAGCTTTTCTCTCAAAGTTCAGCTTGGCTTGTACAAAAAGACTAGTATAATAAAATGAAGAACCATTTACCGATATGCAAGCAAGCTGCAACAATCATTTCTAGCGGGCAGTAAAGTACCAAAGATACCTGTAATCCCAAGATAACTGTCTATGGTGCAAAGCGAAATCACTTCCAACATAGGATGCAACTAAACTACCAGCATCTGGATGAGGCCAACTTCTTGTTGTTGGAAACCGCAAGATGAAAGTTCCAGGGTCTTGAACTCCCAGCGGACTCTGAAGAGCATATTCTATTTCGTCCTTTGTAACAAATCCCTCAATCCACTTTGGTGATGTAGAGTTCCACAATGCATTAATTCCTTGTCTTGCTATGGTAAATGCCACAGGATACAACCAATGCCACATTTTATCAAAATCATCCTTGATGATATACTCATGACCTCCAGATATTCTTCTCAGAAAATTCAAGTCCTAACATTTCAAATTATACCAAGTAGTCACTCTAATGTTCTATGAGCAATGTCACACTAAAAAGGAGATTCAGGTAAACCAACAAAATGTTATTAATAATGCCAGAAGCCAGAAACAGTTTATTAATCTAAAATGAGAAATTTTTTTAAAAAAACCCCTAAAATTGATTATAGAAAGAGGAAGAGGATAAAAGAGGACAAGGAAAAGATATTTAACCGAAAAGGTTCAACTCCAAAATTAAAATTGCAAGCATGGAGATCAAAATATAAATCAGAAGACTAATGCATAAGCTAGATTGACAGATCTTGTTTGACAATTGCTGATACAACTATTACCCATTTTGATTGAACATTTTTAAACAATTACAACAGCAATTTCTAAAGAGATTGTCTTTCTGCCTCTATTATGTAAGGAACATTGATCAATATAAATAATGTAAGCAACCTGAAAGTGGTGTTTGGTCACTGTTTTTTTCTCTATTTAGCAGCCAATAGTTTAGACTTAAGTTGGAGCAAGCACATATTTAAATCAAATGTAGAGATCTTTTATTCAGATCGATATATATCCTTTAGAAGCAATATATCAACATAAACATAGAATGATAAGATACTCGTGTGGAATACACAGTAAAAGAGTACAGCCTACAATAAGGAAGCCATATGTTACTTGGATTGGGCATTTTATGTTACGTATGTCTCCAATCAAAAAAACTCAGTTATTCGATGAAACACAACAAAGTTTTGGTCCATAATGAAATGCCAAGTGTCTACATTTGCATCTGAACGTTGAGGACCTTGCACGGAAACTTGAGGCAAATGAAGAGTCTGAACAACATAGATTACTAGTCATATAATCTTGGTGAGTTTTCTTAGGCAAGAAGTTTCTAAATCCAACCTTTTCCCATGGTCTTGTACATATTTAAGGGTAACACCCTGGTAAAGTAACTTAGGGCCTCTTCTCTTCAGTAAGTTAATTTCACTTCAGTTCAATTCAGCCCCTTGACAATACTTTTACTCTCAAAATTTACTGTTCCTTTCACTCCACTTTAGGCTTTTCTAGTTCATCTTTTTTAAGTTCACTTCAGCTAATTTCAGAGAACAAACCCTTAGTGTAGCAAACAGATCATGAATATCAAATACATATTGCCAGAAAAAATATTTCACTAAATTATTAAAGATAAGCAACCAATTAATCTATCCTTTGAACACGGCATGACATAGTTTTGCAGGCAATCTAGGTGAACAGCTTAGTGTGCAAACAGCTCATGTATGTGAAATCTTGGAGTACCTGTTGAGTGAGAGATCTCGTGCTGCAGCTAGCAATCTTCATGAAGTGCTCTTCTATTTCAAAAACAACATCATCCCAATGCACTCGATGACTATTTTGTGAAATCATATTCCAAGCTCTTTCTCCTTCCTCCAGCAGCTTTTTTGCAATCACAATTGGGTGCCTGAGAAAGAACAGATTAAATTCTCACCATGCGCAAGATAGTATTAAGTATCAATGATTGGTTAAGAATGACGAGGTCTTACGCCAAGTTGCCAACAGTGTCTTCCAAAGGGAAGACCACTTTTTTAATATTGAATTATAAATGAAATAGCTTATCTAATTAGTACCTATGATGAGAGCATCCAGAAAAGAATGAAACCTTTTCTGCCATTTCTGCCATCTCTTTCTCAGAAGCATACAAAGAGAGCTCCTTAAGCATGAGTGACCTATCAGATAAGCCTCCAAGGCAATATCTGAAAATTGTCAAATCTGAAATGAGTTCTCTGTTGCAAGGAATATTCTTCAACTCTGCATTTCTTGCGCCAACACTTTCTGAATCTGATGCAGAGTTATCCATTCCACCATAGGTTTCTTGGATACTCTCCAAACTCGTGCCAACAGCATTTTGCACCTTGTATTTCAGTTAAGAAGTAAGATGAAAGTAGTACCATAATAAAGGACCATAGGACACGGGAAAAATGATTGCCTTTTACTTTAGCATATCAGAAAAGTGTAACGTTGATATTTATTATTCCATCAACTCATAATGACATGTATCAGTGTCTATACTTTCAATACTTGTCATATACCACCATGAGATAGCATGAATAAATAGTTGAGTGGCTTTAATTTGATTTACGAAGCATCATGAAGGATAGTATCAATACCATGAATAAGCATCTCAGAAGGAACGGTAGCACTTTAAGCTTAAATATGAACAATTAATGCTAATACCTAACGCCGTCCAATTTAGTTGCATAAATGCCATTGTGGGATGTCCCAATTTAGTTGGGACATACCCATTTTGGTAAAGAAATTCTCTAAAGTTGGGCCCTGCACCAACCACTCAATTTTATCTCTTTACCTTTTCCTTGCTCAAAAATATGTGGCAACTAAATGGAGAAGAAGGGAATATACTTTAGATTGAGCTAAACTCAAAACAACAACCCAAAAAAATGCAAGGAAGGAAGACCAAAGGACCTTCTTTGCAGGTACGGTGTCTGAGCTGCATTCTTCATCAGATCTTTGCACACAAGACTCGGCCTTAGTGACTGGTAATGAAGTATCTCCTCCTAATTTCTTTCGCTTTGACGGAGGACTTGGTATTGCGTCACATACAGTTTGCTGTAGCCCTGAGTGCCCAGCACCACATTGAGGTAAGCTGGATCCATTAAAGTGATGAACACCTGATGGTAATAATTTCCATTTGATAGTAGATATCTTGGTATCACATGTCTTCAAGATGCATAGAATTGGTGGAGTCAAAGCCTCAAAAAAAGGAAAATCTCCCATTTTCAGGACACCAAACTTGACGCAGAACAGTTTATTATCACATTCCGATGACAGCTGAAAAAAAGAAAAGAATAAAGTCCATTGCACTTTAGAAATACCAGAATCATGATTTACTCCAAGCAAATGTAAAAATGTTGATTAGAAGTTTAGAACATCTCTAGCTATTGGAGTTTGCCAGAAAACATTAGACCATAGATGTTCAATGTTTCAACAAGGAGGAGGTTTAAGAGCATTTTACTCATCGTGCAACACCCACAGGATACATATAAAATATCGATCAAAAAGGGGCACTAACTCTTTACCCACTGGATAAATCGAAATCCTCGACCATAAGGGGGAACTAGAACTAACTAACTAACTAACGAATGGTTTCTGCAGAAAATCATAGTAAGGGCATCGTGAATATTTTTCCGAATTGCTCAAAATTTTAAAACTGCATCGTTAACCTTTAATCAGAATTTCTAAAAGAATTGAAAACCAAAATTCAACAGTCTGTACATGATGCAGAAATTATTTCCATTTTACAAGTTGAAAACCAAATTCAACAGCCCGAACATGATGCAGAAATTATTTCCAATTTACAACTCAATGTCGTAGTACTTCTGCTAAGCACTTATAAAAACCTACACAAATTCATAAAACCTGAGATATAAGCACAAGCAGAAAGCAGCTACCCTGAAGACAAACCTACAGAAACCTGTGTCATGTGTGTGACATCAAAAGTACACCCTTGATCTACAAAAGCTTTCAGGCTTATAGACTGTATAATTCCGAGTATCATACCTGAGATATGCTCAATTGAAAAGAAGCACACCCTTGGAATAATTTGATAGGTTTATCATCAGATGAAAGCTCAAGTCCATTGCAAGTTATCAAAAGAGGAGCTTCATCATCTTTTGAGTTCTCAACAGGAGCCCGATTATCAGCATAGATAAGTGATGCAACAACCTAAACAACAGTAAATATGCGAATGTGAATGCGTGCAATGTATCTAAATAAACAAGTTTAAATGCAATTAAGGTCTTCTTTCTTTATTGAAGGTGTTCAAACTCTTATAATATTTTGAAATGTATATGCTAGAGCTACGCACCTCAAATTCCTTGTCCACATGCACCCCGAAGGCATCTAATAATAAGACATCCAACGAGAATAATTTACGATAAGGTGCCTGCCATAGGACACACATGTTAGAAAATCAAATATGAGATCAGTGAAATTCCGAAAGCAAACTAAACAGCCCGACTGAAATGCGTAATTTTATTCATTTTTTCATGCAATATGCCAATATCAAATAAAACCTACCTTGTTTCTCTGCCCTTCTCCTAGTTCTAGTCCTACTCAGACACAAGTATCCATCAATTAATGTGCAACAAGTTGGGAGAGGCCTCCAATCATAGCTACTTATGCTAGGAAGAAGAAAGCAACAACAGCAGCAGCTCAGCCTAACACCAACAGCAGCAGTACTCTTAGCGAAATGTTAAGTTAGGGGCAAGTTAGTCATTTTATTACTTGTTCTGTTATTCTCTTATTCTCTGTCATCCATACCAGATTCTGTTATTTTGAGTATGAGGTGTACAGAGTATCTAGTCTCCTTAGTGTGTATAAATAAGGCCATGCTGAGCTGAATGGATTATCAATGAAATTGTGGAGACTAAACTTGGGAGAAACCTCACATTCTCGAATGAGTGAGGAAAGCTAGCTAAATACTCTGTTTGTTTAGCTATTATCTTCTAGTTTGTGCCTATTTATGTATACCAAGTTGGTATCAGAGCAGTTCGAACTGGGTAGGAAAAACACTAAAAAAAATGGTGACTGGAAATACGAACTCTCAAAGGATCGAGCAAATGGAGAAGCAGTTGAACGAATTCCAAGAGGAAAATGAACGAAGAATTTCTGTGGTGGTAGAAAGACAGAATCAGCCATTACAGGAAGCTTTGGCTAAGATGGCTGACGCCATAGCTAAGCTCACTAGTGAGATGGGAGAGCAGACCAATCGCCTGGAAGGAAGGATCAACCGTTCTCGTGAAAACCAAGAGGCCCTAGTGGCTCAAATGCGACGGGAACAGGTCGTTTTTGAAGAAGGAGTGAGAAGCCAACTCAACGAAAATCGGAGAAGGGTGGAGGAACCCTCGCAACAACGAGTGAACTTGAATGAGTTGAACGACGGCGAGGTAAGGCTCGAAAACCTAGAACAAGAAAGAATCTCCAACGCCGGCGAGCAACGGAGGTGGTGGAGGAAGTTGGCGAGTGAAGAAACTCGACTTACCTTTGTTTGACGGAGTTAACCCAGATGGGTGGATCATTCGAGGTGAGCGATTTTTTAACTTCTACCGATTGAGTGAGGAGGAGAAGGTGGAAGCGTCGGTGGTGGCAAGTGACGCATTGTTTTACTTCCAGTGGGAGAACCGTCATCGGCCGATAAAACGTTAGGAAGAGCTTAAAGGGCTTCTGCTGAGGAAGTTCCGGTCGACGGCCACCGGCTCATGAGCAGTGGTTGGAGCACCGCCAGTTGGGAGGGGTGGTTGAGTATACGAGGAAGTTTGTGGAGCTCTTAGGCTCCTTTAAAGGAGGTTCCAGAAGAATTGGCTAGGAGCCAATACATAAGTGGGCTCAAAGACCCGATCCGTGATGAGATCCGTGTCTTGGATCCCGTGGATATGGATCATGCAATGGATCTAGCCCATAGATTGGAAACCAAGTTCTATAATGTTGAACCTAGAAGGTGGGCCGCAAGAAATGGGCCATACTATGGATCAACTAGAAACAACAATTCAACCCAAAACTCTTTTCATTACCCAACTCAATCCAGAACCTATTATTCCCCCATCAACTACTCAAACCAACCTCACACCACAAATACCCACCCAACCACCAACCCAACTACCCAACCACCCACCCACCAGCCCAAGCCCAAAGCTCCCTTCAGTCCACAGCCTCAAACAACCCTAAGATCCACTTATAACCCACCCAACCAAAGAAGTAGGGGATTTGTTAAAAGATTAACTGAGGCAGAAATGCACCAAAAGAGGGAAAGGGGATTATGTTTTAAATGTGATGAGAAGTGGAACTTCAATCACAGATGCAAGGGAAAAGAGCTAAGCATGCTCCTTACTTTAGAAGGGGATGAAGATGAAGAGGAAGAACAAGAGCAACTTGGGTAGGGGTTGGACCTTGAAGGTTGACCTGAGATCTCCCTCAATTCTGTCATGGGGTTAACCAGCCCCAAAAAGGTGGAGTGTTGGTGGAATTGAAGCTGTTGCAAGCAGAAGAGGAGGAAGACAAGGAGAGCAATGAAGGGCCTCCAGAGGTGCTGCACCTCCTGCACACCTATGACAAGGTATTCAATATGCCTCAGGGCCTTCCCCCTAGTAGAAATCATGAGCATGCCATTATAATGAAACATGGAGAGGATCTTATAAGTGTTAGACCTTATAGGTACCCCCAATTCCAAAAAGATGAAATAGAAAGGCTCATTAAAGATATGCTCCAAGCAGGATTTATACAAGCTTCTTCTAGCCCTTATTCTAGTCCAGTTTTGTTGGTTAAAAAGAAGGATGGATCCTGGAGGTTCTGTGTAGACTATAGGGCTCTCAACAAAGCAACTGTGCCAGATAAATTCCCTATACCTATAATAGATGAATTGCTTGATGAATTGCATGGTTCTACAATTTTTTCTAAATTAGATCTCAAATCAGGATATCACCAGATTAGAATGAAGA
This sequence comes from Patellifolia procumbens, assembly GCA_947645195.1. Classification (NCBI taxonomy): domain Eukaryota; kingdom Viridiplantae; phylum Streptophyta; class Magnoliopsida; order Caryophyllales; family Amaranthaceae; genus Patellifolia; species Patellifolia procumbens. The sequence goes on from CANSGD010000032.1 coordinate 397,890, forward strand.
GGGATGATATACCTAAAACAGCTTTTAGGACACATGAGGGGCATTATGAATTTCTAGTGATGCCTTTTGGCTTGACAAATGCACCTGCCACCTTTCAAGCCCTTATGAATGATGTGTTCAAACCCTATTTGAGGAAGTTTGTTTTGGTATTTTTTAATGATATCTTGATATACAGTAAGGATAAGCAGGAGCATGAAAAACACTTAGAGGTGGTGTTAACTTTGTTGCAACAAAATGGGTTATATGCCAATAAAAAGAAGTGTGAGTTTTGGAGAGAAGAAGTTGCTTATTTAGGGCATGTGATTTCAGCAAAGGGAGTGGCTGTGGATCAAACTAAAATCCAAGTTATCTCCACTTGGCCAATACCTACTTCCTTAAGGGAATTGAGGGGTTTCTTGCGCCTCACAGGGGTACTACAGGAAATTTATAAAAGGATATGCCAATATAGCTCAACCCCTCACAGCACAACGGAAGAAAGACAACTTTGGGTGGACAGAAGATGCTACTGCAGACACTCAAACAAGCCTTAGCTACTGCTCCTGTGTTGGGCATGCCTAATTTTGCACTAGGGTTTGGGTTGGGTGCAATTTTACTACAACAGGGCCATCCAATAGCTTACTTCAGCAAGACCTTGGGTCCTAGAGCTAGAGCTAAATCCATCTATAAGAAGGAATTAAAGGCAGTTGTTATTGCAGTCCAAAAGTGGAAACACTATTTGATGGGAAGACATTTCATAATACACTCAGACCAGCAGAGTTTGGGGCATCTCATGCAACAAAGGGAGGTTGGTACAGATTACCAAAGATGGATGAGCAAGTTGATGGGGTTTGATTTTGAAATTTCCTATAAACCTGGGCCCTCAAACAAGGTAGCAGATGCACTCTCAAGAAGGGAAAATTCACTAGCAGAATACAATGCTATGATGTCTACTTGTTTTTTACAATGGGATCAGATTCAAGAAGCCATTAGTGGAGATGTGCACCTACGACAACTCACTAAGGTTGTATCAACACGTGCATTAACCCCAACAAATTACACAGTTGAGGAGGGGCTTATACAAGGGCAGATTGGTAATCCCAGCCCAATCACCTCTTACTGAGCAGATTCTAAAGGCTTATCATGACTCTCCCATGGGGGGCCACTACCAGAGAATTGCCTCTGATTGGTATTGGCAAGGTATCAGGAAGTGTGTGATCAAATATGTTCAAACTTGTGAAGTTTGTCAACAACAGAAGGCATCCAATTTGAAACCAGCAGGCCTATTACAGCCCTTACCTATCCCTAACCAGGTTTGGGATGACATTACCATGGATTTCATTGAGGGACTTCCTAGATCTGGGGGGTATGACACTCTGTTGGTGGTGGTGGACAGGCTATCCAAATATAGTCATTTTCTTCTTCTCAAACATCCTTTCACAACTAGTGGGGTTGCTGCTATGTTTGTGAAAGAAATAGTAAAATTACATGGCTTTCCCTAAGTCCATCATTTTTGATAGGGACAAGGTGTTTATGAGCTTGTTTTGGAAGGAAATCTTCAAGTTACATGGCACTACACTCAGCAAGAGCACTGCTTATCAACCCAAAACTGATGGGCAAAGTGAGGTGGTTAACAAATGCTTGGAAGGGTATTTGAGATGTTTTATCAATGGTCAACCTAAGTCTTGGGCTCAATGGGTACCTTGGGCTGAGTTTTGGTATAATACTTCCTGGCATACCTCTATTCAATGCACTCCTTTCAAAGCTTTGTATGGGAGAGATCCTCCTCATCTCCTTAAATATGAAAGAGGTACTACCAGTGTGGCCACCTTGAAGGAGCAGTTAGTAGAGAGGGATGCCATCTTGGATGAATTAAAGTTTCAGCTGTTGAAGGCACAGAATCACATGAAAATCCAGGCTGACACTCACAGAAGGGATGTGCACTTTGAAGTTGGTGAGCAAATTTATCTTAAGCTGAGGCCTTATAGGCAGAAGTCTCTCGCAAAGAGACCCTGTTAAAGTTAGCTGCCAAGTTCTATGGGCCATTTACTATCCTTAGTAAAGTGGGAAAAGTAGCTTACAAACTCTCCCTACTTGAACAGGCGAAGATCCACCCTGTATTCCATGTTTCACAACTAAAGAGGGCTATGGGGGCTCAACTGGTCCAACCTACTCTACCTGTTGACCTCTCCTCCGAACTGGTTTATGATGTTTGTCCACACGCTGTGCTACGGGTTAGGCAAGTTCCTCAAGGAGAGGCTAGTTTGACTAAAGTTCTGATTCAGTGGCAAAACTTACCTGTCCAAGAGGCTACTTGGGAAGAATTTTCTCTGCTAGACTCTAGATTTCCTACCTTCCACCTTGAGGACAAAGTGAAAGTTTGGGTGGGGGTAATGCAACAAGTTGGGAGAGGCCTCCAATCATAGCTACTTATGCTAGGAAGAAGAAAGCAACAACAGCAGCAGCTCAGCCTAACACCAACAGCAGCAGCTCAGCCTAACACCAACAGCAGCAGTACTCTTAGCTAAATGTTAAGTTAGGGGCAAGTTAGTCATTTTATTACTTGTTCTGTTATTCTCTATTTCTGTTATTCTCTTATTCTCTGTCATCCATACCAGATTCTGTTATTCTGAGTATGAGGTGTACAGAGTATCTAGTCTCCTTAGTGTGTATAAATAAGGCCATGCTGAGCTGAATGGATTATCAATGAAATTGTGGAGACTAAACTTGGGAGAAACCTCACATTCTCGAATGAGTGAGGAAAGCTAGCTAAATACTCTGTTGTTTAGCTATTATCTGCTAGTTTGTGCCTATTTTAGTAATATATTAGCTCAGTAAGATCTTGATCTATACCATAATGTTACTCACCGCCACGACTTTCTACGTTGTATGATTCTGGGAGCACGAAAGCCTACCAGCCAGCACTTGTGCTTGATGGTTCTTATACACAAGCATATGCATGTCTAATGCAAGTCTGGATGTATTGTGAACCCAAAAACGCACGTACCCCACCCACACACACACATGTGCGTGTATCCGTACATAATCACACCCACATTTTTACACACTCAAAGATGTGCACAAAGAACCACTATCACTCTAAAAAAAAAAAGAGTACTATTTCAGGTTTTTGCTGTGAAAAGAAGTACTCAAAATTTTCATAACTTGGTTTTTTCTATAATTTTTATTAACACATAAATGAGACTACAAAAGGCCAAACTCAAGTATCTCCAGCAAGATCCCACTGTTTGGCTTCCTTCTTATTCAATGCGTACCCTAATTTTCATATGTAGATTTCCTCAAATGAACTCTCCTATTATTTTTGAATTTTGATTGCTTTAATACAAACATTCAACTAGCTAGATTTTCGTTGACAGTGATATAGAATTAATGGAGAATGGACTCTAATGAATGATAGAGTAAGAGAGAATGGACTCAAATAATGACAGGAGAACCAATGGAGGTGAGCATAAGAAGGATGCTAATCAACCTTGCCGCCAGCAATTTTCCAAACACCGTCTTTCTCCAATTGAATATCAGAAGCAGATGAATTATCGACAGAAAGCCACAAAGGAGGATCCTGCAGAATGCCAACAGTATCAATAGGTTTTATGACTTTATCCAAGTCTTACACCCCAAAGACATGCATATGTAGTCAAAGATAAACACCTTAACATGATGATCATTGATAGATGATGTAGAAGGCAAAACAATTGCATCGTGGACATAGCCATGAAGGCCCTTTGATCCTTTACATGTACCAGACAAAGTCGCCTTCGTGAAACAGTGATAGTCAGCTTGTTTCTCCATAGATGAATCCAAAGGACTTTCTCCCACAGCCTTTCCATCAACATAAATGCGTATCATGTTGCTATACACCTTAGGTTGGAAAGAAAGAAAATAAGGATATCAACTGGAGAGCATATTATAGTAAGTGGTAAGATAGGAGAAAGAAGTTCTGTAAATGAGCATCTTCAGCCACATAAAAGTACAAGTTAACATCAGAATTGCAATTGTATCAGGTGTATATAAAATGGAAAGCTCGGCAGACTACATACTTGATATGATTGCAACTCCAAGATGAAGTAACAACCAAGAATTCCAATGCAAAGGAACTTGAGAATTTAACTAAGTCCGAAAATCACACAAAGAAACCGGATATGAAAACTAAAACAGACACTCCTAAACGTTTTAGTTAACTTTTAATCTCACTCAAACCACTCCTAAAATTAAGTAGATTAAACAATAGATTAATTAACCAACCTGAATAATCTCTCTATTGGCGGAAAATAATTGAAGGACAATTATATTCATGAACTCAAAGTTTTAAACAAAATACTCTCTAAACTTTATTAAAGACGTGAGCTATAAATACTACACGAAACTAATTGCCTTCCTAGTATAATTAGGAAGCCAAAAACTAATCTAAAACAGCTTAAAAACTAATCCCTAGAATCTAGGAGAGAATAAAGAAAAAGATAAGGAAGATAATCCAATAAGGTAAAACTTACAAATTTCGGCCCTTATCTTATTTTCACACGACTAACTAGTAACTACCCTTATCTTTTAGCTAAACCAATCTTATCTTTTATGGAATATTATAACTCAACTACTACTAGTACAAGGACTCTTAATAACAGAAAATACAAGAAAATTTCGGCCCTATTATTGACTGAATATAAAAGACTTAACAAAGACTTAATTAAATTAACTAAGACTCTTAATGGACTCAAAATGGACTCTGTGGACTCTAATGGACGCCTTGCTTCATCATCCTTGGATTGAATCTTCAACTTACCTTAACATGGACGAAAAGGTTGTGTTGAGCCTAAACTCGTAACTCCCGTGGCCTTGCTTTGAAGAATTAACCATACCCAAAAATTGCAAAGCTCATAAATAGTGCTATTCTAGTGTAGCCTCTTCGCTCCCACATCAATACTACATGATTTTAGTTTAAATTTTGCACAAATTCAGAAGTTTATTCGTAAAAAATTACAAAAGGTTGGCTATGTTACTTGGACCTGGTCCATGTCAAACATGGCTACATGTCAAGTGTCACACTTGGCTAGTTTATAGAAATATTTGCATGTTCGGATCCAATACAAAATGTCACTTGTACGTACTGGCGAGGGGGTGTTTGTCATGACATGAATACTTAATGAAGAGTCTGAGTGGCATATAATGTTATATCTCATACTGACCATAACACCTATATAAATTAGACATCATAAATAGTCATGTGTTATGTTTATGTGCCCTCAATAAAGATAGTACACAAACATTTGCTATCTTTTTTTTCAGTGGTAAGACTTTGACTTTTCACTTGTCCCAATGCACTACTTCCACCATCAGTATCTTTAATTATCTATTGATAAACATTATAACGAGTCGATAACTAAAAAAGAAAAATCCTATTATATTTTACTTGATGACATTTTTTTAATAACTTAGTAAAAGTATGGTTGATGTGGGACATGTGAATAGTCGATAGTGCAAAAGGTCAATGTGGAACAACTAAAAAATACGGAGGGAGTATTGGATTCTGCTAGTAAAATTGTCATCAAAGTGATACACTATGTAACAAAAGAGCAAAGAGACATAGTAGATGTGGTTTCCTAGTTCTCTTGTCATTTTCCGATATTATCATTATTCACCCTTATTGCTCTCTAATTTATTCCTCAACCTTATGACCAGAACCACAGATGGTTGAAATGTTACATTCAATAACCTTGGGTCACTTTCAGATGCATCAGCAAGAAGATAACGCCATTTTCTCATCTTCATTTAGCTTTGAAGGCATATAAGCTACTCAATTTAGATAAAATAATTATGAACTTCCCGTGTATAGACTTCATTGAAATAGTTCTTTGTGAATTGACGCTGTTAATAAACAACAAAGAGAAAATACTACCATTGGCTTAGCAAAAAGGCTAATAAGAGTAAAGAGTTAAATTGATAATCCAAAAACGTAATAGCGAGATTCAAAAGCAACTTTATCATTATTCCAAATCAGAAGATAGGAATAGAAGTTAGGCGTATGCATGGTTTCAAAACAAGGGCGCACCACATTGTATCGCCTGTGTCGTAAATGTTTTCAAATTTACCGAACCGATACTACCCGCACCAAAAAAAACACGTTGTAGGCTGATTCAAGCAATATAGGCCTCAACCAATATTTTGGGGTACGACAACAACATCATCTCCTTCACCGCGACAACCTTTCCGACTGAAACCACATTTTCGAACCAACCAAAACACAAAAAAAGAATTGCACGACCCGCACATCTCATGGGTTTGATAGTTAGCCTCATGATACAAACTGTAAGCAAACTTTTTCTAGAAAAGACAAGTACAATACCTTCAAACAATATCATTGAAGCACAATCAACCAGAAAACCAAATATATGTATCTAAAATTCTAACCAATGATGACAAAGAAGCCTGTTATATCATGCCAAACTATATACTATTCAAAAGGCCAAGCCAAAGCAACAATGTATGCCAAAGGACTGAGAAATCATTTTGATAAGTCTCCTGTTAGCTAAACATTACAAGTCTGCATCCCCAACGAGAGAGAAAAAACTTCATCAAACCAAGCTGCATCTAAGGAATCACTTCCCTTTCCCTACAGGGGGCAGGGGCTACCAGACTTTATCACTAAAAGTTCACATTAACTTAGACAGTTTTTCATAGCCTGGATGCTAAAAGGAGGTGCAAAGCACCCAATCCAAAGGGGCATCATTGGACAAGATCCGCAGGCAAAAAGAGATAGAAGAGTCAACAGTACATAGTTGAAGGATAAACTGTTGCCTCACACATAAGCCATAGAGGCGTAGGCTAGTAGCCTAGGTTGTTTATAACTTATTACATACCTGACAACCAATATGAGCCCATTGTCCTAGAGGAAACTGTGCGTTTGAAAAGGCACGAGGAACTTTTTCCAATTGTACAATGCTTCCTGAACTAGAAGACTCTTGGTGCATCAAAACAGAAGGCAAAAGCATTAGCCTTTTGTCTTCACTCAAAGCAAGAAAAGGAATTTCAGAGTGCACCTGCAAGTGAATAGAAAATTGGCCCAATCAGTGTCACTATCTACTACAGCTCCAAAAGCGAGAAATAAATCCACCCATAATTTCAAAAGTGGAGAATAAGCAGCTCTATCCTAGGACTGTTAGGTCTCAAAATACCATTAAGTATCAGAGAAATTATGTTCGTCCGACTAACGATTTATTTGGATAGCAAAGAAGGAGGAAAAGGAAGGGGAGGGAGAGAGGGGAAGGTGAGGGAAGAGAAAGGAAAGGGAAAGGTGTGGTCCATTTTCCCTCCGAATCTTTCCATTCTTGGAGCCATCATGCTTACTAAAGGAGGAGAGAAATGGAGCCCTCCCTCTCCCTTACCTTCCCTTCCCTTCCCTTCCCTCCCTCCCCCAACCATTTACCCAAACAAGTGAAATGGCATCCCCTCCCTTTTCCCTTCTCTTCCTTTCCTTTCATTTCCTTTCATTTCCTCCTAGCCAAACAATGTGTAAACTTCCGATGAGCACACATAAGTTAAATCTAAATGAACGGCCAAACAAACCATCTCTACCCTCTAAGTTTTCCTTTCAAATCACTGTCCTCATCAGGGTCATACAACAAAACCCCTCTTCACAGTGGAAAACAAATTTTTTAAAATATAAAGGCAGTAACTCAGTCCTAAATCAGTAAGGTTTCAGCATATGGTTATTGAGAATACGGAACTGGTAAACAGAACTATTTTTGCCGGGCAGCACCCTTTAGAGTTACAAGTATTCCTTGTGTATAATCTGTCCTGTTAGCTGACTTATCTTATCTACATTTTTTATCAATTGAACCAACGCATATTTACTTATCCATTTGAACTATCAATGCAACCTATCCTTCAATATGTATGAGTAGCTATGAAAGACATGCATTAAGGCATGGAAATTTTTCCCAAAAACGGAAACAACAACTACTACTACTAAGCTTGCTTCCCAAAATGATTTGGGGTCGGCTAACATGATTCGTCATCTAAAAACGTTACAATATTGGCAAGTGTGATAAAACGTTTTAAGCACAAAGACAAACACATTAAAGATAAACAAATAAATAAGGTAGCCACACCAGAAATCACGTGAATAATGCCCCTCCACCCACTTCTATCCAACACCATGCTCTCATCGATCCCAAGAACGGAACAAAAAGAAGAAAAAAAGGAAAGAAACGGAGACACTCCGAATCCGGACACTTAGAAGGAGATAAGAAAGAACATTCCATCATGCTAGAAAAACAATAACAAGCCATCAAAACAAGCACAACTTCATATGTGTTAACATAGACAACAAAGTATCATAATCAAGGACAAACAAACGGAAATGAAGAGTTGGACTTCAATTCAACCATCATCATTACATTTCCAAACAGAAAATACTCATTCTAAGTGCTAACTCAATAAATAAATAAATAAATAAACCCAGAAAACAGAACAAAGAGAAAAAAGAGAAATGCATGTAATAATTGAGTTTAAAGAAAGAAAAGTAGAGACCTGGTGAAGAATAGTAGAAGGAAAAGGAGTAGAGATGGGGAGGTAAACCCAGAAACAGAGACTAAAACTACTACTCTCATTTTGGCCAATCTCAATCTCAAAGCGTAGATCTTTCAACAACGAGTAACCCAAATCCTCAACTGTTTCAGAACCCATTAATTTTCCCTCTTTCAGTGGATCAACAACCCCCAAAAAGCTTTAATTTTTTGAGAATTGAAACCCCAAAATACTTAATTGAGTCCTTTTTTGGCGGTTGCTTGCGAGTAGCGAGGCTCAGGTAAGCATCAAGAAGCCAGCAAGAGCGTGCTTGACGGCCCTTTTGTGTGTTCACTATTGAGAGGCAGCGTCACGGCTGTTAAAAACGGTTGTGTTGTCTTTTTTATTCCCCGTCCGGCTCCAAGGTGGGAACCTCACCTAACCAACTTTCTCCTTTCAACTATTTCCATAGGTTTACACTTTACCTAAATTAGAACCGACAATATTTAATGGATGATACATCACCCGTTTCAACTATAAAAAAGTTTTAAATCAAGTTAAATAGACGTGTGGGTGAAAATTGGTCTAACCGGGTGATGGCTCACCCGACCCAAATCCCACCCGTTGTCATCCCTAGCCTAAAAGCTTATAAATTTATACGAAATTCTACTTGGCCTCTAACTTTTGCATTTTTTTATTTTTTATTTTTTTAAAACGGTAAGAAAACTAAGTTACCTCTAGAATAGAAGTAACTTGACTCATCCTTCCGGATGATAAGGGGGAGCCCATGAGAAAGGAAAACAATTGTCGTCCAAAGACCTTCACGATGGTGACCCCGATTTGCCAGGCAATCCGCTGCTTTGTTGGCTTGACGGTAGCAGCGGGTGATCGATAGGGATGCCAAGACGATTAGATCCAACTCTGCATCACAAATAAAGTTGTTAATTTCCTAAGGAATATGCTAAATTCGTTTGATCGAGTTAATGACTACTATATTGTCTCCTTTTATATGGAGACGTACTAATCCAAGGCTGCGGCCCTGTCTAACACCATCGCTTAGACCCGTAGCTTCAGCATATAGGATAGAGTGATTATGAGAGAGAGGCTTAGCTCCTGTTATGATAAGATTTCCGTTATCATTTTGATAACGAAATTGCAAGTTGTTGTCCTTGTTTCAAGTTTGAAACTATCCAAATTTAGTTTAAAAGAGTGAGGAGGAGGGGAATAGACATTTCGAAGCGGAGGACAGTTGTGACTCGAGAAGGGGGATTTGTCTTTGTATGGTTTCTTCAAAGTCTGGGTTCGTAGGCAAGAACCAATTTTTACAAAATCTTTTAATTAGGCAAGAGGCCTCTCTAAAATTGCTACCTTCATTGATGAAGCATAATTTATTTCTTTGGAACCAAATAAACCACCAGGTGATAACAATTATTTGAAGGTCTTTTAGGGAGGAACAAGCTCTCGTCAAGTTAATATAGCTCTCAGTATTGGACTGAAATTGAGAAAGGGAGGGGGGCAGTTGTAAGAACTGGCTAGATTTTGAAACATATCTATAGTAAAAGGCAATCACACAAAAGATGGTTTAAATCTTTTGTATGATGATTGTAGAAAACACAAAGGAGGGGAACAACCAACTTACTAAAATACAATCTTTCTTTAGTCGGAAGACTGTTATTACAAATTTTCCAAAGAAAGTTCTCAACTTTTTTCTGGGGGACTGGTTCCCAAATCCATCGGAAGAAGCATTTTGTAATGGTCTTTAGCGTGAATCCTTGGACAAGAAGGGCCGCTAATTTAGTCACATAGTGGTTTCTCGAATTTGTTGGTGGATGGCCCCACTTCATTGTTTACTGTCAATTTTTTATAGGTGGAAAATAAGATGTCTAACGATGATTGCGGTTGTTCTCCACCCTTTTTGGGATGTTTGGAGCTATAGGAACAAGTGGTCTTCGAAGCAGAATCTCCATCGGCGTGTCATACAGCCACAAGTTTATGCAAGCTGGTTTATGATTTCCATGAGTACAAACTACAAGTCTTCAAGTCTTCGGGTTGGCAACAACAATCTGGGAACCTTGTGGTGCGAGATGGGTTAAACCATAATCGGGGGTGGGTGAAAATCAATGTTGATGCCTATATTTATGAGAACAATGATATGACTTAAGGGGTAGTGATCTGAGCTGAATAGGGGATGGTGGTGTGTGCGACAATAATGAGAAAGAGAGCAAGGTGGAACGCTAGTATGGAAGAGGCCAAATACGAGATGGGTTTGGCCTGTTGTTTAGGTTTTACAAAAGTCTGGCCTGAGTGCAATGCTTAGAATGTCATTAGGGTAATTATTCATGATGTACTTGAAATGGCACCTATCTTCCTATTCTACAAGGATATAACGAGTTTTTTTTTTCTTTGAAGCATGTGTAAGTGTAGAAGAATGGTGGGAAGTCAGATGTGATAGTAAAGTTATACGCTTTGACTCTTTTCTCCAATATTTAATCACTTAAGCGAAACTTATAATGCATAATATTAACCAGACTTTCTCATTTTCTTTACAAAAAAGGCAACTATGAAAGTAGAGGTGGCAATCGGTTCTAGGTCTGGTTAATTAGGTTGGGTCAATTCGGGTCAGACTGATTTTGGATCGTGTTTGGGTCGGGTCTGTTCTGGTATACCAGTTTCGTATCTGGTCGCGTATTGGGTCAGTTCAACATCAGGTTGGGTCAATTTTCGAGTCAGGTCCAAATCAAATCAGGTCGTGATTGAGTCAATACATTTGGGACAAAAAATATATAAAAATAAAAATATTAGAATTCAGTATACTCTCCCTCCCAAATTCGTTCTAATTGTGCTGTTTTCTTTGATGGAACTCTATGTATTTGCACTTTACTTTCTACTGATTGTCTTTTCTACGTATATAATGTGATTTGGTCCAAATCATTAGAAAACAAAACTTCTCATCTATTTCCCCCAAGATAAACAGAATAAAAAACCGTTTTGAGTGTTTTATTACATAGGAGTATTACATTTACAATTTACTATAAAAAATAACAATAATATTAAAACTTAAAAGATTACAACTATAAAGTTATAAATTAAAATACAAATCTAGGATAGATATTATTCACGTCGTATCAAATTAAGTCAATTTCAATCTAGGTCTTATTCGATCAGCATATTTTGGGTCGAGACATGTCATTTCAGTCTCAGATTTACTTTCGACTCTCGAATCGGCTCAACTTTGCCAGCTCTATAGGAAAGAGGAGGATTAAAAAAAGATGGGGAGCGCAATAATATGATTGGGTTGGGTGATATGACGGCGCCAACAGCTTACTCCTCCTCGTCCTCATGCTCACTTCCACAGTTGATATCTCCATTCTCTTACACTTCCAAAACCTCTCTTCCACAAATTCACCAAAGTTTTCATTCTCCCCTGAAAAGTCGCTTATCCACGACATCTTATCGTTTGTTTATCCAAAATGGCAGGGAGTTTAGTACCCATTTTCCTCCCAGGGCTTCTTCTTCATTTTCTGGTATAATTATCTTCTACTATTTACGCACTTACCATTTTACTTGAAATTATTCTTAGAATCAAAATCTATCATATTTAATGGGTCTTAAATCTTAAGCTCCAGCCCCCCACCCCCCCATGTCTCAGTATAGTTTAGTGGGAAAACAAAACAAGTGATTGATGGTAAGGATGAATTAGGGAAATTGTTTGGAGTAGAATGATCATCTGGAATTAACTCTCTGCTCTACTGGGGTTTAATTTACTTGCATTGATCTTTATTAAGAGTCTGCTAAGGAGCATTGGTGTAATCTATTTTGCTGTAATTGTGACATTGGTGATTATGGCCCGGTTCATTTGGACTAGATTAATTAAAAAACACTTTAGTTCAGCTCTATTAATTGCAGTTCACTTATGTTCATCTTCTTTTGTCTCACAATTACGGTTCAATCCAAAAGAAGAGAGCCTAATTCTTGTTTCTTCGAACGAATTTATATTTTTCAAATTTGGGTGACAATTATTCTTACCAACTTTACTTTTCACGTTTAAAAAATTGATTAATAATACCATTAATAATCATCTAATATTTCATAATAAATAAGATGTGTAGTTGAGCCATTTTGGTTAGGTAAATAAGAATTGTATATGTTGATTCAAATTGAATTATCAAGTAACTTTTCCCAATGTTAGAAAATAATGGTGTAAATCGATGACTAGTTTTTAATACAAATTCAATTAGCTGAAAAGGGTGCAACAAATAGTCTCATGAAGAGTAGATTGTGACCCTTGTATCACAATTAGCCGTAACTATTTGTCTCTAGTATGTCAACTTCATGAATGTGAAGAGATTTGGAGAAAGTCATGATTGACTACTAATGCTAGAAGCACTCCTCTTTAGACAATAGTTAGTTTAGTTGTTATTTTATTTTGTGATTGGGGCATTTTATAGTTTATAACTTTATATTATAGATTAAGGTTATCAATTAGTCATTAAACTTGAGGTGTAGAAGTGGAAGTACAAGAATTTAGTGGGACCTTTTCCCCCTTAAAAAAACAAAGTTGATTCAATTATTAGAAGGAAAGACAGCCATAATAAGATTTCTTATATATCATATGTAGCAAAACTATGAACAAGCATTAGCAATTTGAACAGCATTGAAAAGGTTCCGAAGTCACAACATAGAGACATCACAATATTAAGAAGCTAATTTCAGGAATGAACGAAGGGGTAAATTAAATGACGAATTACAACCTATGGCTAATACCCGAGGCTTAGGATCCTGAAATCACCTGCCACCTCCACCTGATCCATGATGAGCACAAGTCCACCAACTTCATAGCAAGATTCCTTATATCAAATCAACCTATGTAGGGATATAACATCCTTTCTCCCATACCATAGCCAGATAGGATAGTGTATCAACATAAGAGAGATACAGGCCTTACCCATGAGGCTGTAATTCTGTTTGCACGGCGCTTGAATGCGTTTATGCTAATTAAAATTATAATTAAGTTACCATATTTTCTATTAGAATTTTCTTTTGTATACATGAAAAAGAATATCCCGTTATTGTTGCTCTTCAAAAGCATGTCTTGTAATGGGAACTTCTATTCCTTTATATTCCCTCTGTTTGTTAGTATTGTTACTACTTTACCTGGTAACATTGAGATTATATGAGTGGTCTACTACCGAATTTCAATCTGTAGCTCTCAAGTCTTTTGAATGCATTATTTAGCACAGGATTTTGATTATGAATGTTTTGTCAAGTAAACCATGGTTGTAACTTGTAAAGGAGTAAGTCAAATTTGAGCTGGTAGAGAAAACTATCCTGTTATTGAGTTTTTCTCTCCCTGCTCCTTACCAAATTGACATTGTGTTGCTGACCAATTCTTATGTTTTGAAACTGCCGTGCAACTGAGAATTCAGAGTATGCAGAGGAGCCTGCAACCAATGTGAAATTCCTTAAATCCGTAAATCTCCCTGGTTGCTCAAGTTCATTGTCCTTGCTTGGAACCGGTACGCTGTGTTGCTGTCCAACTTTGCAATTACTTACTTAATAGAAGAATGAAAGATAGATACAATTCCTTGGAACATGTATTATTCTCAGTTGCTCGTAATGATTTTTTCATGTTACGAGAGTCAACGAGACACACAAAAGAAAGCCATCTCTTATCAGTACTTTTGTGGACATGACATTGAACAAAAGTTATTGAGAACAGTGTTTGAACACCATTCTGATTCCCAATGATGAACGATAAGAGGACCTAGTTTTGTGGTTATTATTTCCTATCATATTGCTCTATAATTTATAAAGGGAAACTACTTTATTAGTTGTTGTAGAAGGTAGATAACATTAAGGCTCCATTTGGTAGGGTGTAAAACATTTTCCTGAGAAACTGTTTTCCTCTATTTTCAGTTTTACATTGTTTGGTTGGCAAAAGAGTGTAAAACTATTTTTCCTTGGAGTAAAATAGCTCTCCCAATGATGGAAAACCATATTCCCTTCAAAACGAAGGGAAAACTGTTTGCCTTCTTTTTCCTTACCTCCCTTTTACACTCCTCCCACTATCTCCTTAATCCGTACTTTCCATTTCAATTTTCCATTTTCTGTCATCATTTTACATGGTACCAAATGATGGATAACTAATATTGCAATCATATTTTCCATTGAAATTGTTTTCCGGTGAGATCATTTTACATTGAAAATGTTTTACACCCAACCAAATAGAGCCTAAGTGTTGCATCAATTGTGTGTTACTGTTGAAATCTAGCTTGGATTTCTTTTTTAAAAAGTACAAATGAAGTATGTTACTATGCCTATCTAAAGTTGGCCCACACAACAACTACACCCCAACCCTCCCCAGAATTGGATGCTCGGAGAACTGCTTGAAAAGGAGCTGACACGAGACCGACTCAATACTAACACTGATTCACCGACTTGGAACCGACCCAAAGTACTGGTTTGACAGTCCTGGGCTATTTTGGGAATTGCAAATCCACCAGGAAGTTGTTGCTACCAATAGAAATTGTGGGTTAATCTTACTGAGATAATGACTTGCCAAAACAACTAGGACTAGCGGCTAACAAGCCAAACTTAAAGTCTACTACATCTTTCTACTTGAAGAGTATTAGGGGACGTTTGGTTCCCACGAGGTAAGGGAAAAGGAATCAAGAAAGGGGTATGGAGGGAAAGCAGAGCAAA
Source organism: Patellifolia procumbens (assembly GCA_947645195.1). NCBI lineage: Eukaryota > Viridiplantae > Streptophyta > Magnoliopsida > Caryophyllales > Amaranthaceae > Patellifolia > Patellifolia procumbens. The sequence continues at coordinate 413,088 of CANSGD010000032.1, forward strand.
ACCCTTTCTTTAAGAAAGTTGTTTGGTTCAAGTGGCAAGCAACTTTAATCACTTAAGAAGGGTCTTGAGTTTGAAGCCTGCCATATGCAAAAAACCTCGTTGGGAGACTCATCCACCACGACCCACGTGCGCCTCCCGGTTCAGATCTAGATGTAGTCAAGACATAAGCTCCGATGAACAAGAGGGGGAACAAAAAAAGAAAAAAGAGTAATGTATACAGTGTACTAACCCTTTATGTCCAAAAGATCAGTCCATCCCATGGTTCGAAAATACGGGAACGGTTTCGGATACGGAAATGGTTCGGATTTCGGTGTAACGGAACGGATACGTTCGTCGCGGACCGCAATACGGTTGTCGCGGCAGGAATTAAGTTTTAAAGCCTTTTTTAGTGTTTTTAATGATAATTCCACAAAAACAAAATAGTAACTTTCTTCTTACAAAAAGAATAAAAAAAAAATAAGTAAAATTTAATTTTTTGTTTTAATTTTAAATATTATGGTAAAAAGAACTTGAATGCAATTTTGAAAAAGAAAGTGGGTTTAGTGAGGTTGACAGAGTCACCTATTCCTCTTCTCTCTCTTTCTCTCTCTCTTCTTTCTTCCTCTTCTTCTGTGCGACTGTGCCAAACTGCCAACGAAGGATACAGTGATGAATCTGTTCGCTGGCGACAATCATCGGCAGATCAGGGCCGGAACCACCAGCAAAGTGGTCGTCGGCCACCTCTGTGTTATCTAGTACGTCGGCGGCCACAGTATCAAGCCGAATCACGATTCCCAAAATTAGGGTTTTCCCAACGAATTAGGGTTTTGATTTATAGGTTTAACTGACTCAATTTTACACAATTGATTGAGGGCTTTGGCTCGAAATTCATCTACAAAGCCTGGGTAAGAGTTATTTTCAATTAAAAATTGTTCTTTTTTCAAATTCTTTCTCAGATCTATCTTCTTCTCTCGCTTGTGCCCTAAAAGCTTCCGTTTTGATGCGGAAAATGCGGGCGAAACCGTGTTGTCACGGTCAATACGGCCGTTTCGGCCAAAAAAACGGGGTTTTCAAACCCACCGTGCTGAACCGGACAAAAACGGTTCGGTGAACTTGAAAACCGTTCCAAAACGGGCGAACCGTTCCGGAACGGCCGTTTTTTTGAACCATGGTCCATCCTAATAAAAAATGTCTTAAGTGGCCATTATGTTACACACAAGAGCATGTCTCGAGAACAAGCTATTTTTGATTAAGCTCTTTGCAAGTGTAGAGTCTTCTCTATTAAGTATCATGTGTCAAGATAGTGATAAGGGATCACTCTGTCCTCTTAGTACTGTTGATAGTACTGAGTTTTTCAAATTTGTGTATTAGGAAGAAAGTAATGTTACATTGTACATCTATTGAGAATAAGACCACGGAGAATCATCTAAGGTGGTTTGAACACGTAAGATGGAGTCAATGCTCAAGGCTAGTCCGTTAGGAGGCTCGGAGAGTGGCGTAGACGTAGTTAAGGAATGGTGACGGGTTGGGAAAGACCTAAGAAAACTTGGATGGGGTGATTGAGAGTGATACAAGTCTACTTGGAATTGAAGGAAATATGACGTTGGGTACGGGAAAGTAAAACAACAACAACTAAGCCTTATTCCCAAAATGATTTTGGGGTCGGTTAACATGAATTGTGATCTGTGATGATACAAGTCTACTTGGAATTGAAGGAACTATGACGTTTGATAGGGGAGAGTTCAACAACAACTAAGCCTTATTCCCAAAATTATTTGGGGTCGGCTTCCGTTAAGAGGCTTGGAGAGTGGCATAGACGTAGTTAAGGAATGGTGACGGGTTAGGAAAGACCTAAGAGAACTTGGATGGGTGATTGAGAGTGATACTGTCTACTTGGGATTGAAGGAAATACGACGTCGGATACGGGAGAGTACAACAACAACAACTGAGCCTTATTCCCAAAATGATTTGGGATTGGCTAACATGAATCGTCATCTGACTCCGTTGAAAAAAGTGAAGACATCGACAAGTGTGACAAAAAAGTTCTAAACTTAAAGACAAACACATTAAAGATAAACAAATAAATAAGGTTATTACACCCTTTCCTCAACATGAATACTGTCCCTCCACCTACCTTTCTCCAGCTCCATGCTCTTATCGATCCCGAGTAAACTTATATCACTTAGCAATTACCTTCATCTAAGTCATCTTAGGTCTTTCCCTGGCCTTTACAATTTGATTACTCCTCCACTATCCTTCTCACATGACTTAACCATGTTAAGCGATTGACCCTCGTCTTTTCTTCAATAGATGTGATAGGATTTAGTCGTGTCACCTAATCAAAAATAAACCTAAGTCCTCTAACAATAGTAGTCAAGGGAAGTAGGGTCGAATCCACAGAGAGACGGAGTTCTAAGTTAATATTCAGCTAAAAAGCTACTTCAGACAAAAATCAGATAGAAATCAGTTGAACTAATAATTAACTACTAGAAAGCAATATAAAGATCGGAATTTAACTATGAATTAAAGGTCTAGGGAATTAGTTCGGTCCACCATGCTTATACCAATCAAAGGATCAAACAACTATCAGAACCTAGGTCGAGAATCGATAGATTAGAACACGTGTCAAGCTATGGTTAAGTCTCAACGTCCATAATTCAACATATGCAGCATGTTCACAAACATAATCAGAATTACTGGTGTGTACTAGGCCTCTAAAAGTAAGACGGATCTGTGCAAACGATTATTAACCTCAAGTAATCAAAGAAACTGCGCAATAACGTTAATTACTCAATAAGAACAAATCACACCATAACCTATCTCATCAAACCCTAGAAACTAATAATAATTCAAACAATCATGGTATAAACATGGCTTCCCTCTCTAAATCCCAAGAAATTAAACTACTCACTCATAATTGAATCAACAATAAACAATCTAATATGAAACCCTAATAATTGCATCATGAACGAATAAATAATTAAACTAAGCAATCAAGAATAATAAAAGAGATTAAGAGTAGAGAAGAATACCAATTGACAGAAAGCAAGAACTTTTATTGAAATCGAATCCGAGGTTCAATCACCTTTAATCTAATCTAAAGTGTTTAAACTAAATTAAAGCTAAGCTAAGAACTATGGAAAATAAAACTAGAGAAAAAGATCTCTCTAAAAATATGAGGAATAAGGTATTTATAATACCCCTCAAGTTCACTAAAAACGGGAACAAAAAGTGAAAAAGCGCGATAAAGCACCAGACCCGATCGGGCCCGAGCACAGTACCCGATCGGGTCCACATACAAATTCTCTCAACTTCGCTTCTGGGCTCTGGCAGCAGCAGTGCAGCAATAGGGTGAGAAAAACGGCCCACCCGATCGGGTCGGGCGGTAGTCACCCGATCGGGTCTGGCGACAAAAAGTGCCAGCAAGCTCGCCTCATCCGCAGCGTCCCAATAAGACCTAGCAGCACTAGACCCGATGGGATCGGGCGGTAGATGCCCGATCGGGTCTGGGCACATGTGTTCTCGCCCGATCTGATCGGGCACGCCTTGCCCGATCGGGTCCGCAACTTTCGTACCCGATCATAATATTTCGCCCGATCGGGCCATTTCTGCCCGATCAGTGCACGGAAACCTCATTTGACTCTTTGGCTCTCTAATCTTCACGTTTAGGGGTCTTGGGACCTCCTAAACTGTCCATAAAGCTCGTGAGCCATCCTACGTGCCTCGTAACATCTCGTAAAACCGTGGTTGCTTCCAAAAGGCTCGGGAATAAGGAGAAAACTCCATAAAACCTGCAATTCAATACTAAAACACGAAACCACAACTACATACGATAGTTAGCACAAAATAGCTCCCAAGAGCTCCAATGACCACAAATTAGCTTGTAAATAAGGGAGAAAACTCTATATAAATACGTGATATCAAACTCCCCCAAGCTAAACCTTTGCTTGTCCTCAAGCAAACAGCACATGAACATGGAATAGATTACCTCACCCCAAAGATAAAAACAAATCAAAGCTCAAAACATTTTCAAGACTAAGAATCGTTCAAGCAGGCATAATTCAAGTTTGGCTCATCAAATCCATCCAACCATCAATCATTCAAGCAATTTATCAAACTCAAGCATCCACAAAGCATACAAGTCCTGAAAAGGCACCACAAGGGTGTCACTCCTCTCAATATTGTGGCAGGCAAAGAATGTGCCCAACACTCACCAACCCGACCATAAGTACCCTTCCCACTCACACTCTCATGTGTTTAAGAAGGTTCAATGACGCTCATCCTAGTCAAGTCGACTCAATTAGCAGAAATACTCTTTAACTTTGACAAACTAACTCGAAATCAATCAAATGAACATTGCAGACACGAGCCAAGAGGACTTTATAGGGTTGTAATGGGGCTTAGGTGAGAGGTAGGGGATATTTTTGGGTAATGTGGTGGAAAAACCAAGAAAGGGGAATAAACCATTCAAACAAGGCCTAAGAGCCTTCACAACCCCAACAATCACCATAAAACCATGTAAAATAACCCAACTCTCATAAATCAATGAAAACATAACAAACCCAATTTTCTAGCAATGGAGCGAATATTCTTTTATGAACGTACGTGAATGAAAGAACTAAATTCTTTTGAATTTTCATTTCATTTTTCTTTCATTTTTCTGAACTTCATTCACGCAACTCTAAACTTGCTTTTTTTCTTTTCTCTTTCTCATTCTCAAACCAAATACACTTTTAAACCCCAAAACCAAACTAAACCAACAAACCAATCTCAAACCAACCCATACAAAAGCTCCCCCAAGCTAGGCTTGAATAATATCAAGTGAAGGCTTTTGGCTCGTAATAGGGGTTTAAGTAAAACGAAACAAGTCATTAGGCCAGCGGGGCTAAGGAGGATAAAAGTATATCAAAAATTCACTCTGAAGCTCAAGAAAAGGACAAAAGAACGCCCTATCACAGCACATGCTACAAGTCATCTAAAATCAGACAAGTACGAAGTGAAAGCAAGATCAATCCACTAAAGAGGAACTAACACACAAGAATAGTCTGGATAATAAAATGAATCCAATAGGCTACAAAGAGGCCTCACAGTCTAACCAATTCAGGTATGCAGCACAAAGTGGTCTAATATAATCCAGAAATGCTCGAAATCATAGCAATCAAACATCAAATCATAGCCTCAAGATCACAAATGCCCAGCTATCCAGAAAACAAAGTCAAATCAATTTCAAATAGAGCACAAAAAGGGGCACAGGAGGCAACTAAACCAGTCATGGGAACCATATTTTTTTGATTTTTTTCAGAATTTTTGAAAGCAGTAAATCTATCCTAGAAAGCAGAAAAGAGATAGGGGATACAAACAGAACTCCTCCCCCAAGCTGAACTTGGCAGTGTCCTCAATGCCAAAAGGTGATAAGGACTATGCTAAGAGGAAAAACAATGTTAGTACCCTCACTCTCGCTCACAAAAAGAAGAAAAATAAATGGAAAAGAAAAAGGGAAAGAAAAGAAATACGAGTTGCCTCTCGCACAGCGCTGGTTTATAAAGGTCCCGCACGACCATAATCCTCCCTCTCTCAAATAGGAGGGGCTGGCAATGAGGCCACCCTCATCAAACATCTTTCTCCTCCAAATGTTCTTGACAATGCCTCCAGACGGTGAGGCAACCTTAGGTGGAATTGGAACCTTCTCCACACCTACTTCATCCAGAACCTCATCCCTGCAACAAGATTGTTCAAGCTAGGTGCCTTAACAGCATTGGTTAGTTTAAAAATCACTTTATCATCACCAACACTCAGAGTTAAAGACCCAGACTTGACATCAATGACAGCACCAGCAGTACAAAAACGCCACCCAAGATAATAGGAATCTGGGCATCCTCATCCATATCTAACACCACAAAATCAACAGGGATATAGAATTTCCCAACCCTAACAGGAACATCCTCTAAAACACCTAGAGGGTATTTTATAGAACGATCCGCCATCTGTAAAGTGATTTGTGTGCATTTAAGGGCTCCCATGTTCAGTTTCTTATAAACAGACCATGGCATAACAGAAACAAACATAAATCACACAAAGCCTTATCAATAAAAATAGGTCCAAGATGGCAGGGTATAGAAAAACTACCAGGATCTTTTAACTTTGGTGGGGTTTTATTTTGAATAAAAGCACTACACTCTTCAGTAAGAGCGACACGTTCTACCCCACCAAAGTCTCTTTTCTTAGTGATCATGTCTTTCAGAAATTTGGCATAAACAGGCACTTGGGTAATTAAATCTGTAAATGGAATCGTTACCTCAAGGTTCTTGACCATAGCCAAGAACTTACCAAACTGCTGATCGACCTTGGACTGTTGCATCCTGTGAGGAAAAGGTAGCCTTGGTGTAAAAGGCGTTTCAGAAACCTTCTCCTTTTTCTTCCCTGTCTGTTCAGCTTCTGCAGACAAATCGACTTCAGACGTCGTTCTTTCTTTTTCCTTCCTCTACCACCCTCTTCTTCCCTGCGCGGGGTAACCTCATCAATGGGCATTGGAGGGGCATCATATGCAATGCCACTACGAAGAGTGATGGCATTCACATGTTCTCTCTGAACTGGTTGCCCTGGCAATTGTCCCTGCTGCCTCTGTGCATTAGATTCTGCCAACTGAGCAACTTGAGCCTCGAGAAGTTGGATGTGCTTCTCTTGAGCCCTCCTTGTTTCCTCATTTGCCTTTTGCATAGCTATATCAGTTTCATCAGTTCAGAATTGCTAGGCTCTTGTGGGCTGTTTTGTGGAGGTGGGGTGTGGAAATTTTGTGGAGTTTGGAAGTTATTGGGATGATGGAAGTTTTGTGGTGGTGGTCTTTGGAAATTTTGTGGGGGTTGATGGTATGAAGGTTTAGGGTAGTTTTGTGGAGGCGGAGGTTGATGGTTTTGTGGGTTTTGGTAGTTATGTGAAGGGGGGAAGGTTTGTGGTCTTTGTTGGAAGGCATTGGCCTGCTCCATCTGAAATTGACTGAACGACAGTCATGCCCAAGTGACCGAACACCACATACCTCGCAGTAAGATGAGGTAATGGGTGCTACTGCAGACATAGCATTGATACCAAAGGGGTGCTGCTGAGGAAGAGGAACTGAAGGTGTTAATCTGCTGACTCAGCTTCGCCATCTGCGAAGTCAATAATGCAATGGCATCTACCTCCAGTACCTTCCTCGTAATGCTTCGGAAGTGGAATGATCATTGGCTGCGAGGTTTGATAGAAACTCGTAGCCTACATCCACTTCCTTATCCAGAAAACTCCTCCTGCAGACGAATCAACAATACTCTTCGTCTGAGACTGCAGACCATTGTAAAATGTCTGCGTCAAGAACCATTTGTCCATGTTGTGGTGTGGACACTCTCTCTGTAAATCTCTAAACCTAGCCCACGCTTCCCTTAATGTTTCATCAGGCTCTTGGAAAACGTGGCTAGTTTATTTCTGATTTCTGCTGTTTTAGTAGGTGGGTAATACTCTCTCAGAAACGCAGTAGAAATCTCACTCCATTCAGTTTCCTGCACATCGTTCAACCACTTCTGAGCTCTATCTCTCAAAGAAAACTCGAACAACATGACTTTTAACTGATCTGGAGTGACGCCGGCATGTTTAACGGTTCGACAAAGTTGTTGAAACCGTTGCAGATGATTTGCCGGATCTTCAGTAGGATGCCCACCAAACTGATTTTGCTGGACCATGCTGATGAGTCCAGGCTTAATCTCAAAGTTGTTAGCGGCGATGGTGGGCATAGTAGGTCCAGTGGAGAGACCATCTGGGTTGGGCACCCCATATGACTTCAGTGACTTTGACATGACTGAACTCAAGGTGTCTGTTCCAGAGGTGTTCAGCTGAACAGACTGCTTGTCTTTCTGCTTTATCTTTCGGATCCGCCTAATTGTCCTATCAAGATCAGGGTCCGCTGGCTGGGGGAACCGTTTCTTTGGGACCTGGGCATACAAAAGAAACAAAAAACAGCAGTAAAGGGTACCTCGATTGAAACAATGAAGTTCCAATGAGGTACAGAGAAGTAGACCAAATAATTAAATAAAAACTTAGAGAACTAGCCGTCTCCCCGGCAACGGCGCCAAAATTTGATAGGATTTAGTCGTGTCACCTAATCAAAAATAAACCTAAGTCCTCTAACAATAGTAGTCAAGGGAAGTAGGGTCGAATCCACAGAGAGACGGAGTTCTAAGTTAATATTCAGCTAAAAAGCTAATTCAGACAAAAATCAGATAGAAATCAGTTGAACTAATAATTAACTACTAGAAAGCAATATAAAGATCGGAATTTAACTATGAATTAAAGGTCTAGGGAATTAGTTCGGTCCACCATGCTTATACCAATCAAAGGATCAAACAACTATCAGAACCTAGGTCGAGAATCGATAGATTAGAACACGTGTCAAGCTATGGTTAAGTCTCAACGTCCATAATTCAACATATGCAGCATGTTCACAAACATAATCAGAATTACTGGTGTGTACTAGGCCTCTAAAAGTAAGACGGATCTGTGCAAACGATTATTAACCTCAAGTAATCAAAGAAACTGCGCAATAACGTTAATTACTCAATAAGAACAAATCACACCATAACCTATCTCATCAAACCCTAGAAACTAATAATAATTCAAACAATCATGGTATAAACATGGCTTCCCTCTCTAAATCCCAAGAAATTAAACTACTCACTCATAATTGAATCAACAATAAACAATCTAATATGAAACCCTAATAATTGCATCATGAACGAATAAATAATTAAACTAAGCAATCAAGAATAATAAAATAGATTAAGAGTAGAGAAGAATACCAATTGACAGAAAGCAAGAACTTTTATTGAAATCGAATCCGAGGTTCAATCACCTTTAATCTAATCTAAAGTGTTTAAACTAAATTAAAGCTAAGCTAAGAACTATGGAAAATAAAACTAGAGAAAAAGATCTCTCTAAAAATATGAGGAATAAGGTATTTATAATACCCCTCAAGTTCACTAAAAACGGGAACAAAAAGTGAAAAAGCGCGATAAAGCACCAGACCCGATCGGGCCCGAGCACAGTACCCGATCGGGTCCACATACAAATTCTCTCAACTTCGCTTCTGGGCTCTGGCAGCAGCAGTGCAGCAATAGGGTGAGAAAAACGGCCCACCCGATCGGGTCGGGCGGTAGTCACCCGATCGGGTCTGGCGACAAAAAGTGCCAGCAAGCTCGCCTCATCCGCAGCGTCCCAATAAGACCTAGCAGCACTAGACCCGATGGGATCGGGCGGTAGATGCCCGATCGGGTCTGGGCACATGTGTTCTCGCCCGATCTGATCGGGCACGCCTTGCCCGATCGGGTCCGCAACTTTCGTACCCGATCATAATATTTCGCCCGATCGGGCCATTTCTGCCCGATCAGTGCACGGAAACCTCATTTGACTCTTTGGCTCTCTAATCTTCACGTTTAGGGGTCTTGGGACCTCCTAAACTGTCCATAAAGCTCGTGAGCCATCCTACGTGCCTCGTAACATCTCGTAAAACCGTGGTTGCTTCCAAAAGGCTCGGGAATAAGGAGAAAACTCCATAAAACCTGCAATTCAATACTAAAACACGAAACCACAACTACATACGATAGTTAGCACAAAATAGCTCCCAAGAGCTCCAATGACGCACAAATTAGCTTGTAAATAAGGGAGAAAACTCTATATAAATACGTGATATCAAGATGCAACTCTAACTTTTCCCGGAATCACCTCATTTCTAAATTGGTCCTTCCTTGTGTAGCCACACATCCACCATAACATACGCATCTACGCCACATTCATTTTATGAACGAGACATTGGATAGGGGAGAGTATGCGGAGAAGATCAATGACAATGAGATGACTTATTTATGTTTTCTTCCTTTTGTGTTGGAGACAAAGTTGTGCATTCTTTTTTAATTTACTTATCGTGTTTTGCAAGCTGTTCTCCCTAAACTTTATTTAATTATTCTCTTTCCTAAGATTGTCTATCAAGATATTTTCATTTGTTTTAGCCCACACGTGTTTCCTTCTTTACATCTATTGGAACCTGCTTGTGTAAATATTTTGGTGTTTACATTACCTCTCCTTCATTTTCTTGTTCCTTATGTTGTATCCTGCCTTATTTTCACCTTTTCTCATTTTATTTTACTTACTCCTTTCAAACCATTCCTTTTAATTTCTTGTTTCACTTGATATGGAGCTGATATCTTATGTTGGTTCATGTAAGCTGGGCCAGATCATTTTACTACTCTCCTAAGATGATCAGCTTGGTAATTTCTTTTCTTTGCAATGAATTTCAGGCTAGAGGGAAAAAGTATTTGCAATTATTGGCGTTAAGGTGTATGCAGCAGGGCTTTATGTGAATCCATCATTGCTAAATGAATTGAATCCTTGGAAAGGAAAGTCAAAACCTGAAGTTGAAAAGGATTTTGCCTTGTTCCAATCCATATACAAATGTAATGGAACCAAGCAATGGCTTATCTACACATAATACACTGGTGGGAGGGGTTAATATAAGGATCAATGCTAATTTAAATTATCTTAATGTGCAGCATCGTTGGAGAAATCATTGCAAATTGCTTTGGTAAGAGATGTCGATGGAAAAACTTTTTGGGATGCCTTGGATGAAGCTATTTCTCCGAGAGTAAAAGCACCAACTGCTGTTGATAAGTCAGCGCTTTCAACTTTCCGGAATATCTTCCAAGCGCTGTCTCTTAAAAAAGGCACTTCAATTCTGTTGACCTGGCTTGAACCATCCCAGATGCTGGTAATTCATCTGTTTGAACTTTGAGAAATCAAGTCTCTCGTCATTATTTACTGCAGAGCTTGGTGTTTGTAATTTTCCTTTGGTTGTCGTTCATTCAATATTTGGGTTTCATTTGAATAACAGGTTTCTCGTGTCATTGAATGGAATACCTACAAAAGTAGATGCCACAATTGAGTCAATGAATGTCACAGAGGCTCTTTTTGATGTGTTCTTTGGGGAATCTCCAGTGTCTCCGACCCTAAAATCTTCGGTAGCCGATGGTTTGTCGACCACTCTGAAGTAACAGAACCCTCAGTTGTCTAAGCCGAATCCTTGGTACTAATTTTTTTCATGCAAGAGTATGTCTCAATTGAACAATGTATACTGTTTTAAATTTGTAACATCATTGTTCATAACCATTATTTGTTCATTAAAAGGCTAGTCCAAACTCAGCAGCCATCTTTCTTCTGAAATAACCTTGTTCTTGTGAAAGCTATGACTCTGTGGTCAAGGGATTGGAGAGTGCCCGTCTTAGTATTCTGGATGTTGGTTTCTATTTGTCTATATAACTGATTTTCATTAGGGGTTATCATTTTCTTAACTTTTTCTTAAAAAATTCCAAGTTGCCCTTTCTATCTTTGAATAGATACTTACTTCTTTCGGAACACAATTATAAGGACAAATTGATCTGTTGTAAGGAAACTGAATGAAAATTGCTTTCTCAGTTTATGTCATTTGGCATTATGAGAGACTTAATAAAGCATGCTAAGAATCTACCTTGTTATATTTATCTTGTACACTGTGTTTAGTCACAATTACTTGAGATCTTATAGTCACCGTTAGCTACACAAAGTTGCAAAAACCTGATGAAAAGTTTAGTTTATAGAAGTCATCAAAAATATTATAAGTAAACTAGAGTACTTATAAGTTAAGTAGAATACATAAACACGCTATGTTACTTTGACTCGGGTACTATTGTTGGACCCAGGTAGGTGTTCAAGTGTTGGAATTAGCTAAATTGTGAGAATTTTCTATAATTTTAGCCTAAAATGAGGTGTAAGTGTCTATACCTTTGTCATGAGTGTCGAGGATTAGACGCGGGTATTTGAAGTAAAATGAAGAGTTCGAGTAACATAGTGAAATATTAGTGGTTTTACCACCTCACTTGACCTACATGGGACTGGCTGACTGAAAATATATGTTCATGATCTTATTAGTTATTACAACCCTTTTCATTTTTTTTTCTCGTTGACTTGTTAATGTAACTTATTTTTAGTTTAGTCTTTTTTTTCCACAGAAAAAAAGAAGTTTCAATGTTTTTATTTATATAGAATATGTGTGAGTAGAAGTCTATAACTTTTGCATTACAAGTCACATTAAACCATATGAAACTAACATGCTTGGAGATAAGAAGCATGCGTACTCTTTTAAAAACTAGTAAACATGTGCCCTAGTGGGTTGAAATAAAGTCTGCATTTGTCTACGAATAAATATGCTCATTGTTGTGGTCTGGCCGGTCCCCTAGTGTTGCATTAGTGTGAGCTCTTCTTGGCAGCCCCTTCCTTGTTCACGACCCTGGTAAGCTAGCCTCCCGTCGATTAGGACCAAGACAAGAAAAATCAATATAGATCCTATCCCCTTTGTGTTAGTTGAGAATAAGATTTATATGAGGTACCAAGAATTATTGTTTTTGCCCCCTTCTATCTAAAGTGAGCCTCTACAATTTGCTTTCCATATTTTAAGGAGATCCAAGTGACACGCTCGTTATACGCGCTAATAGTAATCTACTTAGGGTATGTTCTCTTCGCATAATTCTAGCCGAACTGAACTGAATTGAACTTATTGGAGCTGAACTGAACTGAATTTAACTTAACTTATTGGAGTTGAACTGAACTGAACTGAACTTATTGGAGCAGAGCTAAACTGAACCGAATAAATTAAATTGAATTGAATTGTAATGAATATATAAATAATAATTAAACAACAATAATTATAATGCTAATTAATAATTCATAATAGTAATTAATGAATAATGATAATATTATTTTTGATGTTATTGAATGATAGTTGTAAATAAATAAATAATAGTAAAAATGATAAATTAATAATAAAATAATAATCAATGATAATAATATAAATAATCACTATTATTAGTATTAATATATTAATACTTGATGATGATAAAATAATAAAAACAATAGCTAAGAAGTAAATTAATATAGCTATTATAATAATAATAGTAATTATATTAATAATTAGCTAAAAACGTGAATTGGCTTGTGCTTCTGACCTTGAACACATAGCTTTCTAGGAACAAGCACGGAGGATAAGGTGAAGGGTAAAACGGATCATTTGACTGCATTTGGTCAAGATGGCAAGGTTATTTCTATTTGAGACCATGTCATATCTTATAGGCTCAATAGATTGCAAACCTTTAATAACCTACGTGATGAGGTCATTGAGTATATTAAGCCTTCTTTTCCGATGACTTGATTGGCGTTGATATGTATTATGTATAGGAAATTAGTGACTAGCTGTCAAGGTCTAGGTATATCTAATACCCTGCGAAGCGTGGTAGGCCTCCGCCGAGGGAGCATAGCATAGGGAAGAACCTAGACGGTGGAAGAGCATGTCGCTCTCTTTGTGAGTACAAAACGAGGTTTGTGTATACATAGTGTGCACAAGCAATGATAAGATTGTGTCAATCCGGTTTAAGGATACTAAGTGAGGAGGCCTTGATCTTTTTGGGGCCCTAGGTAAAATGGTAAATTGGGGGCCCATAAAAATTTACACAATGTATAATAAAAAAAATGTAATGATAGTAATTCATTATACAAATGCAATTTATCTTGAGATAAATTGTAAAAAAAATCTCATTGTCATATTTAAGAGGAGGTTAATTATTGATACGAGCTTAATTTTTTGGGAAATATTGAAACTTTTCATGAAGTTAATAGTGGTTAGAGATCGATTTGGGAATAGAAGGAGGAGAGTCAATGTGGGAGAGGGAGAGAAAACTGAAATGACAAAAGTTGGCATGAATGTGTCATAAACTCATAAGTGATGTCTTGAAGATTGAAAAGAGCAATGTTTCTTTTCTTTTTATCTTTCTCTCATAAATTAGACTTCCTTTCACTTGTTAATTTTATTCTTTTCCTACCACTAAGTATTTTGAAACATAGATGATTGGACCCTTTTAAGCTTGGCCCCTACGCCACTGCACCTCTAAACACCCCTCAGTACCGGCCCTGTGAGTGACAACTTAGCGGGTGCAAATGGGACCAAAACAACGAAAGTGGGACTCTGGTGATTTGGAATCCTTTACCTGATCACGATAGACTTTCAAAGCTTGCCAAATAACATACGTAGAGTAAAAAAAATTGGTATGAAGTTTTGATGGCATAGATCATACTCTTCATCACCAGAAGTGTTAAACTGGGTTTCTCGGGGCCAGGTTGGATGACTTCAGGCAACCAATAGAAAATCCCAAAATTCAGCCTTCGGCTGGCAAAGGCCAGGCGGGCTGTAGACTAGGATTCGGATGAAATTAATAATTGTTGTTCATCACAATGAACACTTGTATTTTTTCTTCAATTACTTTCACACAACAATTCAAGTAGTATTGTAGGATACAAATTAATGATCGCAATATTATTGTGTAATTTCAGTTCAATCAATTTTGGAGACAACAAATGCTCAACAAAGCACTTTTCCTCTAATTACTATACATAACAGTATCCGATGAAACATGTGAAACCTTTCTGTCTGTTTTTGCTTTCTCTAACATTTTGACAACATCAGCCATTGTTGGTCTTTTTAATGGCTCAGTTTCTAAACACATCAATGCAATGCTGAAAACAGACTTTACTTCGTTGATGGGGCAGAACTCCAAGCTACTGTCAACCACAAGCGCTTCTCTCTTCTCCTCCACAACTGCCTTTACCTGCTCGTTATTTAGAAGATTATCAGCTTTTATAGCTTCTGAAGACTGAAACTTGGCTTTTATCATGCACCTACACTTTGAATTCATCAGCTCTCATATCAAACATATAACCTATGTTACTCGGACTTGGGTACTCATATCAGACGCATGCACATGTCCAAGTGCGGCAATTTCATAGAAAAACGTTTGCCCAAAATGAAATGTTAAGAGTGTCCATTACCATGTAGTAATTTTGAAAACTCGACAAGGTTACTTGAGTGAAATGAAGAGCTCGAGTAACATAGCATATGACTGGCCGTGGGCCTTTTGATGCAAGTTAGCACCATGAATACCAACAGCAGAAAGAAGTAGTATAGTGATCTTTCCCACTGCTGTTATATATGGTGGTAAATCTGCTTGTTGTTTGTCTAATTTACTTGAGTTTGCAATGAATCCAAATATATAAAATGCAGAACTGAAGGCTAACCCAGGTGACTAGCTTTGTTCCCTCTTCAAGAAAAGCTTCGTCTATGGGCTTTTTTCCTGTCAAAAGCTCTAATAACACGACGCCGAAGCTATAAACATCCCCTTTTGCTGTTGCTTTCCCTGTATCAAAGTATTCTGTTGGGAAGGAAAAATATTTATAATATTATAACTATCCATGTAGCTAACTTCAAAAGTTTGATAATGGTCACTCCTACGTTACTCGAACTCATTATTTTACATCAAGTATCGTGTCAGACCACCAACTCTCCAACATGCATATGAACACTTCATTTTGTTTTATTTTAATTTTGGACCAAAATCATAGGAAAATTTCAACTAATGTGCTCGACACGAGTACCTGAGTTCAGAGTAACATAGGGTCCGTACAGATAAGCTATCGATACCTGGGGCTAAATAACCAAAAGTTCCAGCAACAATTGTTGATACATGAGTCTTATCAGCTTCCATGAAAGTGGCTAACCCAAAGTCTGACAACCGAGCCTCAATATTTTCGTCCAGCAAGATGTTGCTCGATTTGATATCCCTGTGGATTATGTGAGGTATGCAGTCATGGTGGAGGTATGCTATTCCTCTTGCTGCTCCTAATGCTATTTTGTATCTTGAACACCAATCTAAATGCTCCTTATTCTTTAATCTTCCTATAGGATTACAACATTCACAGCAGCTTCTTCAATTAGGTAAATGATCATTCGGATAAGTTCCTAAAAATAACGCGAAAATTGATATAAATTATGATCATACCATATAAATATGCATCAAGACTTCCATTGGGCATTAGCTCATATATGAGAAGATTATAATGAGGGGAAGTGTAATATCCATAAAGAGTAACAATGTTTCTGTGTTTAATATCACCCATTGCCTCTAATTCTCTGTCAAAACCACGGTCTCGATCTGCACTTCCCCTGTTAAGCCTCTTAACTGCAAATGATGTTTCTTCATCTATAGATAGTTTATACACAGTTCCATAACCTCCAGACCCAATTATATCTTTATTGCTTAACTTGAGTGTCTTCTTTAAAACTGCATCCGTCTTTAGTGATTTCGTCGTTGAATGCTTGAAAATCACCATTTTCCCACCTGTGTTTAGACTGTTATGAATACAGGTTTCTAGGAGAAATCATCTCTTCAAAAAAGGAAAATGGCTATGTTACTACCATTCTTCTAATTTTCACCTCTTTCCACTCCATAGTCATGAGTTGTTTGGCAAATGGCTTTTGAGTCATTTTTCATTGGCTTTTGGCTCTTGTTTGTCGCTAAACAGCCAAAAAAAAGTGTTTGATAACTGACTTTTACAATAAGCCAAAACTTCATTTACCAGCTTTTTTGGCTCGCTTTTAGGTTTTGCTTCCATTTTGTACTAAATAGCCATCAATAACGAGCACTTTTACCAAACACTTTTCATAACCGTCAATAATTATACAAAGCCCAACCAAATAGTGGAATAAATGTCATACCATTTCATACCCTTAAAAATGACCCAACCAAAGTAGCCAAGTCTAAGTAAGATAGATTCAGAGTTAAGTTTCATATTTACCTGAGTAGCTGTCTTGAACTGACATGTGCTTTCGTTTCCATTTTTTGTAGAGAAGAATTGATATTATGATCTTTGAAGTAACAAATGCAAGACAACTGATAGTAACGTAAAGGCATATGATTTTTGCATTGCTCATTGAATAAGTATATTGATACCCAAATAATTGAAAACCCAAAAAGGAAAACTTTGATAATGCAACAAAAAATTATACTTGTTTGTTGAATATCAAAGATTGCGAAAGAAAAAAGGAAGAAGGAAAACTAGGAAAACAATGATCAAGGAATGCTGGTGGTTTGGTAGATAAGATAAAATGTCATGAAAAAAACCAAAATATTGGGGCTGCTTTGGTTTGCTATGATTTGCTATGATTCAGAGAAATCTGGTATCACATGAGTGCAACTGTAGAAAACTTTACCAGTGTAAAACTCGTGTGTTTTTCGCTTTTGTTGACAATTTAAGGTCGCTTTCGCTTTGGTCATTCATCATATGTAATGCATGACAAGTGTAAAACTTCACTTCTTTGTTTTTGGTTGATAAAGATGTCTGTTGAAGAAATAGTTCATTTTACGATATCTGGGCCCTGAATTTCCAGGTTGTTAGGTAGCATTACGAATTAAAATCATCGAATTTTCACTGTTCTTATTTGTTTGTGTTTGTGTGAGAAGCGGGACTTCCTAGAAATAGTAAATCAATTTGTTGTAAAATAATAATAGAACCCACCAAATGAACAGATTCGGTATTTTACTGCCCAAACGTAACGATTGATTAGACTCAATCTTGCGTCGTATATAACGGTTGATTAAACTTAACCTTGCAGTGACATGATGTATCACTGGTTGTGTTATCCACCCAGCACTATAAATCTCCTACCCATGTAACTGAAGAGAGACATCAAGCAAGAGTAATACAACAGTTTCTCTGCTTTGTGATACTTTCACTTACAATACGTTATCAGCACCAATTTGCTCCCAAGTACTAGAAGGTAGTTTTTCCGCACAATCAAAGTACAATTTTCTTTTACTCTCAAATTTGCTCCTGGATCATATACTACTCAAAATATGGATCACCAGTGTAATGGGATCAATACTATTTTGAATAATGTAACCCTTTCGAGCATATATTTTATCATAGAGCATAATATTGTAAGTCAGTCCCAACGTTTCAATCCCCCAGTGGAAAATCATGCCAGCGGAATTCCGCAACCGTCTGTACAAAACCTTAATGACAATCCGCCGGAACCACCAACTGAAATTCGGCAACAACCCATCAATAAGAGGAGTAAGGACGAAGACACGCCCACGGGCAACGGTAAACGACGCCAATATAATTAACTGGCCACTAGGACGGCGGAATCGGCTATGCCGCCGCCGAAAAGTCTAGCCACCTTCATGGAGGGCAAAAGACTTTATATGTGAGGCGCCTTCATGGACAGGCTAATCTCCTATCTTTGAGTTTTCACACTATATACATGCAAACTCCAAGACATGCATTGTTTATTTCAAAAAAAAAAAACAAAAAACAAGCCTTGAAGCATTTGCAGCTGACGGCTAATAATAATTTTTTCTAAGTTTGTTTACAAAGCAAAAGCAAAAGGGGAAAGAAGATTAAAAAAAAATGGGGATATTCTTACCCATTTCAACCTTTTTTTTTTTCTAAAACCACATGTAAAGTGATTAATAGATAAGTTTTTTTACTTAAAATAAAAAAGGAGATATGTATATATGGTTATGGAGGAAGCTTGCAACTATATATACTCCAACAATTTCTTTTTTTTACACCGGAATTGATAAAAGGGTAGAGTTTTGTTAAAGTTTTCTTTCCAAAAGGTTGAATGAAAGGGATGAAGATGCAATGAATGAAGATGAAGAGGAAGAGGTTGATAAGAAGGAGAAATGAATGTGCATAAGAAACAACATAATGTTATTGTAGTTCATATACTACAAGACAAATCAGATTTTCAGATTTCTCTGTGCAAAAAACAAAAAGGGGAATTTTTTTTGAAAGAAAAAAAAAACAAAAGGGAAAGAGAAAGTTTACTTTAACTTGTTGGTAGTAAGAGTTAAACTCTAGACCTCTTACTCTAAATACTTGTGCCCTTACAACTTGAGCTAGTGGCTATTTTTGTTGACTTTAGATGTTTCATATTATTTAACATGGCCCAAGTATAACCATTACATATTTTCTTTATAGTTCATACAAAGCACATTTTATCTATCAAATGTGCACAATGTTTTTTTTTACTTTTATAAAAGGGACTTAACCCCAATTTTTTTCTCCATCTCTTACCCGCCTCTCCATCTTCTTCAAGCTCACAAATTCTCTCTCCTCCATTTTTGGGGTTTACTAGATCCCCATTGTTTCCGGCCACCATGTATAACGCCGGCAACAATCGCTCAACAACCGACACACCGGATCTTCAAGAATCTTTAAGAGAGTTGAAAATTATATTTTACTGGGGAATAAGTTTTACTAGCAATTATCGTAATTATTCTTTGGAATCTTGCAAATTGTAGATCATAATTGTTATTTCTATGATTTACATTTTTTTTTGCTAAGTGTGGTTGAAATATTAATCATCCTTATGTGGTTAGCTTCTCATTTTCAAAAAAAAAAATGGGGTGAGGCATAATTTTTAATTAACTATTAACTTTTGTGTTTGTACTGAGTTTCGAACTCCTGACCTCTTAAACGGTTTAGGATTTTTCGGACCACTTCGACTTACACTCCGAATGTGATGTATTATTATTTCTTCAAATTTTTATATGAAGTTACTTAATTGTGCACATATTTATTAATTCTAATTATTGTTAATTATGTGTAATAAAAAATGGCACGAATTGCAACCAGAGACTTTGAGATACTTGAACCATCAGGTCAAAGGTACATGGAACGGAGGGTAGATGTAAAAGCCCATTTACAAGTAGAAAACCTGGAACATACTATTATTAAAGATGGTTTTCCAACTGCTCAAGAACAAGCACGGGCTTTAGTAATGCTAAAGCATCATATTCATGAGGATCTAAAATCTGAATACATTTTAATTCATGATCCTAAGGATTTATGGGACACTCTCACTAATAGGTTTGAACACCTTCAGCGAATAATTTCCCCAAGAGCAGCTCATGAGTGGGCCACTATTAGATTCAAAGATTTTGCCACAGTAAGAGAATATAACTCTGCCGTACTACGTATCACTCAGCAACTAAAGCTGTGTGGACAACCAGTGCCAGAGAAGGCCATGATAGAAAAGACTCTCTCAACCATGCACGCGCAAAATATAATACAATCTGAACAATATCATGAGAGATATTGCACAAAATTTTCTGATTTAATCTCTATTATCTTAGTTGCCGAGCATTATAATCATATCCTGCTCGACAACCACAACAAAAGGCCAACTTGTACAAATACAACCCCGAAGCCAATGCCACTGATACTAATGTTTCCAATACAACACCCACTAATGCAACTAGGGGTAACAAACGCTGGAATAATGGTCGTTGACGGGGAAATTATAATAACAGAGGCAAAGGAAGGGGAAAAGGTAAAGGCAGAGGCAATAATCAAGGGCGCCAAAATTGGCAACGAAACTTCCATGCCCCTCGAGGAAGGGGAAAAAGGGCAAACAATTACCGAACAAGGACTGCAGAAAAATGTTTTGAATATGGTATTGCGGGACATTAGACTAAGGAATTCCGCACAACAAAGCACCTGGTCGACCTATATATGGCATCACAGAAGGCACAGGGGAAGCATGCTCATGAGACAAATTTTGCACAAACAGCTTCCCCTACCCTAGATCTTGACGTTGCTGATTACTTAGCCGACGATGTCGCAAATATTCGAGGCACATCCTCTTGAAACTACTCCAGTATCTCCATATTTAGTTTTAATGTATTTTCAATTTTCCTTTCCTGATCAAGTACCCATGTTTACGTTGAATATTTTTTTCCTGTTACTGCAAACAATGTAGATTATGTCTACAATCTTAATAAAATGTTTTATTTTACCGTTTTTAATTGTTCTTACATTTACCCATGTTCACATCAGAAGAAAATGGGAATCCCACAAGGAGGGGAGAAATACTTAATTGACAGCGCCACAACACACAGCATCCTGAGTAACAAAGTATATTTCAAACATTTGGAGCCTATAAAGGCAAACCTCAACACCATAGCTGACACCGCTAATATAGTTGAGGGCTCAGGAAAGGCTTGTGTACTACTTCCACAAGGAACAAAGGTTATTGTTCAACATGCACTGTATATCAGTAAAACTCAACGAAATCTTTTGAGTTTTAAAGATTTACGTGCAAATGGTTACCATATGGAAACCAGAAATGAGGATAATAACGAATATATATGTACCTCACTAAATGTGAACTTCACAAAAAGGTTATCCTTAAAAAATTTCTGCATACTTCTCAGGGCTATATTTTACTTATATCAGCCCAACTGAAAGTTATTTAGTGTCAACTTGTAAGGTTGACAACCGCGAAATTTTTAATCTGTGACATGATCGATTGGGACACCCTGGAACAAGCATGATGACAAGAATAGTTCGGAGATCCAATGGACACCCATTGACTAACATACGAAATCCACTTTCGAACGAACATAATTGTACCGCTTGTTCATTTGGCAAATTGATCATTCGCCCTTGCAAGAACAAACTTGCTCACGAGAGCTTAACTTTCTTGGAAAGAATTCAAGGGGACATTTGCAGACCAATACACCCCACATGCAGACCGTATAGATATTTTCTTGTTCTAATCGATGCTTCCACAAGACGGTCCCATGTAACCCTAATATTAACAAGAAATGTTGCCTCTGCAAAATTTCTGGCACAAATAACACGTTTGAGAGCTCAATTCCCGGATTATTCAATTAACAAAATTCGACTTGATAATGGCGGAGAATTTACATCCCAAACATTTGATAATTACTGCATGTCCATTGGGATAGATGTTGAACATCCAGTTGCTCATGTTCACACTCAAAATGGCCTAGCTGAAGCATTCATAAAGTGTTTACAATTAATCGCTCGGCCGTTGCACATGAAATTCAAACTCCCATCCTCTACTTGGGGACATGTTATACTACATGCTGCAGCCTTGCTATGATTAAGACCGAGCACAAATCATGATCTGTCCCCAATACAATTGGTGGTCGGCAAGGAACCAAATATTGTTCATCTACGTATATTTGGGTGTGCGGTCTATGTTCCCATAGCACCACCACAGCGTACTAAGATGGGCCCACAAAGAAGGCTGGGAATCTATGTTGGTTATGAATCACCATCAATCATAAGATATCTTGAACCCATTGACTGGTGATTTATTCACCGCTCGATTTGCGGACTGTCACTTAACGAGACAGCCTTCCCAACCTTAAGGTAGGCCCAAAATGGCATGAAATATCGTGGAAAACACAAAGTTTATCCTACCTTGACCGACGAACAAATGTGTCCGAGCAAGAAGTGCGAAAAACTATTCACTTACAAAACATTGCTAATCAATTGCCAGACGCATTCACTGACATTAAAAGGGTGACTAAGTCCCTTATACCAGCTGCAAATACTCCAGCAAGGGTCGAAATTCCCAAACGTCGACCCGAAAACTCACAGATATATGAGTCTACAACACGCAAAAGACGTGGTAGGTTGCTTGGTTTGAAATATTTGAAACTGAGAAAATCTAAAATGGCAAAGATAAGCAACGAAAAGAGTGAAAAATCCAAAGGAATGGAACGAACCCAAAATGAAGAAAATGTCATCGACCCCAAAAATTGCCTAAGAGGATCAGATAGTACATCTGAGGGAGAGTGTGAAGATGAAAATCATGAAATATCATTAAATTATGTGCACACTAGAAAGTAATGGGATCGAATAAAAACATAAGTCGATGACATATTTGCATATTAAATTGCCACGGAAATCATCACTGATATTGGGAAACTGAACCAAGGTCCGTCGACGAATGTCAAAAAGGAAATGATTGGCCTAAATGAAAAGAAGCCATACAAACAGAATTGACATCCCTTGCAAAACGAGATGTTTTCAGTCCTGTAGAAGAAACCCAAAAGAGGTAAAACCTATTGGGTATAAATGGGTGTTTGCACGAAAAAATAATGAGAAAAATGAAATTGTGAGATACAAAGCTAGACTTGTAGCTCAAGGTTTCTCGCAAAGACCAGGAATCGAGTATGAGGAAACACATTCACCAGTTGTGGATGCCACAACACTAAGATTCCTCATCAGCCTATCGGCATGTAAAGGCTTGCACATGCGCTTGGTGGATGTAGTGACTGCATACCTTTATGGATCACACATACATCCATATGAGAGTTCAAAAAGGGCTGGAATTGCCTGAGTCCTTAAGTTCTAAACCCCGGAAACTGCACTCAATTAAATTGAGAAAATCCCTTTATGGTTTAAAGCAATTCGGGAGAATGTGGTACAATCGCCTAAGTGAATACCTCCTTAAAAGAGGTTATAAAAACGATCAAATTTGTCCATGTGTCTTTATCAATCAAAGCGAAAGAGGTTTTGTAATAATTGCAGTCTATGTTGATGATGTGAACATCATCAGAACATCAGTAGAAATTGAAGAAACAGTTAACTATATGATGAAGGAATTTGAAATGAAAGATCTTGGAAAAACTAAATATTGTCTCGGATTACAAATAGAACATCTAAAGGACGACATTCTCATTCACCAAGCTAATCATGCTGAGGAAGTTTTGAAAAGGTTTTACATGGACAAAGCACACCCACTAAGCTCCCTCATGGTTGTTCGTTATTTGAATATTAAGGAAGATCCTTTCCGCCGTCGAGAAGAAGGTGAAGATGTACTTGGTCCCTAAGTACCATATCTAAGTGCCATTGGAGCTTTAATGTATCTAGCCATTAACACTAGGCCAGATATCGCGTTCTCTGTCAACCTGCTTGCAAGATACAGTTCTGAACCTACAAGCAGGCACTGGAACGGAGTGAAACACCTGCTCCGTTACATACGCGGCACAACAGACCTTGGGCTATTTTATCCAAGAAATGGAAATCCTACTCTTGTTGGATTTGCTGATGCTGGTTATTTATCGGACCCAGTCAAAGCAAAATCAAAGACAGGCTATGTCTTTTGCCATGGAAATGCAACAATTTCTTGGAAATCAACAAAACAGACACTAACAGCAACGTCATCAAACCAAACGGAGCTGATTGCACTTTATGAAGCAGGTAGAGAATGTGTATGGTTACGATCATTAATTCAACACACAATGAAAGAAAGTGGTCTAAACACGACTAAAGAAGGTCCTACCGTCATCCACGAAGACAACATTGCTTGTATTGCATAAATCAAAGAAGGGAAGGGCGATATAACGAAACACATTGACCCTAAGTTCTTTTCCACACATGATTTGGATAAAGAAGGGACGATCAATGTTCAGCAGGTCTAGTCATGTAACAACTTGGCCGATCTGTTTACAAAATCACTACCATCCAGAAAATTCCAAGAACTTGTGCACTTAACCGGCATGCGTCGTCTTAGAGACCTACACTAAAATGAGGGGGAGCCTATATATTCTTTTACTGCTTTCTAGAATAGTTTCACTGCTTTAGAAAAATACTGAAAAATCAAAAAAAAATATGGTTCCCATGACTGGTTTAGTTGCCTCCCTGTGCCCCTGTTGTGCTCTATTTGAAATTGGTTTGACTCTGTTTTCTGGATAGCTGGGCATTTGCGATCTTGAGGCTATGATTTGATGTTTGATTGCTATGATTTCGAGCATTTTTGGATTATATTAGACCACTTTGTGCTGCATACCTGAATTGGTTAGACTGTGAGGCCTTTTTGTAGCCTATTGGATTCATATTATTATCCAGTCTATTCTTGTGTGTTAGTTCCTCTTTAGTGGATTGATCTTGACTTTGACTTCGTACTTGTCTGATTTTAGATGACTTGTAGCATGTGCTGCGATAGAGGCGTTCTTTTGTCTTATTCTTGAGCTTCAGAGTGAGTTTTTGATATACTTTTATCCTCCTTA
Source organism: Patellifolia procumbens (assembly GCA_947645195.1). Taxonomy (NCBI): domain Eukaryota; kingdom Viridiplantae; phylum Streptophyta; class Magnoliopsida; order Caryophyllales; family Amaranthaceae; genus Patellifolia; species Patellifolia procumbens. The sequence goes on from CANSGD010000032.1 coordinate 437,837, forward strand.
GCCCCGCTGAGCCTAATGACTTGTTTCGTGTTACTTAAACCCCTATTATGAGCCAAAAGCCTTCACTTGATATTATTCCAAGCCTAGCTTGGGGGAGCTTTTGTATGGGTTGAGTTTGAGATTGGTTTGTTGGTTTGTTGGTTTAGTTTGGTTTTTGAGGAATTTGAAAGTGTATTTGCTGTGGTTTGAGAGTGAGAAAGAGAAAAGAAAAAAAAGCAAGTTTAGAGTTGCGTGGATGAAGTTCAGAAAAATGAAAGAAAAATGAAATGAAAATTCAAAAGAATTCTAGTTCTTTCATTCACGTACGTTCATAAAAGAATATTCGCTCCATTGCTAGAAAATTGGGTTTGTTATGCGCTTTTCATTGATTTATGAGAGTTGGGTTATTTTACATGGTTTTATGGTGATTGTTGGGAGTTGTGAAGGCCATCTTAGGCCTTGTTTGAATGGTTTATGCTCCCCCTTTCTTGGTTTTTCCACCACATTACCCAAAAGTATCCCCTACCTCTCACCTAAGCCCCATTACAACCCTATAAAGTCCTCTTGAGCTCGTGTCTGCAATGTTCATTTGATTGATTTCGAGTTAGTTTGTCAAAGTTAAAGAGTATTTCTGCTAATTGAGTCGACTTGACTAGGATGAGCGTCATTGAACCTTCTTAAACACATGAGAGTGTGAGTGGGAAGGGTACTTATGGTCGGGTTGGTGAGTGTTCGGGCACATTCTTTGCCTGCCACAAAATTGAGAGGAGTGACACCCTTGTGAGTGCCTTTTCAGGACTTGTATGCTTTGTGGATGCTTGAGTTTCACAAAATTGCTTGAATGATTGGTGGTTGGATGGATTTGATGAGCCAAACTTGAATTATGCCTGCTTGAACGATTCTTAGTCTTGAAAATGTTTTGAGCTTTGATTTGTTTTTATCTTTGGGGTGAGGTAGTCTATTCCATGTTCATGTGCTGTTTGCTTGAGGACAAGCAAAGGTTTAGCTTGGGGGAATTTGATATCACGTATTTATATAGAGTTTTATCCCTTATTTACAAGCTAATTTGTGCGTCATTGGAGCTCTTGGGAGCTATTTTGTGCTAACTATCGTATGTAGTTGTGGTTTCGTGTTTTAGTATTGAATTGCAGGTTTTATGGAGTTTTCTCCTTATTCCCAAGCCTTTTGGAAGCAACCACGGCTTTACGAGATGTTACGAGGCACGTAGGATGGCTCACGAGCTTTATGGATAGTTTAGGAGGTCCCAAGACCCCTAAACGTGAAGATTAGAGAGCCAAAGAGTCAAATGAGGTTTCCGTGCACTGATCGGGCAGAAATGGCCCGATCGGGCGAAATATTTATGATCGGGTATGAAAGTTGCGGACCCGATCTGGCGGAACATCAATGCACCAGACCCGATCGGGCGTAGTGTGCCCGACCCGATCGGGCTGGGGGCTGCTACATCTCATCATGATGCTGCGGATTAGGGGAGCGTGCTGGTACATGTCGTCGCTTGGCCCGATCGGGTGGCTGCCCAAGGCCCGATCGGGTGGGCCGCATTTTCACCCTGAGCTTGCTGGGCTGCTGCGTGGACCACGAGAAGAAAAAGAAGACTTTTGGTATTTGACCCGATCGGGTGGGTGCCACGGGCCCGATCGGGTCTGGTACATTTATACACAGATTTCGACTTTCGTTTCCCGTTTTTAATAAAACTTGAGGGGTATTATAAATACCTTTTCCTCATTATTTAGAGACATCTTTTATTCATCTTTCATTAGGTTTTAGACTAGTTTTATTCTTCATTGTTCTTAGTTTAATTCAAACACTTTAGATTAATTTAGACGTGATCAAACCTATTTCGATTTCAATAAAAGTTCCTGTTTTCCGTCAATTGGTACTCTTCTCTACTCTTTATCTCTTTAATTACTTTGATTGCTTAGTTTATTTATTTAATCGTTCATGATGCAATTGTTAGGGTTTCATATTAGTTTTATTATTTAATTCGATCATGTCTGAGTAGTCTCTTTCTAGGGTGTTAGATAGGAAAGCCATGTTTATACCATGATTGTGATTTAGACTCTTATCGATTTCTAGGGTTTGATTAGGGTGATTGTGATGTGGTTTGTTCTTTATTGAGTAATCAACGTTATTGCACAGTTTCGTTGGTTGCTTGCGGTTAATAGTTGTTTGCACAGATCCGTCTTACGACTAGAGGCCTAGGACACGTCAGTAGTTCTGATTACGTTCGTGAACATGCGGCGTATGTTGAACTATGAGCGTTGAGTCTTAACCATAGCTCAACATAGGCTCTAATCCCCCGACTCTTGACTTAGGTTTTGATAGTAGTTGACCCTATTTGATTGGTATAAGCATGGTGGACCGACCTAATACCCTAGACTTTTATTCCATAGTTTAATCCTCGATTTATTCCGTCTTCTGTAGTCTATTCTTTAGTTTAATTAATTCCTTCCTGATTTCATCTGGAGTAGCTGAATTGGTTGAATATTGATTTAGAAACTCTGTCTCCCTGTGGATTCGACCCTGCTTCCACTGACTACCTAGTTAGAGGTCCGTAGGTTTATTTTTGATTAGGCGATACGACTAAAACCTATCAAACATAGACCGCACTCCCAAATATACGTAGGTGAGCAATATTTGGTTCCTTGTCGACCACCAATTTTATTGGGGACAGATCATGATTTGTGCTCGGTCTTAATCGTAGCAAGGCTGCAACATGTAGCATAGCATGACCCCAAGTAAAGGATGGCAGTTTGGATTTCATGAGCAACGACCGAGCGATTAATTGTAAACGCTTGATGAATGCTTCACCTAAGCCATTTTGAGTGTGAACATGAGCAACTGGATGTTCAACATATATCCCAATGGACAAGCAGTAATTATTAAATGTTTGGGATGTAAATTCTTCGGTTCATCAAGTCGAATTTTCTTAATTGGATAATCCGGAAATTGAGCTCTTGAACGTGTTATTTGTGCCAAAAGTTTTGCAAAGGCAACATTTCTTGTTGATATTATGGGTTACATGGGACCATCTTATGGAAGCATCGATTAGAACAAGAAAATATCTCAACGGTCCGCATGTGGGGTGTATTGGTCCGTAAATGTCCCCTTGAATTCTTTCCAAGAAAGCTAGGCTCTCGTGAGCAAGTTTGTTCTTGGTAGGGCGAAGGATCAATTTGCCAAGTGAACAAGCGGTACAATAATGTTCGTTCGGAAGTGGATTCCGTATGTTAGTCAATGGGTGTCCATTGCATCTGTGAACTATTCTTGTCATCATGCTTGTTCCAGGGTGCAATGGCGGAGTCAGAAATTTGAATTTGGGGATACAATTACAAGGCTAATTAGGCTTAAATTTACAAAATTAACATCATTTATAATAATCTATTTGCCGATAGTATTAAGGATAATGGCCTTTTTAACTAATTTCCAAAATAGTCCACGATGTAAAATACAAATTTGTTGGTTGGGTAATTTTTTGGGGATTAGTCAATTGTTAATTTTTTTAAGACAAAAGATAAGAAACGTCCCGGGTGTTGGATAAGGTAGTTATAAGTGAAAATTTAAATCAATATAAACAATAACTACACTATTCTATTCGTGATTTTGGCATATATTCCAAAATTAATATCATTTTAGAAAATATATTGAATGTTGGTGACTAGTATTCGTAAGCAAGATCCATTTTTAATGGAAATTGATACTTAGTAGAAGGATTTTTATGAAGTACTATAAGTCTTATAATTATGTGAATGATATAAGTTTAGACGAGAAATAATAATTGAAGGACATTAAAAAAGAAGGAAAATAAAAGAACATTCAAGGAACAAGATTTTCTATAGATAATTCAAGGGGTTGAAGGGGTTAAAAAATGCCAAATTGTTTACAGATGGATTCAAACACTAAAACTCCTACACACCAAAGGTTTTGATGTCTTGTCGCTGACCACCAAAGCAACTAAGCAAAGAATTATTACTACAAGTTAAGTTATGCATTTGCAGTTTTACTTCTATAATTTATTTACATAATCAATGGAGATACAATGTAACCTCACACACCCCTCTGGCTGTGCCAATGCCAGGGTGTCCCAATCGATCATGCCACAGATTAAAAATTTCGCGGTTGTCAACCTTACAAGTTGACAGTAAATAACTTTCAGCTGGGCTGATATAAGTAAAATATACCCCTGAGGAGTATGCAGGCAATTTTTCAAGGATAACCTTTTTGTGAAGTTAACATTTAGTGAGGTACATATATTCGTTATTATCTTCATTTTTGGTTTCCATATGGTAACCATTTGCACATAAATCTTTAAAACTCAAAAGATTTCGTTGAGTTTTACTGATATACAGTTCATGTTGAACAATAACCTTTGTTCCTTGTGGAAGTAGTACACAAGCCTTTCCTGAGCCCTCAACTATGTTAGTAGTGCCAGCTATGCTGTTGAGGTTTGCCTTTATAGGCTCCAAATGTGTGAAGTATATTTTGTTGCTCAGGATGCTGTGTGTTGTGGCGCTATCAATCAAGCATTTCTCCCCTCCTTGTGGGATTCCCATTTTCTTCTTATGTGAACATGGGAAATGTAAGAACAATTAAAAACGGTAAAATAAAACATTTCATTAGACATAATCTACATTGTTTGTAGCAATAGGAAAAAAATATTCAACGTAAACATGGATACTTGATCAGGAAAGGAAAATTGAAAATACATTAAGACTAAATATGGAGATACTGGAGTAGTTTCAAGAGGATGTGCCTCGAATATTTGCGACATCGTCAGCTAAGTAATCAACAACGTCAAGATCCAGGGTAGGGGAAGCTGTTTGTGCAAAATTTGTCTCATGAGCATGCTTCCCATGTGCCTTCTGTGAGGCCCTATATAAGTCGACAAGGTGCTTTGCTGTGCGGCATTCCTTAAACCATGTCCCGCAATACCACATGTTGAGCATTTTTCTACAGTCCTTGTTCGGTAATTGTTTGCCCTTTTTCCCCTTCCTCGAGGGGCATGGAAGTTTCGTTGCCAATTTTGGCTCCCTTGACTATTGCCTCTTCCTTTACCTTTTCCCCTTCCTTTGCCTCTGTTATTATGATTTCCCCGTCAATGACCATTATTCCAGCGTTTGCCACCCCTAGTTGCATTAGTGGGTGTTGGATTGGAAATATTAGTGTTAGTGGCATTGGCTTCGGAGGTTGCATTTGTAACAGTTGGCGTTTGTTTTGGTTGTCGAGCAGGATATGATTATACTGCTCGGCAACTAAGATAATAGAGATTAAATCATAAAATTTGTGCAACCTCTATCACGATATTGTTCAGATTGTATCATATTTTGCGTGTGCATGATTGAGAGAGTCTTTTCTATCATGGCCTTCTCTGGTACTGATTGTCCACACAACTTTACTTGCTAATTGATACGTAGTACGACAGAGTTATATTCTCTTACTGTGGCAAAATCTTGGAATCGGATAGTGGCCCACTCATGAGCTGCTCTTGGGGCAATTATTCGCTGAAGGGGTTCAAACCTTTCAGTGATAGTGTCCCATAATTCCTTAGGATCATCAATTAAGATATATTCAGATTTTAGATCCTCGTGAATATGATGCTTTAGGTATATAAAGCCCATGCTTGTTCTTGAGCAGTTGGAAAACCATCTTTAATAATAGTATGTTCCAGGTTTTCTGCTTGGAAATGGGCTTTTGCATCTACCCTCCATTCCAGGTACCTTTGACCTGATGGTTCAAGTATCTCAAAGTCTCTGGTTGCATTTCGTGCCATTTCTGATTACATATAATTAACAATAATTACAATTAATAAAAATGTGCACAATTAAGTAACTCCATATAAAATTTGAAGAAGTAATAATACATCACATTTGGGGTGTAAGCCGAAGTGGTCCGAAAAGTCCTGAACCGTTTAAGAGGTCAGGAGTTCGAAACTAAGTACAATCACAAAAGTTAATAGTTAATTAAAAATTATGTCTCTCCCCCATTTTTTTTGAAAATGAGAAGCTAACCACATAAGAATGATTAATATTTCAACCACACTCAGCTAAAAAAATGTAAATCATAGAAATAATAATTATGATCTACAATTGAAAGATTCCAAAGAAGAATTACTATAATTGCTAGTAAAATTACTGTAAAAATTATTCCCCAGTAAAATATAATTTTCAACTCTCTTAAAGATTCTTGAATATTCGGTGTGCCGGTTGTTGAGCGATTGTTGCCGGCGTTATACATGATGGCCGGAAACAATTGGAATCTAGTAAACCCCAAAAATGGAGGAGAGAGAATTGTGAGGTTGAAGAAGATGGAGAGGCGGGTAAGAGATGGGGAAATTCTTTTTTGGGGTTAAGTCCCTTTTATAGAGTAAAAAAAACAATTGTGCACATTTGATAGATAAAATGTGCTTTGTATGAACCATAATAAAAATATATAATGGTTATACTTGGGCCATGTTAAATAATATGAAACATCTAGAGTCAAAAAAATAGCCACTAGCTCAAGTGTTAAGGGCACAAGTATTTAGAGTAAGAGGTCTAGAGTTCAACTCTTACTACCAACAAGTTAAAGAAAACTTTCTCTCTCCCTTTTGTTTTTTTTTTCTTTTTAAAAAAATTCCCCTTTTTGTTTTTTGCACAGAGAAATCTGAAAATCTGATTTGTCTTGTAGTATATGTACTACAATAACATTCCATTGTTTTCTATGCACATTCATTTCTCCTTCTTATCAACCTCTTCCCCTTCATCCATCGATTGCATCTCCATCCCTTTCATTCAACCTTTTGGAAAGAAAACTTTAACAAAACTCTACCCTTTTATCAATTCCGGTGTAAGAAAAAGAAATTTTTGGAGTATGGTTGCAAGCTTCCTCCATAACCATATATACATATCTCCTTTTTTATTTTAAGTAAAAAAAACTTATCTTCAAGCACTTCACATTTGATCAAGAAAAAAAAAGGTTGAAATGGGTAAGAACATCCCCATTTTTTTTAATCTTCTTTCCCCTTTTGCTTTTGCTTTGTAAACGAACTTAGAAAAATTTACTACTAGCCGTGAGATGCAAATGCTTTAAGGCTTGTTTTTTTTTGAAATAAATAATGCATGTCTTGGAGTTTGCATGTATATGGTGTGAAAACTCAAAGATAGGGGATGGATGTTGACTGGTTCAACTTACCTTTTTCACACCAATTTCCAATGTCTTGTGCTCCCTTTTTTTTTAAAAAAATTTTAAAATTTTATTTTATGGGGAGAAGAAGAAACATACATATATATACATATTACTCCCTCCGTTCTCTTTTGATGTTCCCATTTTCTTTTTTGGGATGTTTCAAAAGTTCTTCCCACTTTGAATCTTTTTCATTTTAAGAATATTTATTTTTCCATCTTACCCTTTAACAACCAAATATTTACTACACTTTTGTACTTTTTGTCTTACACATGTCCTACTTTAGAATCTTTTATTTTTCAAACATCCACTTTTCTTTCACTCCCTTACTTTTTCAAAAGCAAAAAGGTAGCAAAAGTACATTTTATATAATATAAAATTTAAAAGGTTCTCATCCACCTCAATTTGCATTGGTTTTCCCCTATATTCCAAATGGGAACATCAAATGGGAACGAAGGGAGTATTAGTTACTAAAAACACAAAGATGAAAAACACAATATCTAAAAATTCTGTCCCCAAGAAAAACTAACAACACATAAACATAAAATTTTTTAAGTAGTCGTGGTCTTGGATTTTTATTTTTGTTTTGTTGTCCCTTTATTCGGCATTATAGCTCGTCCATATAGGCGACAATTCCAAGAGATTAGCCCATCCATATAGGCGACAATTCCATGAGATTAGCACGTCCATATAGGCGGCAATTCCAGGAGATTAGCCCGTCCATGAAGGCGGCTCACATATAAAGTCCTTTTCCCTCCATGAAGGTGGCTAGACTTTTCGGCGGCGGCATAGCCGATTCCTCCGTCCTGGTGGCCAGTTAATTATTTTGGCGTTGTTTACCACTGCCCGTGTCGTGTCTTCATCCCTACTCCTCTTATTAATGGGTTGTTGCCGAATTTCAGTTGGTGGTTCCGGCGGATTTTCATTAAGATTTGGGACAGTCGGTTGCGAAATTCCGCCGGCATGATTTTCCACTCGGGGATTAAAACGTTGGGGCTGACTTACAATTACCCTTGCCGGATTTGTAGTAACAGGTACATTATTATGCTCTATAATAAAATATATGCTCGAAAGGGTTACATTATTCAAAATAGTATTGATCCCCTTACATTGGTGATCCATATTTTGAGTAGTATATGATCCGGGAGCAAATTTGAGAGTAAAAGAAAATTGTACTTTGATTGTGGGGAAAAACTACCTTCTAGTACTTGGGAGAAAATGGTGCTGATAACGTATTATAAGTGAAAGTATCACAAAACAGAGAAACTGTTGTATTACTCTTGTTTGATGCATCTCTTCAGTTACATGAGTAGGAGATTTATAGTGCTGGGTGGATAATACACCCAGTGATACATCATGTCACTACAAGGTTGAGTCTAATCGACCGTTACATACGGGCGCAGGGTTGAGTCTAATCAACCGGCATGTTTCGGCGGTAAAATACTGCATCCGTTCATTTGATGGGTCTCATTATTATTTTACAACAATTCAAGCTCTTTTAGACCCAGTGGGGTTTTCTTAGAGGGAAGGACTCTCCCTTCTCTCTAGAAAACCCATGCCCATTCTTTAGCCTTTCATCAGCCCATTTCTATGCCTCTTCTCGTGCCATATTCTGCCCAACCTCTATATTGTTTATTCTCAGATTCAATTATTGACAATCAATTTCCTAAAGCCTAATACTTTGAACTCTAGAACATGAAGATCCTTCACCTCTTCTTGAGGTTGCAAGTGAAGACTTTAAGAAGACCGATAGACCGCCGCATCTTGTTGCCTTTGGTCTGCCGCTGACTCGAAGCTGGTGCCGTAGCTCACCGCTTCTTGGTTTCACAAGACGAAATCCAACGTCGAGTATGCAGACCACAAAAACTCGCCTTGTCCAGTAAATTAAGGCGAACACCATCTCTTTCCACCATAACCTTCTTTCGACCGCCGCCCCGGTTTCTATTGCCGCCCAAGTACGAACTGCGAAGAACCCAGATGCTGATCGTTTTCGGATCTTCTTCAATCAAGTCGTGCTTCTACTTGTCCGAGAAGCTTGTGCATCTCAGTCCCAGTCGGTGGACACCGCTTCCACCGCCAAAGTCTATCTTCTTCAAGAAGTTGTTTTCTTTTTCTTTTATTTTTATGTTTAGTGTAGTTTAGTTTAGCTTTGATTTTCTTATTTTAGTTTTTTAGTTTCGTTCCTCGTGTTTTCTAAATTTGGTCAATCCGTAAGATAGGGAGACCCTACTTATATCCTTGCATAAATTGTATCCTATTTTTGTTTTAAAAAATCATTCATTAAAGATCTGTTTTGAGAATAACGACTAAACTCATCTCCCCTCCCACACTTTACTCTCTCGTTCCCCTCGCTCTCTCTCCCTCTCCCTCCACGCCCATCAGAATTCCAAACAATCCCTCTTGGTAAATTTTGTATTACCTCAAATAATATACAAAACATATTTCGTATTTGTATCAAGTATTGAGTTTTTTTCTTGGTAAATTTACACATTTTATTGGATGTTATTATTGACATGAAAGTAATTTACTCAATCTGTAATAATTATTTAAGTTTGATAACAATCGATTTGTTAAATTATGGGTTAATTTCAACATACAAATGGTGTACATCATCTTCTTCAACATCTTCGTTTCAAAATTTTCGAAAGCTTACAGTTTTTGTTGAACTGTCAGTGTGTTAGATTAGCTCGATTTTGGATTACTTTCAAAAAATGAACCCACCTTGAGTTGTTGTTGAAAGTACTATACCAGAATAAGTGAGTTATTATTCTAAGCACTGTTCATCAAAATCTTTGAATTTCTGGCCTCAAAAGATAATGATTTATTAACAACAAAAATAAAATGGGTAAAATTAAATAATTATTAATCACTCATTTTTAAGAAATTGATACTCATTTCAAGAATTTTTTTCCAATGTAGAGTAATTTAGGACTTCGTAAAATTCGACTGATAAGTGTAATTATTTACTATCTCAACAATCTACATCTTAGAGCATACAAAATTCTCTTTGATTCAACCTTATTTAAAATAAACAAAAATTTACAAGTATTCTTCAAATATCCTAAACCCTTCGTTCACTTAACCTATTGATGATTCTAACCATCCCTTTTTTTTATAAAATTTTCAAAGTTTACAATCTCATCTCTACTCCTTTACATCATTTTTTCTTGATTTTTTCAGAATTAAACTTCCTCTTATTTTCATAACCGAGTTTTGTGAGCTTAAACTTATGATACTGTTAGTTTATTTCGAACTTGCATAAGGTCTTTGTAAAGGAATATTAAATAGTTGATCTTTATCAAATTAGTGATATACTTTGAGGCCTTGCTCACTTCACGTTATTTTACTGATCGGAGATTATATCTACTAAATTAAACTTAATTTTACTTAATTGAACATATTTTTACTAAACTGAATTTATTAGTAATGAACTAAAATTATTTTTATTGATTCTCTATTTTTTTTCTTCTTTTTAGTTACTGATTTTTATTGAAATGAATTTGTTTCTACTGAACTCAATTATTATTATTGGACTAAACTGATTTTTTAATAAACTAAACTTAATTTTTGTGAATGTTATAAATTTAAGGTGGAGTGAACATGGTCTAATACTTAATAAATAAATAAAAAGTTTATTTCTTCATTTTCTACAACATAAAACAAAATATTCTACACTTAGTAAAGGACAATGTTGCTCAAACTATGGAGGATGCTCTTGTTTCTTATTGTACTATATCTATTATTAGAGCAATCCAGTTAGATTGTTACTAGGGATGGCAATGGGTCTTGGACCCGATCCAGACCCGAACCCATAGACCCATTTCTAAGGGTCTGGGTCCAATTTTTTTAGACCCAATGGGTATGGGTCGAGTTTGGGTCTAGAGGTTATCAGGCGAGTTTGGGTCTGCTTTCAAATATATCAGATCGAGATCCGGTTCAGACCCTACCCACAGACCCATTTACATAAAAAAATTCAAAAAAAAAAAATTGAAGTTGTAAAATACGACTTTTTGAGTAGTTGTGACTATATTTTAATACATGTAATAATGTAAGTTGAAACATTTTTTAGATTTTATGAGCTATATTTTGTTAATTTTTTCTAAATAAACCTTAACCATGGTCACGTGAACTTATAAAATGGGCGAAATAAATTTATTAAATAAAAAAATGCTATTGAACTTGAAAATCATTAGGACCCTGTAAGGACCCTATACCCATCAGACCCAAAGGGTCTGGGTCCGAAAATTCTAGACCCAATGGATCTGGGTTGGGTCTGGATCTAAAAGAAATTAATAGATCTGGGTCTGGTCAGACCCGATCCAGACCATACCCATTGTCATTCCTAGCTGTTACTAAGTAGTTTTGGTCGAGTAATAAGTTTTCTATTGAGGCTTTGAGATCAAACTCCATTATTATAGGTATTTTGGGAATGTAATTCCCTTACCCTTCCTCTTTACTTGTGAGGGATCTTACCTGCTAATCTTGACCAATCATACACTTCTTTGTACCAAGCTATAAATGAGTGCAATTTTACTTCCAAGTTAAAGTTGTCCATAAGTTATAGCAATATTAAAGCAAATTTGTATAAGACGAGATTTCTAACTATTGTAAGTAGTTTATGACATAAATCTAAAAAAAGTATAACAATGAGGTCAAATTTTGATTGGATATGATCCAAGCAAATAAATATATTTTTCTCAAAGATGTTAGTTTTTTTTCCGTGTATTTATAATATATAAGAGCATCTACAATGGTAAAACTAAATTAATTATTGTTTACTTTGCCATGTCATTTTTACAGCTACATCATTTTAGAGCTACAATTTATGCAATGGTGAGCTATATAATACAAAAAAATAAAAAAATACATGTAGGTCTCACATGCCAAAAGTATCTAACCATATTTCTTTTACTTTAATGCACATGGAATATTCTATATCTAAAAAATTAACCATGTTTTCATTTTTAATTGTTTCAAGGTAGTAGCTGAAATTGGCTAGGTAGCCGAGTTTGGCTACACCATCCAATAAACAACAACTTGTTTGTAATATTTTTGTATTTGTAAGCTAATCCTTATATGCAACCATTGTAGATACTCTAAGTCAAACAAAAGCAATATGTTAAGAACTTTTTATTTTAAATCATATTTTAAATCTGTGTAAAAATAATAAGATCATAATTGTTAGTACATATAAAATCAAATGTTAGTACATAAGATGAGATTTGTCTCAATGTATAAATTTGACATATCAATTTTTCATAATTTTTCCTAATTAGTAATTAGATATATTAATGATCAAAGTTGTGTATTGCCTAGTGTGCCGGTCAAACTGTTGCAACTAATATGGGACGGAGGTAGTACCATATTAAACAACTTGCCATCAATAAGAATTATTTTTTTCCAGCTTTAGTCACTATTTTTTCAAAAAACTTTGTCACATTTTGGTCCCACGTCGGGCATATGTACCTTACAATTTTCTCTCACCTACATTGTAGAATAAGTACGGGCCTATTCTGTTGAGCTTATTTTCAATTCCGTTCAGTTCAGTTCTAATAAGTTCAGTTCAGTTCAGTTCAGCTCCAATAAGTTCAGTTCAGATCAGTTCAGCTCCAATAAGTTCAGTACAGTTCAACACAGCTCCAATAAGTTCAGTCCAGTTCAGTTTAGCTCCATTCATTATTTAATCATTTTGTTTAATAATATGATTATTATTGATCTTATTTATTTTACTCATTATTATTGTTATTATTGTTATTATTATCATCATTATTGTAATTATTAATTTTTATTTTTATTTTTTTTGTCATATCTCTACTCATTATTATTACTATTATCATTATAGCTGAGCATGGTTTGGATTAGTGCGTGGTTTAACCAAATGTCATGTTAATTTGAGTATTCTAATTTTTAATTGTTTTTTTATTTTACCGAGTAGATATTCACAATTACATCATACAAATAAGCTAAAAAAAGCTACAAGATATCAAAAAATTACAAAGTTGCTAATAATACTGAAGTACTATTTAAGGTACAACATCGTCGTTACGTTGAATATTAAAGATACTTTGCCGGTTTGTGGTAGGGTTGGTTTATAAATATTATATACCAACCCACCACAAATCGTGGTTTAGTTAGAAGCACATACCAACCCATGTTTTAAGCTAATTATTACTATTATTAATAATTATTATTATAATGGTAATATTAATTTACTTCTTAGACATTGTTGTTATTATACCATCATAATCAAGTATCAATATAATAATAATAATAATAGTAATTACTCATTATTAATTATTATTATTATTATTATTATTATTATTATCAGTAATTATTGTTTTTAAAATTAATTTATCATTATTATTATTATTTATAACTATCATTTAATAATATCAAAAGTAAAATTATCATTATTCATTTAATATTATTCTAAATTATTAATTATTTATTATTATTACTTAGAATTATAATTGATTATTATTTAATATTCATAATCATTATTATTTACTTATTATTTATGTATTTATTTCAATTCAATTCAATTTAGTTTAGTTCAGTTCAGTTTAGTTCACTCCAATAAGTTCAGTTCAGTTTAGTTCATCTCCAATAAGTTCAGTTCAGCTCCAATAAGTTCAGTTCAGTTCATTTCAGTTCAATTCATCTCCAATAAATTAGTTCAGTTCAATTCAGCTAGAATCAGACGAAGAGAACATGCCCTACATTGGACTCTTAATTGTTGTCCCTACCCACAAGCCTATGACATCATCTTCCTTCACATTTGTAACTACAATTAATGAGACAAACAAAAAGAAACGAAAAGAGTATAACTTAAATAATTGCATTCTTTTCCTTAAAACTTTAGGGCCCGTTCGGTATCACTGTGGTTTTCTGTTTTTTTGGTTTTTTTTTTAATTTTCAAATTCATATGATATATGTCCTATAATGAATAGAAAGTTAGTCAAATTTATTGAGAACATGATGATTTTGAAAACTGACAACTAAAAAATGAAAACCACTTTTCTGGTTTCGTGTTTTTTGTTTTTACTTTTCAAATAAAGTGAAAACTGAAAACAAAAAACGATAACGAACAGGACCTTATAAAACATCAATTTTATATGATTAGTTAACCTTATAATCAGGCAATAAATGAATTATTTAAATAATTATACATTGATTATCTTGGACAGAAAATATAACCATCTAAAATATGTCATGACCGTGATCATATAATATTAACATAAATTGGTCATTATCGTGAAAACTTTTAGTTAACCAATTATATCATAGTAGAATCTTTAACATAATAATTTTCATGCAAACAAATAAATTAAAATAATTAAGCAATTTATGTTAATATTATATGCAAATAAGGTGATACATACGCATGGCAGATGGCACTATTATTAATATTATTCCAAATTAACGTGGTAAAAATAAGTAATCTGAACTTTAGCTGCAATAGAACTTTTGCTATCATGTATGGGAAGCTGTTGTAACGTATCAAAAGAGGACACGTGGTTCAGTCAAAGACTGCCACGTGGCCCAATAAATTGGTGAGACGTGGCTCATCCTCCCACTGACACTTGGTGGCATACAAAAGGATAACTTGTGACCTCACCAAGCTGAATAAAAAAGCCCAATTATTCCCCAAAGGAAAGAATAATCAGCCCAAATTCCCATAAGAGGAAGAGAATGATTGGTTGAAAGGCTCAAGGCAATGAAACTTTGACAAGTGTCGCCCTCTTATTGCCCAACCAATCACATCCCTCTATTTTAGGGTGCTCCTTTTTATGCACCAACACTATAAATAGTTCCTCAAAATCAGGTAAAAACGGGATCTCACCTACTCTTAAACTTACTCTGTTAAAATACAAACTCAGATTTTATCTCTCTAGAATACTGACTTAAGCATCGAAGAGGGAATCAAACCCAAGCCTTTGGGTTGTTTTCCCCTTTTTTGCAGGTTCGGAAACGAAGCTACATCTCTACACAAGCCTCCCAAATTCATCAACCCTACACCTGTCCATATCCGGACAAACCTCGTTTACGAAAAGTTTCTAAACAACAGAAGCATTATAAAATATTCCACAATCATATCTTGGAAGCTTTGTGCGTGTGATCTTTATTTGCAATCATATGTGGGAAAAATCAGCAAACAAGTACGCATAACAGTTTTGTCGCAAATTATCTTGCAGAGGATCTTAATTTTTTAGATATGCGATGTGAATTGATCGGAGAAATCAACTTTTATTAAATATTTTAGACCGATACTTTTCCCTGTTAAAAAGAACTTTAGTTTTGTTGGCCCAATATGGTTTTGATGATGACAAACTAAAGTAATTAACTAATAAAGATTATGAGTTTTATGTGTGCAAGAATCATTGTAAAAAGTTGTGCCTATAGCATTGAGAATGCTTGTTATGAAAGGTGTGCGAGGTGCATTGTTCCTATGGATAAAGAGAATACTACAATCAAGGTTGAAGTGAAGAGACTTGACTTGAAGATTGAAGTGAAGATATTCAAAGGAACAACTATCCTAACATAAAGGAAGCTTAGAATGCATGAGTTTGTATTTAAGTTCCTAAATGTAAAAAGGGAACGAGATCCGGAAAGGTAAGGAAACTTGAATTATAAAGTTGGAATGAAGGTTCAAAGTCTCGAGTTAAGTTCCTAGGTTTATTGAGTCCAAAAGGTAAAAAGGTTGTGTTGGTTTCTATTAATTAAGTTTACAAGTTCCTTCGTATTTGAACTTGATAGACGGGAACTTGTTGTGTTAGTATAGGAACACGCACAAACACATAAGAACTTGAGTTAAATGTTAAGCAATGTTTCCAAAGTTTGGAAAGGAAATCGGGTTCTGTTCCTATGTTGGGAACAAACGTTGGTACAGTTTGTGAACACAGTTGGGAACACACTTGAAAACGTACGCAAGAATATCTAAGCGCCTAACTAATTTAATTAGGAGTCCTATGTTAGTTTGACTAGATCAACTAATTAAGTGAGTTTGTTAGGAAAGGATTTTGAAATGATTTTCTGTTTTGAAAAGGATAATATCTTATTTTAAAATCTTTATCTTTTTATTGTAAGTAAATCAAAAGATTCTCTTTTATATAAAATATGATTTTCAGTTTTTATTTAAATATTTTAAAAAGATATTTTTTCTTAAATCATTTACTTCCTCCGTAACAAAATAAACGCACCTTTTGCTCTTTTGACACTATTCACAGTTTTAAATTTAATCGCAATTTGTGACTTATACATAAGGGAAAATATAGTCATGTGGGGTCTTGTTGGATTCGTCTCAACTTGTAGTGTTTTTATGATCTAATGTTTATAATTTTTACAAATACATAATTAGAGATATTAATCTTTAAAGTTTTATCTTGGCATGCGTGCCCAAGCTAAATGGTGCATTCTTTTCGTTACGGAGGAAGTATTTAAAAATGGTTTAATTGTTTTTCAAGAAAACACTTCCCACGTTCATTACTACTGGTACACGTTTAATTGAAAAATTAGTGGGAAGTTAAAAGATTTTCTTTTTAAATAAAATCAGAATTTTGATTTTATTTAAAATAAATTAAAAAATATTTTTCCTATAACTATTTAATTTAAATGATTTAATTACTCCCCAAAAAAACAGTAATTAAGTTCAATCTCTCGACTGCTACACGTTTAATAGTTAGTGGTTAGTGGGCTTGATTAATTATTCCCCTAGCCTTAATTATTTAATTAGTGTAATTAATCCCCAAGTATTCACAATCACGTAATGTTTACTGCTTAAGGTTTATCTAAGTACTGGGGCGAGTGGTCAATTATTTCTCAAAAAATATTCTATAAAAATTAATTAATTAATTTAATTAAGTTATGGATATCATGGGGTTAGTGGGTTAATTAGTGTTAAGTTATTTCATGACTACTTATGTTATAAATAGGTGCCTAATCTAATGTTTAATGTGTCGGACTTTAAACAGTCCCTCCATATAGATAGTCGAATTTCAGTAGTCCTTCCATAGTGTGTCTGACTTTGGTTTTAATTGAGTTTAACTAAGACAGAGTCAATACCGTCATTTCTTCAATATACGCTTGTGTTCCTTACGTATTTCCTACTTATTCCCTTATTGTCTTTATCATTTGTAATCTTGGTTTTTGGGGTAATGGGATTTTGAGTGAAATCCTATATTGAGAAAATCTTTGAGTAAAGCAAGCGAAAGGGAAGAAACTTGAGTAAGTTTCCTTGTAAGTGTGAGGCTTTGAGTGAAGCAAGAGAAAGATAAAGAGAAAGGAACTTCAAGTAAAGTTCGAGAGGAACAACAGTTAGTGGGAACTGAACTCAAGTTGTGGCCCGAGAGAGAAAGTAATAGGTTTGTAAATAGAGTCGTTTGGCCTATTATAGTGGAAAATATTGAGTCAAAATCCCTTGTGGTCGAGGTCGTTTCTTCCTATGGGGCCTAAAATCTATTGTGTAAATCTCTTGTTCCTTTTGTTATCTTACAATTCCGCAAAAAGTAACGTTTATTTCTCACACTATAATTTACCCCCCTTCTTATAGTGTTCCCTTAAAAGTCAACAAGTTCATATGGCAATTTACTTACCAAATACGAATATTCAAGGATTTTTTCCAATTATAACGAAGCTACAGAAAATCGACACCTCAGTAGGTATTACCAATCAGTGACGGAGTCAGAAATTTGAATTTGGGGATACAATTACATGGCCAATTTAGCTTAAAATTACAAAATTAACGTCAGTTATAATAATCTTTTTGCCGATAGTATTAAAAATAATGGCCTTTTTAACTAATTTTCAAAATAGTCCACGATGTAAAATACAAATTTGTTGGTTGGGTAATTTTTTGGTGATTAGTCAATTGTTAATTTTTTTAAGACAAAAGATAAGAAACGTCCCGGGTGTTGGATAAGGTAGTTATAAGTGAAAATTTAAATCAACATAAACAATAACTACACTATCCTATCCGTGATTTTTGGCATATATTCCAAAATTAATATCATTTAAAAAAAATTGAATGTTGGTGACTAGTATTCGTTAGAAAGATTCATTTTTAATGGAAATTGATACTTAGTAGAAGGATTTTTATGAAGTATTATAAGTCTTATAATTATGTGAATGATATAAGTTTAGATGAGAAAAAATAATTGAAGGACATTAAAAAAGAAGGAAAATAAAAGAAAATTCAAGGAACAAGATTTTCTATAGATAATTCAAGGGGTTAAAAAAATGCCAAATTGTTTACAGATGGATTCAAACACTATAACTAATACACACCAAAGGTTTTGATGTCTTGTCGCTGACCACCAAAGCAACTAAGCAAAGAATTATTACTACAAGTTAAGTTATGCATTTGCTGTTTTACTTCTATAATTTATTTACATAATCAATGGGGATACAATTTAACCCCATACACCCCTCTGGCTCCGCCAGTGTTACCAATGACTACCACATCTTACTTTGCTTCAGAGGCGGACACGTGTGCTTATTTTTTTTACTTTATTATATTATACTTCCTCTGTTTCTAAATAAGTGACACACTTCTTAATTTCACCTTTGCCAATTCATTATTTGAACCATTAATATCTACAATTATCCATAAGTAAAAATTATACAAAGTTGATATTAAAAAAATTCACATTGAGACGAATCTAACAAGATCTCACATGACTATGTTTTTACTAAAATGTAAATCACTAAATCTAATGAAAATCTAAACTGTGAATAGTAAACACTATTCAAATGTGTCACTTATTTAGAAACGGAGGAAGTATATAGATATAGATGGGGCAAATCAAGTTATATTCAGGTTGCAAATTTCAACCTTAACCTAACCCGTTTAATTAACAGATCAGGTCGCGTAAACCCATTTAGATAATCAGGTCGAAAAACTTAACCCAAACCCACTTATTTCAGGTCAGGTTCGGGTCGGGATAGCAGGTCGGATTAGCTTTTGCCACCCCTTGTTGAAACACGCGGATATGGAGAAATGAAAAAACTCATATGGATCCTGTGCATACTAATTAGTGTGCACCCTGATCCATATCACGTGAGTTGTAATTATTACAACTTTCACTTACTCTATGTGAAATATAGTGTATCTATGTATGTTATATTGTATCTATATATAATATAGTATATGCATTTTCTGTTCTATCTTACGTAATATTTTCAATCCTTCACTCACTTACTCTACGTAATGATTACAACTTTCTTTAACAGCCCGACCTTTTTGAGCTATTAGTCTTAACATTATAAGATCATAAACGACAATTAACGTCTATACCACAAGTAATTAATTACAACTTGCTTAACTCGCAGCAGAAACAATCCTTAGATACAATGCTGCTTATTAACATAATAACTCTCAATTAACATCCAAGTCATAATAAACCAACCATAATTTTGGCACAAACTCACATCGGAAATAGACCTCAAATGCAATATTGCTCCCACTTAAATCCGAGATCAATATAATATAAGCAACATTCCACTAAATAAGTAATTACATCCTCTATTCACAATATACGTTCTGAGAAGAATCTTGCTTCCGAACTTCCAATGGTCGCTCTCAACACTGTAAAACCACTAACAAGGGAAATCTGTCCCCACCAGGACAGGTTCCAATAACAAAATCAGCAAAAGCTGAGCACACATTGTCCAACCTAAAATTTATTTTAGGTGGCTTTATATTTCGAAGATAGTTTACATTTAACTTAAGGAACGAGCTCCAATATAACAATGAATTTACAAAACACAACGTAAGGATTTTAGGGTTAACTTAATAAACAGTCTGTACTATACCTTGGTGTAAATTCTAAGCCAAAACTCTTTTCTGAAAGACAAGGATATATTATAGACAAACTCGTTATATTCTCATATTCAATATACTTCCAAAATACAACGAGGGTTCTAACAATCATTTAGAAATATCTCAACATCTAAAATAACATAAAGGTTCTTATATAAGTTTTCGAAATCTTTATGAAGTAGAATTATAGAATAGGACACACCTCGTAAAGTCATAATACATTATACTACTTTCTCATTCCTATCGTCTCAGAATCATTCTCTTATATTGAATCACTTAGCTCAAATGAAGGTGCGTACAAGCATATAATATAATTTCATGTATGCATATATCATAGAACATATCCAAAAGCTTATCATGGATTGTTGCTCATACTCTGAAACTCGCCAATTCTGAGATAAGAGGCCTTCCTACTTCCAACGCTTATAACCTTACTATAAGTGTCGTCCTTTGAAAATATACGAGGACTAAAAATACTTTTACTCCTATTCGATAATCATAAATGCCCCAACGTAATCCAAACGAGTCATGTATAGGTCCTTGACACATTTTATCTCTTAGATTCAACATATTTTCAATACACAGTAAGGGTTCCAAACCGTCACTTAGGAAAAGCTCCTTTATCGAAAAGTAACACTAAGGTTTATAATGAGTTATTTACTCATACTCCGACATCTATCAATACTTAAGTAATAGTAGGACTTTTTAGTCCAAGATATACATATAACATGAAAGCCATTATTTCAAACACATATAACGCTAATATACACACCTTTACATAATGGTTTGACATAATTTAAAACAAGTCCTTGTAGTCTTCTACAACTCGTACAACATCAAGATTTTTTAACACAACTATACAGTTATTGTTGTTGATTCTCAAATAAATTTCGAAAGAGAATATCTTCGTGAATTCTTTTGTACATACAGTTTAATAAGTATACTCATTTGTAACGTATGTCGCAAAGTTATTCCTTTCCAACATAATCATAACGGGAAATTAAACACTAAATACATTAAAGGATTTTCATAAATTTTCTGAAAGACAACTTCATTACATAATCCTTCTCAACATAATCCAAATCAGCAAACTTATATAAGTAAGCAAATATCTTTAAACAATATGGATTAAAGAATGCGAATATAGAGAGGGACTACGCCACTGCTCTATACACATTGGGGTCGTCACCAACTACGTATTGCTTGCAAGACTTACAGGACATGTCCCAATACAATTCCCACAAAGAGAATGTACACATATATACATACTTATACACACACAGTTCTTTTCCCGGGGTAAAATCAGTTCAAACATATTCAAACCCAAATTAGTCAATTTCAAAGTTTTCATTCTTTTAAACAACTCAACCAAGTTTTTCCAAAACTCTTAAAATAAACCCGGAAACCAAGGGTAGGAGATAACTCCTCACTTTAAAGACAAAATCTCATTTCTAAAGTATTATATATATATATGTCCATCTTCCTTTTATGAAATTACTTTGAGAAAATTGGTGGTAGAAAATTTAGCTCATGCATTAGTCGTGAAATAGTTAATTTTGAAAACGTTCATTTTGAGCAAACTTGTTGTATGGAATTGGTTTAACAAACTACCCTTTCGTGTGAGAGAGTTACCGATCTTGAGTGGGTTTGTAGCCACATATAACAAAAGGTTCCATAATCAAAATTCCAAAATGAAAACGAATTCCGTAATCCAAAATTGTAATATTCCATAGACTGAACACACAATCATAATACTCAAATAATTTTCATAATATGATTTATCCGAGGTTTATAAATTATAATGTTAGCTAACTTTCCTATTAGAAGTATGTACATGAACTTTAATTCCAACTTCCTAGTAATCCATAAATAGGCTCCAAAGTTCCTACAATACAATTTTCAGTTATAACTGAATTCATTCCGTAAGATTTACTTTCGTTTCATAAGATATCACCTCCGCCTTTCCTAGCATAATGCCGATATTCACTACCCACTCCATTTACAATTCATAACTCCTTTTTCCATTCATATTTCACAACCCTGCCCATTTATACTTTGCAACTTCTTATGAAATCAATGTATACATAATAATTCGATCGTTTGCTGGCCCATGGTTACTCCTTTGCCTAACCTTTAGTAATTACACTCAAGCTCAATTTTACGTCTTCCTGACAGGCTAGTCGTATCACCTAATCAAAGATAAATCCTAAATTCCTCTAACAACAATAGTCAAGGGAAGTAGGGTCGAATCCATAAAGAGACAGAGTTTCTAAGTTAATATTCAGCTAAACAGCTACTTCAGACAAGATCAGATAAGAATCAGCTGAACTACTATTTAGAATAAAGAAAACAATATAAAGATGAGGATTAAACTATGAAATAAAGGTCTAGGGAATTAGTTCGGTCCACCATGCTTATACCAATCAATGGATCAACACAACTATCAAAGCTTAGGTCAAGAATTGAAAGATTAGAGCATGTGTTAAGCTATGGCTAAGACTTAACGCCCATAATTCAACATATGCCGCATGTTCACTAACATAATCAGAATTACTGATGTGTACTAGGCCTCTAAAAGTAAGACGAATCTGTGTGAATAATTATACTGCGCAATAACATTAATTACTCAATAAGAACAAATCACACCATAACAATCTAATCAAGCCCTAGAAACTGATAGCAATTCAAAAGTAATTCATGGTATAAACATGACTTTCCTCCGTAAATCCCTAGAAATAAGACTACTCACTCATAATCGAATCAACAACAAAAAATCTAATATGAAACCCTAACAATTGCATCATAAATGAATGAAATATTAAACTAAGCAATCAAGAAATAATTAAAGAGATTAAAGGAGAAGAATAGTACAAATTGACAGAAAGCAATAACCTTTATTGAAAGAAATCTGAGGTTCAATCTCCTCTTGAATTAATCTAAGTGTTTAAACTAATAAAACTCTCTAAAACTAAACTAATGAACAATGAAATATAATAGAATAAAAAAAAGTCTCTAAAATAAAAGAGTTTATCTATTTATAATAGCCCCTAAAACTAATTAAAAACGAAAATTCGGATCCGCGAGCCCGGTACCCGATCGGGCAAAGGGCCACCCGATGGGGTTGTTACAAAAATTGGGCCAACCTAAGTTTTCATCTCACGCAAGCATCAAATGGGAGGATGGGCCTCCACCCGATGGGATCAGGCCTTCAGCGCCCGATCGGGTCGTAGCACAACGGAGCTCAGCATCTCTCCCTTCCTTTGTAACGCAGCAGCAGCAAATTAGCAAACTTGGGCCTGCCCGATCGGGTTGATGGTGATAAAGCCAACTCCTTTCTTCCCAAGATAGCACAAACACTTTGCGTCTCTCACCCGATCGGGTCGGGCAAGGGCTACCTGATCGGGCCCACAACCTTACCACCCGATCACATAATTCTTCGCCCGATCGGGCCATATTCTGTCCGATCATTTTTCGGCTTGGACAATCAATTCTTCACGTTTAGAGGTCTCGAGACCTCGTAAACCATCTATAAAGCTCGTAACCATTTCTACATGCCTCGTAATAACTCGCAAAGCAGTGGTTGCTTCAAAATAGCTCGAAATTAAGGACAAAACTCCCTAAAGACTGCAATTCAACACTAAAACACAAAACCACGACTATATACGATAATTAGTATACAATAGCTCCGAAGAGCTCCAATGACGCACGATTTAGCTCATAAATAAGGAGAAAAACTCTATATTAATACATGATATCAAACTCCCCCAAGCTAAACCTTTGCTTGTCCTTAAGCAAATAGAACATGAACATGGAATAAATTGTCTCACCCCATAGATAAAACATTCAAAGCTCAAAAACGTTTTCAAGACTAAGAATCGTTCAAGCAAGCAAAATTCAAGTTTAGCTATTCAAATCCATCCAACCACCAATCATCCAAGCAAACCATAAAATTCAACTCATCTACAAGGCATACAAATCCTGAAAAGGCTCTCACAAAGGTGTCACTACTCTCAATTTTATGTCCGAACACTCACCAAACCAACCATAAATGGCCTTCCCACTCAAACTCTCATAATTGACGCTCATCCTAGCCAAGTTTGACTCAATTAGCAGACATACTCTTTAACTTTGACAAACTGACTCAAAATCAATCCAATAAACAATGCAGCCACGAGCTCAAGAGGACTTTATAGGGTTGTAATGGGGCTTAGGCAAGAGGTAGGGTATATTTTTAGGAAATATGGTGGAAAAACCAAGAATGGGGGAGCAAAATATCACTGAAACCAAGCCGGAGATGGCCGAAATAACTCCCAACCACACCATATAACCACAAAATACACCTCAACTCTTATAAATCGATGAAAACTCACAACAAACCCAATTTTCAAGCAAATTAGCATATATATATATAAGCGTAAGCAAGCATTGCAGGCCGCCACGTGGCGCTATCCCCTTCTTCAATTACATTTTATCCATGTTATTGTCATAAGAAAAAATTATAAATGTTGTCAATATGGAGTTTCGAACCCACGACCTTCGCATATGAAACAAAGAGTTTTAACCATTGTGCTACCACACTCTTCATACTTTATCTTATCACAAATAAGAATATTATTATGTGGTTTAAAAGACAATCAAGAAAGAAAAAATAATTATAAAATGTTGCCTATATGGAGTTTCGAACCCATGACCTTCGCATATGAAACAAAGAGTTTTAACCATTACGCTACCACACTCTTAATACTCTCTTATCACAAATAAAAATATTATTATGGGGTTTTAATGACAATCAAGAAAGAAAAATTATACTAAATGTTATCAATATGGAGTTTCAAACCCATGACCTCCGCACGTAAAATAAAGAGTTTTAATCACTACTTCACTACACTCTTAATGCTTTTTCTTATTACAAATAAACATATTATTATGGGGTTTAAATGACAATCAAAATTCATTTCTAATCAAATGCATAATATAGATGAGATGAATTATTTCATTTTCTTAGTCTTCATTTCGTTTTACCTTAATCTAACTTTGGGAAAAAGTAAAGAGATTTCTTTCATCACAATCTTTTATCATCCTTTTAAATTGGTTATAAAATTATACCCTTAAATTTTTATTTTTTAAAATAAAAAAATTATCATATATTATTTTAACTCAATTAATATAAAAAAAGGATCTGGGGCATCGCCGGGGCCACAAACTAGTTTTTCTTTATAAACAACGTGAATGAAGGAGCTTTGAACTCCTTTGAACTTTTATTTCTTTTTCTTTCATTTTTTCGAACCAATCATTCACGCAATCTAACTTTGCCTTTTCATTTCTTTTTCTTACACCCAAACCAGATCAAATACACTTTAATTCCCAAAAACCAAATCAAACCATAAAACCAATCTCATAACTCAACCCAAAAAACGCTCCCCCAAGCGAGGCTTGGAAAAATTATCGAAATAAAGGCCATGGGCTCATAATAAGGGTTTTAGTAACACGAAACAGGTCATTAGGCCCAGCAGGGCTACGGAGGATAAAAGTATATCAAAAAATTAACTTCGAGGCTCAAGAATCAGACAAAAGAATGCCTCTATCACATCAAATGCTACAAGTCATCGAATATCAGACAAGTACGAAGTCAAAGTCAAGATCAATCAACTAATGAGGAACTAACACACAAAAACAGATTGGATAATCATATGAATCCAATAGGATACGAAGAGGCCTCACAGTCTAACCAATTCAGGCATGCATCACAAAGTAGTGTATAATAATCAAAACTCGCTCGAAATAATATCAATCAAACATCAAATCATAGCCTCAAGATCACAAATGCCCAGCTATCCAGAAAACAGAGTCAAATCAATTTCAATTAGAGCACAACAAGGGGCACAGGGAGGCAACTAAACCAGTCATGGGAACCACATCTTTTGATTTTTTCATTATTTTCCGAAAGCAATAAATCTATCCTAAAAAGCAGTAAAAGAGATAAAGAATACAAATAGAAATCCTCCCCCAAGCTGAAATTGGCAGTATCCTCAATGCCAAAAGATAAACAAAGGACGATGCTAAGAGGAAAAATATCATTAGTGTTCTCTCACTCACTCTCACTAATAAAAAATAAAAACAAAAAGAAAAAGGAATAAGGGGAAATTACGGGTTGCCTCCCGCACAGTGCTGGTTTATAAAGGTCCCGCTCGACCATAATACCTCCATGTCTCAGATTGGAGAGGCTTGGCGGTGAGTGTCACCCTCATCAAACATCTTCCTTCTCCAAATGTTCTTGATCAGACCTCCAGACTGTGAAGTAACCTTAGGTGCATTTTGAACCTTCTCTACACCTACCTCATCCAAAGTCTCAGCCCTGCAATAAGATTGTTCAAGAGGTGCCTTAACATCATTGGTTAGTTTAAAAATCACTTTATCATCACCAACACTCAGAGTTAAAGACCCAGACTTAACATTAATAATAGCACATGTAGTACACAAAAACGATCTACCCAGAATAATGGGAATCTGGGCATCCTCATCCATATCAAGTACCACAAAATCAACAGGGATGTAGAATTTCCCGATCCTAACAGGAACGTCCTCTAAAACACCTAGGGGGTATTTTATAGAATGAACAGCCATTTGTAGAGTGATTTGTGTGCATTTAAGTGCATCCATATTCAGTTTCTTATAAACAGATAAAGGTATAACAGAAACAGAAGCACCTAAATCACACAAAGTTTTATCAATAAAAATAGGTCCAAGATGGCAGGGAATAGAAAAACTACCAAGATATTTTAACTTAGGTGGGGTTTTATTCTGAATGAAAGTACTACACTCTTAAAAAGAGCTACACGTTCTACCCCACCAAAGTCTCTTTTCTTAGTGATCATGTCTTTCAGGAATTTGGCATACACAGGGACTTGAGTTATTAAATCAGTGAATGGGATTGTTACCTCAAGGTTCTTGACCATAGTCAAGAACTTACCAAATTGCTGATCGACATGTGATTGCTGCATCCTGTGAGGAAAAGGTAGCCTTGGTGTAGTTGTACTTCAATTGCAAATTATCCCGCTCGGCGAATGTACGTTCGAGCATCTCCTTGTGGGCCTTCAGCTTCCCTTCGAGCTGAGCCACCTCTGACGCTGACGCTTCCAACTTCTTTTCAGCTACCCTTAGCTGATTGGAGACCTCCTCTTTGTTGTTAAGGAGGCTGGTCCTTTCGCTGTTAAATGCCGCAAGGTTGTCGGCATTCAACCGCTTCGCCTGCTCGAGTTCAATATCGAGGGCCACGACCTTTCGAGAGGCCTCCAATAGCTCCTACTTGCACTGGGCAAGCTCATCAGCCAGCTTAGTCGCATCTTGGCTCTCCTTCTCAGTGAGGCAGGCCATTCGAATAGTCATCTTCCATAAAGAGATGTTGTGTTATTAAGACTGACAAAAAAGGATAAAGTGACATGAAGGCAAAATTGGAATGAAAACTCACCTGTAACCAGCACTCGTTGAGTGCTTCGACTTCCTTCTCGATCCCACCCTTCGAGACATCTTCCATGTCTCGTGGCATTAGCAGTGCCTCTCGAACTCTTTGATAGCGAGCTCGAAGGGCCCTCATACTGGCTTTATCTATGCTAACGACACCAAACTGGCCCTCAGCATCGTGAGACCAGGAAGACTTGGTCTTCTTCACCAAAGGTTCATCAACGTTCTGTTCGTCGACGGGGTCTGAGCTCGAACCCAAGTGGAAGCTCATGCCAGGAAATAGGGGGTCGAGCTCAGGGGAGGAAGGTGCCTTCCTCTTCGACCCGGCGCTGCCGGGGACTTCGTCCTCCGTCAGAGGCTTGTCGGGTTTTGTTGGAGTAGGCAAAGACTTAGGAGGAGTCGATTTTGCCTTTGGCTTGTGTTTTGGATTCTGCATAAGCAAGAAAAGAGACAAGTTAGAAACATCAACGCCAAAAACCAAACAAAAAGGTAGGGTCATCGAACTTACTGCGGGTGGCTTGGGAACTTTAAGTTCCCCCTTCTGGATCGACAGCCTAGCCACGGCTGCCATACCTCCCTTTGCTGTATTCTTCTTCATCTCATCGTCGAGATTATTATACGCAAGCACTGCAAAGGCAAAATGATGAGTTATAAAACAGAAGATTACTTAAAAAAGAAAAAGCAGATAAAGAGTAATCAACCCTTACGTTGGTCATATGCTGGGGACACACCAAAAGCTGACAAAAAGTGCTCGTTAGCCAGGTCCTTGTGGTTGGGCAGCCAATATATTGTCTTGTACCTTTGCTTACCATCAACGTGATATCCCGTGCCTGACAATGAATGGCTCTAATGGCCTCTTCAGCGTCCATTTCGGGCACATTAAGGTTCATACCGAAGTTAGGAGGGTTATCGGACAAAGTTGCAGGCACATCCCATGGCCTGTCCCCTCGAAACACAAAGAGAAATTCCCCTCGAAACAGAGCCTTGTTGGTAGGCATATCAGTTGCAACCTTATAGGACTTTTCGTCTCTTAGCCCATCCTTTATCATGATGAGATGTCGAGCTTGGAAGGAATACCAACCAGGCCCATTGTGACACTCAGATACCTCATTCAGTCTGAACATGTTGCGCCAAAGGCGCAACGAGGGTTGCACTCCCAACATACGACATAAACAAATAAAAGATATAATCGCCCCTACCGAGTTGGGCATAAGTTTACACAAGGCTATGTTGTATGCCTCTAAAATCTCTTTAAAGAGCGGGTGCAAGGGAAAACGCAAACCCAACTCAAAATAGGCCTTATATACACCGATGCACCCAGGGGGTGGCACCATTATCAGGTCGGTGACCTGGGGAGGGTAAAATACATAGGGGATTGAACTTGTACTTACCAGCAGATTGAGTGAGGGGATTGATCTACGCCAGTCGTATATTTTGAAAGAAAGATTGTCGTTTTGTGAACAATAGCCAAGGTTGATTTTCAAGTGATAAAAGGATTTGAAATGAAATATTTTTAACGGGATGAAGTAAGAGTCACGAGTTTCCCGCTCATTTTGGATATTTTCTTTGTTTTCTATTTCTTCTGTTATTTCCAGGTGCTTTGTCGAAAGCTGGGAATTGTATTGGGAGCTCGTGATGTTGAAAGCTTCCATTTATAGAGTTATAGAATAAAGTTCAAGTTGTAGCTCAAGGCTTAAGATAAGATAGTTCGTATAAGATATCATTGTTTTATTGTATTGTTCTGGAAACTTGAGTTAGAAAGATTGTGTAACCCGAGATTGAGAATAAATGATATTGTTTTGTAGGCCCATAACCCCAGGGCCCAGGAAAATCCTGAAAATTATATTTTTTGGTTCACAACTTCACTAATAAATAAAATACATAATTATATAAATTATATAAATTTTCACACTTTATATAATGTAAAAAAATAATCGAAAAGTTTAATTAAAAATTAGTTACAAAGATACTAACAATATCATTATTTAAACACTAGAAAAACTAAAACAAAAGAAGAGAGGATGAGGAAGAGAAATATAATCGACGCCATGGAGGAGGAGGACGATGCAATTGAGTCCCCACAAGCAAGACAGTTGGGCCGCACGTGGTCTACCAAGAGGAGGGGGATGTCCTCTAGGAAGGAGCCGGGAGAAAATATAGGGTTTGCTCTTTTAGGAAAAGTGAGAGATTTTATATGCAGCTCCCTTGTCTATTAATTTAGTGGTAGGAAGTCAGGTAGACTAAAAATAAATATTTAAAGGAACTGGCTTTGATATCAATAACTTGAGCCTCTGAAAAACATAAAGGATTGACATACTATCAAAATAATAAGATGAGCTCTTCAAATCTTTCGAAATTTCAATTAATAAAACCACTTCCTAAAATGTGGTCCATATGATTTTTCCATCATATTTTTTCTGTTATGTAAGACCTACTCAAGTAATTAAGGTATTGACTTAATTGTAGAAGAGATTGTTGCTTAGAAGTGATTTAGCTAGAGAATCATATATGGCAAGTAAATCTAAGGGCTTGTTCTGTTTAACCTTTTTGCAATCTTTATATGAAAAAATAATTTAAGATAAGGAAAAACAATGAAAATTAAGGTTTAATCCTCTCATAAGTAAGTTCAGATACATTCAAACAAATACTAATAGGTTTAGTATAGTTTAGATAATTGTTATTGTATTCAATAAAACAAACACTAAGGGTGTGTTCTATTCGTGTCAATCGAGTTGAATTGAACTGATTGAAGCTAAACTGAACAAAAAAAATAGAAATATGTGAGAGTAATAATATTGTCAAGAGTTGAAATGAAATGAATTGAAATTAAGTTCAAAAGAAGAGGCCCTAAGGGTCCGTTCTTTTAAACTTATTTACGTTCCTTATAAGTTCTGAAAAGTTCACTTAAGTTCTAATAAGGTCGAATAAGGTCTAATAAGGTCTAAAAAGGTCGAATAAAGTCTAATAAGGTCGAATAAGATCGAATAAGGTCTAATATGGTCTAATAAAGTTGAATAAGGTCTAATAAGGTTCTTATATATTTTTTTATACTTTAATATTATTATTATCATCATTATTTTTTGACAACATTATTATTATTATTATTATTATTATTATTATTATTATTATTATTATTATTATTATTTATGATCGTTATTAGGAAAAATTGTTAGGAATAAGTCAACCTTTGCGTTGATCGCTTTTAACAAGTCTACATTCGTTTATTACAGTAACAAGTAAACCTTGTACATGGTTTTGCTTTTAACAAGTTTTAACTGGCTATCACCTCTTATTAACCTTTTGAACAGGTTAGAGTGACACATGTCACTCCATTGTTAAAAGTTTTAAATTTTAAAATATAAATTTCTAAAAATAAAAAACAAAACAAAACAAAGCCCCCCGTCACCCCACCCCAAAAATCAGTCCCTCACGCCCACCTCTACGACATCTCCGAAATCCGGTCCGCCACCAACAATTTCCTCTCCAAAAACTTCTCCACCTCTCCACGGTGTTGGCAATGCAGTTTATACGGCAAATATGTTATCATTTTCCAGAGAAAATCTCACCATCTCTTACGCCCATCTGTAAGTCTAACCACATCGTTATTGTTAACCTTCTTGGCCCTTCCATCTTTGGGGATTATGTTTACCTCGTTTACGGTTTCATCCATGGTGCTAATCTTTTCGATTTGCTTCACAATAAGAACAACCCAGATTTCACTGTTCTTAGCTCTTGGATGTCGAGGATGCAGATTGCTACTGATTTAGCTAATGGGCTTGATTATATTCATAATAATAATGGGTTGGATGTTAAATTCGTTCATAATCATATCAAATCTAGTGCAGTTGTTGGTAGAAGGCTTTCCTATGTTTTATTCATTAATCATAATCTCAAGAGTAGTGATTAAGGGAAATTTACACTCTAAGTTAATGGAGATGAAATGAGATGAAATGGAGATGAATTGGGCACTGGGGTAAGGTGGTGGTGTTGGTCGGTGGGCAAAGAAACATAAAAAGAGAGGGAAGAACATAGTTGGGTTGGGTGGTGTTAGTGGTGGTTGTGCCAAGAAAACAGGAAGAGGGTGGTGGTATGGAGGGGAAGGAAGAGGAGAGAGAAAGAGAAAAGGGAGAGGAGAGATATATATGAAATCAAGAACAATTAATTATTTTAAATTAATTAGAATCAGACACGTGGACATGTGGCTTAAACTAACAAATTGACACTAGGTAACTGGTTAAAAAAATTGTTAAAAGCAAAACCATGTACTCCCTCCGTTTCTTTTTGTTTGTCTCATTTATTGTAGCTCCAAACGCTAAGGAGACTGATGTCATATGCATGTGGGTGGGGACAACAATTAAAAAGTTCACTTATTTTATAGTAAATTGGTGATTAAAGTAGGTAAGAGAAGATTATAAGGTACATGTGGGACCAAAAAGTGATAAAGTAGAGGTAAATGGGTAATATAGATTTTCCATATAAGGAAAGATGAAAAAGTAGGACAAACAAAAAGAAACGGACAAAAACGGAAAGTAGGACAAACAAAAAGAAACGGAGGGAGTACAAGGTTTACTTGTTACTGGAATAAACGAATGTAGACTTGTTAAAAGTGGTCAACGCAAAGGTTAACTTATTTTTGACAATTTTTTCTTATCATTATTATTATTTATTATCTAATATTTATTATTAATATTTTCATTTGGAGGTAAACAACAATTAGGCTAGGTCCATTACTCTCTCTCCTGACATTCTCTATCAAGCGATTGAAGAAAGAGATGAAAATGAGGATTAATCTTGAAGCTTCTATGGACTGTCGTTTGTATAATATTCTTATGAACATTAAACTATTGTAGTTGGTGATTGTTCTTGAATCAGTTGATATGCATCTTGTAAGTTTGCCTCCATAGAAATTTATAAATAATAATAACAATAACAACAATGACTTATACACCAATAAAAAGAATTATAGTAATATAATAGCAATAATATAATAATCTGAATAATACTACTTCCCCCGTCACAAAATTATTGCAACAAATGAATATTTTATACCTCACAAATAATACTCAATTGTTGTAATAATTTTGTTACGGAGGAAGTAATAATAATATAATAACATTAATAGTATTGGCTATCAAAAAAAAACATTAATAGTATTAATGACAATAAAAAATAAAAAGATAATAAGAAAAACAATAGTAATAATAATAATTATAGTAAAGATAAGAGTGTAATAATTATAATGGTAACAATATAAATAATGATGATGTAATAATAATAATAATAATAATAATAATAATAATAATAATAATAATAATAATAATAATAATAATAATAATAAGGTTTCAAATTAGGTCTAATGAAGTCTAATATGTTCGAATAAATTTAGATAAATAAAAATAAGTTGAAGAACAGACCCTAAGTAATCATAGTTGCTAGTAGGGATGGCAATGGGTCGGATCCTTGTAGGGTCATTTAGGACCCAGATGCAGATCCATTTTTCAAACAAGGACCCGGACCCTACCCGAACCACTAGGTAATAAAAATGAGGACCCAGATCCAGATCCATACGGGTCCTACGGAGCCGGGTCCAAAACGGGTACAAATGGATCTTTATCTATTTGTTTCAAATAAACCTAATTTTCATAATAATTAAAGATTTCAATAACGAAAACAACGTCATTTCGCTTCTCCAATTATTGTTGACGTTCAAAAATTTAAGCTTAATACAACAAAAATCCAACTAAACATTAAAAGTTAAAGACAAATAAACAACAAAGTTTAATAACATTACAAAATATTACAACATAAATTTAAATTTGTTTATGTTAAAAGTAAATTAAAATAAAAACGGATAAACGGATTCGGATCTGGGTAATACTGTAGGACCCCGTCCAAATCCGTTTTTTGGAAATAGGACCCGGATCCTACCCAGATTTGATGGGTCCTAATTTTGAGGACCCAAATTTGCTCACAACAAATACAAATCCGTGGATCCGGGTCGGATCCATTACTCATAGCCATTCCTAGTTGCTAGTGTAAACTTAGGCTAAAAACGGAGTACACAGTCAGGATGATGTGGAATGCGAGAATTGTAAGCTACGATAACCATCTTTAATCATCCCTTTTCACCTAAAAAGACGTTTATGCCCAAATAACGGTTCAGCTGGTACACGAACACGAGCAGTCAACATAAATAGCCGTTAACTAAAACAGTATTACGTTCTGGAAAGTCGTTATAAAGGCCACCCATCTCCTCTGTCATCGCACCCCACGAAAAAGAATTATCTTTTGCAAACAATAGCATCATCGTACACTCTCAGTCTCAGATATGGCTACATCAACTTTCTCTTTCCTCTTTGTCCTCTCACTCTCCTTGCTTTCAGGTACATTTTCTTTTTCATCTATAATCATTGTTTTCAGTTACTCTTCTCTAGTTAATTGGCGGCCACACTTTATTGTATTAATCTAAAGGATATTTTATTTCTATGTACATTTGCAAACAATATCTGGGTTTATTGTGACTTTGTGATCTGGTTAGGAATTTTACAAGTTACCATCGATTATATGTGTACATTAACTCACTTGCTTATTTTTCAATTGCTTCATTTTCTTTCTAATCCTTGCTTATTTAAGATATACAGTATACTATTCGTCTAAAAAATTAAAGTGTTTGGGGGTGATTACGTCTAACAGCTAATGCAGTTCAATCAAGTTTAAATACAAAATAAAATCAGGTTAAAGGGATCTAATTTTATTTAATCAGTTACTGCCTCTGTTTTTATTTAATAGAAACATTATAATGACTAAAGTTAAAACGTTCCTATTAAATAAAAACGGAGGGAGTAGCTTGGATGAATTTAGTTAAGAGAACGCACCCTTAATTGTCACATTGATAAGCTTTCCTTCGAAAATTAGTAGATCTCTAGCATCCTTGAAAAGAGGGACAACGGGACAATAAAGATGAATGAATGAAGTAGCATGCTCAAATCGTTTGCTTAATAAATTATGTTTACTTGGTGATCAGGTGCTATATTTGCAGTGGCTAATGTGCAGGTAAACTCTTCTACGAAGTAACTTTTTTATATCAAATATCTAACACATCTGAATCAAGGATTAATGTAACCCATTTGGGGCTATTAGATCTGACATTGGGGTGGGTGTATGAAACAGGAAACATGGTGCGTAGCAAAGCCATCATCAGATCAGGCAACATTATTAGCAAATATAAACTATGCTTGTTCTCAAGTGGATTGCAGAGTAATGCAAAGAGGGTGTCCATGCTTCTTTCCTGATAATCTAATGAATCACGCTTCCATTGCCATGAATCTGTATTATAGAGCTAAGGGTTGCCAAAAATGGAACTGTGATTTCAGAGGTTCTGGACTCATTGTTATTACTAATCCTAGTAAGTTCTACCTTGTTTATCTTTTTTCTTTATTTGGAACTTATATATTGGTTATTTTTGTTATGTTTAACTCTTCTTTTTTGCTGTATTTGCAGGTTATGACAATTGTCTCTATGTGTAGGAAAGTGGAAGATCTATGATCTGTAGATTACAGTATTTAAGTTTAGGTTATTTTACCGATTTTGGTAACGAGACTCGATGCTATTGACACAAACCCATGATATTTAAAAAATATATATATATTCATCTCTCTCTGAACATCTTAAGAATTCAATTGCTTCATGAAGAATTAGGTTATATCCAATTTTATATTATGTGCTTCTCAATTCAATTGTGCTAATGTTAAGAATTAGGTTTCATAAGCACCTAATGCTTCTCCCCTCAAATAAAAAAAAAAGCACATAATGCTTCTATTCATTCTATAATTATTGTGACCACATCATTTCTTATAGAAAAGGTTTCACATATATGTTAAATTCTTTTTATACTAATTGCTACAAAAATCAACGCCAATTAGAAAAGTTTGTTTGTACCAAGTAGTACATGGTATAATGCCAAGACCTCTGTCTCATAAATCATAATCTTAAGTTTCTAATATCAAAACCCATTAGAGATAATTGACTATAAGGATTCATTACCTTCTTCTGCCCCTCGCTCTGAACATCCATATATGCTAATTTGGATGGGTTTAACCTACTCAATGTTTTGGTCCAAAACACTTATCATACCAATCTTAAGAAGTATAATAACGAAAAGTTTGCTTTTGTGTACAACATTTACAGTTAATTTCTTCGGGTGAGTAAAAAGACTTGGTTAGAACGCAGGAAAAGTGCTTTCCAAAACCTTTCCCTGTAAACTAGAAAACACTTCTCTATTTCCATGTAATGTGAAGATAATCGACTAGGTCAAAGCTAGAGGAAATGAAAAATAAGGAAGAGTGCCATATCTAATCACGAGATCTGCAGCAGATTTCCTAACTAAACTATAGCAATGGACATCAAACAACGAGTATGGAACAAGACATCAATTGAGAAAGTTTCTCGACCCTGATTTGTGACTATTTGTCTTGTAAAGTTCACACTTTGTAATAAGCCTTTACTTTATATGCGTAGACATATAGTTATATTATAGCGATCTAATTTTGGGTCACAATTATCATGAGTGGATTGGTTGATTCTAGAGATGTGAATGGGGCAGGACGGGACGGATGTTGGCATTCCTATCCCCATCCCCGCCTAAAAAACTCATTCTCATCCCCACCCATCACCCTTGGCGGGGGAATTTCTTATCCCCATCCCCCCGACGGGGACACACCAAAAATTATCCCTGCCCTACCACCCGTGTGGAACCCCACACCCGCTTCACCCCCGCTAGACCCGCCCCACCCCTCGTCCCACCCCCGCCCCAATGTCAGTTTACTATTTTTTTGGCCTAGAGAAACAAAATGTAATTTTTTTTTATAAAATAAATTATATTAAGACATAAATATATTCAATACACAGGGATAAAGCGAGGTGGGCGGGGATGGGGCGGGTACAATCTAACATCCACACCCGCCCCATCACCCACGACGGGTACCATTTTCATCCCCATCCCCGCCTCATCACCCGCGAAACCTTCCCCTATCCCCTAACTTGGGCAGATACGAGGCAGGTCTCCACGAAACCCGCCCCACTGACATCCCTAGTTGATTCAAGTCCTCCCGTACTTTCTTATATCCATGTTACTACATCAATCTGCAAATTTTAATCTATATAATCTTAGCGCCGACCATGGGACTTGGACTATCCGGTGTAAAAAAATTCCGTATTAACCATCTCAACCATCATTATGAAGGCCTTTTTAATTTAGAGAAGATGATGAGATGACCTTCAAATAAATAAAGGTGGCCTTTGAAAAACTAAAACAAGAAATGGATGTGGCATAAAAAGCCTAAAAAGAAAATTAGAGGCCCAACTAGACAACAAAATATAAGGTTGGGTATGGAATCCTTACTAGTAGACACACCATCGAAGATTTAGGCAACATCTATAATTCACGAAGGTGTCTCGTTGTGGCCAGCGTTGCAATCTAGAAGTTATCCGTGCAATAATGGACATTAGGGAAAACAACATGGAACTCTGAATCCATGAGATGAAGAAATCCAAGATGTGCATAATGACAACAAAGTCAAGGAGAATAACCACCAAACCCTTATA
Organism: Patellifolia procumbens; assembly: GCA_947645195.1. Classification (NCBI taxonomy): domain Eukaryota; kingdom Viridiplantae; phylum Streptophyta; class Magnoliopsida; order Caryophyllales; family Amaranthaceae; genus Patellifolia; species Patellifolia procumbens. Next base: position 474,876 of record CANSGD010000032.1, read on the forward strand.
ATCACAGAGAACGAGCCAAAAAAAATCATAACATGGTAGCAAAGGTATACCATATGCCCTAAAAATAAATTTGTTTGAGAGTCAAAATAAGCTGCTGATAACCATGCTCACCAAGTTTCCTGAAGTGCCCACTCTTATATTGCCAGAGGGTCCTCATAGATTTATTGCTTTCCCTTTAACTGAAAAATTTCCATAGTGCAAATCCCCAAAAGGCTCAATGTATCCACCATGATCACGACCATATGTCCACATCACCAATGTGGTCAATATCAAACCCATGGGAACATAGGGAAGCATAAATGTGTAATCAGTAATCTAATCAACCAATTATACCAGTAGTTGCCAATTGGAGAAACAAGCCATCAGCTTATAGCGCATCAATTAAACTGAAGGTGAGACCATCCGTGATTATCTTAACATATTCAATCCATGAAATGATAGATATTGTTCGATACGAGGATGCCCATAGAAGCATTCAAGATAGGAATTCAAGACGACACTGACTTATGCAAGGAACTCACAAATTATTCTCATGCAGCGTTCGAGGAAGTAAGGTCTGAGACTTGAGGATGATCTAACAGACACTAGGATGCTCCTTATTACCCTTCAACAATAGGAATATCTATTCATCCCGATACAATCATCGAGATTAGTTACAAAATATTAATAATTTGTAGAAGAAAAGTTCTGAAGACTAGAAGAATGACCAAACCTACGACCCATAGTGAATAAGTCACATTCAACACCAACAGCATCTGAGGCGTAGTCTATGCCGTAAACAACTTAAATGGCCTTGTAAGAGTGACAAGCCATTATACAAAAAAGATCAAAAGAATTGGTGCAATGGACATCATAATGATGAGTGTACGAACTAATGACATAAGTCTCCAATGTTTTTGTTGTCCACGTTGAAAGCGGAAGGAAGTCATCAAAAAATATGAAAAGAACAAAAGCTATCAATGATTCCATGTGACGTCAAGGTAATCAATTTAATCTATGGAGGATCAGATTTTGATGGACTAACAGTCTAATCTATTCATTGGCCAGGTGCGATGCAAAGGAGTAAACACCAAGCCAACTGTTCCTTACCAGACTTGTCATCTCACCATTAGAAGACAATGGAAGTTTCGCGAGCATATTGTTCAACAATTCCTGATGAAACGAATCTTCATAGACAATGGAATCTCTGCGAACATATTATTCAATTGCTTGATGAAACGTCTCTTCATCAACAATGGAAGTTCTACCAACATATTCTTCAAGAGCGCATTAGAAGACATGGAGCTTGAAGACTCAACGTCATCATGCATTCTTGTAATTATCAATGTAGTAGTAATTATGTTTATTTCTTTATACTTCATCCATTTCACTATACTCGCAACGTTTCTTATTTGTACACTATCCAATGCAATATTTTGAACTTTAATATCTCTAATTATTGATAAGTAAAAGTTATAAAAAGTTGATATTATTATAGTATGCATTAAGACGAATTAAATAAGACACCACTTGACTATATTTTTTCTTATACACTTGAGAAAAACTATAACATGAGATTGGTAGATGAATAATGGTTACTAGACTAATGTTGCAAGTATTGAGAAATGGAGGAAGTATAACATATCGTACTAATTTAATTCATTAACATAGCATGAACTTTAGCTAATTAATCAATTTCATAATTCCAATTACTAGTTACTTACATATTAATCAATTCAAAACTGTAAAATAGAGGGAATCATGTAAAGTGGGTAAACCGAGTACTAGTACTAATAAAACGTTGACTTTCCCCCACCTTCTTCTTCAAGCTAACAACGGATTCTGCCTCCACTAAATCTCCAAAACCATCGTATAAGAAAACCTTTTACCAAACAAACCTCTCCCTAAGAAAACCTTTTTCAACAATACATTTACATGGTTTGGAGCTTATAAACCTTCTTTCATGGCTATAAATAGCCACGTTCACTTTTTCTTTCAAAATTCATCCTTGGTGTTAAAATCCAACCTTCCTTTACTTGTATTTTCCTTATTTAATGTTTTCTAATACTTTACTTTTTGTTCTAGTACTTTGTATATGTTTAAAGTTTCATTATTGAGTTACTGCAAAACCATTGTTCACTGGAAATATGTTACTATCTCACATTTAAGCCTCTTTAAGGGGAGATGATGAATGAAATGTTTGTTCACCACTAAGGCCTCCTATAAGTTGTATGATTGCTTTAAATATTGTTGTTGTTTAGGCCGCCTCAGTTATTGACCCGCCTCGATGTCTTAAAGCATTCCTCCAAATCTCGCGATATAAGAATTCCTGTCGTCGGCCTAGCTCGTGCCCACCAAGCGCATACGAGCGCCCCGTTCGAGCCTCTTCTCTTCACTCTTGAAGCCAATAGGCAAGAGTGCCCTTCAATCAAATTGTTGCTTGTGCACCCAGGAGCCCCATTGTCCTTTTCTGCAGAAAGCTTATGCCCTTGCCCCTAGATAGGCAAGAGCGTGACGCACGTCTCGAGCATTTAAACTCTCGGACCGTGACAGTTGTTATTAGAGCCACGCTCTAGAAGCAAGCACCATGGCAGATGAAACATTGTACACCATGGAGGATATACTCCTTCGATTGGAAAGAAACGATGCTAGTTGAGAAACAAGCAGTTCGCAGGGAGATCAGTGCCCTCCATAACCTGCATGAGGCCACGACACAAAATCTCGAGACATTTTTTTGAGCCGTTGGTCGAGAACATGGGCATGTTGGTGCGACGAGGATCAAGCCGCCTAAACACAGAAAATATGGTGGGGCTAGAGATTCGAAGGAAATTGAAAACTTCACTTTTGACATGGAGCAATACTTCCGAATCTGCTAGCTGGATGAAAACCTCCAAGCAAACATTGCGGCCATGTACTTGATCGACGATGCTAAGCTGTGGTGGCGTACCAAGTATGCTGAAATTGAGGCCAAGACGGTGAAGATATACACTTGGGAGGAGTTAAGAAATAACTCGTGGCCTAGTTCTAACTAGAGAACATCGATTTCCTAGCCAGGAAATAATTGACGAGCCTCAAGCATAAGGGCTCCATCCGAGTTCTTAGCCAGGAAAAAACACCAATTATTCCGCATGCATGCTCGACATAAAAGACATGGCAGAAAAGGATCCTCTACTCAACTACGTTGGTGGGTTGAAAGATTGGGCACAATGAGAGATTTGGCGACATAAGGTACAAACCCTATCGTCCGCCATATCTGCGGCCGAGAGATTGATGGATTACTCTACAAATGAGAAGGCATCCAATCCCAAGAAAGGAGGTAGTACATCTGCCGCGACTACTCCAAAGAACAATGCTAGGGGTTAACAAGCAAGATCCAACTGTGTCAGGAATAGATTTTGGAGTGGGGGTAAAGACTCGTGTAAAAGTGGAGCCTCATCCTTCTATAACAACAAGAACTATCAGGCCAGGTCTTCAATTGGAAGTGGACACCTCTCTTGCATGCTTTGTCGGGGGCCTCCTTAGTGGTTTGAATGCTGCCAAAAAAGGGAAATTGTCAACATACAAAAGAAATTGTCCATCATGGCTGAAGAACCGAGACAGAATGATGAGGTAGATGCTGCTGAACTCAGTGAAGATGAGCCAGTGAATTTGGGTGTCGTTCACATATTGTACGCAATGGGAAAGAGGCGACTGAGGCCAAACCTTAAGCGACAGATTTGATGTACGTGGATGTTAGCATCAACTACAAGAAAACCCGTGCTACGGTGGACATTGGAGCAACACATAACTTCGTTACTGAACACGAAGCAAGCACATTGGGGTTGAAACTCTTTCGTGATGGGGGAAGTATGAAATCAGTCAACTTAGTCGCCAAACCGATCAAGGGTGTTGCTAAGAGAGTCGACACGCAAGTAGGAGACTGGATGGGTCGACTGGATTTCAGAGTAGTCCTTATGGACGACTTCAACCTTGTCCTTGGAATGGACTTTTCGAGAGCAAGCAAGGTCGCCCGGATGCCACATTTGGGTTCATTATTAGTAGTGGGTGAACAACCGTGTCTAGTGAGAGCCTCCCCAACATCGGGGAAAGAGAAAGCATGAGGGTCCTGTACTTTCAGCAATGCAATCGAAGAAGGGTCTCAACTGCAATGAACCAACACTCATTGCGACCTTGACAGTAAAAGAGGAGAAAGTTACTGAAAGCTTACCCCTCGAAGTGATGAAGCTACTGGCACAGTTCGAAGTTGTCATGCCGAATGAACTCCCAAGGGTGCTACCACCAAGGCGAACGGTGGACCATCAAATTGAGTTGTTGCCTTGGGCAAAAACTCCGGCTCGAGCCCCATATCGGATGGCACCACTCGAGCTCACTGAGCTAAGAAAGCAACTAGAGGAATTGCTAGAAGAAAGGTTCGAAAGCACCTTATGGCTCTCCTATCCTCTTCCAAAAGAAACAAGATAAAAGCCTGCGCTTGTGTGTAGACTATCGGACATTGAACAAAGTGACCATTCAGAATCACTATCCCATTCCACTAGTTGCAGACTTATTTGACCAGTTTGGCGACGCTGTGTACTTCATCAAGCTATATTTGAGATCGGGTTATTGCTAAGTTTGTATTGCTGAAAGGATGAGCCAAAAACTTCACGTGTACCTAGATATGGGGCGTTTGAATGGTTGGTCATGTCGTTTGGGTTAACAAATGCGCCAACAACCTTCTACATGTTGATGAATCAGGTCTTTTGGGAATACTTTGACAAGTTTGTGGTGGTCTACCTAGATGACATTATAGTATACAAAAAGACGCTGATTGAGGTTCATTTAGAGAAGGTGTTCAAGAGGCTAAAGCAAAACCACTTGTTTGTGAAGCGGGGAAAATTTGCTTTCGCACAAAGGGAAATTAGCTTTCTTGGGCACCTAGTGGGGAGAGGAACAATGAAGATGGACCCCAAGAAAGTGCGGGCTATTCAAGACTGGTTAGCGCCCAAGAACATTTCAGAATTTCGTTCATTCTTGGGGCTTGCCAACTACTACAGATGCTTCATTGAAGGTCACTCAACAATGACTTGACCTCTCACCGAATTATTGAAGAAGGAACAAAATTGGGTTTGGGGAGCTGCCGAATAACAAGCCTTCCAAGAACTCAAAGATGTTGTGATGTAGGAGCTTGTCTTGGCGCTCTCGGACATCATAAAAACATTTGAAGTGGACACAAACGCTTAAGACTTTGCTCTAGGTTGGGTACTCCTCCAAGGAGGCCACCCAGTAGCGTATGAAAGTTGAAAGTTGAATGCTACCGAGAGAAGGTACGCAACACAGGATAAAGAACTACTTGCCATCGTTCATTGTCTAAGAGGACGGCACTATCTACTGGGCTCCCAGCTTGTGGTCCGCATAGACAACACTACTGTAAGCCACTTCCTGACCCTACCCAAGCTCACAAGGAAGCAAGCTAGGTGACAGGAGTCCCTCGCAGAATTTGAAGTGGAATTAACTTATAGAGAAGGTAACAAGAATGAAGTGGCCGACGCACTGAGTCAGCGAGCTGACCTTGCAGCTTTCCAGAGACTAGCTCCAATGACAGCGTACAACGTGACAACCTCAATAAGAGATAAAGTGAAGAGTCACCTGCAGGAAGACCGAATGACAAGCATGATCCACAAACAGATCGAAGAGGGAAAGAGAAGGAAGTTCTGGATGGGGGACGACCTCATCTTCACTAAGGGCAACAAATTTTCATCCCAAAAGCCGGAGGACTCCACAAGATGCTCTTGAAGGAGTGTTATGCTACATTGTGGGCTGGACACCCTGGTTGGCAATGAATCCTTTGTATGCTCCCCCACTATTACTATTAGCCCGGAATGAAAGAAGATGTGACGACTTACACCAGAACATGCTTAATATGCTAATAAGACAAAGTAGAGAAACAGAAGCCTGGGGGGTTACTTGTGCCACTTCTTGTCCCTACTCGGCCATGGGAGTGTGTATCGATGGACTTCATCAGCGCCTTCCCAAAAGTTGAACAGTTCTCAGCAGTTATGGTTGTAGTGGATCGATTCTCTAAATATGCCACTTTACTCCCCATTTAGAAGACATGCGGAACTGCCTACTTGTTCTTCAAGCATATAGTAAAGTATTGGGGTTTGTCGAGAAGCATTGTGAGTGATCGAGATGCAAGGTTCACCGGTATAAGAGTTATTTCAGATGATGTGCTCTAGTCTAAACATGTCTTCTAGCCATCACCCCCAATCAGATGGGCAGACAACAAGATTCAATGGCCTCTTAGAAGAATATATGAACCACTTTGTGAGTGCAAATCAGAAAGACTGGGTTAGACTGCTTGATGTGGTGCAACTTTGTCTCAACACATAAAAGAGTTTTGCTACCAACAAAATCCCCTTTGATTTGGTCACAAGTCAACAACCCCTCTTACTTCACACAATGGAGGAAGTGGAGGATAGAAGAAGTAGACAGGCTCTAGAGTTCACGAGAGAGTGGGAGAAAAACATAGAGATAGTTCGCGCCTATCTGGAAAAGGCGTTGATGCGCATGAAGAATCAGAATAGGAGACCACTGGAGTGCGAAATTGGAGATATGGTGATGATCAAGCTTCTCCTCGAGTAACTGAAATTCTTAAGGGGTAGAGACAGAAGACTCGTCAGGAAATATGAAGGCCCTATTCGTGTCACCAAGCAAATCGGGAAGACTGCCTACAAGTTAGATCCTCCTACATGGATGAAGATACACCCAATCTTTCACGGCGGCCGCCTCATGCCTTATCACCCTGACATCGAAGATTTAGCATGCAACATCAGCCACCTCGGAAACATCAAAATCAGATTGCAAGCCACGACATCAACTGTAGAGTAGAGCAAAACTTATCTATGTACTTTTGCCTTATTTTATAAGTCGACGAGGACGTCGACAAGTTTAGTGGGAGAGGATGTTAGAATCCAACCTTCCTTTACTTGTATTTTCCTTACTTAATGCTTTCTAGTACATTACTTTATGTTCTAGTACTCTTGTATAGGTTTAAAGTTTCATTATTGAGTTACTGCAAAACCAGTGTTCACTGGAAATACGTACTATCTCACATTTAAGCTTCTTTAGGGGGAGATGATGATTTAAATATTTTTTGTAACACACCGACAATACTTTCTTTATGAAACATATATTTTCCCAACAAAAATAGAGAATTATCAAGGCATTATCGCCCGTGTGAAAACGTATCGGCTTACTCAGAGTTTTGCAGCGGAAAAACATTAGATAAAACTTTATTAAATACTTAAACCATAGAATTGTCAAATCATTATCCAAACTTCGAAGGCAATTCAAAACCAACTTAAAACCTTTAAGATAACTAATCCATAAAACAACTTAATAAAAGTAACATGAATGCAAGAAGCAATAAAAGTAAGAAAGCGATTTCTCATCAAAGCTTCCCAAATCCCAAATGAGTAATACTAATAATGCATCATATCTTCCAAATCTGTAGGCAAATACTCAATCGAAAACTGCTCACCAATAAAGGGTCATCACAGGATCAATAGGCACAGCCATGATCGACACACAGAAAAGCACGTAATCAGCAAAGCTGAGTACATACATAATAAAATAAAACATAAAATCTAATCATGATGCTACTAAGCAATAAAACATGATCAATAAATATACCTCAAGACTTCAACTCGTAAAATAAGACTTGACTTCACAAGACATACAACTTGATAATCATTTCGTAAGTTGAATAGACAATGCATCGAGTTATCCAACCAAAACCAGCCTTCAAAATAGAAGACGAATTACGGGCGCGACTCCGTAATCCCTTGACCTATGATATCGAGGAACCTTTAAAAACAAAATAGGGTACAGTGATCAATCCGACCCCAAGAAAAGCCATGGGCTACCACCATGTACTCCAACTCATATTAGTCCAGAACTTCAGGCGTGCACAAGTCTAAAGCTATTGGTATTCACTTCCACTTTAAGTATGAATAAGTTATTCGATGTTGGACCCTAAAACCAACACATAACATGAATACAACAATTTTCACTTTTATCTTAGGATTAGATAAGTGATCAAACAATTCCAATTGACCAAGAATGAATCCTCCAATTTATTTGTTGACTTAAATCAACAATCGAATGTCCAAAAACAATAAATATACAAACCCTACAAAGCCCTCGGTCTTTGCAAAGTAGTAAAATAATAATAACCAATAATAGTCCAACTTACTCACAAAGTCGTCGGCCTTTGAGAAGTAATAAAATATCCATAACCAATAATAGTCCAACTACTTACAAAGTCCTCGGCCTTTCAGAAGTAATAAAATATCCATAAAGGAAAACAATACCAAAATCCAATAAACATAATTATAAACCCACAGATAAAGGCCATAATTCGAATGAGGGGTCAAAGTATAAATATTCCCATAACAACATGCTTGAATAAAACATCCATTCAATCATGTAATAAAACATATAGGCAATTAACATGCTCAATAACACGTAATTCCAAAATAATAGCCACGTATGAACCAAAAAAGGGTTCACTATACATGATACTATAGATAATCCTAATCGTTAGGACATGATACTCGTCTAACACACAAGGACATGTACGTACCTTATGTAGACAAAGTGAGAGGCCACTTTAAAACTCTATAAGTTGTCTAAAGTAAATTCCCCGCCTACCAAAATAATAACATGACAATGAATTAATATGTAACTAATTCACAGCAATATAATTTATTTTAAAACGCTTCAAAACTCGTTTTAAAATACTTTAAAAGCATTAAAGTTTCAACCTTTAACAACCTATAATATAATACTATAAGTCTAGGCTTTAACAACCTAAAAAAACTATTACTTTCCTACTTAAAACTCGAATTAATAATAAATCTGAAATTATAACTTATATTCTCAATATAAAAAAAATCAGATTTTTAATAATTCAAACAATAAAGTGTTCAACGTTATTCATAAAACATATTTAAAACTCATAAAAATCACAACTTTAATATTAAAACTTTAGTTAAACATTAAATAGAGGATAAATGTTAAGAAATAACAAAAGGAAAGCACAAAAACCGGAAGACGAATGAAATATGGTAGAATTATAAACGGAATTGAGCGATTCTTGAGTCTAAGTTCAATAACTTTTTGAGATCTACAACTTTAAAGAATGAAGTTTTGGCTAAAAAAACGGAACTAAGAGAATTAAGAGAGGGAGAGAAGAGTGGTGTGCGTGGCTGCTGTTGCGGCGGCACACGAGAGGAGGGTGGTGGTGCTGGCGGCAGCACACGAACGAGCGAGAGCTAGTATGTGTGGTGGTGCGCGGCGCCGGAACCAAAGGGAAGAAAATAAAGGGAGAGGGGCGCCGATTGAGAGAGGGAGCAAGGGGAAAGTAAGAGTGTCCAATTTGATGTTTAGGGAGGTATTTATAGGTTTGCTTAGGAACCTAAAAATAATAGGTTTATGCTTTGGGTTTGGGCTAAAGTTGATCATCAAACTTAAGTAGAAGCTTTGGGCTCCTCAACCCAACATTAAAAATCATTTTAAACACAACCCAAAACATTTAATTAAATATTCAATACTTAAAATCCAACCCAATAAATGTTAATGATTATTTAAAACGTTTAAACAATCATTTGACTTTCAAAATAGTCAAGACTTTAATAATTAAATGAAATAATTATAAATATACTTAATATATTTATAAAATTCATAAAATTACGGGGGATTACAGTTTACCCATCTTAAAAGAAGTTTCGTCCGGAAACTTGGCACGAAAAAATAAATTGTTGGAAAGAATTCTTTACTCAAACTTTTCAAAACGGAAAACTCAGAATTACTTGTGTCACACATGTGCACATTTTACCAACTTAAACTCATATGTGTCACTCATGGACACATTATTCTGCACTAACATGTGCAAATCGCAAAAACAATTATAAAAATGCATAAAAATAGGCAAAAAGGGCGAAATTTTACCGCATTTTACCCCTCTTAAAGGAAACGACTTACGCCCTCGTAACTCACCTCAACAAACAAGTCATGATACTTCTTCCTCATATCATCCTCGGCTTTCCATGTTGCCTCGTCGGACTCATGGTTAGACAAAAGTACTTTCACGATACTAAGATCCTTATTGCGTGTACTACACACCTTCTTGTCTAAAATCTTCACATGTCTTTCCTCATACGTGAGGCCACTATCAATCTGGACTCTTTCGGGTTCTAGAACGTGATTCACTTCAGGAATATACCACTTAAGCTGTGAGATAGGAAACTCATCATGAATCTTCTTGAATTCCATCGGCAAAGCCAACTTGTAGGCTACTTTACCAACTTGTTGCAAAATCTCATACGGACAACCGTACTTGGACTCAACTTGCCTTTCTTACCAAATATCATAACACCTTTCATCAATGAAACTTTCAAAAACACTTTATCACCAACGGCGAACTCATCTTCACGCCTTTTAAATCAGCGTAACTTTTCTACCTATCTTGGGCAGCTTCGATTCTAGCTTTAATCAACTTAACATTCTTAACGGTCTCCTCAGTGAATATCCTTAGTACTATGTTCTCACTAAAGTCATTCCAACAAATAGGATTTCTACACTTCCGTCCATACAAGGCCTCAAAGGGAGCCATTTTGATACTCGTATGGTAACTATTGTTGTACGAAAACTCAATCAAATCTAATTGGTCTTCTCAACTTTCTTGAAAATCAATCGCACATGCTCTCAACATGTCCCCAATAGTCTGGTTGGTCCTCTCAGTCTGACCATCTGTCGCTGGGTGAAAAGCAGTACTCATCTTCAACGTAGTTCCAAGATTCTGCTGAACTCTCTGCCAAAACTTCGAGAGAAATCTCGAATCACGATCTAAAATAATATCTTTTGGCACACCATGGAGTCTCACGACGTGTAATATGAGTCTTCGCAAGTTATTTCTTCTTCCACGTCTCTTTGATCGGAATATAAACAGCGGATTTAGTCAATCAATCCACGATCACCCAAATAGTATCATTGTTAGTCTTAGTCTTCGGCAATGCTGTCACAAAATCCATAGAAATTGAATCCCACTTCCATCTAGGGACTTCTAACGATTGGACCTTTCCCATAGGTCTCTTGTGATCTATCTTCACAATCTGGCAAGTCAAACACTTGGACACGGAATATTGTGGCCTTCCTCCATAAGCTTCCTCTTAAGCTATTCACACTTCTGTGGTATACACCACCTTCCTTTGAATCTCAAACTTCCACCCTCATGGATCTTAAAATCAACTTTTTTCCTTGCTTCATCGTTTCTTTAATCTTGTCAAGATGCTCATCTCAACCTTGACTCTCCAAGATCTCATCGAAAATCGACGATCCTAAGGTCAAAGCGCTCAATCTTACTTCTATTTCTCCAAGATTCAAAATCTCAGGGCTAAGCATTTGCATATCTCGACACAACTCTTCGGAAACTACCAACACATTCACGCTATGGCTCGTATTCCTACTGAAAGCATCAGCGACTCCATTCACCTTCCCTTCATGATACTGGATATCTTGATCAACTCTAACCATCTCCTTTGTCTCATATTGAGATCCTTCTGAGGGATAATATACTTCAAACTCTTATAGTCGGTGAATATCTTCACATTAGCTCCATAGAAATAATGTGTCCAAATCTTCAGTGCAAACACAATGGCAGCTAACTCTAAGTCATGGGTAGGGTAATTAGACTCATACCACTTCAACTGACGCGATGCATACACAATCACCTTCCCATTATGCTGTAACACACATCCCAATCCATTCTTCGAAGCATCCTCATATACCTCGAATCCATCATTCCCATCGGGTTGGGTTAAAACAGGTGCAGAGGTTAAACGATCCTTGAAAATCTGAAAATCTTCCTCACACTTCTCATTCCATTCAAACTTCGACTCTTTCTTCATCAAAGTAGTCATAGATCTCGTTATCCTTGAGAAATCTTTCACAAACCTTCGATAATAACCAGCTAATCCCAGAAAACTTCTTATGTCAAACACATTCTTCGATCTACTCACTAACGGCTTGTATCTTCGCAAGATCCACAGGAACTCCTTCCTTAGATACATAATGACCCAAAAATGCAACTTTCTCCAAATGGAACTCACACTTAGAGAACTTGGCAAACAATTGATTTCTCCTACGCGTCTCCAAAACCATTCTCAAATGCTCTTCTTCATTCTTCGAGTAGATCAAAATATTGTCAATGAATACTACGACAAACTTGTCTAAGAAATCACGGAAAATCCTTTCATCAAGTCCATAAATATTGCAGGTGCATCGGTCAACCCAATTGGCATCACAGTGAACTCATAGTGACTATATCTCGTTCTAAAAGCAGTCTTAGGTATATCCTTATCGGCTACCTTTAGTTGATGATACCCTGAACGCAAATCAATCTTCGAGAAAATACTAGCTCCATTCAACTGATCGAAAAGAGCATTTATCCTAGGCAAAGGATACTTATTCTTAATAGTCACATTGTTCAACACACGATAATCAATACACAACCTCATAAAACCATCCTTCTATTTCAAAAATAAGACTGGTGCTCCCCAAGGCGACGCACTAGGTCTAATGTAACCTTTCTCCAACAATTATTGCAATTAAGTCTTCAATTCACTCATCTCAGGAGGTGACATCCTGTAAGGTGCTTTGGAAATCGATCGGTGCAATACCAAGAACTAAATCTATGGTAAACTCAACGACTCTCTTAGGTGGCATTCCAGAATTCTAACTTGGAAACACATCTAAGCACTCATTCACAATAGGTACATCCTTAATTCTTGACTCAACTTCCTTGCTTACATCTAACACACTACACAAGAATAACTAACAACCTTTCCTTATCAATTTCTCAATGCTACCCCACATTACTACCAAAGTCATTTTAAAAATAACATGGAATCATGCTGTAACCTAACAGTGCATCGAACGCACACAACAACCACTTTAATCATACCTAACTCTCAGCACAAATAATATTATTATAAAATTCTTTGTACATTAAAATTTAGCTCGTTAGATTTCCAACGACTGGTACAAGCTCAATTCCGATAACAAACGAGTGAGAAATGATGATTTGAAAACACGCCAAGTGTGTTAGCGGACCGCGAAAAGGGTCATGGGCCGCGAGCAGCTACTGCTTGCTTCCTCCGGTAAGCTCTTCGCACACCTCTCATCGCCAATGTACACAAGTTTAAGGCATTGGGTCAAATCTTAAACCAACCAACACAACAACATACAAAATGAAGCATTTAGCATGTGAATTCAACGACCATGAATTCTTCCAAATTTCCCCAAATCATTTCCACCAACAAATTTCACAACTCCATTCATTTATCAACAAACCAATTCAACAACAATCACAACAAGGCAAATAACAAGAGCATATGGGCATGTTGGATATGCACATTTTCAAGTATAAACTAGAATAATACACAAACAATCCCCTAAGTTCATCCTAGCATGATTCTAAGTTCTCTAACGATAAATTTGACAACCTAAGGTTACTTTAAATTCTCTAACGTGCTAGAATAACACTAATTACCTCGGGCAACTCGTGAAGTGCAGAAAACGAATATAATTCCAAACAATCATCATAAGTACTCTGACCAAAATGGAAACTGCAGCCACATACTTAATTTTCTTCCAGAACTAATTAAACCAGGAGAAAGCGCTTTCCGAGTAGATGATTTTTGACTACTCACAAGTTGAATTACGATAAAAAATGAAGGAGATATGAGGCCGACAAAACGGGTGTGAAGAAATGGACGAAAATGCGAAAGAAGAGGAAATGGCGTAAGGAAGGGGAAGAGATGGATTTTCCTTTGCTGAACTTTGACAACATCTTGGTGGCCAAAAGAAGGTGATTAGGAGGTGAGTAATGGGGGGTTTTAAAGCAATCATAAAGGAGATCTAATGGGGGTTAATGATGGGGTTTAGTTGCTTAATTGATGGGGTGAGTGAAAGGTTGATCCCCTTAGTGTCTTAATGTTACAAATTCAAGGAGAATTATGATTATGGCCCTTGATATCCTCTATACTCGACAACGATTTTAGGACATAATGACGAAATAACAAGTTCGCGTAAGAAACGGTCCGTAGAAATAGTTTCACGCTAAAATAAAATAGTATGCTAATTAAACTTATACTTTAAAAATACTACAAACTATGTAAAAATCATCATGCACGCAATGACAACACATTATCCACTTTCACCCCAACAACATACTACATTATACACATTCGTGTTTTCGAACATACTTATACTATTTTTTATAAATAAAAATTACTAAACACATCGTATCATATCTATATACATTACAACTATACACATTTAAGAATTAAATCACGTATGCACAATACATTGTCCACTGAAATATTTTTCGGTTTCAAATACGACCATTCATATAATAAAATATAGTTTTTATCTATGAAATTATATTTAGATTTATAAAAAACCATATAAATTAACGCGCGAAATTTCTAGTGAAATTACGGGGTGTTATAGATTTGAAGCATTGAGTTGACCTTAGGTAAGTCAATAGGTTGACTCTAACATGAGAATAGGATATTGACTTACTAGGACTCTAATTGATTCACTATAAGTTGTAAAAATACTTGATTGATTTATTTTACTATTAGAATAGGTAAAATCGGTTAATTAGGTCTTCTTAACTAGCTTGAGAACTTTATTAGAATACATTTGAGTGAAATCGTCCCTTAATCAACCCTAATGCATCCCATTGGCTTAGCAAATTGTTAATATTTGGTTAACTTGTGATTCCCTTATCCCTAGTGTTTCTTTTATAAACTCTAAATTTGATAAATTAGTTGATTAGCCTGTTATTCTAGTTTATTTAACCTTATTTAAAAATTAAACTCAAAACACCAAAAGCATAGTCGTAGCTCGCTTAATGAAAACCCAATCATTGCTTAACCTTGCTTCCTCACGGATTCGACCCTTGCTTACCAAACATAAGGGCTAAAAACACCCCCACACTTCGACCAAAAGCTCACCTGAAACAACGTTAGAAGCATACTCAATAACGTCCACCAAGATCACACACCAAGTAGTCATAAGATCAATAAGGTAAATTCGAGCCCCGAAAAACCTCAAAGGCCTCATCGAGCCCCGAAAAACCTCAAAGGCCTCAAACTCACACCAAATCCACTCAAATCACGCCAACCACTCCTTATTTCTCCGAAGGTAGATGAGTTCTAACCTATTCTCCTCTACTTCAAACACCAAGATGAAATCCTACCCGAAACACTCCTTATATCACCATCTTCTTATGACACCAACTCCGGCAAATGATTTAAAATATCTCTCTTTTATCTCTCATTTTGCCTAGGATCTCTTTCGAGTTTTCATCCTAAATTCACACATTTTTCTTTTTCAAATTATGAACTCAGCATCTCACACGCTCTAGATAGCCCACTTTCTTGAATAGGTTGCTCTTTCGAGTTTCAACCTATACGGGCCCCCATTCTTGCCTGAGTTTCCAACTCAGCGGGTTTTCATATATTTTTGGATTTTTTTTCAATTTTCAATTTTTTTTTCAAAAGCAAAGGAAAAATAAATGTGTAAGTCACACAAAACACACCCAAAGCAATGAATATTTTCCCCCACTTAATCAAGACATTGTCCTCAGTGTGAGAACATGTATAAAAAGAAAAGAGAAGGGGAATGGGGATAAATACGACATCAACTCTCACAAAGTCTTCACTCCCTCAATACCACCACTCATGATGCATCAAAGACCCAACCCCAACAACAAATATACAAAGCCAAAGATCCACTCAACTCACAAACCAACTCCCTCAACCAACCAACAATGATAAGTTCGAAGCCAACCTCAATGGAAGGGAAGGTTTGAAATTCACACCCAATAGATAAATCCAAGATGCAAATGCTCAATGTGTTTGAAATTTTTGTTGTAAGGGAAATGGAAAGGGAATAGGAATAGGAATAGGGTATGGCCATTTGTTGTGGTGGAATATAAAAGATGGTGGAATTCCGGAAATGGAAGAAGAAGAAGAAGAAGAAGAAGAAGATGGAAGGTGGAAGGAAAAGAAACAAAAAAAAGAAAGAGAAAGAAGAAGCTCGGGTTGTCTCCCGAGTAGCGCTTAGTTTAGAGTCGTTAGCTCGACTACTTACCTCCCGAGATTAATCGGGTGCAAACCAGAGGAAACCACACCTTGCCCAGCAACGTTAGTGAAAACAAGTGATAATCATGGGGGAAATCGGGGGGTTTGTTAGGACTCTTCACCTTTTTGGCCTTTCTCTTCTTAAGAGTGCCACAAGGAGTATGTGACACCGACTCTATAGTACCAACAAAGCATGAGTGTTAAGACACCAAAGACTACTTAGAACCAAACATCCCAAAAGACTCAACCCGACCCCCAAACTCGACACTTAACGACCCCGCACCTACATCAATCTTAGTATTGGAGGTTTTCAAAAACGGTCTCCCTAAGAGAACGAGAGAAGCATTAGACTCCATCTCCAATACATAAAAATCAGTTGAAATTGCAGTTTACCAACTTTGACTAACACATCCACTACTTTACCTTTCGGGTGGATAGTGGATCCATTAGCCAATTGCACAATGACACTAGTAGCAATAAGAGGACCAAGCTTTGAAGAATTATAAAGGGAGAGGGGGATCACATTAATAGACGCTCCTAGGTCTAACGTAGTTTGGGAAATGGGGGTGTCATGGATTGTTAAAGGGATAACAAACATGTCAGGATCATCATGCTTAGGGGGGAGCAAATTATGGGAGACAATACCAACAAACTCATTTGCTCGCTCTACTACATGAGGGGTAGGGGGACTTACCTTGGCTCATGAACGGCCTCATAAGACCCTTGCTCTTTTCATACCTTCTGTTGGCTCGTAATAATGCAGGAAAAGGTAGAGGAGGCTTGTAATTTCGAATCAAAAGACTCCCCTTTTGTTGCTTTGGAGCCTCATCCACCACCATAATAGCACTCACATTCTTCTTCGGATTCAACTCAGTTTGGGATGACAATTTTCCACTATTACGAGCCTCCAACCTACTCACCACACTCGAGACTTGGCTCATGTGATTATCCAGATTTCTGATGCTAGCCCGTGTCTCCTCTTGAAACTGTACCATATTGCCTTGCATAGAGGTCATGTTCTTGGTCAAGGCATGTATCATATCTTCACAATACATAGAAGAGCCTTGCCTTGGCCCCTAACCTTGCCCTTGATTTGGAGCTTGTTGGTACTACAATGGTTGTTGGTTGTTGTTATCATTCCCATATCTCAATCGCAGGTTATCCCTCCCACCCGGATTATAGGTGGTAGAATAGGGGTCATACCTCCTTTGATTGCTCTATTGGCCTTGGAAACCCATGGCCTTCACCTCTTCACTCGGCTCCTCTTGCAATTGCGGGCAACAATCAGTAGGATGGTTAGAAGCACAAATCCCACAAGCCTTAACATGTTGCACTTGCCCCTTCACCATGAGATCTCTCACTAAGGAAGTGAGAGCTTGCACTTGCTCCCCCAATTTGGGGTCACTACTACTTGCTGCACTAACATTCTTCCTTTGGGCACCTCATCTACCAAAATGCCTGGAGCCTTCAGAAAACTCCTCTATCAAAGCCCAATCAACATCTGGAGTTTTGTTGGGGTGTGGAGGCGCGTGCAGTCCACGCGCGTCTGCGGGCAGACGAGGGGGAGAGAGAGGAACGAGTGGTGGTGGTTGCTGTTGCACGGCATCGAATAGGGAGAGAATGAGAGCGGGTGGCGGTGTGGTTATGAGGCGGCCGGAATATACGAAAGTGAGTGGTGGTGGTGTGCACGGCGCCGGAATACGAAAGGGGAGAAAAAGGGGAGAAGGGGCCGGTTTGTGAGGGAGAGGGGAAAGAAAATAAAGTGTGCAAAAATTGGTGATTTGGGGGTATTTATAGGTTTTGTCTAAAACCTATGGTAATTAGGTTAGGCTTAGGTTTCGGGTCAAGTGGATCATCTAACTTATATAAATGGTTCGGGCTCCCCAACCTAACTTTAAAAATCATTTTAAACACGACCCAAAACCTTTAATGAAATAATCAATACTTAAAATCCAACCCAATAAATATTAATGACTATTTAAAACGTTTAAACAATCATTTGACTTTCAAGATAGTCAACACTTAAATAATTAAATGAAATAAATATGAAAATGATTATAAATATACTTTAAATATATTTATAAAATTCATAAAATTACGAGGTATTACAGTCTACGAAACTTGGCACAAAAAAACTAATTCGTTTGGAAAAATTTCCTTTCTTAAACTTTTCAAAATGGAAAACTCGAAAATGCTTCTGTCACGCATGTACACAGTTTACCAACCCAAACTCAAATGTGTCACTGATGAACACGTTATTTTGCACTACCATGTGCAAATCGCAAAATAAGCATAAAAATGCATAAGAACACCATAAAATAAGCAATAAGCGCAAAATTCTATCGCATTTTACCCCTCTTGAAGAAAACGAGTTACGCCCTCGTAACTCACCTCAACAAACAAGTCATGATACTTCTTCCTCATATCATCCTCGGCTTTCCATGTTGCCTCCTTGGACTCATGGTTAGACCAAAGTACTTTCACGATACTCACATCCTTATTGCCTGTACTACGCACCTTCTTGTCCAAAATCTTCACAGGTCTTTCCTCATACGTGAGGCTGCTATCAATCTGAACTCTTTCGTGTTCTAGAACATGATTTTCATCAGGAATATACCTCTTAAGTTTTGAGATATGAAATACATCGTGCATCTTTTCGAATTCCATCGGCCAAGCCAAGTTGTAGGCTACCTTACCGACTCGTTGCAAAATCTCATACAAACCAACATACTTGGCACTTAACTTGCCTTTCTTACCAAATCTCATAACTCCTTTCGTTGGTGAGACTTTCAAAAACACTTTATCACCAACGGCGAACTCATCTTCACGCCTCTTCAAATCAGCGTAACTCTTCTGCCTATCCTGGGCAGCTTAGATTCAAGCTTGAATCAAATTCACATTCTTAACGGTATCCTCAATGAATTCAGTCCCAGGGACTATAATCTCACTAAAGTCGTTCCAACAAATAGGACTTCTACACTTCCGTCCATACAAAGCTTCAAATGATGCCATTACTCGCATGGTAAATATTGTTGTATGAAAACTCAATCAAATCTAATTGGTCTTTCCAACTTCCTTGCAACTTAATCGCACATGCTCTTAACATATCCTCCATAGTTTGATTGGTCCTCTCCGTCTGACAATCTGCTGCAGGGTGAAAAGCAGTAATCATCTTCAATGTAGTGCCAAGATTCTGCTGAACTTTCTACCATAACTTCGAAAGAAATCTCGAATCACGATCTGAAATAATATCCTTCGGCACACCATGGAGTCTCACGACGTGCTTAATATAAGTCTTTGCAAGTTGCTTCTTCTTCCACATCTCTTTGATTGGAATAAAGACGACAGATTTAGACAATCGATCCACGATCACCCAAATAGTATCATTGCCAGTCTTAGTTTTCGGCAATGTTGTCACAAAATACATAGAAATCGAATCTCACCTCCATCCAGGGACTTCTAATGACTGGACCTTTCGCATAGGTCTCTTGTGATCTATCTTTACTTTCTGGCAAGTCAAACACTTGGACACGAACTCAGCGACTTCTCGCTTCATATTCGTGAACCAGTTTTTCTCCTTAAGGTATTTATACAATTTATAACCATCGGGGTGTACAGAATACTGAGTATTACGACCTTCCTCCATAAGTTTCCTCTTAAGCTCTTCACACTTATGTGGTATACACCACCTTCCTTTGAATCTCAGACTTCCATCTTCATGGATCTTAAAATCAACTTCTTTTCCTTGCTTCATCTTCTATATATCTAATCTTGTGAACATGCTCATCTCCAACTTGACTCTCTAAGATCTCATCGAAAATCGATGATCCTAACGACAAAGCGTTCAATCTTGGTTCTATCTCTCCAGGATTCAAAATCTCAAGGTTAAGCCTTTGCATATCTCGATACAACATTTCGGAAACTACTGACGCTTTCACGCTATGGCTCGTCTTCCTACTCAAAGAGTTGGCGACTACATTCGCCTTCCTTTCATGATACCGGATATCTAAGTCATAATCCTTGATCAACTCTAAACATCTCCTTTATCTCATATTGAGATCTTCTGAGTGAAAATATACTTAAAACTCTTATGGTCGGTGAATATCTTCACAGTCGCTCCATAGAGATAATGTCTCCAAATCTTCAATGCAAACATAATAGCAGCCCACTCTAAGTCATGGGTAGGGTAATTAGACTCATAAGGCTTCAACTGACGTGATGCATACGCAATCTCCTTCCCATTCTACTGTAACACACATCCCAGTCCATTCTTCGAAGCATCACTGTATACCTCGAATCCATCATTCCCATCGGGTAGAGTCAAAACACGTGTAGAGGTTAAACGATCCTTCAAAATTTGAAAGCCTTCCTCACGCTTCTCATTCCATTCAAACTTCGACTCTTTCTTCATCAAAGTAGTCATAGGTTTCTCTATCCTCGAGAAATCTTTCACAAACCTTCTATAATAACCAGCCAATCCCAGAAAACTTCTTATGTTAGACACATTCTTCAGTCTAGGCCACTCAATAACGGCTTGTATCTTTGCAGGATCCACGGAAACTCCTTCCTTAGACACATAATGACCCAAAAATGCGACTTTCTCCAAACGGAATTGATAGGCTAAAGTCGTATCACCTATCCAAAGATAATTCCTACAGTCCTCTAACAATGGTAGTAAAAGGAAGTAGGGTCGAATCCACAGAGAGACGGAGTTCTAAGTTAATATTCAGCTAAAAAGCTACTTCAGACAAGATCAGATAGAAACAGTTGAACTAATAATTAACTACTAGAATACAATATAAAGTGGAATTTTACTCTATGAAATAAAGGTCTAGGGAATTAGTTCGGTCCACCATGCTTATACCAATCAAAGTATCAAACAACTATCAGAACCTAGGTCGAGAATCGATAGATTAGAACAATGTCAAGCTATGGTTAAGTCTCAACGTCCATAATTCAACATATGCAGCATGTTCACAAACATAATCAGAATTACTGGTGTGTACTAGGCCTCTAAAAGTAAGACGGATATGTGCAAATAATTATTAACCTCAAGTAATCAAAGAAACTGCATAATAACGTTAATTACTCAATAAGAACAAATCACACCATAACCTATCTCATCAAACCCTAGAAACTAATAGCAATTCAAATAATCATGGTATAAACATGGCTTCCCTATCTAAATCCCTAGAAACTAAACTACTCACTCATAATTGAATAAACAATAAACAATCTTATATGAAACCCTAATAATTGCATCATGAATGAATAAATAATTAAGCTAAACAATTAAGAATAATAAAAGAGATTAGAGTAGAGAAAAATACCAATTGACAGAAAGCAAGAACTTTTATTGAAATCGAATCCGAGATCCAATCACCTTTAATCTAATATAAAGTGTTTAAAATAAATAAAACTAAACTAAGAACTATGAAAAATAAAACTAGAGAAAAAGATGTCTCTAAAATAATGAGGAAAAGGTATTTATAATGCCCCCCTCAAAGTCTAATTAAAAACGAAAATTAAAAGATAAAAATATTTTTCCTTTACAATCACGCAACAGCCGCTTGAAAAATAGGAGACCAATGGCTTTTTTTTGTCTTGTAGTGGGCAGGCAGCAGCTGGCCGAAAAGCGTGGCCCATATCAGCCGCCATTAATAAATGGTGGGCCCCCCCTTTTGTCTGGTAGCAGCAACCTTCACAATTCAATCAACAGCCATTAACAAGTGGTGGGCCCCTTGTCTCCTAAACCACAGCAGTCAACAAACCAATTCAGTGGCCCAGTCTTTTTCACGCGTGCAGCAAGTTGGAGCTGAACTTCCACCCAATCGGGCCCAAGTACAGTACCCGATCGGGCCTGGAGACATAATGGCCCAGCACTTCGTTTTTCTACGTACAACAGCAGCAGCTCTCAAATGACACTTGGGCCAACCACCCGATCGGGTCGGGCAGCGGGTGCCCGATCGGGTCTGGTGCATTTCCTTTCGCCCGATCTGATCGGGAACGGCTTGCCCGATCAGGTCCGCGACTTCTGTACCCGATCAATATATTTCTGCCCGATCGGGCCATTTTTGCCCGATCAGAGTACGGAAACCTCCTTTTTGACTCTTTGGCTCTCTAATCTTCACGTTTAGGGGTCTTGGGACCTCCTAAACTACCCATAAAGCTCGTGTCCTACGTGCCCCGTAACATCTCGTAAAGCCGTGGTAGCTTCCAAATGGCTCGGGAATAAGGAGAAAACTCTCTAAAACCTGCAATTCAATACTAAAACACAAAACCACAACTATATACGATAGTTAGCACAAAATAGCTCTCAAGAGCTCCAATGACGCACAAATTAGCTTGTAAATAAGGGAGAAAACTCTATATAAACACGTGATATCAAACTCCCCCAAGCTAAACCTTTGCTTGTCCTCAAGCAAACAGAATATGAACATGGAATAGATTGCCTCACCCCATAGATCAAAACAAATCAAAGCTCAAAACATTTTCAAGACTAAGAAACGTTCAAGCAAGCATAATTCAAGTTTGGCTAATCAAATCCATCCAACCACCAATCATTCAAGCAATTTATCAAACTCAAGCATCCACAAGGCATACAAGTCCTGAAAAGGCTCTCACAAGGGTGTCACTCCTCTCTATTTTGTGGCAGGCAAAGGATATGCCCGAACACTCACCAACCCGACCATAAATACCCTTCCCACTCACACTCTCATGTGTTTAAGAAGGTTCAATGACGCTCATCCTAGTCAAGTCGACTCAATCAGCAGAAATACTCTTTAACTTTGACAAACTGACTCGAAATCAATCCAATGAACACTGCAGACACGAGCTCAAGAGGACTTTAGAGGGTTGCAATGGGGCTTAGGTAAGAGGTAGGGGATACTTTTGGGTAATGTGGTGGAAAAACCAAGAAAGGGGGAGCATGAATCATTCAAACGAGGCCTAAGATGGCCTACACAACTCCCAACAACACCATAAAACCACATAAAGTGACCCAACTCTCATAATTCAATGAAAAACTCATAACAAACCCAGCTTTCAAGCAATGAAGCGAATAATTCTTTAAGAGCGTACGTGAATGAAAGAACTTCGAATTCTTTTTCATTTTATTTTATTTTTCTTTCATTTTTCTGAACTTCATTCACGCAACTCTAAATTTTCTTTTTCTTTTTTTTTCTCGCTCTCAAGCCACAACAAATACACTTTTAAATTCCTCAACACCCAAACTAAACCAAGAGACAAATCTCAAACTCAACCTATACAAAAGCTCCCCCAAGCTAGGCTTGGAATAATATCAAGTGAAGGCCTTGGGCTCATAATAGGGGTTTAAGTATCACGAAACAAGTCATTAGGCTCAGCGGGGCTAAGGAGGATAAAAGCATATCAAAAATTCACTCTGAAGCTCAAGAATAAGACAAAAGAACGCCTCTATCACAGCAAATGCTACAAGTTATCGAACATCAGATAAGTACAAAGTCAAAGTCAAGATCAATCCACTAAAGAGGAACTAGCACACAAGAATAGACTGGATAATAATATGAATCCAATAGGCTACAAGGAGGCCTCACAGTTAAACCAATTCAGGTATGCAGCACAAAGTGGTGTAATATAATCAAATTTTGCTCGAAATCATAGCAATCAAACATCAAATCATAGCCTCAAGATCACAAATGCCCAGCTATCCAGAAAACAAAGTCAAATCATTTTCAAATAGAGCACAACAAGGGGCACAGGGAGGCAACTAAACCAGTCATGGGAACCATATTTTTTTGATTTTTTCAGAATTTTTCGAAAGCAGTAAATCTATCCTAGAAAGCAGTAAAAGAGATAGAGAATACAAACAGAAATCCTCCCCCAAGCTGAACTTGGCAGTGTCCTCAATGCCAAAAGGTGATAAGGACTATGCTAAGAGGAAAAACAATGTTAGTACCCTCACTCTCGCTCACAAAAAGAAGAAAAATAAAAATAAAAAATAAAATAATGAAAAGAAAAGGAAAAAGGGAAAGAATACGAGTTGCCTCTCGCACAGCGCTGGTTTATAAAGGTCCCGTACGACCCTAATCCTCCCTCTCTCAAATAGGGGGGGCTTGGCAATGAGTGCCACCCTCATCGAACATCTTTCGCCTCCAAATGTTCTTGACAATACCTCCAGACGGTGAGGCAACCTTAGGTGGAATTGGAACCTTCTCCACACCTACTTCATCCAAAACCTCATCCCTGCAACAAGATTGTTCAAGCATAGGTGCCTTAACAGCATTGGTTAGTTTAAACATCACTTTTTCATCACCAACACTCAGAGTTAAAGACCCAGACTTGACATCAATGACAGCACTAGCAGTACACAAAAATGGCCTACTCAGAATAATGGGAATCTGGGCATCCTCATCCATATCTAACACCACAAAATCTACAGGGATATAGAATATTCCGACCCTAACAGGAACGTCCTCTAAAACACCTAGAGGGTATTTTATAGAACGATCCGCCATCTGTAAAGTGATTTGTGTGCATTTAAGTGCTCCCATGTTCAGTTTCTTATAAACAGACAATGGCATAACAGAAACAGAAGCACCTAAATCACACAAAGCCTTATCAATATAACTAGGTCTAAGATGGCAGGGTATAGAAAAACTACCAGGATCTTTTAACTTTGGTGGGGTTTTATTTTGGATAAAAGCACTACACTCTTCAGTAAGAGCGACAAGTTCTACCCCACCAAAGTCTCTTTTCTTAGTGATCATATCTTTCAGAAATTTGGCATAAATAGGCACTTGGGTAATTAAATCTGTGAATGAAATCGTTACCTCAAAGTTCTTGACCATAGCCAAGTACTTACCAAACTGCTGATCGACCTTTGATTGTTGCATCCTATGAGGAAAAGGCAGCCTTGATGTAAAAGGCGTTTCAGAAACCTTCTCCTTTTTCTTCCCTGTCTCTTTAGCTTCTGCAGACAAATCGACTTCAGACGTCGAATTCTTCCTTTTTCCTTCCTCTACCACCCTCTTCTTCCCCGCAGTTGGGGTAACCTCATCAACGGGCAACGGAGGGGCATCATATGCAATGCCACTACGAAGAGTAATGGCATTCACATGTTCTCTCGGAATGGGTTGCCCTGACAATTGTCCCTGCTGCCTCTATGCATTAGTTTCTGCCAATTGAGCAATCTGAGTCTCGAGAAGTTTTATGTGCTTCTCTTGGGCCCTCTGTGCTTCCTCATTTGTCTTTTGCATAGACAATATTAGTTTCATCAGTTCAGAAGTGCTAGGCTCTTGTGGGTTATTGTTTTGTGGAGGTGGGGTGTGGAAATTTTGTGGAGTTTGGAAGTTATTGTGGTTGTGGAAGTTTTGTGATGGGGGTCTCTGAAAGTTTTGCGGGGTTTGATAGTAAGAGGGTTTTGGATGGTTTTGTGGAGGTGGAGGATGATAGTTTTGTGGGTTTTGGTAATTGTGTAGAGGGGGAAATTGGGTTGTCTCTGTTGAAAGGCGTTTGCCTGGTCCATCTGAAGTTGACTCAACTGACAGTCATGCCCAAAGTGACCCTGAACACCACATACCTCGCAGTAAGATGAGGTAATGGGTGCTACGGCAGACATAGCATTGATACTCAAAGGAGGTGCTGCTGAGGAAGAGGAACTGAAGGTGTTAATCTGCTGACTCAGCTTCGCTATATGCGAAGTCAATAATGCAATGGCATCTACCTCCAGTACCTTCCTCGTGAGGCTTCGGGAAGTGGAATGATCATTGGCTGCGAGGTTTGATAGGAACTCATAGCCTACATCCACTTCCTTATCCAGAAAAACTCCTCCTGCAGACGAATCAACAATACTCTTCGTCTGAGGCTACAGACCATTGCAGAATGTCTGCGTCAAGAACCATTTGTCCATGTTGTAGTGTGGAAACTCTCTCTGTAAATCTCTAAATCTAGTCCACGCTTCCCGTAATGTTTCATCAGGCTCTTGGGAAAACGTGGCTAGTTTGTTTCTGATTTCTGTTGTTTTAGTAGGTGGATAATACTTTCTCAGAAACGCAACAGAAATCTAACTCCATTCTGTTTCTTTCACGTCGTTCAACCATTTCTGGGCTCTATCTCTCAAAGAGAACTCGAACAACATGACCTTTAGTTGATCTGGAGTGACACCGGCATGTTTAACGGTTCGACAAAGCTGTTGAAACCGCTGCAGATGATTTGCCGGGTCTTCAGTAGGATGCCCACCAAACTGATTTTGCTGAACCATGCTGATGAGTCCAGGCTTAATCTCAAAATTGTTAGCGGCGATGGTGGGCATTGGTGGTCCAGTAGAAAGACCATCTGGGTTGGGCACCCCATATGACTTTAGTGACTTTGACATAACTGAACTCGAGGTGTCTGTTCCAGAGGTGTTCAGCTGAACAGACTGCTTTTCTTTCTGATTTTTCTTTCGGATCCGCCTGATTGTCTAAGTAAGATCGGGGTCCGCTGGTATGGGGGAACCGTTTCTTTGAGACCTGGGCATACAAAAGAAACAAAAAGAAGCAGTAAAACGTACCTCAAATGGAACAATGAAGTTCCAACGAGGTACAGAGAAGTAGACCAAATAATCAAATAAAAACTTAGAAAACTAGTCGTCTCCCCGGCAACGGCGCCAAAATTTGATAGGCTAAAGTCGTATCACCTATTCAAAGATAATTCCTACAGTCCTCAAACAATGGTAGTAAAAGGAAGTAGGGTCGAATCCACAGAGAGACGGAGTTCTAAGTTAATATTCAGCTAAAAAGCTACTTCAGACAAGATCAGATAGAAACAAACAACTGAACTAATAATTAACTACTAGAAAACAATATAAAGTGGAATTTTACTCTATGAAATAAAGGTCTAGGGAATTAGTTCGGTCCATCATGCTTATACCAATCAAAGTATCAAACAAATATCAGAACCTAGGTCGAGAATCGATAGATTAGAACAATGTCAAGCTATGGTTAAGTCTCAACGTCCATAATTCAACATATGCAGCATGTTCACAAACATAATCAGAATTACTGGTGTGTACTAGGCCTCTAAAAGTAAGACGTCTATGTGCAAACAAATATTAACCTCAAGTAATCAAAGAAACTGCACAATAACGTTAATTACTCAATAAGAACAAATCACACCATAACCTATCTCATCAAACCCTAGAAACTAATAGCAATTCAAATAATCATGGTATAAACATGGCTTCCCTATCTAAATCCCTAGAAATTAATCTACTCACTCATAATTGAATCAACAATAAACAATCTTATATGAAACCCTAATAATTGCATCATGAATGAATAAATAATTAAGCTAAGCAATTAAGAATAATAAAAGAGATTAGAGTAGAGAAAAATACCAATTGACAGAAAGCAAGAACTTTTATTGAAATCGAATCCGAGGTCCAATCACCTTTAATCTAATATAAAGTGTTTAAACTAAATAAAACTAAACTGAGAACTATGAAAAATAAAATTAGAGAAAAAGATGTCTCTAAAATAATGAGGAAAAGGTATTTATAATGCCCCCTCAAAGTCTAATTAAAAACGGAAATTAAAAGATAAAAATATTTTTCCTTTACAATCACGCAACAACCGCTTGAAAAATAGGAGACCAATGGATTTTTTTGTCTTGTAGTGCGCAGGCAGCAGCTGGCCAAAAAGCGTGGCCCACATCAGCCGCCATTAATAAATGGTGGGCCCTTCCCTTTTGTCTGGTAGCAGCAACCTTCACAATTCAATCAACAGCCATTAATAAGTGGTGGGCCCCTTGTCTCCTAAACCACAGCAGCCAACAAACCAATTCAGTGGCCTAGTCCTTTTCACGCGTGCAGCAAGTTGGAGCTGAACTTCCACCCGATCGGGCCCGAGTACAGTACCCGATCGGGCCTGAAGACATAATGGCCCAGCACTTCATTTTTCTACGTACAACAGCAGCAGCTCTCAAATGACACTTGGGCCAGCCACCCGATCGGGTCGGGCAGCGGGTGCCCGATCGGGTCTGGTGCATGTCCTTTCGCCCGATCTGATCGGGCACGGCTTGCCCGATCAGAGTACGGAAACCTCCTTTTTGACTCTTTGGCTCTCTAATCTTCACGTTTAGGGGTCTTGGGACCTCCTAAACTACCCATAAAGCTCGTGAGGCATCCTACGTGCCCCGTAACTTCTCGTAAAGCCGTGGTAGCTTCCAAATTGCTCGGGAATAAGGACAAAACTCCCTAAAACCTTCAATTTAATACTAAAACACAAAACCACAACTATATACGATAGTTAGCACAAAATAGCTCTCAAGAGCTCCAATAACGCACAAATTAGCTTGTAAATAAGGGAGAAAACTCTATATAAATACGTGATATCAGGAACTCACACTTAGAGAACTTGGCAAACAATTGATTTCTCCTAGAGTCTCCGAAATCATTCTCAAATTCTCATCATGCTCTTCTACATAATTCGAGTAGATCAATATATCGTCAATGAATACTACGAAAAACTGATCAGTCCATTTTAGTGCATATTTATAGCTCATTTTAAGTCTCATTGCATGTAGCTTTAGAGCATTTAGAGTTAGGATTGCATGGTTTTTCTTTCCTTTGGATTTCAATTATATTTAACAAGTGTTTGGTTGTTTTTGAGGTATTTCAAGAGAATTAGCACGTGTTGGAGTACTTTTTTGATCTAGGAACTTGGGGCATGTTCGAGGGTGCGTGGCTCGTACTTTGGAGGTGCTCAAGTGAGTCAACCTTGGAGGAATAGAAGGAAGAAGGCCACCACGGCCGTGGCTCATACACCACGGTCGTGGGCACCTGTAGCAAGCAAAACAGTATTATGAAGACCTGAAGACTGATTCGATGAAATCAGGTCACCACGGTCGTGGTGATTTTGCCACGACCGTGGCTCCTGATCTTCATAGAATCAGCGAGTTTTTTGTATAGCTACTGCCTTGACAACTTTAAGGCACCACGACCGTGGCGTCCTGACTTCGGGTGTTGACCCCGTTTTTCCGTCTTAGTTTAATGAAGCTTTTAATTAGTTTTGTAGCGAGAGACTCGATATGATCTCATACTCTACACTCTAATTACTTTCGCTTAGCCCTAAATTCTCTCTAAACTCTTAGTTTTCTCAATTGTCCATCTTTGAAGATCGAATCGTTAATTGAATTCAAGTAATTTTCCTTCAATCTCTTTTCGTTATTTCTATTGCTTTGTTTATCATGTTTAATTTATTTAATCTATATTGCTTAGAATCCATGATTAGTGAGTAGTTCATTATCTAAAGTATGAATTAAGGGCTTAATGTAGATTGTCTATGCTCTTTGTGATTCAATTGTTTGTCTATGCATTGAATGTGGTGTTTTGACACCTAGGATAGATCTTGATCATGTTTATGCTAGGGCACTTAGGGTTTTCTATTGTTCTTAATCGAAATTTAATCCCTTTTGTCATTCCCATGTTTCGACTTGATTTCTAGACCAAGGGATTGGGTAGGAATTAAGGGGATCCTTTAATTAGGGGTTTTCCAATCTCATTGAATTTATTAATCAATGGACCAAAGACCATTCGAAAGAGGATTTGGTTGGTTGATTAATCGATTACTCTAGAGGACCATTCGAGAGAGGACTCAAGTAAATTAGAGGGAAACTTAACCTTGTATTGTCATCGTTGTGAATCGCTTTAGTGTTGATTATCGTTGTCTAGCCCAAGTTCATACGAGTAGCCCAAACTCTAGTGTTTTCCTTATTATATTAATTCTCCTACTTGATTATTAGTTGGTATTCATTAGCTAGTTGATTAGTTGGTATCTTATTCAATCTCAAACCCCAAAAACCCTTCACTTAGGTAGTTTTGGACTTAGTAGACTATAGTCAATCCCAATTTCCTTGTGGTTCGACCCTTGACTTGCCATTACTACGTTCTTAGTAGTTGCTCGTTAGGTTTATAAGTTTTGTTTGCTAAGCGGTTCTTAGTGCCTTAACGATACACTAAAATTCTCTTATCAAAATGGCGCCGTTGCCGGGGAAACGCTCATCGCAACACCTCTACTAGTCAATTCAGGAATCCCTCCCCTCCCCCACCTTTGAATCCCCCTCAAATTGATACCTTAGGTATCAATTTCACCTCCACCGACCACTTGCAACGCTTCATACGGCTTAGCCGCCGTCGCATTAGGGCGACCAAATTTTATGATGTTAGAGCGGCCCGAGCATTGTATGTGGAGGGGGACTTTGACCAACTTTTTCGACAAGTGGGGTGGTCTTCATGGTTAGATTTACACGCCCTCACCTACAAACCCCTTACCCTTGAATTTTTGTCCACCATTTCCGTTCGTAGAACGAAGGGGAAGAACCCTCGGAGCATGACCTTCACACTTTTGGGTAGGACAGTCACTATGAACATCGGGCAACTGAACAATGTCTTTGGGTGGCCTAGGGGGGGCAAGATTGGACCTAAGAGTGAGTGGTCCTCCAAGCATAACAGTCAACTATTTTGGCACCGCCTCATCAGTTCCCTCTCTCCCTTTGATCCAAAGCGAGCCAAGGCATCTTCCATGGTTAGCCGCGGGTTTCGCATTTCCCACCGTGTCCTTTACCACAGCATCTTTGCTCGTGGCGACAGTCTGGGCAATGTGAGTGCCCGAGAGCTTTATTTTTTGGCATATGAGCGAGGGAGACACCCGACTTAACCCCAGGGCCTGGATGATGGACCATTTCTAGAACCTAGCTATGAAACCCACCGAGGACATCACCGTGGGCGGGATGATTACACTTATTGCCATATCTCTTGGTCTTGATCTTACAGGTTTGCAGGTTGTGCCTGGAGACGCCCTTCTTGACCTTCATTCCTATGCAACCATGTCGTGGATCGAGTCTAACGGTCCTAACGCTGGTTACATATAGAAGGTCAATGGCAGTCCTTATGCCATTCTCCCTGACGTTAACAAGACTCCCATCTATTATATGGAGAATTAGGTGTTTCCACCGGATTTTGACTGGCCACCGCCAGCAAATGCCGGAGGCGAGGAGGCGATGGTGGTTGATGAGGAGGGCGCTGTCCCTGATCCTGAGCATGCCCCGGTTGGGGGAACTTCTGGTACTATAGAGCAGCAATTGGCTGCCATGCAGGTAGGATTTGACGACATGATGTTGGATTTCGAGAACCTCAGGACCGATGTGCAGCAACTTAGAGATTCTACCATTGAGCACGATTGCCACTATCAGAGCATGCAGGCGAGCTTCGACATAATGACCTCGGCCTTCCAAGGTTTTCGTGATGACTTACAGAGCTGGACTAGCTGTGGTGGTTGGTTCCCAGGTAGTTCCAGCTCCCAGCCGCCTCATGAGTGAGTTTTTTTCCCTCCTCCTTTGCTATTATCGTATTAGCCTATTCAAAGTGAGGACACTGTGTTGTTTAGCTTGGGGGAGGATGCATATTTTTGCATATCATGTTAGAGCATGTAGCTTTCAGTGCATACTTTTTATTTTTTTCATCATTGAGCATTTAGATCCATGTTAAGATTGCATTAGTTGCATTAGTTGCATTCATGCATGCATGTAGGTTGCACTGAGGACTGATCTCCGATGATGATGTTAAGACATGTGTGTGCTTTTGAACATGATTTTTGATATGGAAAAAAAGGAAATGTTTTGATAGTCTCTAGTATGCTAAGGAATTGACTGTTTGTGGAATGTTTGGTCTCCCCTTTGTGCAGTTCGACCGATTTTGGTAGCTATGCCTTGTGAGGATATGCTTTGAGCCTTTTAGACTGACATCTTTTCAGTCTTTTCTACTTGATGTGTGATGCTCTTCCTTGACGACCATTCTCTAGAACTTGCATTGATTCTCCTTGAATACGCTTGACTTGTTTGCGTCTTGAATATGATTGAGGCTTTCATGTTACTTTAGCTACATTGCCAAAGTCCACCTTCACCTACTTATCCTTCTTTGAAGCCCCTATGAGCCTAAGCTTGTTTTCTTTGTTAACCACATCTCTACCTTATTACTTATCTCCTCACCTAGGGGATTGTGAAACTACTTAGATGGGGTGAAACATATTGATGGGTGTTACGAGAATGACTTGGTGTAGGTGTTCGACTTTGTGTTTGGTTAAAACTCATGTGTTGTTTGAGTTCGCCTCCTTTCCATACATTGAAGTTCTCATTTTCTCTCTTCTTCTAAAATCACCACAATCCACAAAAACAAAAAAGAAAGAAAAAAAAGAAAAAAAAATTGAATGAAAAAGAGAGAAAAAAAAGGCATTTGTGGTGTGTTCAAAAATCGCAATAAGGGAGATTGCGATGCTAAAATTAGAGGAGTGCTTGTGATAAGTTGTGTAGAGCATTTAAATTTTAGTAGGGTTGGTTTTGTTCTTTTAGAAAGGTACCGAGTTGGAAGTTTCACTTTCCCCTCTTTAACACCACGATCCCAAATGCTACCACACCCTCACCTTAAGCCTACATTACAACCTTGACTAAGTCCTCTTGATTCTTGATGCAAACTTTGGTCCATTTGCGACGGAGAGTGAGATGAAATGCAAGCCTATGGTAGGATATAATCGATGGAATTGAGCTTTGAGAGTTCATTTGACCTATTTAAACACACGAGAGAAGTGCACATGACTAAAGTGAAAGCTACCATAATATGACTGAGCCAAGCTTGGGGGAGAACTAGAGGTAAGATTTGGTTGCTTTTCCTCGAGCTTATAAACTTTGAGACTTGATAGCATTTGCCATTTAGTAGACATATTTCTTTGAAAGTTTTTGAATGGTTTTTGAAAATGGCATGCGTGTTTTCCTGAGGAGTCATAACTCTATCCCATTAGCTTCAGTTTTTATTGCTTGGGGACAAGCAATTGTTTAAGTTTGGGGGAGTTTGATCAGTCCGTTTTAGTGCATATTTATAGCTCATTTTAAGTCTCATTGCATGTAGCTTTAGAGCATTTAGAGTTAGGATTGCATGGTTTTTCTTTCCCTCTGGATTTCAATTATACTTCACAAGTGTTTGGTTGTTTTTGATGTATTTCAAGAGAATTGGCACGTGTTGGAGTACTTTTGTGATCTAGGGACTTGGGGCATATTCGAGGGTGCGTGGCTCGTACTTTGGAGGTGCTCAAGTGAGTCAACCTTGGAGGAATAGAACGAAGAAGGCCACCACGGCCGTGGCTCATACACCACGGTCGTGGGCACCTGTAGCAAGCAAAACATTATTATGAAGACCTGAAGACTGATTCGATAAAATCAGGTCACCACGGTCGTGGTGATTTTGCCACGACCGTGGCTTTTGATCTTCATAGAATTAACGCGTTTTTTGTATAGCTACTGCTTGGACAACTTTAAGGCACCACGACCATGGAGACCTGACTTCGGGTGTTGACCCCGTTTTTCCATCTTAGTTTAATGAAGCTTTTAATTAGTTTTGTAGCGAGAGACTCGATATTATCTCATACTCTACACTCTAATTACTTTTTCTTAGCCCTAAACTCTCTCTAAACTCTTAGTTTTCTCAATTGTCCATTTTTGAAGATCGAATCCTTAATTGAATTCAAGTAATTTTCCTTCAATCTCTTTTCTTTATTTCTATTGCTTTGTTTATCATGTTTAATTTATTTAATCTCTATTGCTTAGAATCCATGATTACTGAGTAGTTCATTATCTAGGGTTTGGGCGAAAGTATGAATTAAGGGCTTAATGTAGATTGTCTATGCTTTTTATGATTTAATTGTTTGTCTATGCATTGAATGTGGTGTTTTGACACCCTAGGATAGATCTTGATCACGGTTATATATGCTATGGCACTTAGGGTTTTATATTGTTCTTAATCAAACTTTAATCCCTTTTGTCATTCCCATGTTTCGACTTGATTTCTAGACCAAGGGATTGGGTAGGAATTAAGGGGATCCTTTAATTAGGGGTTTTCTAATCTCATTGAATTTATTAATAAATGGACCAAAGACCATTCGAAAGAGGATTTGGTTGGTTGATTAATCGATTACTCTTGAGGACCATTCGAGAGAGGACTCAAGTAAATTAGAGGGAAACTTAACCTTGTATTGTCATCGTTGTGAATCGCTTTAGTGTTGATTATCGTTGTCTAGCCCAAGTTCATACGAGTAGCCCAACTCTAGTATTTTCCTTATTATATTAATTCTCCTACTTGATTATTAGTTGGTATTCATGATATCACGTATTTATATAGAGTTTTCTCCCTTATTTACAAGCTAATTTGTGCGTCATTGGAGCTCTTGGGAGCTATTTTGTGCTAACTATTTTATGTAGTTGTGGTTTCGTGTTTTAGTATTGAATTGCAGGTTTTATGGAGTTTTCTCCTTATTCCCGAGCCTTTTGGAAGCAACCACGGCTTTACGAGATGTTACGAGGCACGTAGGATGGCTCACGAGCCTTATGGATAATTTAGGAGGTCCCAAGACCCCTAAACGTGAAGATTAGAGAGCCAAAGAGTCAAAAAGGAGGTTTCCGTACTCTGATCGGGCAAAAATGGCCCGATCGGGCGAAGAAATATTGATCGGGTATAGATGTTGCGGACCCGATCGGGCAAGGCATGCCTGATCCGATCGGGCGAGCACACATGTGCCCAGACCCGATCGGGCATCCACCACCCGACCCGATCGGGTCGAATGCTGCTACGTCTCCTTTTGCTGCTGCTTTTGAGGGGAACACGCTGGCCCATTTTGCTCCCAGGCCCGATCGGGTGGGCCTCTTTTCATGGCTTATGCGCTGTGTTGCCACGCTGGGCGAGGAGAAGCAAAGATTGGTTGATTTTGTGCTTGGCCCGATCGGGTGGATGCCTCGGGCCCGATCGGGTCTAGCGCTATTTGTCGCGGATTTCGACTTTTGTTTCCTATTTTAATTAGTCTTGAGGGGGTATTATAAATACCTTTTTCCTCATTATTTAGAGACATCTTTTATTCATCTTTCATTAGCTTTAGACTAGTTTTATTCTTCATTGTTCTTAGTTCAATTCAAACACTTTAGATTAATTTAGAGGTGATGAAACCTATCTCAATTTCAATAAAGTTCCTGCTTTCCGTCAGTTGGTACTCTTCTCTACTCTTTATCTCTTTAATTACTTTGATTGCTTAGTTTATTTATTTAATTGTTCATGATGCAATTGTTAGGGTTTCATATTAGTTTTGTTTTTGTTAATTCGATCATGAGTGAGTAGTCTCGTTCTAGGGTGTTAGATAGGAAAGCCATGTTTATACCATGATTGTGATTTAGACTCTTATTGATTCCTAGGGCTTGATTAGGGTGATTGTGATGTGGTTTGTTCTTTATTGAGTAATCAACGTTATTGCGCAGTTTCGTTGGTTGCTTGCTGTTAATAGTTGTTTGCACAGATCCGTCTTACGACTAGAGGCCTAGGACACGTCAGTAGTTCTGATTACGTTAGTGAACATGCGGCGTATGTTGAACTATGAGCGTTGAGTCTTAACCATAGCTCAACATAGGCTCTAATCCCCCGACTCTTGACTTAGGTTTTGATAGTTGTTGACCTTGTTTGATTGGTATAAGCATGGTGGACCGACCTAATACCCTAGGTTTTTATTCCATAGTTTAATCCTCGATTTATTCCGTCTTCTGTAGTCTATTCTTTAGTTTAATTATTTCTTCCCTGATTTCATCTGGAGTAGCTGAATCGGTTGAATATTGATTTAGAAACTCTGTCTCCCTGTGGATTCGACCCTGCTTCCACTGACTACCTAGTTAGAGGTCCATAGGTTTATTTTTGATTAGGCGATACGACTAAAACCTATCAATTCATTACCTAGTTGATTAGTTGGTATCTTATTCAATATCAAACCCAAAAAACCCTTCACTTAGGTAGTTTTGGACTTAGTGGACTATAGTCAGTCCCAATTTTCTTGTGGTTCGACCCTTGACTTGCCATTACTACGTTCTTAGTAGTTGCTCGTTAGGTTTATAAGTTTTGTTTGCTAAGCGGTTCTTAGTGCCTTAACGACACACTAAAAACCTCTTATCACAAACTTGTCTAAGAACTCATGGAAAATCCTATTCATCAAGTCCATAAATATTGCAGGTGCATTGGTCAACCCAAATGGCATCACAGTAAACTCATTGTAACCATATCTCGTTCTAAAAGCAGTCTTAGGTATATCCTTAACGGCTACCTTCAATTGGTGATACCCTGAATGTAAATCAATCTTCGAGAAAACACTAGCTCCATTCAACTGATTGAAAAGCTCATCTATCCTAGGCAAAGGATACTTGTTCTTAATAGTCACATTGTTCAACTCACGAAAATCAATACACAACCTCATACTACCATCTTCCTTCTTCACAAATAAAATCGGTGTTTTCCAAGGTGACGCACTAGGTCTAATGTAACCTTTCTCGAACAATTCTTGCAATTGAGTCTTTAATTCACTCATCTCAGGAGGTGCCATCCTGTACGGTGCTTTCGAAATAGGTGCAGTACCAGGAACTAAGTCTATGGTAAACTCAACGGCTCTCTTAGGCGGCATTCCAGAAATCTCACTTGGAAACACATCTAAGAACTCATTCGCAATAGGTACATCCTCAATTCTCGACTCAACTTCCTAGTTTACATCTCGCACACTACACAAGAATACTTCACAACCTTTCTTTATCAACTTCTCAGCTTGCATGGAAGAAATAATCCCAAAACTCTTAGGATTCCCAAAACGTCGGTACGAAATCGACTTCCCCAAAGGACTCTTGAAAACTACCTTCTGAGCTTCACAATCTATCCTGGCTTTCCAAGAACTAAGCCAGTCCATTCCTAGAATAACATCTAGGTCACCCAAATTGAATTCTATGATATTAGATGGAAAAGTACTACCTCCTATCTTCAAAGGTAAATTTCTAAACATCTTAGTACACTTCACAATTTCTCCAGTAGGAATACTAATGGGAAAATCAACGACTTCAAAGTCTACTAGACCTAAACTCTTAACAACAGACGACGAAATAAAAGAATAGGTCGCTCCAGATTCAAATAACACTTTAACTAAAGTGGAGTTGATAGAAAAAGTACCAAAAACTACATCAATGAACTTTTCAGCTTTAGTACGACTCATCACGAACAGCTTAGTGTAGCTTCCTTGACCATTCTGCGACCCCAAAGGTTTCGGGCCTTGGTTGTTAGCTTGGTTATAACCAAATCTTGCCTGACCATTGCCTCCATTGGCATTCTGTTCATGTTTCTGCTTCGTGAAACATTCGAATTCTCTATGTCCCTTCTTCTGACAATAATTACACTGAACCAGATCTGCCTTACAGTCTCTACCAGGGTGGTTCTTGTTACATCTCTTACAATAGTAAGTCCTCTCAGGCTTGGCCCCATCACTAGACCCTTGGCCATTCCTTTTCTGAAAATTTCCATTTCCATTCTTGTTCCTCTTGTAACTACCTTGACCTCTACTAGCTTGGAAATCTTTTCTCTTTTCTCCTAAGGCAACATTCTTCTTGTCACGCCTAGTCTGCAGCCCATATATATGAGCGGCTCGCCCATACACAATATCAAGGGATGTAAAGGTTTCACCTCCTAACCCCAATTTAATTTCCTCACTCAGACCTTGCTCAAATCTCTAAGCTTTCAATTCCTCAGTGGTAACTACCTCAGGTGCAAATCTAGACAAAGCTATGAACTTGTTGTAGTACTCAGAAATAGACATATTCCCCATTCTAAGGTTAATGAACTCTTGGGTCTTTTGCTTCCTCGTGAAAGCAGGTAAAGGAATCCCAATTGAAATCAGGCTCGGCACTAATCCTAGTCCCATTTTCCTTCCACCAAAGATCAGCCTCATCTTTCAGATACATCATAGCCTGACCTACCTTCATTGCCGCAAAGCAATTAACAGCTCCAAATATCTTGTCGAATTCTCTAATCCAACTCTCCAAGAACGTAGGGTCATTCTTTCCCTTAAAATAAGGCGGCTTAACTTTAACCAGCTTCTCAAACATCTCGTCTGCAATATCAGGGCGTTCAGTTCTCTCTTGGGTCAATCTCTCTGCCAAAAGACGAATGGCAGAGGCTAGGGCGCCATCGTTGTTGGCCATCCTACTGCGTAACCTATGAAAAACACATACGTCCAATTTCAGGTCACGATTCAGAACTAATTGCCATCCTACGAAGTCATCAAAAAGAAAATTGATCATACAAGATCGTCTAAAGAAAATAGGTTCATCGAAGTTTTACTTGGAATAAAACCGAAGTACAGACAATTTATTTGGAACAAATCCAAGCACTAAAGAATTTATTTGGAGTACATCCAATCTCAAACAATTTATTTCGAATACCTCCAAGCACAAACAATTTATTTGGAATATATCCAAGCTCAAACAATTCGCCATTACTTGCACAATTACTCACGATTGGCAATCACGCAAGAATCATATAACCAAATATGAGAAATAAAATATAATAATTTCCATTCGCGTACTGTTATATAATATGAGCACTATAAGAGGGGGGATGAATTATAGTGAGGGAATATGCTATAAATCTTGCGGAATTAAAAGTTAGCTTGGGAACACAAAGAGGGAACACAAGATATTTTAGCGAGGAAAAACTTCCTAGGCCCAATAGGAAGAAACGACCTGGACCACAAGGGATTTTGACTCAATACTTTCCACTATAATAGGCCAAACGACTCTGTTTACAAACTTATTACTTTTCTCTCTCGGGCCACAACTTGAGTTCCTAAACTCAAGTTCTCAACAACAGTTCCCACAACTGTTGTTCCTCTCGAACTTCCTTCGAAGTTCCTCTCTATTTCTTTTTCTCACGCTTCACTCAAAGCTTCTCACACTTATAAGAGTTCACTCAAACCCTTACCCAAAATTACAATATGTAAAACAATGAAAGAGTATAAACTCGAATACAGTAAGTATGAACTCTCTTGGGAACGGCACTAACTCTTTAAGACACTAAGAATATTTGGCTAAGTCAGACACACTAATCTGAAAGTATTAGGCGCCTATTTATATTAAGCTAAGGTAAGACCATGACTTAAGTCCACTAAACCATGATGTCCACTAATTAAACCATTATCTCAATTTTATTTAATATTTATTTAATTTTACTTGAGAATTAAATAACCACTAACCCACTACTTAGCTTGAGAAGAGAAGCAGTAACTTATAACGTGGTTTATAAAAACCTTGAAGCATAACTAAACTAATTAAATAAATGAAGGCTTTTAAGAAAATAATTAAGCCCATTACTCCACACCCAGTAAACGTGTAGCAGTAAGTCTTAAACGTGGTTTTAGTTTGCTTGGGGAGTAATCAAGTTATTTTCTTTTAAATAGTATTTAGGAAAATATCTTTTACAAATAATTTAATCTTAAACGAAAATCAGAATTAAGTTTTAAAAGAAAAACCTTTTAAAACCGAAAATCATTTTAAGTTAAATAAAATATAAAAGATAATATTTAAAAAGATTTTGGCCTTCTCCTAATTAAATCAGAAAATCATTTTTATATAAATTCCTAACAAACTAACAACTTACTCCTAAACTCATGGACTTAGTCAAAAATAACTAGAGACTCTCTAACAACCTAACTTGGGCGCACAACTATGTTAGGCGCACAACATGGAATATATTGGCTGTCCCTAAAGTCTTTTCTAGGTCTGTTCCCTAACCTTGTTCCTAAGAGTGCCAGTGTCTGTTCCTTTCATGGGAACAGAACCAAGTTCCATTTTGAGAATTCAACACAAACCAACTCAAGTATTTACTCAACCTTAACAAGAAGAGATTAAATACATCCTAATGTATTATAATCTTCACTCCATGCTTGATACTTCATCTTTCGAACATCTTCACTTCGATTTTTGATTAATTCTCCGATTTAATCTTCGATCAAGTATTCTCTTTGCTCGAGAATGAATTACCTAGCAATATCATAAGTAAAAGACAAAATGTCTTTTGTTGGTTAAGTCATCTTCAAAACTCAAGGGTCAACAATTTCCCCCTTTTTGAAGATGGCAACAAAAGGCATATACTAAGTAACAATATTTAATTTTAAACAAGTCATATTAAACTATTTAACAAAAAAATGCAACTAAGTTAAAACAAGTCAATAGACTATTATTTTATTTTGAACTTAATCCAAAAAAAAAAATCAAAACTAGAGAACAAGAATCAAGGCTAGAATAATTTACTCTTTTTGCCTTTCTCTTTCCCCCTTTGGCATCTTCAAAAAACATTATTTCATAATTTCGAAAAGATGAATGTTATCTATCAAAACACATCACACCACCAAACTTAGTTAGAAATAAGTTGGTTAGTATAAGTAAAGTAAGCATTCAACTCTCAGAACCGCAATCCAAGAATATTAGTCATTCAAAAGACGTACACATGCAAAAGATTCAACTTAAGATTAGCAAATTAATTAAGTTCCATTGTAGCATGCATAAGAAGGAAATAAATTAAAACATTGTTCCCATAGTTAACGAAAGGAAATAAAGATTAAACTAAGAGTAGTGTTTAGGTTTGAGGAGAGGAGGGTTGTTCGACTTCTTCCACCACATCATTTAGTTTCTCCATCACTTCCTTGTTGTTGCGTTCCACGGTTTGAGAAAGCTTCATGATCAAGGACTCAAAATGCATCATTTTGTCATTCATGTTTTGGAGAGCCCCAAGATTTGTTTTTAGTTGATCCATGAAAACCTCTTGAACCATAAACGCCTTATCCACCTTTTTCGACAACCCTTTGACAATTTTGTTCACACCTTGAGCTTCTTGAGCAAATTCCATCATTGCCTCCGATTGTCCCATAACCATTGTAAACAAATGATCTAACCCTTGAGCATGTGCAAAGGTATAAGTAGCACCAATGGAGGGGTTTAGAGATGTAAATGAGGAAGGCTTTTGTGGTGTGGTTGCGGCAGTTGGTTCCTTAGAGTCAGAAACAGCTGGTTGTTCCTTAGAGATAGGAACAGCAGCTGGTTCCTTTCCCATGGGAACATTAGTGGAAGATTGTTTGGAAGGAGGAGGGATTGGTGAGTTTTGTGGCTTGTGGTGTTTGGGAGAGGCAGTTTTTGGTGGTGAAGTTTCCATAGGAGAAGGAGATTGTTCCCTTGATGAAGGAACACAAGCTTCATAAGCTTCTTTGGCGATCAATTGAACTTCATCATCATCAACCACAAATGAAGGAGAGCTCAATACCTTCAAGTTTCGAATGCGCCTACTTGGTCTAGGAGCATGTAAAACCGGAGTCTCCTTCTCCAATTCATCCTTATCAACGACCTTCTTTCCTTTAGCCTTTTCTTTTTCTTCTTTTTCTTTTTCTATTTTTTCATTTTTCTTTTCTTTTTCAATTTTTTCTTTTTCTCCTTCTTTTTCGATTTCTACCTCATTATCTGTTTCCTCATTCTCTTCTTCACCATCTAACTCATCATCATCCAAGTTTGAACTCCCTTGCACAACTTCTCCATCAACAATCGAGACATTCAAATTATTGAGTGCCTTAGTGAACAACAGATTCCCGTTGTAACACTAACTTGATGAACCCCATCAAGCTTCACATTGAATTTCTTTAGTATAACCGTAACAAGGGCTCCATATCCCACAGCAACTCCATTTTCAATGCAATGATGCAAGTGTTGAATCATAAGGGAGGGAAAGTTTATTAGTTTATGTGATGCAAGGCAATGGATGTAAATCAAATCTAACATCTCAACTAAAGCACGTTTGCAAAGACGAGGCAAAAGTGCCTTTTTGAGTAGGTGAAAGAGAATTTTGTGGAATGGGGACAACAGGTTATGATCAATTGAGGTAGCACCTCTTTTACCACCATATTTCACCACTAGATCCGTAAAGGAAATGTCCAAAAAAGGATATACCCCTCGCTGTTTCTTAAAATACACATCTATTCCCTTCAAGGGAACACCAAACAGTTTCCCTAAAGAATCACAATTAAAATCGATTTGTGTTCCTCTAACTAAGGTAGAAAAGTTTTTCTCCTCATCCATTGAGAATTTTTCACAGAATTCATCCATCAATTTAGGAAGGAGACATTCACCATAACAATTTTCAAATAGTAGTTCCCAACCCTGAAATTTTAGAATCTCTATCAATTGATGGAAACTAACCCTTCTACACCATGCAAGATCAATATATAGACCCGAAATATACCTAGATGGGGTCGATTTCCTTCTCGCCATTTTTGTTGTTCCTTTTCTGGGAACAACGGGTTCCCCCTCAGATTTTGCATGTGACCCTTCGATTTCCATTTCCACGCCTTCTTCACTTTGTTACCTCTTTCTCAAAGCTCGTGTGGGTGGATTGGGAGAGATATCCATGGGAGTTGGAGAGTCTTTGTGAGTAGAAGAGGGAGAGGATTTTTCGACTTTAGTTAGAGTATGGAGGAATTGATTTTTTGTGAGATACATTTTGTGGGAAAAGGGGCGCCTTTTTATTTGGGTGAATGGGTGCAATTTGGTTTAGTGGGAAAGCTTAAGATTAGTTTAATGGAAGTAATTAATGAGGAGTTTAATGAAGAAGATGAAGAGTTTAATCAAAAATTTGATTAATCCGTGTAAG
This sequence comes from Patellifolia procumbens, assembly GCA_947645195.1. Taxonomy (NCBI): domain Eukaryota; kingdom Viridiplantae; phylum Streptophyta; class Magnoliopsida; order Caryophyllales; family Amaranthaceae; genus Patellifolia; species Patellifolia procumbens. The sequence continues at coordinate 517,587 of CANSGD010000032.1, forward strand.
GCACACGGTTTGAAAAAAAAATAAAGAAAATTAATGAAAAGAACATAAGATAATATTTCTCAACTAATTTGAGATATATTAGGAGGAAATAAAGGAAAAAAATCTGAGCAAAATATTTTTGGATTTTGTTTGTATTTCAAGAATTTGAAAAGAAATCCTAAGATTAATACGCTGGGAACAGCGTTTTGGGAACAGCAGATGGGAACAGAGAAACTTACTACAATGGAACACAATTAAACTTTTAATCCCTTGTTAATTCTTAAGGCATAGAATTGTTTAAAGAACACTAAGGATAATATTATTGGACATTAGTGAGTAGTTTGCAGACAAATTCACTCATACACATGAAATAATCATATCGAAGTTGTGACGCATTTAAATAAATAAATTCACCAAAATTTATTCACATGTAAATAATGCCAAAGAATCAAATCAATAGGGAGAAAGATTATAGAAACTATTTCAACTTAATCAAGCCAAGTTCAAGTCTTAGTTTTTCAAACCGATCTCTATTTAAGGGCTTAGTTAGAATATCAGCAAATTGACGTTCAGTTTCACAAAATTCCATTTTAATTAGGCCCTTTTCAACGTTGTCCTTAAAAAATGATGCCTAATGTGAATATGCTTAACTCTAGAATGATGCACGAGATCTTTTGAAATACTAATTGCACTAGTATTATCACAATAAATAGGAACACAATCAAAGTAGTTTCCATAGTCACGAAGTTGTTGTTTTATCCAAAGCATTTGGGAACAACATGCTGCTGCAACATATTCAGCCTCGGCTGTAGATAAAGCAACTGTGTTTTTCTTTCTTGTACTCCAAGAAACTAAACTATGACTAAGGAATTGAACCATACCTGATGTACTCTTTCTATTGACTAGATCACCCGCATAGTCAGCATCTGCCAATCCCTTCAATTCAAAGTTATCACTTCTTGAGTAGAACAAGCTTAAATCGTCTGTTCCTTTGAGGTATATAAGGATTCTCTTCACTGCTGTGAGAAAAGATTCCTTTGGATTGGCTTGAAATCTAGCACATCGACCTACACTAAAAGCAATATCGGGACGACTTGCAGTTAGATATAATAATGATCCAATCATACCTCGATACTTGGTTTGATCCACACTTGTTCCTATAGCATCTTTGTCCAATCTAGTTGAAGTTCCCATAGGTGTATTGTTTATTTTTGAAGCTTCCAAACCATACTTTTTCAGCAGTTCCTTGATATACTTTTGTTGATGGATGTAGATTCCTTCTTGTGTTTGTTTAATTTGTAGCCCCAAGAAGAAGTTGAGCTCACCCATCATACTCATTTTGAACTCTTTACTCATGAGATTAGCAAAGTCCTTGCACAAAGATTCATTAGTGGCACCAAATATAATATCATCAACATAGGATAATTCTACATTGGCTACAATAAATTTGTAGCCATTATAATTGTGTAAAATCTAAACCGTTAATTTATATTATTAAATCTAAACCATTCATTAGGTTGACTCTTCAATTAAATTAAAAATATGTATCAAAAATTAAAAGTAAACCTCCCTTCTCTCCACGTTCTTTCTAATGTCCCTGTTTCATCTCCCTTCTTCTTAACTGTTTTACAGGGGCCTTGCCTTTAATTTTTTAGCATTTGATTCATCATGAACATCTCATAACACCTTTAACTAGTTAGGACTTGGTCAACAATAAGAAAGAAACATTTACAGTGATACTACTGTGATAACATCTCACAGTTATGATGAATTGATTATAGAAATTGAACCCCTCAAAGGAAAATGATGATACAAATTGAAGTATTTTTTTACATGTAATCAATAGACCATGGATAAAACACATATATACACAATATCATTTGGATAACCATTGAATATGGAGGTATAATCATTGAATAGAATGAATTTTACAGAAGCAAAATCTGACAGATGAAGCAAATTGAAATGCCGGTTAAAGAAAATGTATGTAACCGTAAGATGGAAATTTCTTTTTACTTTTTCTTACGGAAGAAAAAAAGCCAAATGATTAAATTAAATTACTTATTTTTTGAGTTAGTCTAAAGTCAACTAAATGAATGGACAAGATTAGCCCAAAAAATTAGAGGGCTGAGATTTAAGAAATTACAATGGCTACAATATTGTTGTAGCCATTGAAAAACCTTCCCATCAACATATATTTGAAATACTAATAAATATTTCCCCTTCGATTTCAAAAACAAGGTCCTATTTAATTTTCCTCTTTTACACTCATTTTCAAGAAGGAACTTTGAAAGTCTTTCATACCATGCTCTTGGAGCTTGCTTTAACCCATAAAGAGCTTTGTCAAGCTTGAAGACATGATTAGGAAGAGTTTTATTTTCAAAACCGGGAGGTTGTTCCACAAAAACCTCTTCATTAAGATAACCATTTAAAAATGCACATTTCACATCCATTTGATATAATTTAAAACCCATAAAAGCTGCAAATGCAACAAATATTCTAATTGCTTCCAATCTAGCAACAGGAGAAAAAGTTTCCTCGTAATCAATACCTTCCTGTTGATTGTATCCTTTCACAACCAATCGAGCCTTGTCCCTTACTATGGTTCTGAACTCATCTAACTTGTTCCTAAACACCCAATTCAAACCAATAACCTAGTTGTGTTTAGGTTTAGGTTCAAGGTGCCAAACCTTGTTCCTTTCAAATTGATGGAGTTCATCTTGCATAGCCACAATCCAATCAGCATCAGTGAGAGCTTCTTCATGGTTCCTGGGTTCCGTCATAGAAAGAAAAGCATGAAAAGCACAAAAAAATTTAATTTGAGATCTCGTTTGAGTTCCCTTGTTGATGTCACTGATTATGAGTTCTACTGGATGGGAACGCTGATGTCTCAAAGGCTTTGGTTGGAAATCCTGGATGGGAACTTGATTTCCTTGTGCAGATTCTTGATCATCTTCATGTTCTTGGGAACCAGGTTCAACAATAGTGGATTCATTCACTAGGGTTTCCTCTCCTAGTTCTTCTTCATTGTTGGGAATAGGAACAGGTGGTTGTTCCTTTTGATATGTTCCAATGACTTCTTCTTCTCCCAAAATCTCATAAGTGAGAATTTGATTTTTTGTTAAACCTATATCAAAGTCATCTTCAACCTGTGTGCTTGGAACAAATTTATCTGTTTCATCAAAAATAATATGTACACTTTCTTCTACACACATGGTCCTCTTATTATAAACTCTATAAGCCTTGCTATTTGAAGCGTAACCTAGAAATATCTCTTCGTCACTCCTAGCATCGAATTTCCCAAGACTTTGTTTCCCATTATTATAAACAAAATATTTACATCCAAATGTCCTGAAATAGGTAATATTGGGCTTTTTACCAAAATAAAGCCCATAAGGGGTTTTGTTCACTAAAGGTCTCACCATGGCACGGTTTATAATATGACAAGCAGTATGACAAGCAGTGTTCACAGCTTCGGCCCAAAAGTTCCTAGGAAGTCCACTAGCTATCAACATAGTTCTAGCCATTTCCTCTAAGGTTCTATTCTTCCTTTCAACAACACCATTTTTTTGAGGTGTCCTAGGGGCGGAAAAATTGTGGTCCAAGCCATGTTCCCTACTATAGTCGTCAAACTTAAAGTTCTCAAATTCCTTGCCATGATTGGATCTAATGTGTAACAGTTTTTGACCACTCAAATTTTGAACTTTCTTTGCAAACACTAAGAACTCATCGTAGGTCTCATCCTTGCTTGAAAGAAATATAACCCAAGTAAATCTAGAGTAGTCATCCACAATTACTAGCACATACTTCTTGTCACTCCTACTTTGTATCCTCATTGGTCCACACAAGTCCATGTGAATTAGCTCTAACGGTCTGGTGGTACTCACTATATTTTTGGACTTAACAGAGGACCTCACATGCTTTCCTCTTGCACGCGCATCACAAACTCGATCTATGTGAAACTTAATAGAAGGTAAACCTAAAACTAGTTCTTTCGATCGAAGTTTGTCAAGTACGGAAAAACTAGCATGTCCAAGACGCATATGCCATAATAATGGATCATCATCAATAACACTAAGGCATGTAAATTGATTTTTGGGAACAAGGTTAAGATCCACAACATATGTGTTCCATTTCCTTGTTCCTTCTAAAACGACATCCTTAGTGCTTTTGTTGACGATCAAACACTTTTCGCTATTAAACTTCACATAGTTCCCCTTATCACATAATTGGGAAACACTCAACAAGTTATGCTTCAAACCATCAACTAGAAAAACATTATCTATGGAATGTGACGATGACTTACCAACTTTACCCATGGCAATTATGTTGCCTTTCATATTGTCACCAAAAGTCACACTTCCACCATCATAGGCAGAGAGTGAGAGAAATCTTGATTTATCTCCAGTCATATGCTTAGAACAACCACTGTCTAGGTATCATTCTAGCCTGCAAGAAAACTAATTGTTAGAGTTAGGAACCCAATCTTTCTTGGGTTCATTTCCTTTATTAGCATTAGATTTTTCTTTCCATGTTAATTTGTTTGTTTCCATATTTTTGTCTAATCGACCAAGTATAACAAGACATGAGTTCCTGTAATGACCAGTTTTCCCACAAAACATACAAACTTTATCACTTGGTAAATCAACTCTTTTTAGGTTTTGCAAACTTCTTTTGTGATTGAAGCCAAGACCTTCAGTTCCTTTGTTTTGAGGGTTTTTGATCCAATTAGGAATAGAAAGGAACTTCTTCTTGTTCCTACTCAAGTTCAGTTCCCCTTCAAGTTCCTTGTTTTCTTTTTCCAAAAACGAAACATGATTTTTCAATTCTCTTATTTCAGCTTTGAAACTTTGTAAGGGAACTGACTTAATGTCAAAGGAACTCACTTCAGGAACAAATTCTTTCAGTTGAGATAACTCAAGGCTTAATAAGTAGTTCTCATTTTTTACAATTTTGAAATTCCCTTTTAAACTTAGATTTTTATCAAATAATTCGAAAAACCTTTTTTCAATATCTGTTCGAATACTTTTAAGCCATGAGGTATGTTCCTTTGCAACTTTTAAAGCATGTTGACATTGTTTTAATTTAATGGACTCATCTTTGTAATCATTTACAGCATCAACAATAAAATCAAATAATTGCTCTTTGCTTAAAGAATTAAGACGAGTTTTAATAGTGTCTAAACTTGCCTCAAGAGATTCGATCTCTTCATCAGATTTGAAATTTTCGAGTGCCATGAGACAAAAGTTTGTTGTTTCCTCATTAGGTTGAGGATCATCTTCTTCCTCGAAATCAGATTCTCCCCATGCAACAACCATTGCTTTCTTTAAGTCATATCTGGTATAGGAACTCTTATACTCCTTGTTCCTATCTTTGCTTCATTCCCTTCCTTTGCCTTTGTCTTGTTCCCATTGGGGACATTCTTTAATAAAGTGATCGGAACTGCCACATTTATGACAAACAGGTTTGTTAGAAAATTTCCTGTTTTTACCTTTGTAGTCTCCATTCTTCATGTTCCTAAAAATCTTTATGAATTTTTGGGCCATGAGAGCGGATTCCTCTTCGTCAGTTTTCGAGTCATCACTTTCATCGGCTTTTGAGGCAATCGACTTCTGTTTGGACATGTCACCATTTTCATTGTCCAAGTGTAGCTCGTGAGTCATAAGGGAACCAACAAGTTATTCCAGATTGAACTTTATAAAGTCCTTAGTTTCCTGTAAAGTCGTAACCTTAGCCATCCATCGATCCCCTAGGAAGGCTCCTTAGGACCTTACATACCTGTTCCTCAGAGGTTATCACTTTTATAAGAGAGGTTAGCTCATTAATAATATTTGTAAAGCGAGTAAATATCTCTTGTATAGACTCTTTTGATTTCATTTGAAAAAGTTCATATTAGTTCATCAAAAGGTCGATTTTTGATCTCTTAACTTCACTCGTACCTTCATGAGTGACTTCAAGTAGATCCCAAATTTGTTTTGCGGTTTTGCATCCCACGATTGTGTTCGTGGGGTCCAAGACCACAGTGAAGCAGTTTAATGGCAAGAGCATTAATTTCCATTTTTTTCGAAATCAGCTTTGTCGAAATCAGATATGGATTTAGAAATTACCTCGTTCTTGTCATTAGTGGTAGTGACCTCAAAGTCGCCTACCTCTTTGACTCGCCATACCTGGTAATTGTCGGCTTTGATGAAGATCTCCATTCATTCTTCCAGTAGGTATAGAACTTGCCGTTGAACATTGGTGGCCTCTGTGTAGAGTACCCTTCTTCCAGTTTCTCTCTAGTATTCATATTATCCAAGATCTCGAACTCTACAGGGTTTCCTGTGTTTTTAATGTTCCCGCTCTGATACCAATTGTTATATAATATGAGCACTATAAGAGGGGGGTGAATTATAGTGAGGAAATATGCTATACTTTTTGCGGAATTAAAAGTTAGCTTGGGAATACAAAGAGGGAACACATGATATTTTAGCGAGGAAAAACTTCCTAGGCCCAATAGGAAAAACGACCTCAACAACAAGGGATTTTGACTCAATACTTTCCACTATAATAGGCCAAACGACTCTGTTTACAAACTTATTACTTTTCTCTCTCAGTCCACAACTTGAGTTCCTAAACTCAAGTTCCCAACAACAGTTCCCACAACTGTTGTTCCTCTCGAACTTCCCTCGAAGTTCCTTTCTATTTCTCTTTCTCACGCTTCACTCAAAACTTCTCACACTTACAAGAGTTCACTCAAATCCTTACCCAAAATTACAATATGTAAAACAATGAAAGAGTATAAACTCGAATATAGTAAGTATGAATTCTCTTGGGAACGGCACTGACTCTTTAAGACACTAAGAATATTTGGCTAAGTCAGACACACTAATCTGAAAGTATTAGGCGCCTATTTATATTAAGCTAAGGTAAGACCATGACTTAAGTCCACTAATCCATGATGTCCACTAATTAAACCATTATCTCAATTTTATTCAATATCTATTTAATTTTACTTGAGAATTAAATAACCACTAACCCACTACTAAGCTTGAGAAGAGAAGCAGTAACTTATAATGCAAAAGGTAGATGTTGCACTCGAGAGTATGATGCGCATCATACTCTCGACCCAAAACAGAACCTGCTACAAATAAAACGCGTCACAATAAAATGGGCGGGGGAAAAATGTACATGGGCTTTAATGTTGTGAACACAACAAATTTCAAAAAAATAACTGACATGACAGTTACTGTAGATGATGTATAAGAAGGTATAATGGAAAGTGAACCGCCTTTTTTTCATTTCACTGTTCCCCATAACTTTTCTCTCTCAACTGCAACTCTCTCTCTCTCTTATTTCCAGTGCGACGTCCCTTCATCTTCATCTTCTTCAACTTCATCCCATATTTTCACCCAGAATCCTTCAAAATTTTGTGCTTTTCTCAAGAATTTTCAGTTCCATCATCTTCATCATCGTAAACAAACTCCAAAAAATACTTTTTTTAACCCTAAAGAACAAGAAGAACAAGACATGGCCAAGGAACTAAGCGAAAAACAAGGGTGCCAAAAACTAAAGTATACACAAATGAATAAAGTTCATTCTTTGAACTATTAGGAAAACAAAATGTACATTCCTTTGCCCTAGTTTTTGTTTTAGAGAGAAAACAAAAAACGTTGCTTGTTTTGTTTATTTAAAAAACACAATATACATTCTCTAACCCTAGTTTTTGTTTTGTTTGAAAGCATTGATGATGAAAATACACCACTTTCCACCTTTATTCAATTCCGTAGAAAGAAGCACGCAACAAATGAACCCATTGTGGACCCTTTGATTTGGAAGGAACTACAAACTGAACATGGACAACAAACTGAACAGTAAGTACAATCTTGACCTTTTTTCTGCCTTTTAGTTATGACATGCAATTTTTGTCTTTTTTGTGTAAACATGTTTATTTTATTACCAAACATGTTCATAATAAGTTGAAGCATGTACATATATGTTTAGATGAAGTTGAAGCATGTTCATTTTCCTATTAAACGTGTACATTGTATGCAATATGGTATTAATTATATGAAATAATATGTGTAAAATGGAGGGTCTCTTTGCTTAAATTTTATCACGAACATGTACATTGTCAAGTTAAACATGTATATTATGAGATAAGGTATGTACATTATAAATTTATAAATTGACGAAATGGTTTGTTCATATATGTTAAATGAAAGTACATATGTACATTAAATGTGTACATTTTATGTAGTTTGGTATCAAATATAAATGAAGAATGTTGCTTCTCTTTCCCCTTTGATTTTAAAAGGAATATGTACATTATAAAAAGAAGCGTGAACATTATGGTGTTCAGCGTGTGCATATGGTTTGTTAGATTTCAAGCAGTGTACATTTTTGTTTGAGGCATGTAAATTTAACTAAACGTATTGTTCAATATTTTCCGCATGCATATACAATATTTGCATAGAAATGTACAATGATTGAAAATCCTCAGGTTTTAGGGTTTAGGGTTTAGTTCCTCTTTGAAGTATGTACATTAATCTAAACTGCTTGTACACTAAGTTGGGGACACATGTACATAATTATTGTGACCATGGACATTAATTTGTAGCTGGTTTGTTGGAGGCATGTACATTTATCTAAACTTCGTGTAAAGTATTTATGTTAACCCATAATCATTATTCCATCAGTGTTCCTTATCCTTAAGGAAATGTACATGCTGCTTAGATATTTATTAATTTTTACATTGCTAATTATTGTTACCTAATGTCACAGGGGCTCAAGAGACAACCCTGGTAACAACGAACCGGGGTCTGCAATGGCGGTTCCGGAGTCCAAAAAAAGAACCAAAGAGCAGGCTGAAGTTTCAAAAGATGTAAAGAGAGAGGAAGGTGGTGAGAAGAGACAGAAGATCCAGAAGAAATCTAAACAGATAGTTGAAGTAGAAGAAATTTCATCGGACGACAGTCGGGTTGTGCTGAAACCTAGGCACAACATACAGTCAATGCAGACTATTTTGGCTGCAATTGCAGAAATCCCAGAGAAGCGGCAGGCCGTTGTAGATTTGGGTTTCGGTTCACTTTTCATGCTTGACTTTGGGAAAAATGAAAAAGAGTTTGCTGCTGATCTAGTGGGCAAATTTTCAGCGGGCAGTAGTGCCATCATGTTGCGGAGAGGCAGGGAGGTGCGTGTGGGGGAGATCGATGTGCATTTGGTGTACTGGCTGTCCCTGGGAGGAAGGGATATTGATGAGTCCCTCGAGGAAACCGATGAGTATCATGACATGCTCGCGGACTTACGAGCTTTTCATGGTATACAGAGGAACATGCCAAAGGTCACCGCCTTGGTGAAGCACCTGTGCGATCCCTCCGTCCCCCTGACCGACAACTGGAAGAGGACTTTTCTTCTAGTAGTGGTAAACTGCTGCATGAAGTCCACTACCAACCACCAACCTCAAACCCTCTGCCTTACTGCTGCTATTGATGTTGAGAAAATACGCCTCCACAACTGGTGCAAGTACACTATGGATTCCCTCCTAGAAGGTGCTCATTCTTGGCAGGCCGATACTACCCGTTTCTTCACTGGTCCACTGCCTTTCTTAATGGTAATAAATATTTATCTATGCATGTATCTTCATAATATTCATTGTGAGTTTCTTGAGCTGTTTCTTTGTATATGTTTGTAGGTATGCTATTTTGATAGATGCCAGAAGATAGCTCTGAGGCATCGACACGCCTTCCCGCTAATCTCAGTGTGGGGTAAAGACCTCATCGCACAGAGGGTGCATCTTCAGAAGCTAGATGGATTTCGCACTGGGATCATTATGCCTAGGTTATTTACTGTGGAAGGAAATAGGCATCTACAGCAGGTACCGATATGAAAAATATAATCTCCTATATACGTAAAATATAATATAATAATGATATAATAAATAATTGGCAACCCCAATAGCAGCAAGATCAGCAGGAGGAGGAGCAGGGACAACAACAGTACCAGCTACAGCACCAGCAACAACAACAAGAACAACAACACCAGCAACAGCAACAACAGCAACACCAGCAACAAGAGCAACAACAACAGCAGCAACAGCAACAGCAACAGCAACAACAACAACAACAACAACAACAACAGCAACAGCAACAGCAACAGCAACAACAACAGCAACAACAACAGCAACAGCAACCACAACTGCAGGTAATTTTTGCAAGTTGAATCATTTTAATAAGCATGTACAATTTAATATACATAATGAACATAATCATTCCAAGTGTGTACATTCAAATATAAATATTTTATATAATGCACCTTGTTATTTGAAATGTGTACTTTCAAGTAGGCATAATGTACATTATTTTTTGTACTATGTACATTCAAGTGTTTATAATGTACATTATGTTATGTTCCATGATTCGTTATGTACATAATTGTGATGACTATGTACATTTCAGTGTGCAGAGTGTACATAGTTTTACCCAACATGTTCATGCTTCTTTATGTACATAATTGTTTTGATTATGTACATAATTGTTTTGACTATGTACATTTTAGTGTGCAGAGTGTACATAGTTTTACCCAACATGTTCATTCTTCCTATACTAATGGGAATGTACATTCCAATGTTCATTGTGTACACTGTTTTGCCTTAAATGTTCATTCTTTTGAACTTTATCAACTGTGTAATCATTCTTTACTATTGCATTGTATTTCATAGTCCACAACAGTTCCCCCTGAACATCATGATCACATCCCACAACCTCCGCGGGACCTAGAGATATATAATTTCAATAAGGACATTTAATCATTAATTTCTGGCCTCATACTAATTACATTCTTTCTTAGGCTTGGAAGTCTAGGTTCACGGAGGTTTGTTCAAGGTTAACAGCCAACTTGGTGGAGTTGACAACTCTACTAAGCCAAGGGCCCTAGCTTAATTTGGAGCAGCTGAACATAGACCCCACCGTTGACAACATTACTCCTTCTATTTTAGAACACATATGGGCGCAGTTCAAGACAGCCGGTCATGCTCTTCCCCAATCTCAACATGAAGAGGAAGGGTTGCCAGTGACCCAAGATGAGGCTTTCTTTCTAACTTCCCAGCTTTGAACCATGGTGGACCAGGCTATTAACACCCACCTTGGAGTAGATCACACACCGGCAACACCCGCTGCTGCCCGAAAACTGGACTTGAACTTGGAGCTTGATATAGGCACGAGTTCTAGCCCATCATGGCCAGTGGCCAATGTCTTAAGGGAGTAAGAGAGCCAGGTTGTCAACGCTCTCTTCCAATCAAGTGCAGACTTTTCAGGGTAAACATCGTAGCATGGCCTATTAGGCCCATATTCATTTCATTTATCAAACAATGTACCATTGGCCAATATGGCCTGATTTCAATTATCAAACAACCAAATGATAAGAAATAAAATCAGTGTCAATTGGCCTGGCATTGTGTATCATTTGTGGATTTATTATCATTCAATTGACTTATGGTTCATGTTTCCCAGTTACAAAGACCTTGTTGGTAAAGGTGCACAGCCGACACCGAAAGATACAGAAGAGAGGTTCCTTCTATGATATCTTAAATTTATTTTTAAAGATCATTCAATTGACTTATGGGTCATTCTCTCATATTTGATATAGAATGTACATTTTTTGCTAGTGTAATATTTACACTTTAATATTGAATGTTCATCCTTTTATTGTGATTGTACATTCTATAATTCAATTTGCAAGGTCATCCATTGATGTTGATTGTACATTCTATTATATTTAGGAAAATTTGCCTAGAATAATACAACCTTTTGGCGATTCGCAAATAATAATGCAACCTTTCGATTATTCTGGAATAATGCAACCTTAATACCCCATTTATTTTAAACAGGACAAAACCGGATAAAATCAATTCTAACCTGAAAAATAGGTTGAGTGGGCACGTGTCGGTTTATAATTGGTTCTAATAAATTGGTTTGTAAAATAATTAAAAAATAAAAAAGATAAAACAAATAAAAATTACAACCCCCTCCCTAACCCCACACACCCAGAATCCCCGACCCCCCCACCCCACCCCCAGCCACTACCAGAACTTCAGCACCCACGGCCACAGCCACTCACAGCCACCGCCACCCCACCCCCATTCCGACTCCCAGCCACGATCGAAACCACCCAGAAACCCACGACCCCCAGAAAACCACCAAGAAACCACCTCGAAAAACATCCAACCACGACCCCCCGAAACCACCAAGAAACCACCTCGAAAACCACGACCCCCCGCATGAAAACCACCCAACCCCCGCCCAAGCAATCCAGCCGCAACTAGAGATGGCCACGGGCCGGGTTGTGCCGGTTCAGTGCTGGGTTATATACGGGCCGGTTCACAAAATTTTAACCCTGACCCAGCCCTAAAACCACCCCGGGCCGGTTCAGGGCTGGGTTAGGGTTATGTTTTTCTGAACCTGAACCGATTCGGGGGCAGTTCAGGAACGGTTCAGTGCCGATTCTGGGCCGGTTCAGTGCCAGGGTCCGGGTCGATTCACGGCTAGATTTAGTGTCGGTTTAGGGCTGGTTCATTGCCAGTTTAGTGTTATTTCATTTTTTAAAACACAACTTTTTTTAGCACATTCATATTGGAAATGCACCTTAAGTAAAAATCATGTTTTTATCATTTAAAAAGGATAATTCTTATAAATAATAACTCCTAGAGTGAATCAAATACTACTTTCATATAGAAATTTCACCAATCGCAACTCCCAATAACAAATACTCATTAATCATAATCATAATCATAATCGTATATTATAGTTTATTAATCATAATCATAAATATAGTTTATAGTTTATTAATCATAATTATAATTTAAAGTTTATTTATATAACCATAGTTCAATTTCATAGATCATAAATCATAATCATATTATAATTCGTATATCAAAATCTTAATCATAATTTATACTTCACCAGTCCACTAGTCATTCATAAGAATAAACATAATTTTTATGATTTTAATTAGGGTATAGGGTTTAGGGTAAATGGTATAAGGTTACAGTTTAAGATTTAAATTTATCGTATAGGGTTTTAGTGACGGTTTAGAGGCGGTTCAAGGAAAAATTTAAGAATGGGCTGGTTCAAGGACCGGTTCAAAAGCGGGCTGGTTTACGGGCTGGGTCAGGGTCAAGGTCGGTTCAGGGCTAGGATCGGTTTAGGATCAGTTCTGAAATTTGAAAATATGAACCTGAACCGAACCAGTTCCTTGACCGTACCGGGCCGGTTCAGGGTTGATTTTTTTCGGTTTAGGGCCGGACCGATTTTTCGCCGGATCGGTTCAGGGTTGGGTTAGGGCCAACCCGCCCAATGGCCACCTCTAGCCGCAACCGAAAATCATCAACATCCCTCGAAAACCCCTCACCCCTGCCGAAAACCACCACATTCAAAGTGTTTTAACAAAATGGAGGAGGGAGGAGTTTGTGGTGGCGGAGCCTCGAGGAGGAGAGGGGAATTAAGCGAAGGCGGGGGGAGGTGGTTTCGTCCGGCGGCGGCGCAGCGACGAGGAGGGGGGTTTGGGGGGGCGTTGCGTGGGTGTGGGGTGGGAGGGTGGCTGGGGGTGGGGGGGTTTGGGGGGGTCATTTTATTTTTATTTTTTTATATTAATATATTAATTAAAAATTAAAGTTTTAAATAAAAATTACCAATGATTCCGGTTACCGGTCATTTGTCCTGTTTAAAATAAATGGGGTATTAAGGTTGCATTATTCCAGAATAATCGAAAGGTTGCATTATTATTTGCGAATCGCCAAAAGGTTGCATTATTCTAGGCAATTTTTCCTTATATTTATTGTACATTATGCGGTATTGGATGTTCATTGTATCATATTGAGTACATGGTATATTATATGATATTGAGTGCACATTATGTGATGTTGAATGTTCATTCTCTGATGATGATAGTACATTCTATGACATTGAGTGTACATTGATGGTCATTTCTATCATATTGAGTACATTATGTGATGTTGCATGTTCATTCTCTTATGATGATTGTACATTCTATGACAATGAGTGGACATGCTGTGATATTGATTGTTCATTCTCTGATATTGATGGTACATTGTCATTAATTTTCAGCTATCATATTGAGTGTATATTCTTTGATGCTGATTGAACATTCTATGCTATTGAGTGTACACTCTCCGACTTTCAATGTTCATTCTATGAAAATGATTGTACATTCTATGAAATGCGTTAATGTTCATTCTTTCATATTCAATGTTCATTCTGTACCATGTAATGTTCATACTTAAATAAGTATATTTTTTTATGGCTTAGTCCACTATGCAATGTGGAAACTTATGATCACATTGGAAGCCCACCAACACACAACCAAGAACAAGAACAACAAGACAAAAGGTACTACCAAATAATGTTCATTCTTTTATATTCTATGTTCATTCTCTACCATGTAATTTTCATACCTTAATAAGTATATTTTTGAGGGCTTAGTCCACTCCACAGTGCGGAAGGTTATGGAGCTGATGATCAGCTTATCAAACACAACCAAGAAGACCAAAAACAAGACAAGGGGTACTTGGTCAAAAAAAGCGACAAATAAACTTATATCTTCTGTATGTAATATGATTTACTAATCTCAAACCTTATATCTTATGCAGGAAACAAAAGGTTGTACCGAGCGCCCCGCAAGGACGGCCAGCTCGTCGAATTCAGAAGACAGCAATTTTCAAGTCCCCGTTCTTGGTGCAGTACTCCGATCTAATTGAAAAGAAGAGAGCAAGGAAATCAATTGACCTCACCTACATTGCCGATTATGCTTTTGGAGCACCAGATGATGAGTAATTTATCTACCACACTTGCTATTTAAATAACTCTTCTAATGTTGGGACTTACATTGAATCAATGTCATTGGCAGTGAATTGTTGTACGACGATGGATTCTCTTTCATTACCAGAGAATCTTTCCGTGTGCTTGGTGATGATAAGGAAATCTTCAACTGTTTCCTTGATGCATGGTCATGCATCCTGAATTATAAGATGAAACAAAGTGTTTCATCTTCTCCAAAACGACTATTCTTCTCAACAACTGCACATGTAAACCGTCTTCCATCCTATCTATTTATTAGATGTAAATGCTATCCATTATTTGGGGGACTGACTAATTTCTTCTTTCTTTTGAAGCACCTACTGCATCCTCATGCAGCAAATCCACCATCATCCGAACCAAAAACTGAAGAAGAACTTAAACAAGAGTTGAAGCTGACAGAGACAGCAAGGCTCGACGACTTTTTCCACCGTTTGACATATGAGTTAGGGGATCAGGGTATCTCAGACATCGATCAGTATGAATTGGTACTTTCCTAATTCATCACCCATAAATATAACATTTAATGTTTAATTGCTTTATTAACATAACTTAATCATAAATGTACATTTGTATACCATGTATGTACATTTATACAACATGCATGTACATTATTCACATTCATGTTATCTATATATAGATCCATATTATATCAATATACATCCATGTCATATAAATGTACATATATATTGTATAAATGTATATATATACTACATAAATGTATATCTATATAAGGACCATAAAGGTTATGTAAATGTACATGTGTGTTATATAACTGTATATCCATGTCATATAAATGTACATTATAATTATACAACTTCATCAGTGTACACATGTACTTATATAAATGTACATATATCCTATATAAATTTAAATCATTACAGAGAACATAAAGTTTATATATATGTACATGTGTATTACATAAATGTATATCCATATTATATTAATGTACCTCCATGTTATATAAGTACATCTATATTATATAATTGTACATCTTATATAAATGCACATCCATGTTATATAAATGTACACCCATCTTATATAATTGTACATCTCAATAACTTTAATGTACATCCATCCAGGTCTTCTTTCCCATTGTTGCCAACGAGCATTTCTATGTCTTCTGTATCAACTTCCTCAAAGGAACACTCGACATACTAGACAATAGAATCCTGCTGGCAGACATCCCCTAGCCAACAAATATCGGGACTACCCCCGTAAACTCGTAAGTGCAATACTGACTTTCTCGATTTTTACACATATGACAATCCACTAATCATTTGTCGTACCACAATGACAAACATTTCCTGCAGACTATGTTTTTCGGAAGGTTTTTGGTGAAGCAAGGCATCACCAGAAGAGTCTCGGTGATTCGTGATATGAAGATCCGCGTTGTTGGTATGCCATGGAGAAACAATCTGAACATTACAGATTGTGGTATTTATGCCATGCGCCACATGGAAAAATACATGGGAAATTGGGAAGAGGACTTCGATACAGGGCTGCTCCCTACTAACGTAAGTATTTGTTTAATCATAATGATTTAATATTGCGAGCATGTAATTTCAAAACACATGTTCACTCTCATACAATAGATTAGGATTATATGTACATTCACATGCATTGTATGTATATTACGTCTACATATCCCATGTAGGTACATTATGCTCCTATACATGTACATTCCGTTGTCATATATGTACATTATCCTTTTGAATATGTACAATTTTTTTAAAACTGTAGTCCTCATATATTATCTCTCATGTCTAACAGTTTGACATGATCAAGGAGCTGAGGATTCAGTACTGCATTGACATTTTAACAAGCGTTGTCAATACCCTAGCATCAGAAGTTCAGAAGGGGGCCAAGGAGTTTGCCGCACAGAAAGATTAACAATTTCGTAGTTGTAATCCATTTGTCTCCACATACAATTTACATATATAATTTAGTCTATCGGTAACTTTTAAATTACTGTGATATGTCGTATAAGCAGATATAACAATGATTCTCTAACAATAATATTCATATATTTCGAATGAAAATTAAATAGGTCCAATGAACATAGTCTTCCATTAATGATATGCTAATGATCATATGTTCACTATATAAATCTACTATGTCCATTAAATGATGTTCATAATGAAGTATTTTATCCCATAAAGTTCATTATTGAGAAGATATGTTCATTATTTCAACTACATTAATGTTAAATGTTTGAAATTGAATGTTCATTCTCTCAACTTCATTTCGCCATATTGGATGTTACTCCTTGTGTGGACATAAATGTATGTAAAATGTACATATATATTATATAAATGTACATAGAAATGTTGTGTGTTGATATACGTGTACAATAATAATTGTTCACAACTATAATTCTTCAATATTCATATATATTCATTGTTTAGCATAACTCATTCATAGTGGACTTCGTACACAAAACATAATTACATAGTACAACATGAATGAGCCACATGGTTACAAAATGTATCCTATCCTACTAACATTTAACCAAAAAAGCTAAATGTGTAGTTTATAATAATATGTTAACCGGGAAGTAGTCATCCGGAACATAAACATCCAACAATGAACTTTTAGATGTGGAGTGAGCTATGATACCATCTTCTGGAACATCAAGATACTCCTGGAACTTCATATTTGGCGTTAGTATAAAATGAATAATAATGTACATATTAGTAATAATAATGTACATAGTACTAAAGATTGATTTCATATAGTACAATATGTTGTAAATAATGAACATATTAATGACAATAATGTACACATACTCTAAAAATAAAGTTGGTGTATCATGACAACAATGATGCTCATAATCATGCAGACAATAAACATGTTGAACCAAATAATGTACATACTTTATACATCTATAATGAACACATATTATTAAACAATGACATATGATTCAATGCAGTGGCCATGTCATACCTCTATTGATTTTTGAACTTTTGCCTTCGATCTAATTGCTACTTTCTCAGCAGTTTTCTTCCATCCTTTCAGCTTATTTACTTTCTTCTCCACTGTGCTTTTCATCCTGGTATCTCTTGATCCTTTCTTCCTTTTCTTGGTAGGATCTTTCACAATAGGAAAAATCATATTCCTCACCTCCTTCGTTGTAATCGATTCATCAACCTTCCCCAAAAGTGTTTCAACCTTTATTTTCAATTCACTTAACGCGTCCTCCAAAACCTTGCGAACCATTGTATCATGTTGGCTTGAGTTAATCAATGCCATTTCATTCCTTGTAGTTTGCACACGCCAAACCGATACTTGTACAACATTTGCATCTTGGTACACATCATGCACTCTTGTGCACATAGCACCTTTTGTCCATCTACCTACAATGTACATCTTCGGAATTTTCTCCACATTGTGTATGTGGAATATACGCAAAGAATGAGCACATAAAAGTCTCATTTTAGTAAAATACTTGCATGTGCAATCAACTACCATATTATAGCTATCAAACTTCACAGTATGCATTAAGAACTCTTTGTCCGTCCGTCCAACGTGATACTCAAAAAGTGGCGGGTCATATTTAATTAATTTTTGGCAATATGATGCACCTCTAATGAAATTTTCCTCAAATGTCAAGTACACAGCCACAGTATACAATTCCTTTGCATGGTTAAGTAATTTCACATCTACAAAAGCTAGATACCTATTCCCAGATAGCGCTTGATAATCCTGTCCATTTTCCTTCTCCCTCCATTCATTAACAACATCAACAAAAACTTTGTAAAAATCACACAAACCTTGCATAACATGGAGCCTCTGGTTTAACGAATGGTTAGTCGTCTCACTACGTTGTAAAGACAACACACCACCAGATAAATACTCTTTTGAGTAGACAGGAAACCACATCTTTCTTAACTGGTAAAGCCTATACAACCAAGGGTTCTCAGCACACTTATACTTGGTAATCATACTGCATAATAAGATGAACATGTAATCAGAATTAATGAACATACATTGTCATTAACTGATCAATGATATTTTATTCTTACAACAACACCAATGTACATATGTGTCATATAAATGTACGTCCATGTTATATAAATGTACATTATAATTGTACGCGTAATTAATATGTACATCCATGTTAGATAATTGTACATCTACTTATATATAAATGTGTGTTATATTTGTACACCTATATTATATAAATGTACACCTCATCCTTCCATCTTATTCCATTATACAACTATATTTCCATAAATGTTCAATGATGTTTTATTCTAACAACAACATCAGTGTACATATAAGCAATGATATTGAACATATATTGTCAGGCAATGATCATCAATAATTAGTTGTTCACATGCCATAAATGACCAAACAATCAATAACAACAAACACATATTATAATTCAGTTACTAAGAGGAAAATCATTGTGTTTACCTCTTCCAATAGTGTTTAAATTCACTCTTGGATTCGCAATGTTTGAGAACATAATTGAAGAGATCCACAAACCCATCCTTCGACCTCGACCCCTTTATATTATTAATTGAATTTTTACCAATATGCCATAAACACAAACGATGTATGGCATCAGGGAAAATAATTTTGAGAGCCTTTGCCATTGCAAAATCTTGGTCAATCATTATGGTTGTAGGTGCCCTCCCTCCCAAGCTCTTCAAAAAAGATGAAAAAAGTCACACAAAAGACTCGTTCGTTTCATTCAATATGAACCCAATCCCAAACATAACATTCCTATGATGATGGTTCATCCCAACAAACGGGCCACATATCATACCATATTTGTTTGTGCGATACGTCGTGTCATGTACAACTAAATCACCAAAGACCTCATAGTCTTTTCTCATCCTTCCATCTCTCCAAAAAAAATTCACTAAATAACCTCCACTGTCTAGCTCAAAATCATAATAAAAATCACTTTCCTCCGCTTGTTTTGGTTACTATCACATCCATCTACCTCCTTCTTGTTTTGAGCAGCCACTACATCATAGACATCTCTAACCATAAACCCTAAATTCTGCGAACCGCAAGTTTCATTCCTCAAAACACGAACCGCTTTGGCAATGCCAACACCACTTCTTCTCATATTATTAATCATATCTAGTTGCTCATCACTCACATTTCTATGAGACCTTATCAAGTGTCTTTGACTAACAGCGACCATTGGGTGATTGTGAATCATGTGGTGCTTAACAACAATGAAAACACTCGTTTCTCTAACAACGTCAAATTGAATAAAAGCTTTACAACCACATCACTGATCAAGCTTAACATACACCTGGAAAAACCAATTAAAAAATATATATCATGTGTATTCTCTGTAAATCTTTGTACATTTACAAATAATATATGTTCATTTATAGAAATTAATATGCTCGTTTAATTATTTTAAATGTATATCGACCAATTTAAATAATACTTCATATATTCATTTAAAATATACCAACTTCACATGTATATATAATATATCTTCATTTCCTTACTTCAATAACAACGTATATTCAGTTAATATATGATGTTCACTTAAGCGAATAAAATGTACATGTTATGTATTCACGCGTACATGTAGTGTGTTACATGTTCAATACTATACATGATGTTGATTCATGTGAATAAAATGTACATATCATGTATTCATGCGTACATGTTGTGTGTTAACATGTTCATTTCTATACATATATGTTCATATCAATACAAATTAACTACATAATTGGCTATAAATCAAAACAACGTATGTTCACACAATATCTTGGGGGATCCAATATCAACTTTTTTAATGCCTTCTCGGCTACAAACAAAAATACGTTATCTCATTACTTTGCCACCAAGTCGCCACGATATTTTGTCTTTACGTACACCAAACCTTTTCCTAAATGCATAATCATTGTACAATTTATATGCTTCATCATCGTTCGCTACTTCCTTCAATAACAATTCAGATACCTCCGCCTCATGGAATTCTAGCCACAAACCAAAACAAACTTTTTTTCCAAAGGATGAAACAGTAACTTAACAATAAGAAAAAAAACCCAATACCATGTGTCATTTTTAAATGTACCTATTCACTGTATTGATGTACATACTAAGTATAAATCCAATAACACATACTTACAAATTATATAATTGCAATGACCAACAAAAAGACAAAACAAAAGTAGAAGATCCACCCTAAGACACATGTTCCCTTTGTTCCCACATACTGACAAAGATGTAAATTCATCTTAACCTAATTGTTCCCTTTTTACCAACATGTCTTCATTGTAAGAATCAACTCATTCTACCCTTTCTCTTTCCATAACAGTTAAAAGTCAAAAACATGAAACAGTAACTTAACAAAGAAAACATTTTATGAACATAAGTCTTGCTTTGATGTACCTAATTATTATATTGATGTACACGCTACTAAAAACACATGTTCACACAAGTAATTTCGAATACCCACCAAAATGACAAAAACATCATACAAAAACACAAAGACATAGGTGTCCCTCTGTCCCCTCAAAGGTGTACATCAAGCTTAACATAGATGCACATATTTGACCAACATATGTTCATTGTAACAAACAACTCATTAATTTTTCCACCAAATTCTAGGCTTTTATCACATTACCAGATGTTTCATCTGGATTTGCAACTTCAATAAGATGATTTACACCATCATCCAATTGTTCATTCAAAAAAGTATTATCAAAATCACTCCTAGCATCACCATCATTTATATCTCCACCATTAACAACACCATTTACATCTAAATCATCTATATCTAGTACAAGTTGAAGAATTTACTTGCATTAAATAAAAAACTAAAATAAAAATATTTTGCGAATTTTACTTACATTAAATGAAGAATTTATTACTAAATTCTGGGAAAGAAAAATCTGAAAGATGAAGCAAGGGAAAGGAATGAATATAGATAGGGTTTAATAAGAGAGAGAAGCTGAGGAGAGATAAAAAATAAGGATATATAGTACAAGCTGAGGAGAGAGAAAAAATAAGCTAAAACGGATGTGAGAGAAAATATCAGCTTTTCAAATTTTTGGGGAGGCGCCAAAAGTGAATCCCAAAAGTGAATCCCAAAAGTCAGACAAAAATTTGGGGCCACATGCAAATGCTGAAAATTTGGGACCACTTGCAAATGCTGAAAACGGTGCCGTTTACACTCGAGAGTATGATGCTCATCATACTCTCGAGTGTAGGATCTAATTTGCGCTTATAATGTGGTTTATAAAAACTTGAAGCATAATTAAAGTAATTAAATAAATTAGGAAAAATTGTTTTAAATAAGTCAACTTTTGACCCATCTTCTAATATTAAGTTAACCTTTGAGTTATTCTACAATAAGTTAACCTTGTATGTCATTTAAATTTTAACAGGTTGGTTTACTAAGTAACCTGCAACCTCCGGTTACACCCGTTTTTATGACCGTTGCCTTCATTCCTATTTCTTATTTCCCCTTCTTTATAACCCTTCTTCTTCTTCCTCCAGACATTCCCCTTCTCCAACTCTTTCTCTTTCCTTCATATTTCTTATTTCTCTTGATGCTGGTAACATATCCGTGCACTTTGCTTTAGTCCTAACAGGTATTGGCTCTGTGCTGTCACTGAGAGTGGCATCAAGATTTGGGACTTAGAAAGCAATAGTGTTTTGAGGATTTGAAGGTCGACCTCAAGTCCGAGGCTAATCATCTCGAGGAAGCTGGTGCCATCGCTACCAAGATAAAGGTTAAAACTCCATCTCTTTGAAATGTTTTATTGTTTTGCTGTCAAAGATCTCATTATTTTATTTTACTTTTTTTAAAATAGTTGTTTGTTCTCCATCCATTAGCGCAGCTTGGTAGGTTGCTCTTTTGCTGCTCATTAATCTTTTCCCTGCAAGTTATTGAACTAGATATCTATTATTTATCTTTGCTTTCAATAGAAATGGTTTACTTCAATAAGATTGTGTGTTTAAGTATATTTGAACATGCTCTGTTTTCCCTGCCTTATAGTATTGTGTATCTATATTTTATTCGGTAGATAAGAAAGCTGAGTGATCTTTTTTCTTTTTTTCGCTTGGGATTCTTGCAACTTTTTGTGTGTGTATTTATTAGATGTGCTACTGCCAAGCTAATTTGCATTGGTTTTGGCAGGTAATCTATTGCACCAGCTTGAGCTGGAGTACCGATGGCCAAACGTTATTCAACGGATACACATATAATTTCTTCAATGGATATTGAATAGGGAAGATGAAATGTCGAAAAGAAGAGGGAGTGAAAGTGATGGGTAATTATTAGAGGGGTTGGTTTGGTTGGGTCAATGTTTTTAATTTACAGGTCAAACAGGTTGAAGGTAAACCAACCTGTTAAAATTTAAATGACATAAAAGGTTAACTTATTGTAGAATAACTCAAAGGTTAACTTAATATTAGAAGATGGGTCAAAGGCTGACTTATTTAAAACAATTTTTCCAATAAATTAAGGCTTTTAAGAAAATAATTAAGCCCATTACTCCACACCCAGTAAATGTGTAGCAGTAAGTCTTAAACGTGGTTTTAGTTTGCTTGGGGAGTAATCAAGTTATTTTCTTTTAAATAGTATTAGGAAATATCTTTTACAAATAATGTAATCTTAAACGAAAATCATAATTAAGTTTTAAAAGAAAAACCTTTAAAAATCGAAAATCATTTTAAGTTAAATAAAATATAAAAGATAATATTTAAAAAGATTTTGGCCTTATCCTAATTAAATCAGAAAATCATTTTTAGATAAATTCCTAACAAACTAACAACTTACTCCTAAACTCATGGACTTAGTCAAAACTAACTAGAGACTCTCTAACAACCTAACTTGGGCGTACAACTATGTTAGGCGCACAACATGGAATATATTGGCTGTTCCTAAAGTCTTTTCTAGGTCTGTTCCCTAACCTTGTTCCTAAGAGTGCTAGTGTCTGTTCCTGTCATGGGAACAGAACCAAGTTCCGTTTTGAGAATTCAACACAAACCAACTCAAGTATTTACTTAACCTTAACAAGAACAGATTAAATACATCCTAATGTATTCTAATCTTCACTCCATGCTTGATACTTCATCTTTCGAACATCTTCACTTCGATCTTTGATTAATTCTCCGATTTAATCTTCGATCAAGTATTCTCTTTGCTCGAGAATGAATTACCTAGCAATATCATAAGCAAAACACTATACGTCTTTTGTTGGTCAAGTCATCTTCAAAACTCAAGGGTCAACACGTACTAATTAAATGTTGCTCAACTCATATGACCAAAAGAATATTTTATTTCTCCCAAAATAATAACAATAAATATTTTCTCAATTCATAACAAGAATTCACTATATAATTCCTCAAATGAATAGGACCAAAATAAATAGTGTAGCATAGCTGCCTTATTCAAACGAAATGCTAAAATAAATAGAGAAAATGACATCAAAATAAATCTCAAGGACTAACATCATGATTCCTATCATTATTTTCCTTGTACTTCTCTGGAGTGAATACTTCATCTTCAAAGTCATCCATATCCTCAATAACACATTTATCATTTGGCTCTTCAGCTCTAGTCATCCTCTTAATACGTTTAGGTGAAGGTTCATCAAAGTCTTCAATCTCATCTTCACTATCAGGGTCATCATCAAGTAAGTAGGCCAGAAAAGCAGCATAAATATCCTTACGGGTTTGACCTCTAGCTCGGTCGAATTCTCATAACATCTCATCATCACTCTCAGTAGCTACTCTCAGAATATGGCGCAATCCAACCTCTAAGCTAGTATAGCTCTCAAGCACAGACTCAGTGTCGGGCTCGTCATCACTAAGTACAATAGAATCGTAAAAACTTCCAACTCGATCGGCTTTCACTATCAGACATGTCTAAAGGTCCATCTACTGTTGAGCAAGACATCTACAATGAACAACGTTCATTCTTAGCATACATTCCCAACAATAAATAACAAAATGAATAAATAAATAACCACAAAGTAAATAAACGACCAACCAAAAAGAAACATGTACTCAACACTTAAACATGATTCAAAACTCCAGACATCTAAAATGACTAAACAAGTGTATAGACTAAAAACAAAACAAGTGTATTGACTAAAAACAACTGAACAAACTAAAAGTAGCTGAACAGACTAAAACAACTGAAAATAGTAGAATATTTGAACAGACTACCAATACTGAACTAACTGAACAGACTCGCAGGCATAAAGCAGCTGAACAAATTAGCAGATAGGAAATAAGCTAAACACAACAAAATAATGCAGACATATGATATTTCTATCCTATATGCCCATCCTAAACTACTCATCTCACTCAAATAAAATAAATAAGCAAGACAAAATAATTTTTGAAATCTCAAAAAAATTCGAATATGCTCATTAAATACCGAAAAATAATTAAAAATTTTCGGACAAATCAAAATAAAATTTGGGACCAAATTCCGAAAATTCCAAAATAATAAAAGGAATTAGAAATTGAAATTTTCGGAAATATGTAAAGAAATCGAAAATAAATACATAAGAGAAAATAGAAATAAAAATCGAAAATAAAGTTAAAACAATAACTCGAAAATAAAATTCCCACCAAAATAAGATTTGAAAATAAAATCCCTGTCAAAATAAGATTCGAACCTTTTTCAAAAACAAACCTCGAATTTTTCAAAATAAATTTAAGAAATGAATGAGCATGAGCTTATTTTCATAAAATACTTTATAAATAACTAGCTAGCAAGGCGCATAAAAAATATAGTTTTGGCACAAAAGGTCAATAAAACCTTAAGCTCCAAGATACCACTTTGTAACTCTCCGACAACTCGCTCATTATAAAACTTTTTTTCCCCAGCTAAAACAGAGAATTATCAAGGCATTATCACCCGTGTGAAAACGTATCGGCTTACTCAGAATAATGCAGCGGAAAAACATTAAATATAGTTTATTAAATACTTAGGACATAATAATTGTCAAACCATAATCCAAACCTCGAAAGATAATTCAATACCAACTTAAAACATTTAAAATAAATAATCCATAATTCAACTTAGTAAAATTAATGTAAAGGTACGAAGTAGTAGAAGTAATAAAACAATCTCTCAACAACGCTTCCCAAGTCCCAAATGAGTAATTGAGACGATGCATCATGCCTTCCAAACATATAGGCAAATACTCAATTGAAAATTGCTCACCAATAAAGGGTCATCACAGGATCAATAGGCACAGCCATGATCGACACACAGAAAAGCACTTAATCAGCAAATCAAAGCTGAGTACTTACATAAATAAAACAGAACACGAAACCTAATCATGATACTATTAAGCAATAGAACATGATCAATAAATGTACCTCAAGACTTCAACTCGTAAAATAGGACTAGACTCCACAAGGCATACAACATGATAATCATTTAATAAATTGAATAGACAATAGATCGAGTTGTCCAACCAAAACCAGTCTTCAAAATAAAAGACTGGGTTACCGGGGTGACTCCGTAACCCCTTGACCAACGATATCGAGGAACCTTTAAAAATAAAAGCGAAATTCCCATTGGTGGCCCTTAGGTTTTAAGAATTATCAGTGGTGTATATTTCAAATAAACTTTCCCGCTACTAACCCTGCTTTACAAATTATTCCCAAACATAACCTTAATGAAGAATATTTCATTAATAATAAAGCATATTATATTAGTCAATAGTTAAAGTAGTTACTTGCACGTAAAACGAGGTATTTTGGGTTGTTTTCTTCCCTTAAGGGATGATTTTAGTGGGTAAGTTTTAGCCCTTAAGAGTTGATCTTGAGGTCGAAATTGGCAGAAAAAGACCCAAAATGCCTCGTTTTATTTGCGAGTGACCGCCTTAACTGTAAACTAACGGAATATGTGATAGGGTTTTAGTCGTATCACCTATTCAAAGATAAACCTACAGTCCTCTAACTATGGTAGTCAGTGGAAGCAGGGTCGAATCCACAGGGAGACAGAGTTTCTAAATTATTATTTAACCAATCCAGCTACTCCAGACGAAATCAGGGAAGAATTAATTAAACTAATGAGTAAGCTAAGGAAGACGGAATAAATTGAGGATTTAACTATGGACTAAGACTCTAGGGTATTAGGTCGGTTCACTATGCTTATACCAATCAAATAGGGTCAACTACTACCAAAACCAAAGTCAAGAGTCGGGGGATTAGAGCACGTGTTGAGCTATGGTTAAGATCAACGCTCATAGTTCAACATACGCCGTATGGTCACTAACGTAATCAGAACTACTGATGTGTCCTAGGCCTCTAGTCGTAAGACGGATCTGTGCAAACAACTATTAACCACAAGCAATCAATGAAATTGTACACTGACATTAATTACTCAATAAGAACAAACCACATCACAATCACCCTAACCAAGCCCTAAAAATTAATAGAAATCTAAATCACAATCATGGTATAAACATGGCTTTCCTATCTAACACCCTAGAAAGAGAACTACTCACTCATAATCGAATTAACAACAAAAAAACTAATACAGAACCCTAACAATTGCATCATGAACGATTAAATAACTAAACTAAGCAATCAAGAATAATAAAAGAGATTAGGGTAAGAAAGAATACCAATTGACGGAAAGCGAGAACTTTTATTGAAATCGAAATAGGTTTGATCACCTTTAATCTAATCTAAAGTGTTTGAATTAAACTAAGAACAATGAGAAATAACTCTAGTCTAAAGCAGTAAAAAGATAATCAAAAATATATTCCCTCTAAATAATGAGGAAAAAGGTATTTATAATACCCCCTCAAGTTAACTAAAAACGGAAACAAAAAGCCGAAATCCGCGAATAAGTGCGCCAGACCCGATCGGGCCCGAGCACAGTACCCGATCGGGTGCCCAGCAGTTTTAGCATTTTTTTTGTCTTGGCTTTGATATAGCAGCAGCGCAGCAGCAATTGAACTTTACGGCCCACCCGATCGGGCCGTGGGCATCCACCCGATCGGGCCAGGCGACAAAACGAGCCCAGCAGCATCTCCTCATCCGCAGCTTCACAACGAGACCTAGCAACACCCAACCCGATCGGGTCGGGCAGGATACACCCGATCGGGTCTGGGCACATGTATGCTCGCCCGATGCGATCGGGCATGCCTTGCCCGATCGGGTCCGCAACTTCTCTACCCGATCAATGTATTTTTGCCCGATCGGGCCATTTCTGCTCGATCAGTGCACGAAACCTCCTTTTTGACTCTTTGGCTCTCTAATCTTCACGTTTAGGGGTCTTGGTACCTCCTAAACTATCCATAAAGCTCGTGAGCTATCCTACATGCCCCGTAACATCTCATAAAGTCGTGGTTGCTTCCAAATGGCTCGGGAATAGGGAGAAAACTCCCTAAAACCTGCAATTCAACACTAAAACACGAAACCACAACTATAAACGATAGTTAGCACAAAATAGCTCCCAAGAGCTCCAATGAAGCACAAATTAGCTTGTAAATAAGGGAGAAAAGTCTATATAAATACGTGATATCAATATGCTTTATTATTAACGAAGTATTCTTCATTAAGGTTATGTTTGGGAATAATTTGTAAAGTAGGGCTACCAACGGGAAAGTTTTTTTAGAATTTCCGCCACTGGAAATTCCTTAGAGCTAAGGGCCACCATTGGGAATTTCCCAAAATAAAAAAGTGTACGGTGGTCAATCCGACCCCAAGAAAAGCCATGGGCTACCACCATGTACTCCAACTCATAATAGTCCAGACCTTCAGACGTGCACAAGTCTAAACCTATTGTTATTCACTTCCACTTTAAGTATTAGTAAGTTATTCGGTGTTGGCTTTTAAACAGACAACCAACACATAACATGAATACAACAAATATTCCTATTTTATCTTAGGATTAAATAAGTGATCAAACAATTCCAATTGACCAACAATTCATACTCCAAATTTAGTTGTTGACTTAAATGAACAATCGAATGTCCAATGACAATAAATATACATACCTTACAAAGCCCTTGGTCTTTGCAAAGTAGTAAAATAATATTAACCAATAATAATACTCACAAAGTCCTCGTCCTTTGAGAAGTAACAAAATTTCCACTAAGGGAAACAATACCAAAATCCATAATCCAATAATGAAATATTATTAATCCAACTTCACATGAGGGATCAAAATATAAATACTTCCAAACAACATGCTTGAATCAAACATCCATTCAATCAGGTAACAAACATAAAGTCAGTTAACATGCTCAACAACACGTAATTCCAATTCAATAGCCACGTATGAACCATAAAAGGGTTCCCTATACATGATACTATATATAATCTTAATTCTTAGGACATAGTACTAGTCTAATACATAAGGACATGTACGTACCTTGTGTAGACAAAGTGAGAGGCCACTTTAGAATTCTAGAAGTCGCCTAAAGTAAATTCTCCGCCTACCAAAACAATAATACAACAATGAATTAACATCCTAATTAATTCACAGCAATATAATTTATTTTAAAACGCTTCAAAACTCGTTTTAAAATACTTTAAAAACATTGAAGTTCCAACCTTTAACAACATTTAATATAATACTTATAAATCTAGGCTTTAAAACCTCAAAAACCATTACTTTCACACTTAAAACTCACTTTATTTTATAAATAATAAATCTGAAATTATAATTATATTCACAATTGATATGAAAGTGACTCCAATGAAAGAATAACATTCAATGTGCTCCAAAGCAAAGGCCTTTAAAATCTAAACAAGTCCGAAATACCAGTGTTTATGTGTTTATTGTGTTTTGGATATGATAATTAAATCAAGCATTCCTGAAAGATTTAACTAACTTTTAATCTCCCTTAAACCATTACCTGGAATTAAGAAGATTAACACTCAATAATAATCATTCCTGAAAATTATATGAATGGGCGAATTTAATTGAACAACAATTAAATACTCGAAAATTCTCAATGAATCAATACTTACTTTTTTCTCTATATTAATGACAACTAGGCGCCTATTTATACTAGTACAATGTTCTAGTATGACTAGGAAACCCAAACTCTATCTAGAACGCATAAACTCTATCTAGAAAGCAAAATAAATCATAATCCCTAAAATCTAGGGAAACATAAAGATAAACATAAGAAAAGATAGCTAAATAAGAATGATAGGATTTCAGCCATATCAATCTTATTTCACACGCCTATATTCCCTTATCTTAAGCTAAAAGATCAATTCTTATCTTAAGGGATTACAAATCCAACTAGGACTCTAAAACAACTCCTATAACCGAATTATACAAGTCATAATTTCGGCCATAGTTTTATTTAACTAACATTAATTAAAAGTCTAAACTAACTTGACATAAGACTCTTAAAGGACTCAATTGACTAAATATGGACTTCATAACATGGGCTAAGGACGCCCCTCATAAGATTCATGGACTTGATCATCTTCAATCTGGACGGAAAGGTTGTGTTGAGCTTAAACTCGTAGCTCCCTGATAGGTTTTAGTCGTGTCACCTAATCAAAAATAAACCTACGGTCCTCTAACTAAGGTAGTCAGTAGTAGCAGGGTCGAATCGGCAGGGAGACAGAGTTTCTATATTAATATTCAATTAACTAACTACTTCAGATGAAAATATGGAGAATTAACTGAACTAATGAGTAAGCTAAAAAATACGAATTAAGTCGAGGATTTAACTATGGAATAAAAGCCTAGGGTATTAGGTCGGTCCACCATGCTTATACCAATCAAACAAGGTCAACAACTATCGAAACCTAGGTCAAGAGTCGAGGGATTAGAGCATGTGTTGAGCTATGGTTAAGACTCAACGCTCATAGTTCAACATACGCCGCATGTTCACTAACGTAATCAGAACTACTGATGTGTCCTAGGCCTCTAGTCGTAAGACGGATCTGTGCAAACAACTATTAACCACAAGCAATCAATGAAATTGGCCACTAACATTAATCACTAATTAAGAACAAACCACACCACAATCACTCTAATCAAGCCCTAGAAATCAATAGGAGTCTAAATAACAATCATGGTATAAACATGGCTTCCCTATCTAACACCCTAGAAAGAGAACTACTCAGACATGATTGAATTGACAACAACAAATCTAATTGAAAACCCTAAGAATTGCATCATGAACTAATTGAAAAATAAGCAATTGAACTAATTGAGAGATAAGAATAAAGCAATAAGCAAGATGATTACCAAATTGACGGAAAGCGAAAACTTTAATTGAATTGAAGTATCACTTGAATCTCTTCTACAATGGAAAGCAATGATAAACTAGGCTAAGAGTTCTCTAATTGTTTTATAATATCAAAGATACAAATAAAAACAACCTAAAAAGTATTTATAGTTTCTAAGAAAAACAATAAGATAGAGTGGGAAAAGACGCAAAATCGCGTCACCCGTGTCGTCCACCCGATCGGGCAAAGGACCGCCCGATCGGGTCTGGGAACACTTATTCAGCAGCAGCAAATTAGTGAGCGCCCGATGAGATCGGGCAAAGGTCACCCGATCGGGGCCGCAACCCCAGCACCCGATCGGGCGAGACCACCCGATGCCATCGGGTGGAGGTCTTCTCAAGCTCCTCAGAAATCCAGCAGCATAGGGCTAAGTGTAAGTCCGCCCGATGGGATCGGGCAAGTCCACCCGATCGGGCGGAAATCTGAACTTCTGGCATTTTACTCGTACCCGATCGGGCAGTGGTTGCCCGACCCGATCGGGCGAGTCTTCTTTCTTCCTTGCTTCACTTGGCTTCAGACGCCAAGTCTTTGGAATATTTCTTCTTCACAATGGGGTCCAAATACCATCTCGAGACCGCTAAGATGCCTCATAACCTTCCGCTATAGCGTGGTGCTCTAAACATAGAGTAAATAGGGAGTTTTTCCCTAAAAACCTGCAAAATGATATGGAACACACAAACCACAACTATATCGAAATAGTTAGCATAAATAGCTCCTAAGAGCATCAATATCGCACAATTTAGCTTGTAAAGAAAAGGAAAAACTCTATAAGAAATCAATATATCAAATTCCCCCAAGCTAAACCTTTGCTTGTCCTCAAGCAAATAGAACATGATCGTGAAATAGATTGCCTCACCCCATAGATAAAACAATTCGAGCTTAAAAATATTTTCAAGACTAAGAATCGTTCAAGCAGGCATAATTCAAATTCGGCAAATCAAATCCATCCAACCACCAATCCTCCAAGCAATTCATCAAGTTCAAGCGACTACTAGGCATACAAATCCTGAAAAGATGCTCACAAAGGGTATCACTCCTCTCAATTTTGTGGCAGGTAAAGAATATGCCCGAACACTCACCGACCCGACCATAAATGTCCCTTCCCACTCACACTCTCATGTGTTTAAGAAGGTAAAATATCGCTCATCCTAGTCAAGTCGACTCAACTAGCAGACATACTCTTTAACTTTGACAAATTGACTCAAAATCAATCCAATAGACAATGTAGCACAAGCTCAAGAGGACTTTTCCGGGTTGTAATGGGGCTTAGGTAAGAGGTAGGGGATAGTTTTGGGTAATGTGGTGGAAGAACCAAGAAAGGGGGAGCATGAACACTAAACAAGGCCTAAGATGGCCTAAACAACTCCCAATCAACACCATATAACCACAAAAATAAACCAACTCTTGTAATTCAATGAACACTCATAACAAACCCAATAGGCAAAGAAACGAATTTTTCTTTATGAACGTACGTGAATGAAAGAACTTCGAATCCTTTTGAACTTTTATTTCATTTTTCTTTCATTTTTCTGAACTTCATTCACGCAACTCTAATTTTGCCTTTTCTTTTCTTTTTCTCACAATCAAGCCACAACAAATACAACTTTTGATTCCTCAACAACCAAACCAAACCATGAAACCAACTTCAAACTCAACCCATACAAAAGCTCCCCCAAGCTAGGCTTGGAAATAATATCAAAACAAAGGCCATGGGCTTATAATAAGGGCTTAAGTAATATGAAACAAGGTCATTAGGCTCAGCGGGCTAAGGAGGATAAAAAATGTATCAAACTAACTCTGAGGCTCAAGAATAAGTCAAAAGAACTCCTCTATCATAGCAAATGTAACAAGTCACCAAACATCAGATGAGTACGAAGTCAAAGTCAAGATCAATCCGCTGGTGAGGAACTAACACACCAAAAATATAGACTGGATAATGGTATGAATCCAATAGGCTAGAAAAAGGCCTCACAGTCTAACCAAATCAGGTATGCAGCACAAAGTAGTATATCATAGTCAGAAATCGCTCGAAATCAAAGTAGTCGAACATCAAATCAAACCTCAGAATCACAAATGCCCAGCTATCCAGAAAACAGAGTCAAATCATTTTCAATAACAGCACAACAAGGGGCACAGGGAGGCAATCAAACCAGTCATGATCAATCATATTTTTTTTTTAATTTTTTCAATTTTTCTCAAAGTTGTAAACTAATCTATCAAAGCTTTAAACTACACTAAAAAGCAGTAAACTATACTAGAAAGCAATAAAGAGAGTACTCACAGTGAGAGATCCTCCCCCAAGCTGAACCAGGCAATGTCCTCATTGCAACGAGGGAGAGGAGAGAACAAGGGCATCAGCCGCCCATATCATCATTAGTGGGGTCACTGAAGAAACCACCACTAGAAGTACCACCACCATCTGTATAACCACCACCGGAGGGACCACCTGAAAAACCACTCATCCCTCCACCAAATCCACTAGGACCTGCATCAAAACCACCGCCAATACCACTAGGCCCAAGACCAAAGTCTCCTAAAGAGACGGACTGACGAGCAGGCTCCTCCTCCTCCTCATCCTCTGCCATGTCATCACTCTGACCGGTAGGCGGGCCATAACTCGGGTTCCAATGGTACCACGAGGGGTGCTGAGCAGTCTGCTCAATAATGCCACGCCTACAATAGTCGTCATAGAGAGGATAAAGGGCGTAATGCTGGTCGTTAGCCAAGGTATCCATCCGCCCCCCCCATATGGTCTATACGGGCGTAGAGCTGATCGATGCGAGTGCCATATCCCGCGAGGGTGGCGGTGTTCGCGTTGATCAGCCCTTCCATCCTTCCCATCCCCGTCTCCATGCGACCTAGGGTCAACATCATAGAAGTAAAGTCAAATGTGTCCGTGTGAGGGGGAGGAGGGGGGAGCAGAAGTGGAGGCGCCCTCGTCTAAAATCGGCGTATGCCGCCTATGGTAAGAACGGCGAGGGGGCTCTGGGTCAGGGACAACTAGGTCGACTCCCTCTAGAGGGAGTAGGTAGTTTGCCTGACGAGGCCGTAGTCGGGCCCTAGGGTCGGGCAGAATGAGGGATTTTTTTGACTTAATCACCCACTGAAATCTATGGTCAGGCAGGCCGTTCAGGACTTTGACGGTGTTGAGGTAAGTGAGGTCAATGAGGGTAGGGCCAAGGACGGGGGTACGCTGAGTCTCGTCAAAGCCGGCAATTTGCCGGGCAAACAATGTGATCAACCCCCCGTTGACTAACCTCCTAGAGGTCCAACTACCGTCGTCCCTTGGCTTAGGGAGCGAGTTCGAGATACGCTCGAACTGAATAGCGACATGGTGAGCCAAGTTGTACTGAAATTGCTCCCTAGAGCCTTTAGCAATGTAGCTAGCTATAGCAACTAGCTCGGCCCCCCGGACCAAGTGACCCTCAAATCTCCCTAACAGAGTCTGGGCCATGAACCGTATCCAAATGCTAAAAATAGGGTGATGGAAGTTCGCCCAATGACAGTGCTGGATATCAAAAGGCGTAGGGTCCCCTGTCAGCATAACATAAGTGTCGGCCATTTTAAAGTCGTCGGGTGGGTAGTAGTCACCCCGTACCTGTAACCTAAGAACCCCCGCAAATTCCCTAAGGCTAAGGGAGTGTTCTTGGTTTAAAAGTCTAAAGTGAACATGGGTGACCGGACCGGCCCGGGGCTTTGTCAAACTGAAACTACTAAACAATTCATAGACTAGAGGAGGATAAGTGTTAACATGTACATTATAAAGCGCCTCCATGCCTAGAACTTTCATGAATTCCTTAAAATCATCAGTTAAACCAAGTTTAGACAAAAGCTCAACATCTAGAAATCGGGTAGGAAGTACCTCACGCTTTTTAAATCGCAAGAATTTCTCGCGATGTTCATCATCCCGGAAAATGATTTCCGGGTATTGAGGATCTCGTGGAACTTGTGGTGGTGGTGGTGGTTGTGGGGTTGCCTCTCGCCTAGATCGCGAGCCTTCACCTCTAATAAGCCTTCGGAATTTGCTTGCCATGGTAGAAAATGAAACTTGCAACCTCTTTTAACACAAGGAATGGGGTTTAAGATGAGTGTGGGAAGAGAAAGGGGAGGAAAGATGATTTTTGTGAATGGTATTTGGTGAGATGGAGGGTGAAAGGAGGAAAGGAATGGATTTTATGAAGTTTGGTTGAGAAAGGATGGAGATTTGAGGTAGAAGAATTGGGTTTTAATGGAGGTTTAGGGTTTGGAGATTGAAGGTTGAAGATGAGTGAAGAGAGAGAGAGAGTGAGTTGAAGTGAAGGGATAAGAGAGTTGTGGTGAGAAATATGAGGGAATCCGTGTAAAAGAGGCTTAAGTGGTCGCAGGCCCGATCGGGTACTTGGCTGGCCGATCGGGTGAAACTCAATTATTTGTGGCTGGAAAAAAGACCTTCGCCCGATCTTCTGCCCGATCGGGCGCCTAATTTTTCATCGGGTGCTCAAGTCTCGCGCCCGATCGGGCGATGGTTGCCCGATGGTGTCGGGCGGAATCACTTTTTTTGACAGATTTCTGGCTTTGGCATTTGCGCATTCACCCGATCTTCCACCCGATCGGGCAAGGTATTTTTGATCAGGTGCTAGGGTTGCGCACCCGATCCACACCTTGCCCGATGTGATCGGGTGGTCTTTCTTTACTTCCTCTGTGATATTTTACGCCCACCCGATCGGGCATCAGCCACCCGATCCGATCGGGCGAGCTACTGTTCAGTTTGTAGCTCGCCTTTTTGCAAGTTTGGGGTAAGTATGAAGTTTCTCTTCAAATAGCATATCTGCACATCAAAACACACAAGATCTAGGAACACATTAGTACCCTCACGCTCTCTCACATGCTACAAACTACGAAACAAAAGAAAAGAAAATCTAACTAAGAGATACGGGTTGCCTCCCACAAAGCGCTGGTTTATGAAGGTCCCGCACGACCATATTACCTCCCTAGGTAGATGAATCAAGTGGGGAGGAATCAAAGCGGATTTCCTCCACACAACAAACAAAGGCACCTTCATGGTACAGCTTCAGACGCTGTCCATTTGCCTTAAACTTCTCTCCTTTTTGGTTGGCAACCTCGATGGCACCATGTGCCTTCGCTTCTGTCACCTCGAATGGTCCAGACCATCGAGATTTGAGCTTTCCAGGAAATAGTCTCAACCTGGAATTGAACAATAGGACCTTGTCGCCAACCTTGAATTCTCTTTTTTCTATCATCTTATCATGCAACTTCTTCGTTTGCTCTTTATAGAGCCTGTGATTTTCATAAGCATCCAAACGGAGCTCATCCAACTCATTGAGTTGAAGAAGTCGTGCTTCACCTGCAGCTGTCAAATCAAGGTTAATCTCTTTGACCGCCCACGCAGAAAGATACTCCATCTCAACTGGTAGATGACAAGCTTTGCCATAAACCAGTCGATAGGGTGTGGTACCCAAAGGAGTCTTAAAAGCAGTGCGGAGCGCCCAAAGAGTATCATCAAGTTTCAATGACCAATCTTTTCTAGCTTTAGTGACAACTTTCTCAAGGATCCTCTTAATTTGCCTATTAGACACTTCTACTTGGCCACTAGTTTGAGGGTGATAGGCAAGACCGACTTTGTGGGTGACTCCATGTTTTGTCAATAGGGCCTTGAAGGTGCTCTTATGAAAGTGAGAGCCTCCATCACTAATTACCACACGGGGGACACCAAAACGGGGAAAGATTATCTTTTTAAACAACCTTGGAATCATTGGTTCGTGATGCTATAGCTTCTACCCATTTAGTCACATAGTCGACGACCACTAGAATATACCTATTCCCACAAGAGGTAGGAAAGGGTCCCATAAAATCAATCCCCCATACATCAAAATGTTCGACCTCTAAAATCCCACTTTGTGGCATCTCTTGCCTTTTTGAAATATTACCCGTCCTTTGACAAGCATCACAAGACAAACAAAAGGCACGGGCATCTTTAAAAATCGAAGGCCAATAGAAACCACTATGTAGGACTCTAAAACCAGTCGCTTGGGAACCTAGATGACCACTAGAAGGCATACTATGACAATGTAGCAAAACACCCTCTATTTCCCAATCAGGAATGCAACGACGAAACATCCCGTCGGAGCACTTCTTATATAGGAAAGGATCCTCCCAAAAATACATTCTAGCATCATGATAAAACTTTTTGCGCTGCTGATATGTAAGATTGGGAGGATGAGAACCACTAACACAGAAGTTAGCAAAATCAGCATACCAAGGAGTTTTAGAGGACACAGAAAACAAATGATCATCAGGAAAAGAGTCATCTATAGGAGGGTTAGAAGGGGATCCAAACCTCAACCTAGAAAGGTGGTCGGCGACCACATTCTCAGCGCCCTTCTTATCTTTGATTTCCAAGTCGAATTCTTGCAGCAAAAAGCTTCGGAACTAGAGCTTAAGGTAATTTCCTAATGGTGTTTTCATTGTAGGTGGGTGTTTGTTTAGCTCTGAGAGAAGAACTCAAAGCTTCGGAACTAGAGCTTAAGGTTGCTAAGGAGATGGGGGTCAAAAAGCTGATTTTCCAGATGGATAATATGACATGTGTTCAAATTTTCAAAGCCAGATATTCGTATTGTGGTGAATTGATGATTACAGTTGGTACATGGTTATGAGTTGTCAGATTTTAGTTGCTGACTCGGGATGGGAAATGAAAATTATTTACTGCTATCGAGAAGCATGTGGATTGACTTGCAAGTTATGGAGTGGATCAACATACTTCTTTTCGTACTTCTCATGAAATACGCGGGGTTAGTCCACTTATTGGCGAATTGTGTTAGTGGAGTGGCTTGGTCACGTTTAGTCCTTTCTTAATTGTTTTAGTTGTTGTTGAGGTCTCCTCCTCTCTTTCACATTAAAAAGAAAAACAAATTATAGAGCACGAAACTCTAAAACATGATAAGGTAAAAGGTACACCTTAGTGTACGTACCTCTACGTAACACTAAATGAGTATGAGTTTAGTCAAAATGAGTACAGAACAAAATGAGTATGATTTTTTCTAATGAATACATATTCAAATGAGTATGAATATTTAAAATGAGTATGAAGGCAAATGAATATGAATATTCAAAATGAGTATGACTTAGCCAAATGAGTATGAGTTAGCCTTAAGAGGAGTTTCTAAAATGAGTATGAGTTTTCCAAATGAGTATGACTTAGCCAAATGAGAATTTTTCAAATGAGTATGAGTTTTCCTTCTCAAATGAGTATGACTTAGCCAAATGAATGTGATATTTCCAAATGAGTGTGATATTAAATATGTATGAGTTCGTCTAATGAGCATGAGCTACCTCTTATCATATGAAGCTAAATGAATAGAGTTAGCTAAATGAGTATGCAAAAAATCAATCAAACTTAAAATATGAAAGTAAAAAAATCATAAAAAATGTTTAAAACCCCCAACCCAACCCTAGGAAAAGAATAGACACAGGAGGTGAGTGAGAGAAGAAAGCATTGAAGAAGAACTGGAAATGACGAGAAACTTTTGCACGACCACAAAAACAATTCAAAGCTTTGAAGATCTGTCATTGAAGTGACGAAATCGAACCGAATGAAATCGATTCTTTTTTAGATATCAAAATCGAAATCGGATAGGATAGACGGATAGATCTATCTTTCTATTCATATAGATTCAAAAAAAAAGCCATTTTTTAAGTATTCGAAACAAATTATCGTATAATTTGATACTCTGCAATGATGTCGTCTTGCCGGAGGAGTCACCGCAGTGGCGATCGAAAAGAAGAGCGAAGGTAAGTGGAAGTAAGGTAAGGTCACCGGCAGGTCTGATTCTGCTCCTGCTCTTCATTATAATAATGCAGATGCCACTGGGATTACACAGCTTTGTCTACTCCTAGATGTATGTAATAATCTGCGCTAAAACATTACCAAAGCCTAATACTAATTTAAATTCAAAAGTAGACAATCTCTTACAAACATAACTCTTTACTTATAAAAAAGAGAAGTTTTTTTTTTACGGGAAAGAACAAGATTTTATATCATGTTTAATTTATCAGCAATTACAAAATCATGAATTTCCAAACGAATGTTTTCCAACCAAACTAACATGTCGCCTATTTTTTTGTTCCATCTAGCTAAATGGTGAGCTACTACGTTTGACATGAGAGATGGATATTCTCGTGCATCTTTCCATGAGCTTGAAGATATCCTGAACAATTACCCCAAAGTTCGTATTCTCAAGATGACGTTTCTTCAAGTGGTTGTATAGATTCATATTATCTGTTTCCAACACCAAATCCTTCAGATCTGCTTCCAGAGCTATATGTAAACTATGTCGCATTGCTGCTGCCTCAGCTTCTTCAATTGAGCATACATCATTAGTAACTTTGACAGTAGCCATGAGCGAATCTCCAACCCCATCTCTGACCACACCCGCAACACTCAGAACCCCTTCTTCATAAATTGTTGCGTCTATGTTCAGCTTGAAACCATCATCAGGTTGTGGTTTCCATTTTACTTCTAGTAGCGGCATCTCAATCCATACTTCCTCCATCTCTGTCACCTTTTTACTCTCTCCAACAATGTTGGCAATTTTTGTGAACAGCTCCTCTACATTGCGCTTTTTACAATTGAACACCCAATCATTCCTGTAAATCCAAATCACCCAAATGACAGCCAGAAGCAATCCCACCAAACAGATTTGTTGTAAATTTTTCCAAGGGAGCGGCACCATGTCAACACACTCGAACACGGCTCGTCAGGGACTTGCAATCAGCTGGGAAAGAGCCCAAAGACGTTGAGCAGCGCTGCAATGAATAAACAGATGGCTCGTTGATTCTTCTTGCATACCACACATAGGGCACATGCTATCCACCTTCATTCCTCGCATAGCTAAATTAGCACGCAGAGGCACTACAATTTCAAGACTCTTTAACCCAGATTTCTGATCTTTGGTGGAAACATGGCATGCCAGACTTTTTTCCATATACTACACTCATTGTTGCTAGAACTCGAAGCTTCTTCTGTGGCACAGCTCTATTAATCCACAAAATATTCACTCTTGACAGTATAAACTCCATGCGTTGAGTACTTCCAAGTCGAGGAATCCTCATAATCAAACATCGGGATGGGACTTTTCTTAATAGTCTGCTGCTCCCAATGTGTGAAAATGGTGTTTAGCTTCGTGTTATCCCATTGGTTCTCCACTATCAGCTCATTCACATCAAAAGGCCCCTTTGGGAACTGATCAGGTCTCGGTAATGGTCGACTCATTAGCATTGATGGGATCCAAGGATCTTTCCAAATACTAATGCTACGCCCATTACCCACTATCTTCCATACACCCTTCTCAAGTAAATCACGAGCTGAAAGGATTGATCTCCAGGTGAAGCTCGAATTTTGTTTCACATTAGCTTCTAAAAACGTCAAGGTCGGAAAATATTTTCCTTTCAGCACTTGGGCCATCAAAGAGTTCTCGTTTGTCAAGATTCTCCATCCTTGTTTCGCAAGCAAAGCCTTATTGAGACTGGTCATACTTCGAAAGCTTATACCTCCATCATTTTTTGCTTTCACCAACCTATCCCACGCTACCCACGAAATTTTCCTCTCCTCTCCTTTTTGGCCCCAAAAGAAGCCTCTACACATTTTTTCGATCTCAAGCACCACACATTTAGGGATAGCAAAACATTGCATGGCATAGGTGGGGATTGCTTGTGCCAGAGACTTGAGAAGAATTTCTCGTTCCGCTTGAGACAAAAAAAAATCTTTCCATCCTTTCAGCTTTTTCCAGACTCTATCTTGAATACTCTGAAAAACCAACTTTTGGAACTCCCAATAAACGTTGGCAGCCCCAAGTACTTTTCATGTTCTTCAACAGTCTTAAAATTCAACTTCAATTGAAGCATATTTTTCTTTTCTAGCTCAATATTTCGGCTAAAAGACATCTCAGATTTTTTTCATATTGAATTTTTGGCCTGAAGCAGCTTCGTAAATGTTAAAAACCTCCAACACATTGTCAATTTCACTTTTCGTAGCTCTGATGAAGAGTATACTGTCATCTGCAAAAATAGGTGAGAAATGGGTTTCACATGGCGACCCACTTTAA
The DNA here is from genome assembly GCA_947645195.1 of Patellifolia procumbens. Lineage (NCBI taxonomy): Eukaryota > Viridiplantae > Streptophyta > Magnoliopsida > Caryophyllales > Amaranthaceae > Patellifolia > Patellifolia procumbens. The sequence goes on from CANSGD010000032.1 coordinate 558,742, forward strand.
CCCCGTGAATGAGATTCTTGTTTTCAGCTTCTCGAATAAGGGCCGAAAGGCCTTCCGCACACAAAATGAAGAGAAACGGTGAAAGGGGGTCTCCTTGACGTAATCCCCGACTTGGGGAAAAAAGTCTAGAAGGTTGCCCATTCACTAAAATCAAGAAATGAAGCAGAGGAAACACATCTCATCACCAATCTAACAAATGACTCGGGTGGACCAAGTGTAAGCATCATCTGCTCCAAGAAAACCCATTCCACCCTATCATAAGCTTTGCTCATGTCAAGTTTCAACGCCAAATTTCCTTTCTTCCCTGTCTTTTTCTTTTTGACATAGTGAAAACACTCATAAGCTACAAGTACATTATCAGTAATCAACCTTCTAGGGACAAGACCACTTTGGGACTCATGCACAATACAAGGGAGTACTACTTTCAATCTATTGGCATTCACTTTCGCCGCTAACTTATACACAATATTACACAGACTAATGGGTCGGAAGTCAACAGGATACTCACAATGCTTTTCTCCTCCTCTCTTTCACATTAAAAAGAAAAACAAATTATAGAGCACGAAACTCTAAAACATGATAAGGTAAAAGGTACACCTTAGTGTACGTACCTCTACGTACACTAAATGGGTATGAGTTTGGTCAAAATGAGTACGAAACAAAATGAGTATGTAAAAATGAATCCGTAGTCAAATGAGTATGAATATTTCAAATGACTACGAAGGCAAATGAGTAAGAATATTCAAAATGAGTATGAGTTTTCTAAATGAGTATGACTTAGCCAAATGAGTATGAGTTAGCCTTAAGATGAATTTCAAAAATGAGTATGAGTTTTCCAAATGAGTATGACTTAGCCTAATGAGAATTTTTCAAATGAGTATGAGTTTTCCTTCTCAAATGAGTATAACTTAGCCAAATGAATATGAGTTTTCCAAATGAGTGTGAGACTATATGAGTATGAGTTCGTCAAATGAGCATGAGCTACCTCTTATCATATGAAGCTAAATGAATAGAATTAGCTAAATGAGTATGCAAAAAATCAATCAAACTTAAAATATGAAAGTAAAAAAAATCATAAAAAATGTTTAAAACCCCCAACCCAACCCTAGGAAAAGAATAGAGAAGAAAGCTTTGAATAAGAACTGGAAATGACGAGAAACTTTCGCACGACCACAAAAACATTTCAAATCTTTGAAGATCTGTCATTGAAGTGACGAAATCGAACCGAATCGAAAAATATCATCGTATAATTTTGATATTCTGCAATGGTGTCGCCTTGCCGGAGGAGTCACCGAAGTGGCGATCGAAAAGAAGAAGGGAAGGTAAGTGGAAGTAAGATAAGGTCGCCGACAGGTCTGATTCTGATCCTGCTCTTCACTATAACTAGCTTTTTTAGACCCGTGCAAAAATGCACGGGAAAGTTTTTTTGTAAATAGATTTTGAGTTACTATTTAAGAGATCATATGACTACAAACTAAGTTGAAGATGAATAACGTAAATTGATCTATTAAGAAAAATAACCAAGTCAAGAATATAATAGACACAAACAATAATTGGTTCATTATATATAACCTTTTCACAATATATAAGATAAGGTCGAGTAAGGGTTAATTACATTCAATCGGTTTTTAAAATTATGTTCAATACAGTGTCAGTAAATTATAATAATACCTTTTCTTGCAGATTCAAAAAACTCTTCGGGAGTTTTATTAACCAACTCACAAACTACCTTGTCATACAAAATAAAACACTCATTCTTTGTTCCGTGAGATACAATAATCTTCAACCTAGATCTTTTGTGATAAAAAAAATCATCTAAAGTTATAAGGAGTATTTTGTACATTAAAATTTTCAAAAAATTAATGCAAACAAATAGTTACTAAAATTGGGTCTCTTAACAATGTATCTATCTTTTAGACAAAAAAAAAGTTTTCACCCTCTTTAATAACTTTATGAGCACATCTTATGCAAGCTTGGAACCACCACCCAAAATAAAAAATCAATGTCCACTGTAGTTGCCAAACAAATAACTTTCCCAATTGATTTTTTTTTTTTTGTAATGTTAAAATCATACATTTAACTAATATCTTTGAATTTCATGTATTTCGCTAAAGCAAATAATTTCGGGATCATCTCGTCTACAAAATTTTGAATGCCAACTGGACAGGGTATAAAATCATTTCTTACCTATTGGCTATAAAACACCCTCGTTTCACAAACAATAAACAAACGCGCGACAAATCTCATATTTCTCACGTATATATCACCAATCAAAGCAAAGGATAACTATTATTGTTTTTAAACAAAACGATAGTATATTCAAATAGAATATTACACACATTAGATGGACAATATCATTTTATGGCAAAAGGATAGGTTATTTGATTGTACGTTTTGTTAACTCGTCATCAATACTTCCCACTTCAGTCTGAGTGAGATAGTCATTCATCTCCCATACACGTATTATTCGAACCCTTATGGTGTAAAATTTCTTCCCGTTGCTTATTTCATCTATACTGATTAGTTGACATAGACGATTAAATATGATTCTTGTAAAGTTGGAAAAATGTACAACAAAATTGTTAAAACTATTATCATATTTATACTTAATATAAAATAGATAGTGACTTAATTAAAGGAAAAAACTTTAAATAAGGAAATCCAAAAAAAGTCTAAAAATTTGTAAAAGTAAAATAACAAAAAGGTTAGCATGTTCATATAATATTTCGAAAAATAATATGGATATTATGTTCTTCTTGAAAAGTCAGATTACCTTAATTGCATTTAGTAATCTTAATCTATTAAACACTCCTAAAATATTTCTTAATTAATGGAAAAACCTTTAAATAAGGGAATCCTAAAAGGTGACATGTGATATTGATAAATATGGTGATTTTTAGTAGGAGAATCGTTAAATATGGATATTAAGTAGTGAAAAGTCAGATTATCTTAATTGTACTTAATAGTCCTAATCTATTGGATACTCCTAAAATTTTCAATAAGTAAAGGAAAAAACTTGAAATAAGGAAATTCTAAAAACGTATAATAATAAATTGACAGATATGGTGTTTTTGAGTGATTTTTTGTATGTGAATTTTTATTTATGATTTTAGAATCATTATTTATGGTGGTTTTTAAATTAAAAATCTTATTACTAAATAATTTATGAGAATCTTTATTTATGGTGATTTTTCATTAAAATCGAAACTTATTTATAGTTAAAACTATAATCTGTATTGCATTTTTTTTACTAAAACCTTATCTTCATGGTGCAATATTGTTAAAAAACTTGGAGATACGATATTTCATATCTTATTTATGCTGATTTTATAATTTTGTTCCATAATCTAGCCCGTTTTTACAACATTTATACTATTTTACAAATATTCAAGCAATACTCACGTTCTGATCTTATAATGTGAATGTTATATTATGAAATTAACATTAAAATGGCAAGATACATAAATTGATTGTGATTGAGAATATTTTCATAAGAATGTTAAGAACCTTCTAAATTTATATATACTGTTGCTAAGAACCTTGCAAATTTAAATTATCAATATCATAATAAATTAATAATGTTATATGAGATCTTAGCAGATAAATTAATCTATTTTTTTTTGTTTTCATATTAAAAGTGATTTGCATTCACTTGATTTTAATTTATGATTTTTTTTATTAAAGTATATGATTTTTATTGATTTTAGTACCAATGATGGTTTATTAGCGCCTTGTTAAAAAAATATACCTAGATTTAATGGGGTTATTGAAAAATTATGCAAATTTAGAGCATAAAATAGTTACCTTAAAAATCCTTATTTATAATAATCGAATTCTTTTCAATTGCTCGACTTTTTATTAGAAAATCATTTAAAAAATTTATGTTTAATATTATTCTTATAAATGTAATGTAAAAGGTAGTTTTTACAAATAAATAAATTTACTTAATTTAGTTATCATTTCTTGCACATGTTAAGCGCATTAAATATATTTAGAATAAATATATAACCCCTAAATTAGCTCTATATGCTCTATATGGCATATATCCCAAGTGATTTTGGCCCTTGATTTTGGTGGATTTCTTTTAGGTTATTTATTTTGTGTCTATTGCATGGTAATGTTTATGCTAGTAATTTAAGAAAATACTTAATGAGTATCATACAATTGCTTTAATTTTTCCTTTCAGTGTAAAAATATTTTTTTATTCTTTGGTAATAAAATTTGAACAACACTTGATAATAACATTTTTTTTTATTCTTTATGTATCAAATGTTGTTATCAAAGATAAAAAAATATGTTATTATCAATGTTAACCTAAATAAAATTATAACGTCCATAATTAACTAAATAAAATCAAGATACTTGAAAAAATTAAATAAGTAGATAGATTATGGTTAATTGACCTAATAAAATGATTATGGGCTTGAATATCAAAAGTTAACGGGTAAATATTATTATTAATAAGTTACGACTTCATATTTGATTATACTATTATATATTATATGGTTGTATTGTATGATATAATTTGAAACAATATAATGAGATATGATTACTATATATAGTAAAAAAAATTACATACTAAATAGGTGATTAGGAAACTTATTAATCTTATGGTAATCAATCACGTTTTTAATGACAACTTTATACATACTACCTCTGCTTTGCCATAGGGACGTTTGCTTTTTCACGCAGATCAAGAAATAAGTGCAAAAGTAAGAGAGAAGAATGATAAAAGTAAGGAAAAAGTGAAAAAGGTAGAGAGAATGAGAGAAATGTAATATTTAAGTGGACCAACCTACCATTTATGGTAAAAGGTAGAAATGTCTCAATTGAATAAAAACTCCTCTAAATGAAAAATGTCCCTATTAAAAAAACGAAGGTAGTATTATATAATCAATTGATATAGACTAGATAGTTGCTAATCAATCTATATATATAAGTGGATAGATTATGGTTAATTGGCCTTATAAAAAGATTGTGGGCTTGAATATCAAAATAGGAATATTAGTTGTTTAATGAATTGCTAATTACCATCTATAAAAATATATTATTTCTTTTAAATTAAAGTATAAGAACGTGATTGATATGAAATTGGAAGTTTAGTTTGATTGGTAATTACCGTTTAAAAAGTTGATAATTTCATTTAAATTAAACTCTAAGGATCGTCTATAAATGGTACAGATAAGTATAATATATGATTATTAGATGGCAAATTATAAGAACTTAAGTTTAGGCTTGAATATAAAATTTGAATTTAAATTTTTTCCTCAAGTATCTTGATTTTATTTACTTTAATTATGGATGTTATAATTTCATTTAAATTAAACTCTAAAGATCGTTTATAATTGACAAAGATAAGTATAACATATGACATAACCATGGAAAATTGTAAGTGCTTAGGTTTAGGCTTGAATATAAAATTTGAACTTAAGTGGATAAAAACGAACTTTAACATTATATAAGTAGATAGATTATGGCTAATTGACCTAATAAAAAGATTATGGGCATGAATATCACAAGATAACGACTAAATATTATATATCTAAGGCAAATTTGTCAGAAACAACCTTTTAAATACACTTTTTTGCGAAAAACAACCTTTTAATTTTTTTTTTTGCGAGAAACAACCTTGTATATTTTTTTTTTTTGCGAGAAACAACCTTTTAAATTTTTTTTTGCGAGAAACAACCTTGTATAATTTTTATTTTGCAAGAACACACCTTATCACTCTTTTCCGTCTTTGACCACAAGTTTCCGGCCTTGACCAAGTTAAATTTGCTATTTGCACTCCTTCTTTCTTATTTCCACACTCATTTTCCCTCCTTTGTTCCCCATTATATAAATCCCATGTTTTTAAAACCCAAAAAGTTCTTTCTCTTCCACGCAAATTTGACTTGGTCAAGGCCGGAAACTTGTGGTCAACGCCGGAAAAGAGTGATAAGGTGTGTTCTCGCAAAAAAAATAATTATACAAGGTTGTTTCTCGCAACAAAAAAATACACAAGGTTGTTTCTCGCAAAAAAAAATTTAAAAGGTTGTTTCTCGCAAAAAAGTGTATTTAAAAGGTTGTTTCTGACAAATTTTCCTATATCTAAATTATATTATTATTAATAAGTTACGATTTTATAATTGGTTATACTATAATGTATTATATGATTATATTATATGATCTAATTTAAATCAATATAATGAGATATCATCACTATATTTACTAAAAAAAATATACATAATAAATGAGTGATTAGTCAACTTATTAATCCATTGGCAGTCAATCACGCTTTTAATGGCAACTTTATACATGTTTTAAAAAACAAATTTAAATAGTTGATAGTTGATTTATTGCTATTATAATTACAATATTTAAAATGTTATAATCGTTCTTTATAATAGGAGTAGGATTACTATTGTTGATTGATTGATTATGTGATAATTTGATTGAATTATGGAATGTTTAGTTGATTTAATTGATTAGTTGATTCATCTTAATCAATCAATATCCTATCAAATTGAAACTGTGATTGATTTCTTGATAGGAAGTTTAGTTGTTTATTTGAATGATAATTACCATTTATAATACTTGATTGATTGATTCCGTCATTGAACTAATTTGATAAGATATTGATTGATTGGGATAATCTAAATGATTGATTGATATCATTTTTTAAAACGTGATTGATATAAAAAGAGGCAGTTTAGTGTTTTATGTTCTCAAAAATTACCATTTATTTATAATTTCATTTATTTTAAAATATTAAAACGTTATTTGATATCAGAATAGGAAGTTTAGTAGTTTAGTTGATTAATAATTACCATTTATAAAACTAAATTAATTTCCTATAAATTAAATTATAAAGATCGTTTATAAATGATAAAGATAAGTATAATATCGTTTGTAAATGGCAAAGATCGTTCATTTAAATTTATGGGTTAGTCAAATTTGAATACATGAAATCAGTTTAGGAAAATATTATCTAATTAACTTGGGAAATATTTGTTAATATATTTTGATATAAAATGGAAAATTACAAAGTTAGTCAAATTTGAATAAATGTAATCAGTTAAGGAAAATTGTATCTAATTAATTTATGAGATTTTTGACAAAAATAAGCGTTATTGAATGGTTTACCAAAGAAAACACATCCTACAAAGATTTGTCGTAATTTTTTTGTTAGAGATTTTAATCTACTTTACATAATCGAATTTCAAAAGATCTTAAATACAAAAACGGAAAAGTTACAAATTCTGAGAAGAAAGATGTTAGTCAAATTTGACTACTCTGACAATAAAAAAAAGGAATTTAAGGGTTAGTCAAATTTGAATACATGAAATAAGTTAAGGAAAATAATATATAGTTAACTTATTGGGAAATATTTGTTAAGATATTTTGCTATAAAACGGAAAAAAAGAAATTTAGTCAAATTTGAATAAATGTAATCAGTTAAGGAAAATGATATCTAATTAATTTAGGAGATTTTTGACAAAATAGGCGTCATTGAATGGTTTACCAAAAAGAAAATCCCAGAAAGATATTCGTAATCTTTTGTTAGAGATTTTAATCTACTGATTTATTTACATAACCAAATTTAAAAATATTTTAAACACAAAACGGAAAAAATACAAATTTGGAAAAGAAAAGATGTTAGTTAAATTTAACTACTTTTACAATAAAAAAAAAAAATGGGTTAGTCAAATTTGAATACATAAAATAAGTTAAGGAAAATATTATCTAATTAACTTGGGAAATATTTGGATAAGACATTTGGTAAAGAATTTATTCTACTGATTGCAATGTATAACCGAATTTAGAAAGATTTGAAAAATCGGAAAAGACAAAAAAATGGTAGAAAAAAATTGTCATCGGATAAATGAATTTATTTAACAGAAAATGATTATAATTTTTGAATGTATATTCAAATTACAAATGCGCAATCAATTAAAATGAAAAATATAAAATATAAATTACGAAAAGTACTGTGAATATTTTCATAAATTTTTAAGTTATTACTTGGTTTAATGTAAACTGCAAAGTAATATATACTAATGATTTAATAAATCGGTTGGCTACATCAAGATATTGTATTTAACAAATGCAAAGAAAAATAAAAATTACTACAATAAAACACTATGATTTACTAATACTCAAAAAATAATTAGGTAAAAATCTAGAATAACTTTAAGATTGCATAAAGAACAAACAAAATGTATATTCGAATAATCGAATTTGAATATAAATATGACAAAAGAATAAAAAGAAATGATTTTATTATTATTCAATAGGGATAAGGATTACATTTGATGAATTAACAAACAATAAAATACATAAAGAAATGACAACACAAAAAAAAAACGATTAGATCGATGATACTTTCATCAAAATATTCAAAACCTCCATTGTGATGTTGTGATGATGATTATGAAACTTTCAACAATCGCATTTGGAGAATTCATCCAATATTCTTCGAATTAGGAGAAATAAAAGAATGTAACAATCTTCCTTCAATCGAAATTTGTAAAACCATTCCAATATTCTTGAATGATTTTATTGAATGGAGTCATGTTTTCATTTTGAGAGAGAAACATTCAGAATGAGAGAGGCTTGATTTGATTTTAGGGTTAGATGTGAATGAAAGGAGATAGGGAGATGATTTATTTATAGTTGTAGTTAATGTCTGGCTTGATATCATTAATAATATTAATCAATTAAAATCAATGTTAAAAAAAATTAAAACGTCAAAAATTGAATTAGCATATAACTTGTTCCTTAATTTAAGATTGCTTTTGTGTAAATTTTAGCAAGAATATAATTTGTTCCATACGTGGCTTGCAACAAATTAGGAAGAAGATTTTCCAATTAATAATTGATAAGGTTTGTTTCCTAAAGTCAAGGAATATTTTCGGCTATCTTTTCAATATGGCAATTATTTTGATATGAAAAATAATAATCCCAATCTATATGCTATTATTATCATAGTCTGTCCGAAAATAATATAGGAATATTAATTTTGGCAAGTAATATTAATTGATATTATAAGCATATTGAATAATAATTGAAATCTATATAATTTAAATATTTTGAATGAAATACGGTTTACAAATTTAGATTATGGGAGAAGGAATATTAAAAGTGATCAAGTTTAATAAATTAATGCAATCCGTTTTTTTAATAATGCACAGTGATATTGGATTTGATTTTTAGGAAGATAATGAAAAAACAAATCTATTCCTTAATTAAAGCAATAAGCCCATACGTGGTTTTGAAAAGTCCACTAATTTAGGAATAAATTAAGGATTTGATTCTTATTTTTTTGAGGAGCCTTCAATTAAGGAATCAACTGAATTAAATGGGTAATTCTTACTGACAATAAGCCACACTTAATTAGCTAATATTTAGGAAGATAATAAGAGTCAAACGCTAATTTAGGAATATATAAAGGGCATTATTTTTGGAATATTTTATTCCTTTAATTAAGGAATCAAAGGCTAATTACACGAAAATATATTTTAAAAAAATGCAAAACAACACTAATTTGACACGTATGTATTTTAATTGGTATAATGCATTTTAAAAAAAGCAAAAAAATCTGTTGCTGACACGTGGCTTCTATAAACGCTAGGATGCTTGAGGGATCAAGGTTTGCTTTAGATTAATCTAGTAACGACACGTGGCGAAAACCATTTTGCTTTAATGTTATATATAGATATAGATTAATCTGCTTACGACATGTGGCAAAACCTATATAGATTTCGATAAGTAATATTAAATGATATTATAATCATATGGAATAATAATTCAAATCTATATATGATAAAAATTATGAATGCAAACAACCCGTCAATTATTTTGAAAAGTCCACTAATTTAGGAATAGATTAAGTGGGTAATTCATATAGCAAGCAACCGATTTTATTTAGGAATATGATGCTCTTATGGCGCTTTTATTTAGGAAGATAATGAAAAACAAATCTTTTCCTTAATTAAAGCAAGCATAATATATGTGGTTTTGGTAAGTCCTCTAATTTAGGAATAGATTAATGATTTGAATTTTATTTTATTGAGTACCATTTAATTTAAGCAATCAACCGAATTAAATTTTCATTCTTACTGAAAATAAGCCACACTTAATTAGCTAATATTTAAGAAGATATTAAGAGTCAAACGCTAATTTAGGCATAGATAAAGGGCATTATTTTCGGAAATTTGTATTCCTTTAATTAAGGGAAATCAAAGGCTAATTACACGGAATACAATAAAAAAAATGCAAAATAACACCAATTTGACACGTATATTTTTTAACTGGTTTAATGCATTTTAAAAAAAGGTAAAGCATCTTTGGCTGACACTTGGCGACTTAAACGCAAGGTTGCATGAGAGATCAAGGTTTGCTTTGGATTAATCTAGTGACGACACGTGGCGAAAACCATTTTGCTTTAATGTTATATATAGATAATGCGGATGCCACTAGGAGTACATAACTCTGTATACTCTCTGGTGTATATAATAATCTGTGCTAAAACATTATCAGAGCCTAATATTAATTTCAATTTAAAAGTAGAAGATCTCTTACAAATATTTATAAAAAAAAAAAGTTGAACATGATGGGACATATCATTTTCTTCAAGAATTTTAAATATAATTCAATAGAAGTCGTGAATCGCGCCGCTATGAATAAAAAAAGAAAAGAAAAGTGGTATAAGTGTTTTCCATATTAATGAGTGACTGCTCTTACAACCACGGTTGTCTCTTGATGAACTGATAAGAGTATCCTCAGATACGCAATGGAGATGTGTGGGTTACTTTCCTCCACTCAATCTCTCTATCATTCCTTAACTATTGTTCCTACTTCATTAACACTCGTTTCTCTTCTCTCTTTCAACCATTCAATTCATCTCTTTTCAACTCACCCACTTCTTCTAAAATAACTTGCTTATTCCCATTCTCTTATTCTACTACTTACATTTCCATATTGATGACAATTCTACTGCTATCAAGATTGCTTGTGTTCTTGCTGAATGATTTTTGAGGTGGGATTTTGAAAAGAAGTTCACTTTGTGGGTTTTGCTGAGAATGATGTCTATGACGTGCAGAAATGTAGATTTTGGTCGTATGAGATTTGATTCAATTGCTTGTACTTGCTCTTCTAGTGATCGTTTGTTTGCCAAGAATAATAATATAAAGGGTAGCAGGAGAAACTTAAGGAAAGCCCATACCGCACGAAAATTGTTGTGCTTTCGTTCTGCTACTTCTAAGCGTCGTGTGTACTCCACTAAGACACCTGAGAGTTTTCTTAATGGTATCAACATTCATATCATTCTTTACCATTCTGTGTGTAATCATTATTTGTCAGGAAAAATTAACAGCAATAAATGACAGTTCCGCTCAAAATAATCCAATTCTGGGTTATTATAGAATAATCCAAACCTCGTCAAAATAATCCAAACATCGTCAAAATATTTCAATGTATACTACTTCCGAAATGGATCATTGAACGTAATAAAAATAAAGTTTGGATTATTTTGGGAGGGTAGCCCCAATAGCGGTTGGGATTATTTGAAGCGGAACGGTAATAGTTGAGACTTGAGATTAGTTATGTCAATTTTTCCTATACTTTATGAATGATTTAGTTGGTTCTGTTGTGAACTTGAATGCATAATGATAATAGGGATGAGTCAAAGTCCATTGCCTGTTTTGGATGTGAAGGAGTCTAGCAACCCCATCTCCTTGTCTGATCTTTTTGAAGTGGTTGCTGATGATCTTCAGACTTTGAACAAGAATCTGCAAACTGTAAGCACTCACTTTGTTTGCTTTATGCTATCTATCTTGCTTGTAATTGGATTGAGTTTCATAAAATTAGATTAACTATTTTAGTCTCAAAGTAAATTGCACATTATGTTGGATTCTAGCAGTGTGGTCAGTGATGCATCTTTTCAGCTTGCTGCTTGTTTTGTGTCTGTCTACAATCACTTGCGTGTGGTGGTTTGGGATGACATTAGTACTCATTGAATATTCGGCATTCTTGGCTACTGCAATGCCCGAAGTTCATCATTTGAAGGGAACCAGAACATCAATTATGCCCAGGACTGCAAAAAGCATATAGTTTGTCATGTACTAAATTATCCTGGCCCTCACAGTAGAGATCGTGTATGAATTTTGACTCGCATTTCTCGAGAGGCGTAGCCATTGAAGGCAAGCGCCATACTTAGTCAATCAATTGAGAATTTAAGACTATTGGATAGAGAATGGTTTGAGTTTTATGTTCAATGCTACTGTCACTACTAGGAAGTGATTGTGCTTAGAAGCCAGTATGGGTTAGTTTTTGAATGCAAAATCCAAGTATTGGGACTCATCAAGTGCAAAGTTAGAATTAGTTGGTTGCTAGTGATGCGTGCAATGCTGTCAAGGAGTTGCGCTTCAGAGTGCTGAAGATATCAGCTGCTTAATTTGATGTGATTGCACACTCTTGACTTGAAGAGGATTGTGTATGGATTTTGATTCACATTTCTGGAGAAGCGTATGCATTGAAGGGAAGCGCCATTCTTAGTTAAGCATCTGAGAATTTAGGACTACAGAGTAGAAAATGGTTTGAGTTTTATGTTCAATGCTACTGGCACTACTAGGAACTGACTGTGCTTAGAAGCTAGTATGGGTCAGTGTTTATTAGAAGAATCATGGGACTCAGTAAGTGCGGAGTTAGGATGAGAAGGTTGCTATTCTTGTCTTCAATGCTGCCAAGGAGTTATGTTTCAGATAGTTGAAGATAGCAGCCGATTAATTTGATATGGCTGCACGCTCTTGACTAGTAGTTAGCTTGAAAAGTATTTCCAAAACTATTGTGACAACCTCTTATTTTGATTTTTTTCCACTCCCGTAAACCCTCCATTGCGGAATCCAAGAGAATCAAAGAATAAACAAACAATACATTGAAAGCTGAATGTGTTACCCTTTTTTCTAAAGTTATGCTGGACTAATTTTTCAGACGAGTTTGCAACGGAAGAAAGATTAGCACCGAAGAAATATTCAATTTTCGAACTTCTTAAAGTTGCAAAAAATGAGGGTAGCATACTCAGTTAGACCTCTCCTCGGGGTTTAAGGACTTTGGTACAATCTCCCCCTTTCATGTAGTGCCTCTAGTTTAGCTACTTATGATTATAGGGACACTATGAGGCACCATGAATCTTTTACACTCGTTGTCCGTTTACAACTTCAACGACTGATGTGACGTTTCAGACTTCTCTCTCTATCAGGAATGAAAAGAGCGTAATGGCATTGGTGTATTGAACTTATCACATGGTTAATAGTTGTTGATACTTAAAGATTCGGGGCTCTATAAAAATGTTTTAGCTTGGTGGTCATGTGGTGCCTTTACTGGGGGGTTCGGTACCAAATAGGTGATTCACTTCCCATTTTCCGTGTTATTCGGATGGCTTATAGATGTCCATCATATTTCACTTTGTGAGAAGCTTTTTCTCTCCTTTTTGACTATTATTTTCTTTAATATGTATTTCTGAGATTTAATCATCACAATATGTAAAATTGTAATTTTCTAGTTCATTAGAGTGGTGCTGGTTGGTGGACCTCGTTTGAAATGCTTCCTTAGAAGTTGTAAATTTGTTGGGTTAGGAGATACGATTTCTGCATTGAATCCAATCACATTCAGTCTTCTATTCATATTTGTAATTCACTTCTCTGTAAATCGTACAATATGCAAATGCTTTGCAGTAGTACATTGTGAAATTCTTTTGCTCCCTTCCCTGCCGCCTCCATATTCGCTGAGGGAGCTGCAAACCAGAGGGGCACAGAGCACTGATAGGGGTATATATCCTCCTTTATACTAGACAAGCCACTTGTCTCTAAAAATTGATAAAGATATTTAGGGTTCAGCTTCATGGGGTGGCTGCATTTCTAGAACTTTGCCATTATTGTTAAATATTTGGATTCTGCCAATCATTAGAGATGTTGTTCTTTGTAGCGCTTTTGGCTAGATTTACTGCTGGGTGCTATAATTTGCTGAGAATGCCTCTTCTTCTGATTTGTTCTTGGGCATTTGCCTGTTAACCATCTGTTCAGGAATTTTTGTGTAGCATCTAGCGCAGAGTTGCCTGTTTTTCTTAAGTGTGTCAATGAGAGTTGAGATGTATAGCTACTCAATTTGGTTAATTTTTCCCAATTCTCTTCACCCAAATGAGCTACTGAGCTTTGAATGTGAAAATCTGATTATTAAGGTTTGTTGAAGCAGATTTATCAGAAATTTGTCACCATCTGTCTTCTTGTGGATGTGATTGTATAGATAGCTATGTCTTCTTTGCTCTTCTGTTACTATTTTCTTTATTTCTGTTACTATTGGATTAACATATATAAATACATATTTATGTATATACTTCCTCCGTTTTTATTTAAATGTGACACTTTTAGATTCACGGACTCCTAGACAATTTTTGGGAAGGAAAGAGATAGAGAGAGAAAAAATAAGGGGACCCATGTGAGAGGAGAGAGATAGAGAGAGTTTATTGACCAAAAAAGAAAGTGTCACATTTAATTTAAAACTTCCTAAAATAGAAAGTGTCACATTTAAAAAAAACGGAGGAAGTAAATAGATATAATCTCGTTGAGATACAATTAGAGTACAATTCTATAACTACAGCTAATGATGGTTTAGCTGTAGATTGTTGGTGCAGACAACCCACTTCTAATGGCTGCTGCAGAGCAGATTTTTGGTGCTGGGGGGAAAAGGATGAGACCCGCTTTAGTTTTTCTTGTCTCAAGAGCTACAGCACAACAAGCTGGATTAAAGTATGTTATTTATATCATATGTTTGATCGTTTCAGAATATGATGCTCTTTATCTTTACTTATCATCGACTAATGACTGCTTCCAGGGAGCTTACAACAAAACATCGCCGTTTAGCAGAAATTATTGAAATGATTCATACAGCAAGTCTGATACATGATGATGTGATAGACGAGAGTAACTTGAGGAGAGGTAGGGTTTGTAATTATTTGGATGGTTTTTTTGAAATGTTCATGCCGCAAGTCTGATGCATGACTATGTGATAAACAAGATTAACCTGGGGAGAGGCAAGGTTTGCCAATGTTTGACGATGTTGAATGGTTATTTGTTGCTAGCGGGTCTAAGCATATCAATTATTATGTTTGCATACAATTCATGAATCAAGTATCCTAAAAGGCTATAACTTTTGAATGATTAGCGTTACTAGCAGAGATTTCTCATATTGAGAATTTTTGCAAGACATGGATTTCTTGAAGATGTCTCCTAGCCTGGATAGATTACTGTTTATTTTCTCTGTCAATCATGTTTGAAGCTATGGTACTTGCAATTCTTTGAATTGAAGCAATTCCAATGTTGGTCATAAGGGAATGTCCTAGGAACTTATATTTTTTTCCTTTTATGACAATGTGCAATAAATCTTGCTCTTATGAGTCCTTCACATTAAAATT
Organism: Patellifolia procumbens; assembly: GCA_947645195.1. NCBI lineage: Eukaryota > Viridiplantae > Streptophyta > Magnoliopsida > Caryophyllales > Amaranthaceae > Patellifolia > Patellifolia procumbens. Next base: position 574,193 of record CANSGD010000032.1, read on the forward strand.
TATATTATTATTTCTTGACCCTAGTCTTTTGGGGGCTAACAATGCCTTTGCAGGTAAGGAAACTGTTCATCAACTTTATGGTACTAGAATGGCCGTACTGGCTGGGGACTTCATGTTCGCTCAGTCATCATGGTACCTTGCGAATCTTGAAAACTTAGAAGTAATAAAGCTTATCAGTCAGGTATATCTTAAATTGATCGCGCCAGCATTTTATTTGACTTAGATGATAACTCTCCATGAATCGTGATTAACACCTATGACCCAGCATGGATTTGTAGACAAGGTCAAGAAAAATCAACGTTGACCTCTAACTGGTCATGTTGGGGGAGGGGGGTTCCAGAGTCCGGACACAGAAGAGTAATACCAAAGATAGTACTAGTTGGTGGGAAAACCTCTAAAAAAATCGAGTAAAATTATATATATGGTAATCTTGTACTTTAGACAACTTTTGAGAATAACTTTTATGTTACAATAAGATCTCTTCAAAATCACCAAATAAAATTTTCTAGTGGTTTTTCAAAATGTATGTTTATCCTAGAGGGTCTATTACATGGCCACCTTGTATAATACTTGATTTCTAAACTTATTAGCAATGTTTATGATAAACCCCTCAACTGAACTTTTGACGGGGACTGAAATTTTTATATTTTGCTTGCGCTTTAGGAGGTAAATTTACATGTACCTCTGCTATAAAATGAGTTGTTTGGTTGTTGGGCGTACTTAAGGAAACTGAGTAGCTTATATTGATTCGACATTTAACATTAATAGTACCTTGGCAGGTCATTAAAGATTTTGCTAGTGGGGAAATAAAGCAGGCATCTAGTCTGTTTGATTGTGATATACAATTGGAGGACTACTTGATCAAAAGCTACTATAAAACAGCCTCATTGCTTGCTTCCAGCACAAAGGGAGCAGCGATATTCAGTGAGGTTGACCGCAGTGTCTGTGAAAAAATGTATGAATATGGAAGAAATCTTGGTCTATCCTTCCAAATTGTTGATGACATATTGGATTTTACACAGTCTGCTGAGCAGCTGGGAAAGCCAGCTGGTGCAGATTTGGCCAAAGGAAATCTGACAGCTCCGGTAATCTTTGCTTTGGAAAAAGAGCCGAAATTGAGAGAGATTATTGAATCTGAATTTTCCGAGACTGGTTCACTAGATAAAGCCATTGAACTTGTTAAGAGTTGTGGTGGTATTGAGAGGGCTCAAGAATTAGCACAAGAGAAAGCGAATAATGCTCTGCAAAATCTTGAATGCCTTCCTGATAGTGCATTCCGGGTAGCTCTCGAGAGAATGGTGTTATATAATCTTGCACGGATAGATTAAACCGAAAATATGGCTTAAAGCAACAATACAAAGGAGATGAACATTTGATCTCTATGTTAGCATTACCACCAATGGCCAATGGGTAAGTTAGCATCACCACCAATGCGTAAGTTGATCACGGCTTGGTGGCTGTATATTCATATAGAAAGCTTTTCGAGCTCAGCGTTAGGGTAGTTTTACATTTATATGGTTATATGATTCATAGATTTTGATGGAAGAAACTACATTGAAATGATTGTTGTATACTGGTCCCCTTGTAGGAACCATACTTGTCAGTTTTAATAATTTTTTTGCTCATGTGTAATGCCATATGACTTCCGTACATTAATCGGCATGTATAATATCTTCATAAATCTCCCCATTGGGAAAGCTCAAGATTCATGTAAATAGATACTAAATATAATGTACAACGGCTAAATAGATTGAGAAAAATATGCGCATATTGGTAGAAGCTTGTCAAGTAGTAAAAAAAACTATAGATGAGTAAAAATAATAAAGGAAAAATTCGTAAGACAATGCTAGACTATTAGCCATTTATTTTTATAAGTCCCAATTATTGATTATTCCTCGTACGACCCATGTTTACTATTTTGTGATCTGGTCCTTACATGGAAATGGTTTAACTATTACCCAACAACTTAAATGGATGATATTATGTACTTCCTCCGTTTCAAAATAAGTGACACACTTCCCATATTTAGAAATGTCACAATAGCTTAAAATAGAAATTCTAAAGCTATAAGATTACACAAATACCCTTACTCACCTAACTTAAATATATCTAATTACACTATATATCCCTCTTTACGTAATCTAATTAACTCATAATTATTTTCTAACCCCCCAACAGCCACCACCTAACCCATCCTCTCTCTCCTACCACCCACAAACACCTCCCTCCACCCTCTTTCTCCTGCGAACAACCAGACACCACCACCTCCCTCTATCTCCTTCCAACAACCGGCCACTACCTCACCCACTAACGACCTCCAGCAAATGGCCGCCACCCATCCGGAAAACCGTCAGCCACCACCACCCACAACCTCCTCCTTTCCGGCTCCTCTTGAACTCGCAGTTGAAGCCGAGTCACTCGGAGTTCTCTCCGATTCCGATCTTAACAAGAAAGGCAACAATGGCGGCAAACCTCCTAAAACACCAATTGTTGTTTGATTCTCCTCTGCTAGCGACAACGACAAAATCAATCCAGCTGCGTGTTCTTGCGTTTTCGCAGTTCTGGGTTGGTTACAGGTGGTTTCGAGGACTTCTGATGGTTTTCAGGTGGTTTGCGGTGGTTGATTTGAGCTGCGCTGGATGGAGGTGGCTGTGGGGGTGTTTTTGGGTGAACGCGGGCTTCTTTACGGTGGCTGACAGTGAGTCCGGTGGTGGTGGGAGTGACTGACGTTGGGTTGGTGATGAGGGCGTCGGTGTTGAAGAGGGAGGACAGTGGTTCCGGTGGTGGTGGTGATGTTTATTATTGTGCAATTAGAGTATATTTAGCATTTGTTTTTATTTTAAGTGAATTACCCTTCTCCTCTTAATTGTGGTCCCCAATTTTCTCTTCTCCTCTTAATTGTGGTCCCCAACTTTCTCTCTCTAACTTCCTTGGTTTTCCCCCACTTTCTCTATGTTCCACTTATTTAGAAACGGAGGAAGTATTTATATAGAGTTTGCTCCCTTATTTATGAGCTAAATCGTGCGTCATTGGAGTTCTTCGTAGCTATTTTATATTAATTATCGTATATAGTCGTGGTTTTGTGTTTTAGTGTTGAATTGCAGGTTCTATGGAGTTTTCTCCCTGTTTTCGAGCTATTTGGAAGCAACCACCGTTTTACGAGTTGTTATAAGGCACGTAGAAGTGGTTACGAGCTTTATAGATGGTTTACGAGTTCCCGAGACCTCTAAACATGAAGAATTGAATGTCAAAGTGCCAAAAGGAGTCGACCCGTGCTCTAATCGGGCAGAATATGGCCCGATCGGACGAAGATTTATATGATCGAGTGGTAGAGTTTCGGGCCCGATTGGGCAAGCCTTGCTCGACCCGATCGGGTGAGAGATCCATATTGTTTGTTGCTGATTTTGGGCATGAAAAGAAGTTGAGCAACTTTAGGCCCAACCCAATCGGGCAGCCTGACCCGACCCGCTCGGGCGAGGCCCAGATTTTATGTTGCTTCAATTGTTGACGCTGCGTACTAGAAACCATTGTACTGGGCTTTTATGTGTCAGCCCCATCGGGCAAAGGTTGCCCGACCCGATCGGGTGGAGGGGCCCAATCCCTTTCTCACATGCTGTTGTTGCTACGTTTCAAGAGGAATAAAAGTTTTGGTCCATTTTTGTGTGGACCCGATCGGGTACCGGGCTCGCGGATCCGAATTTCTATCTTTTTATTTCCGATTTTAATTAGATTTTAGAGGTTATTATAAATAGTTAAACTTCATTATTTTAGAGACATTTTTTATTCATTTAATTTCCATTGTTCTTAGTTTAGTTTGAGAGAGCTTTTCTTATATTAAACACTTTAGATTAGTTCAAGAGGTGATTGAACCTCGGATTTATTTCAATAAAGGTTATTGCTTTTCGTCAATTGGTACTTTTCTCTACTCTTAATCTCATTAATTATTTTTTGATTGCTTAGTTTAATATTTCATTCATTCATGATACAATTGTTAGGGTTTTATATTAGATTCTTCGTTGTTGATTTAATTATGAGTGAGTAGTCTAATTTCTAGGGATTTAGGGAGGAAAGCCATGTTTATACTTTGATTACTTTGAATTGCTATTGATTTCAAGGGCTTGATTAGATTGGTTATGGTGTAATTTGTTCTTTGATGAGTAATTAATGTTATTGCGCAGTTTCATTGATTGTTTGAGGATAATAATTGTTTGCACAGACCCCTCTTACTTTTAGAGGCCCTAGTACACATGTAGTTCTGATTATGTTAGTGAACATGCGACATATGTTGAATTATGAGCGTTAAGACTTAATCATAGCTCAACACGTGCTCTAATCTCTCGACTCTTAATCTAGGTTCTGATAGTTATTTGGTCCCTTGATTGGTATAAGCATGGTGGACCGAACTAATACCCTAGACCTTTAATTCATAGTTTAATTCCCATCTTTATTTTGCTTTCTAGTGTTTAAATAGTAGTTCAGCTGATTTCTATCTGAACTTGTCTGAAGTAGCTGTTTAGGTGATTTTAACTTAGAAACTATGTCTCTCTGTAGATTCAACCCTACTTCCCTTGACTATCATTGTCAGTGGACTTAGGATTATCTTTGATTAGGTGATACGACTTTAACATGTCAATGGATAATAAATAGAGAGGGAGAGGTAATATCACGTGTTCTTATTAAACAGAAAGCATGTGCCATTATTTACCTACTGCAGTAGATAAGTAACCTGTAAGGACCTATACAAGTCACAAAATAGTAAACATGGGTCCTACATGGAATAATCAATAATTGGAACTTATAAAAATAAATGGGTATTAGTTGAGCCCTTTCTTGTGAATTTTTTCCTAAAAAATATTCTATAGGTGATAGTAGACCCAGCAAGCCAGCCCGACCTGAAACATGTTGATGCAAAACAGACCCAACTCGATATTTACCGGGATAATATTTATCCTAATTTGTATTTTAATTTATAATTTTCTAGTTATACTCTCTTATTTTCAATATTATTGTTATTTTTTTATAGTAAATCGTAAATGTAATACTTTTTGTGTATTAAAACACTCAGAATAGTTTTCTATTTTATTTTTCTTGGAAAAAAGAAAGATTGAAAGTTTTGTTTTCATGTGATAAAATCCAAACCATATGATATATGAAGAAAAGACACTCATTTCTTTACAGCAGCAAAGAAATAGGCAGAATTTGAATCCCCAAGTTTAAGCCCATCCACTCTAGATTTTTGCTTAAGAATAGTCTTATTAATAAGCAAACCATGATGGAGATTAATTGTGCAAACTTTCTCTAAAGAGTAGAGGACGGAATTACTCCAATCTTCATTAAGAGCTGTTTGGATTTGAGCTAAATCATCTCTTTCCATAATAACCTGCAATCAGTATCAGAGAACTGAGTCCTATATAATATCTTCATTTGGTGCTTAACCTTCTTATGCTTAGACCAAACTCTATACATAGTATTACTTGTCACTAACTCATTCCAAAATAACTCTAGCTTGGTCTAAAAATCAAAATGTTGAGCAAGTACATTTAGAAATTTGAAGGGTTTTCCACCGGTTGTACTATTACACTTCAAATCAACCAAAATAGAAGCATGATCAGACATAAAGAAGGAAAAAATTGAACTTCAACATGCCGTAGTTGTTGGTGCCAATTGTTGTTGCCAAAGACCCAATTAATCTTGCTACAAACTCTAGCATTTTCAAAACTCTTATTAGTCCAGGTGTGATAAGCCCCTTTGCCATGGAGCTCAAAAAGTGCAAGTGTATCTACACATTCCTGAAAATCCCTAGTTTCATAACTAGTGACCATACCACCTCTTATCCTGTCATAATCATGGAGCACAACATTAAAGTCTCTCAAGATCAACCAAGGAAAATCCAGAATAACAAGATCTTTTAAATGTCCCCACAACTCTTGCCTTTGAGTAACTGTATTCAGACCATACACTAATGAAATATATAAGGTAAGATTAGAAAATCTATGAGAAACATCACACTAAATCAGTTGTTCTTGTGTAGCAACAATAGTCACATCCAAGTCATCAAAACACCAGTCAATCCAAATTCTAGATCTTGGAGAATAAGCATAGTCATCACTCCATTTCCATTGTTTCCCTAACTTTTTCTGAATAATTGCAGTCTTATGTTGTTTGACCTCAGTTTCAATCAAACAAACAAAGGAGGTATGTTGCTTATTTAAAAAATTGTTTCAACTCTACTACCTTTAAGGGATCATTACAACCCCTAACATTCCAAGCGCAAATAATCATTAAGAAAGATAAGGGTTGCCTGAGGATGGACATCCCCTTCATCTTGCTCTTCAGCTTCGTCGTCATCCTCGATTAATGCAAGATAAGCATTAAAATGAGTGAGATGGTTGATATCACGTATTTATATAGAGTTTTCTCCCTTATTTATAAGCTAATTTGTGAGTCATTGGAGCTCTTGGGAGCTATTTTGTGCTAACTATCGTTTATAGTTGTGGTTTTGAGTTTTAGTGTTGAATTGCAGGTTTTATGGAGTTTTCTCCTTATTCCCGAGCCATTTGGAAGCAACCACGGCTTTACGAGATGTTAAGGGGCACGTAGGAAGGCTCACGAGTTCTATGGGTAGTTTAGGAGGTCCCAAGACCTCTAAACGTGAAGAATTGAGAGCCAAAGAGTCAAAAAGGAGGTTTCCGTACTCTGATCGGGCAAAAATGGCCCGATCGGGCGAAGTATTTATGATCGGGTACAGAAGTCCCGGACCCGATCGGGCAAGCTGTGCCCGATCGGATCGGGCGAGAAGACATGCACCAGACCCGATCGGGCACCCTCTGCCCGACCCGATTGGGCTGGATGCTCGTAGCTCTTATTTTGAAGCTGCTTGAGTTGCAGCTGTGCTGGACCATTTTGCTCCCAGGCCCGATCGAGTGGATGCCTCGGGCCAGATCGGGTGGGCCGCAATTATCTGGTGCTGTGCTGTGCTGCGCTGCTACGCTGACCCAGAGGAGAAGTTGGTGCTGTGGTGTCTCGGGCCGATCGGGTGGATGTCTCGGGCCCGATCGGGTCTGGCACATTTATTCGCGAATTTCGTCTTTTGTTTCCGTTTTTAATTAGACTTGAGGGGGTATTATAAATACCTTTTTCCTCATTATTTAGAGACATCTTTTTCATCCTTTTACTGCTTTAGACTCTAGTTTTATTCCTCATTGTTCTTAGCTTAGTTTAAAAACTTAGATTAGTTTAAAGGTGATTGAACCTGTTCCGATTTCAATAAAAGTTCCTGCTTTCTGTCAATTGGTATTCTTTTCTTATCCTAATCTCTTTTATTATTCTCAATTGCTTAGTTTTTTATTCAATTATTCATGATGCAATTGTTAGGGTTTTATATTAGTTTTATTGTTGTCAATTCAATTATGAGTGAGTAGTCCTCTTTCTAGGGTGTTAGATAGGAAAGCCATGTTTATACCATGATTGTGATTTAGATTTCTATCAATTTCTAGGGCTTGATTAGGGTGATTGTGATGTGGTTTGTTCTTATTGAGTAATTAATGTCAGTGTACAATTTCATTGGTTGCTTGTGGTTAATAGTTGTTTGCACAGATCCGTCTTACGACTAGAGGCCTAGGACACGTCAGTAGTTCTGATTAAGTTAGTGAACATGCGGCGTATGTTGAACTATAAGCGTTGAGTCTTAACCATAGCTCAACACGTGCTCTAATTTCCCGACTCTTGACTTAGGTTTTGATAGTAGTTGACCCTATTTGATTGGTATAAGCATGGTGGACCGACCTAATACCCTAGGTTTTTAGTCCATAATTAAATCCTCGATTTATTCCGTCTTCTGTAGTTTATTCGTTAGTTTAATTAATTCTTCCCTGATTTCATCTGGAGTAGTTGAATTGGTTGAATATTAATTTAGAAACTCTGTCTCCCTGTGGATTCGACCCTGCTTCCACTGACTATCTTAGTTAGAGGTCTGTAGGTTTATCTTTGAATAGGTGATACGACTAAAACCCTATCAATGGTCAACTTTTCTCTTAGGTCTATCTTTAGACTTCCTTAACACTGTTTGCCAACCCTCATCCCTACCATATGACAAAATAGAGAATAATGTGGTAAGAACAAGTTGTATAAGAGAGTTCACTGCACCTTTATTAACAACAATATCTACATAAGATGGCTGTTCATTCTCCTGAGTTTTGCTTTGATCGGGGTGTGTAGAAGGATCTTGCTGTTTGTAGAATAGGTTGCTTTTTAACCACCTACTGCTTCTTCACTCCTGGCTTTTTCTTATGAGGGGCTTTGGTAGGACAAATATGACCTACTTTTTGGCATTAAGCACAAAAAGGAGGTGCCAATTCATACCAAACATCTTGTTGTACTTCACTACCATCTGGTGTTAAGATGTTAACAGACCTGGTAAGGGTCTTACTAACATCAATCCCAACTAAAACCCTAACATAAGAAATTCTCAATTGTCTTGAAGTCCATTCATCAGTATAAAAAGGGGTTCCCAACTATTTGAATATCCTACTCAATGAATCCATACTCCAATAATTTAGAGGAAGGTTAGATAATCTGACCCATAGTGGAATAGTATGTAGGATCTCTTTGTGGAAATCAAATTTAGCACTCCATGGCTTCACTATCACTAGGGTTTTATTAAACATATGAGGACCAGATTGAATCACAGTATTCTTATCATCTTTAGAAGCAAATCTCACGACAAAATAACCCTCATCATGTGTTAAGAATAGTAGGAGCAATAGCAAATTTCCAGTTATCAGCTATATAATTCATCACAGTAGTTAGAGTGGGAGTAAATCCAACTACATACAAAATAATAGCATTGTTCCAGGTATTACTACGTTTCCTAACCTATCCTTCAGAGAGTTGAGCAACAGGCTTACCATTCTCCACTTTAGGGTGAATTGAAATTAAGTTGTATACCCTTAGCATTGAGTACTCCTTCGAACAAAGAAGACCATTGAGCATTTTCTAGAGCCTTTCCATCTATAGCTTAAGGAGCGGAAACACCAATAGGAGGTTCAGAGGTGGAAGCTGAAGTTCGATCCTCTTTTATTATTCTACTAGATTTTTGTTTGGGGAAATGTTGAAAATGATTATGGTTAGCTTCTAAAATCTCATACTCCCTTCTGGATACTTTCCCTGATTAGGGGTGAGTCAAATGGCTAAGTAAAGTAACAAGATCAAGCTCATCATGTAGTAAAGCAATGCCACCATTGATCTATTTTTTACTAGCTTTCGAACTACTAGCAGTATCTGGGTTTGGTTTTGTAGCTATATTTGAGGATTGAGGGCTCTGTAATGAAGGTTGAGGAATGGTGTCACCTTTCTTCTTTCTTGCAATGGTTAAAGTCAAATGATTGGAAGCAACCAAATTACCAGGAAGTTAAGAAATGTCAAACCTCGTTTCTCTAAATTTTTGCTTCTTCTTTAATGTATAATTAATTTTGTATATCTTTCCCTCATGAATTTTGTTGCGTTGCATTAGTTGGATGGATAGTGAGTTTTGTTCCAATTCTGAAGAGTATCTGCTATATCTGAGTCGAGTGAACTAGGTTGAGTGTCATATATGACCTTCTAAACACATGAGTTTCGAGAGTTGGGAAGGGACACTTGGATTGGGTTAGGTAAGCGATCAGGCACCTCTTTTGCCTTGCATAAAAATTAAGAGGAGTGTCTCCCATGTGAGTACCTTCTTGGTATTTACGAGATACGAAAGTGGCCTTGTATTGCTTGATTATTATGCATATTGATTGTTTATTAGATTGAGATGATTGAATGATGGTGATACTTGCTGTCTAGATTAGCTTTGGGTCGAATTGATTTTTTGAGCTCATCCTTTCTATCTGAATGGGGTGAGACAATTATTTGTTAGTTCAGATGCATTAGATGTGCTACTTTGACTCATAAGTTTGACACATTATGCCATTTCATCAATTTCCTTAGCCAACATTGCAGATCCAACTGATTGCCTCTTTGAACGCTTAACTTGAACATTATCCTTGGTCATAGGTTGCTTTTGGACCTTCTTATAAGTACATATGGCATTGTTGTAACCTCTAGTTTTCACTTGTGAACTACTATGTTCTACGAAATTTTCTTCCTCCATTAAAGAATTTCTAAATTGATCACTTTCATATCCCCTTTCACACCCAACATACTCTTCTTCAATATTGGTATCATTTTCTACTGTAAGAATCTCCAAATAATTTTTCCCAATAGTCTTCAAGAGTTGCAGGAACACCCTGAGTTCGAATATTTTTGAATTCAGGATTCTGCTACAAAATTTTAAATTTATTTTACACATTTAAATTAGGATATTCCTATTAAAGAAATAGCACGTGGTTGAAATTTGGACACTTGAAAGTAACATATACACACCTTAATCTTTCTTTGCCACCATGCATTTGGAGCATCAATTGTTCCTGAAATAGGGTCCCACCCTAACCCAGTCTCAGACATTTTTAAAACTTTCCAACTACGCCATTCCCTCCTCATTGTATCGAATCTGTTCTTGCAACTGGCGTCCAATTTTTGTCTCAACATCCATTTGAATCTCCTTCCACCTAAAATTCGTCTTTCTATTGTTTTGATTAATAAAAGCAAGACATACTTCACATAAGATACACGTGTCCTCAATGCTACACTTAAAAACATCCTTCGTTCCCTCTTTGTTACTCGAAGACGCCATCTAATATAATCACAACGCACATAATTATGACACCAATAACAATATACAACAAACAAAATTGAACTTTCACCGTTTGACATTATAAATTGATTTGGAGTATACAAAGCCAATTTTACTATTATGAACCTTTGACAAGTTTGAAGTATATAAGTTTCATATGAAAGTATAAATCAATTAAGCTATATAAAGAAGAAATAAAGTTGAACTAATCCTAACCTAACCAAAACCAATGTAATTCATATACTCCTACTTTGCTGCAGTAAGTCATACATTAGACTCATCACCAAAAAAATATAAAGGCAAAGATATATAAAGAAGAAGAAAATATTGTTGCACTAACTTATAGTTTAGCTCAGTATCATAATTCAATTGTCATGAATATCATGATCAAAGTATCAGCAACTACCAACAACCTTTATGACGTTAATCATGATCAAAAATATTAATCAATACTGCTAAGATATAAGATAGAATTTGTCTAACAAGATAATAACAAACTCAACAACATACTTATCTTTCACATAAATATAATTCTCTCTAATTATCTTCATAATAGTCACAACTACGGAACTACCAGCAACCTTCATGTCATACCTAAACCTCATCAGAACTGTAGGGTTTAAATAAAAATAAATTTTTTGATAGGATTGAACTCAGATTTTGTAATGTTATATATATTCAGATCAAAACAAGAATAGCGGTGAAGAGAACACACCTTAACTTGTAGATTTTTTTTTTCTGATTAGCAACTATGGAAGGAGGAGATTTGTGATGGGAGAAGAAGAATGTTGATGGGGATGAATCAGGTGGTCGACTGATGGAGAAATATAGGGGAGAAGCAACTGCAATTTGAACGCTTGTTGATTTTTTCCAACGCTATAAAATATAATGTTGTAGAAAATCTAGTCAAAAGCTACCCCTACCTCTAATGGCTAAATTAAAATCTACGCAGCCAAACACTCATATTTTTTAGGGTAGAGTCTTGAATTAGTTTAATTCAACTTTTCTTTCGATTGGGAATTGTTTCTTTTATTGTTCTTTATTGCTTTCAAGTATTTTCTCTCTTTATTATTAGATGCTTCAAAGTATGAATCTTTAAATAGTTATTGCCTTTGTTTCCGTAGTCATGAGTGAGTAGATTTTTGATAAGCTAAAGTCGTATCACCTATTCAAAGATAATTCCTACAGTCCTCTAACAATGGTAGTCAATGGAAGTAGGGTCGAATCCACAGAGAGACGGAGTTCTAAGTTAATATTTAGCTAAACAGCTACTTCAGACAAAATCAGATAGAAACAGCTGAACTACTAATTAACTACTAAAAAACAATATAAATATAGGAAATTAACTATGAACTAAAGGTCTAGAGAATTAGTTCGGTCCACCTTGCTTATACCAATCAAAGGATCAAACAACTATCAGAACCTAGGTCGAGAATCGATAGATTAGAGCAGTGTCAAGCTATGGTTAAGTCTCAACGCCCATAATTCAACATATGCAGCATGTTCACAAACATAATCAGAATTACTGGTGTGTACTAGGCCTCTAAAAGTAAGACGGATCTGTGCAAACGATTATTAACCTCAAGTAATCAAAGAAACTGCGCAATAATGTTAATTACTCAATAAGAACAAATCACACCATAACCTATCTCATCAAACCCTAGAAACTAATAGCAATACAAATAATCAAGGTATAAACATGGCTTCCCTCTCTAAATCCTTAGAAATTAAACTACTCAGACATAATTGAATCAATAATAACAATTCTAATAAGAAATCCTAATTTCAACATCATGAATCAATTGAATAACTAAACTAAGCAATCAAAGTAATTAAAGAGATTAAAGTAGAGAAGAATACCAATTGACGGAAACCAATAAATTTTATTGAAATCAAATACAAGGTTCAATCACCTTTAAACTAATCTAAAGTGTTTAATCTAAATAAAACTCTCTAAAACTAAGCTAAGAACTATTGGGAATAAAATTTAATAAAAAGATGTCTCTATAAATATGAGGAAAAGGTATTTATAATACCCCCAAAAGTCTAATTAAAAACGGAAATAAAGATAGAAAATCCGGGTCGAGGAGTGCAGGACCCGATCGGGCAAAGGGCCACACGACGGGCCCATAGTAAAAATTGCCTACTTTTTCCTTTGGACTCCACGCATCATCAGAGTAGCTTTGGGCATAGAACTGGGCCCACCCGATCGGGCAAGGCATCGGGTCCAGCCAACAAGGCACAGCTCCCTTTGGCGTCTAAGCATTAGCAGCAGCAACATGTTGCAAGTCTGGGCCTGCCCGATCCATTGCCCAATCGGGTCAATGATCGGATGGACTGCTCCAAGCCCAGACTCCACTCTTGGACGCAGCACAGCACGCTTGTCTTGGACCTCAGATGGGCTCGCCCGATCGGGTGGCCCTTGCCCGATCGGGTTGGGCCTAAAAATCGCCAACCTAATTTTCTTCGTTTTTCTACCCGATCGGGCCATTTCTTGCCCGATCAGTGTACCGGAAGCTCCTTTTGACTTTTTAGCTCTCAATTCTTCACGTTTAGAGGTTTTGGGACCTCCTAAACTATCCATAAAGCTCATGAGCCATCCTACATGCCTCGTAACATCTCGTAAAGCCGTGGTTGCTTCCAATTGCTCAGAAATAAGGAGAAAACTCCCTAAAACCTGCAATTCAACACTAAAACACAAAACCACAACTATATACGATAGTTAGCATAAGAAAGCTCCGAAGTGCTCAAATGACGCACAGATTAGCTCATAAATAGGGGAGAAAACTCTATAGAAATACGTGATATCAATTTTATTCCAGGGCTTTAGGGAGGGAGTCCATGTTTATACCATGATCATGTTTCGAATGTCTAGTTAGTAACTAGCTTGCGATTAGAGTAGTTATAGTATGATTCGTTCTTAAGCTGTGATTTGCGTTATTAAAATTTCATGAATTGCATATGGTTAATAATTGTTTGTAATGGTCAGTCTTACATTTAGAGGTCTAGAAGACACTAATAATTCTGATTATGTTAACGATCGTACTACTTTTTTTTTATATGAGAGTTAAGACCCGATCCTAGGATTAATACTTGCTCTATAATTACTCGACTCTTGACCTAGGTATTATTAGTCACTTGAACTCCTTTGATTGATATAAGCATAGTGGCCCGAACTACTGCCACAGGCTTTTTATTATTTGATAAATCTTTAATTTGATTCTGCTTTCATTAGTTTAATAATAGTTTAATTAGTTCCTCTCTGATTTTGCCTGAAGTAGATTTTTAGTTGGTCATTAACTGTGAAAACCTGTCTCCTAGTGGATTTGACCTATACTTGCAAGACTCTGCTAACAACAAATACCATGCACTTGCGGTATACATTTTAAAACACATCAGTAAGCAGGTGCTCATCAAATTTCATACGGGATAAGCAATTTGCTGAAATTATGTCACTCGAGCTTCCGGTGTCTATAGAAATTCGTCTGACTCCTAAGTTGGCTACCTTCATTTCTACTACTAGTGGATCGTCATGAGTAGTTCTTAATTTACCTCTTTATTCTTCACTAATGAGTACTTTGGGAGATTACTCTTTTTTAGTCTTGTATGTCACCAAGACTAGGCTGAGTTCCCTCAAGTAATTCTTCTATCCCATATTAGTGACACCTCTGGCTGCAAAACCACCAAACATAACTAATATTATGTCATCATCCGCTCCATCATCATCCTTCTTCTTAGGTTGCTTTTATTATTTCCCTTAAACTTTCTTCCAACAAAAGGCAAATAGGAGTTCATTTTCCCTTAGCGGACTAGTTCCTCGAAAGCTTGTTTGAGGTGTCTGCACTCGTTTGTCTCGTGGCCACAATCTTTGTGGAAATATCAATACTTGGTTTTGTCCTTATTCTTGCAGGGTGTTTTCATCTCATCTAGAGTTTTAAGATCTTGGTTTGATTTCCATCAGATTAGAGTAAGAGGTCTTTGTTGAACTCAATCGGATCTCTAGACTCTTCCCTTCCTCTTCTCTTTTCCTTAAACGAGCTCTTTACTGGATCCACCGCCTAAGCCTTAGCCTTTTTCGGGTCTCTCTTCTTTGGTGGGACTACTTCTTCTGCCTTCTTTTGTTCAAGGTATTTAGATTTCACACACACACACACTCCTTTGTCGCATGTATAAAAGCTTCTGCCTCTTTTAATGCCTTGGCTGAAGTAGTCACTTTTTTCTTGACGAGGTCAAACTTAAAACCTCTCGGTCGTAATCCTCTCATGAAGGTGTCAAAAGCAACACCATCGTTCAAATCTTAGATATGATGCGCCTTAAAGTTAAATTCCTTCACAAAACTTCGCCAGAGATTCCTTGGGTGCATGGATGACTTTCCCTATGTGTATGCTGGTCTTTTGCTCTTGATCGTTGGCGACGAAGTGATTCATGAACAAGTAGCTTAGTTCAGTGAAATTGTTGACAAAGTTTGGAGGAAGGTCGTAAAACCATTTTTGGGCTACTCTCTTGAGAGTAATCGGGAAATTTTTGCACCACGTGGAATCATCCAAGCCTGCGCATACATCTGATTCTTATAGGCTAACAAGTGATCATCTAGGTTTGTCGTAGCATGAAAGGGATATATGGTAGGTAGTTCAATTTTTGGGTAGGGAGGTGTGTTCATTATCATGGCCGAAAATGGTGTTAACTAGTTGATCTGAAGTGCTTCCACCTACCGCACCCAAGGTTGGTACTCCCTCATAATGTGTATAGAAGACCTATCTTCATGTCCGACAAGGACATATGCCATTGGCTGCTGGACACTAGGCTCTTGATAAGATTGGGGGACTTGTGCTAACGTCCTTTGCCGCTCCTAATAAGAATAAGAGACAGTCACTTATATAGGGATTAGAACTAGTAGCTGAAATTTGTTGGGCAGCTGGCCACTTTGCCTCTGAAATGACGTGCGTTAATCCTCAAGGCATCCAACTGAGGGACATCACCTTATCCTCTGGGGGCCTCAATTATTACAGTCCAAATGAACCTTCTTGGTTATTTTACTCCTAGTTGACCGCTTTTCTTTTAAAACACTATGGGCGTTTTTCGGATTAGCTCACCGGCTAGGTTCAAGGTTGGTTTTTGTCGAACGTCTAGGACGTGGAGCCTTGTATGGTACCCCTTTCTATTGTCCTCCAAGATGGAAGAAAATCATGTTACTCTTGATTTGGTCCTGGGCGACCACAACCATTCTCGTCTGGAAGTCATTCAAGAGAGTTTATAGGTGAGCTGTTGTCAGCGGACGATCATGATTTTCCTCTAGAATTGCTTGTTGTAAGAGATTAGCATGCCCTGGTGGAGTATCTCTCGCCAACATCTCAGACGGTCGACAATCACGTCCTTGAGGTGGATGCTCATCTCTAATCGTATCTTCTACTACTACTTGCATGCTTTGATTTCGTACAATGTTGGATAATTGTCAATCAGTCATTACTCTACGACTCCAACATATGGCGCCAAATGTTGTATCTTCGAGATTGGCACTCGAACTTCTCGAGGGTAAATAAGGTAATTTGGAGATTTTTGTAGGTAATGACCCGATCCGTACTCTAAACCTACACGAAGGAAACCAACCCTATAGGGTTTGGGTTGATTCCTCCTTCAAACTTAAGTAAGTATCTAGAATGAGAAAATAGAGGGAGAAGCAAATAGCTATTTTTGGGAAAATGTGCTTACCTCTTCTAATGTGATATAAGGGTATTTATACCATCCTATGGGCCTCCTAATTTTGCCCTAAAATATGGTCTTTTAGTTTAACAGCCAATGTCTACTTGACACGTGGTAAAACTGTATTGCTAAGTGAAAATTCCTTAATTTTGGGCTTGCATCACCCTAGGTCTTCTTTCAATTATTAGCAGGCTAATTGGGAGTTGACGCATGTCATCCCTTATAAAGTGACGCATGTCAGTCTAATGCTAGGACAGGTGTCACAACCTAATGGACACGTGTCAGTCAGGGAGCCTGCCACGTGGCCTTGTGAATACGCTGATTTTTACTTACAACATAAGTTAAGTTTAGTTCATCTATATATTAATATATACATATTAAAAGATATAGATAAGAATGTAAGCTTCACATGGCATTCTCCCTTCTTTAATTACAAGAAGGAAAGGATGCCCTCTCAGGGTATCAGAGAATAATTCGAGTCGTATGAAGGGACACATGTCACTATTATGAAATAAAAACCACAAGCATTGCCTATATGAAGTTTCGAACACGTAACCTTAACATAGGAGATAAACCGTTCTAATACTACTTCACCACACTCTTAGAAATGCTCTTATAACAAATAAATATATTTCTATGGGGTTTAGATGATAATCAATAATTAAACTACAACTAATTACATGTTATAAATAAGATGAGTTGTTTTATTTGTTAGTCTTTTTTTAAGCCACAAGTAAAACTGCAATATTTAAAAATGCTCATCATATATGTGGGTATTGCCTACGCAACCGCTTTAATTAAAACCTCTTTCCCTGGTCGAAACAATAATTTTTCTTTTCACCCTTGCAGCTTTTTCCAAATCCTCTCCTGCAAACAAGCGAAAACAGTTTTTTTTAATCTTCCAATGATAGTAGGGAGCCCCAAATATTTCTCGTGTCGATCCACTTCCCGAACCCCCAGAATATTGATGATTGCCGCTCTTCTGTCGTTAGTAACACATTTACTGAAAGCCACTTTTGTCTTATCCATATTAACTTTTTGACCAGATGCCCTTTCATACTTACTGATAGTATCAGCGATAACAGAGCATTCTTGCAGACAAGCCTTAGCAAAAAGGATGCTATCATCAGCGAAAAACAAATGTGATATACGGGGAGCCCCATTACAAATCCTAGCTCCATGGATAAGTTTCCTATCAGCTGCTTTTGAGAGTAACAAAGAAAACGCATCAGCACAGAGCAGAAAAAGATAAGGAGAAACCATATCACCTTGACAGAGACCACACTCAGGAATAATAGAACCCTTCACATTGTCGTTCAACTTGAAGGAGAACGAAACGCTTGACACACACGCCAGAATACGTCGGACCTAGGAGCCGCAAAATCCCATCTTGTACATGACTCTGTCCAAAAAAATCCATTCCACTCTATTATAGGCTTTGTTCATGTCTAGCTTTAAAGCTATCGAACCATCTCTGCCTTCTCCCTTCCATTTCATAGCATAGAAAATCTCAAAAGCTATTAGAGCATTATCAGTGATTAATCTGTTATGCACAAAAGCACTCTAATTTGTAGAAATAATGGACTCCAGCAAAGGTTTTGATTTGTTTGCCAACACCTTTGAAATAATAATATAAAACATTACGAAGGCTCATTGGCCGAAATTCACTCATATGCTTCGGTTCAGCACATTTTGAGATCAAAAAAATGCAAGTTTTATTAATATCACTAAGATCAATATCCCCCTTCCACCACAGGGGCACAAAAGCAATAATATCAGTCCTAATAATATCCCAAAATTTCTGATTAAATAGAGCATGCATACCATCCAAACCCGAGGCTTTGCTCGGATGCATCTGAAAAGGTGCCTCTCTAATCTCTTCCCCTGACGACAGGCATTCAAGCTTATAATTCATCTCTGCCGACACCACACAAGATATCCCCTCTAAGGCATCCTCAAAACCGCTTGGTTCACTAGTAGCAAAAAGATCACTGAAATACGCCTCGACCACTTCCCCGAGCTCCTTCTTTGACGTTTGCCAATGTCTACTTGACACGTGGTACAACTGTATTGCTAAGTGAAAATTCCCTAATTTGGGCTTGCATCACCCTAGGTCTTCTTTCAATTATTAGTAAGCTAATTAGGAGATGACACATGTCATCCCTTATAAAGTGACACGTGTCAGTCTAATGCAAGGACATGTGTCACAACCTAATGGACACGTGTCAGCCAGGGAGCCTGCCACGTATCCTTGTGGATACGCTGATTTTTACTTGCAACATAAGTTAGGTTTAGTTCATCTATATATAATATATACATATTAAAAGGTATAGATAAGAATGTAAGCTTCACATGACATTCTCCCTTCTTTAATTACAAGAAGGAAATGATGCCCTCTCGGGGTATCTGAGAATAACTCGAGCCGTATGAAGGGACACATGTCACTATTATGAAATAAAAACCACGGATATTGTCTATATGAAGTTTCGAATATGTAACCTTAACAAATGAGAGAAACCGTTCTAACCACTACTCAACCACACTCTTGGAACTTATCTTAAAACAAATAAATATATTATTATGGGGTTTAGACGACAATCAATAATTAAACTACAACTAATTACATGACGTAAATAAGATGAGTTGTTTCATTTGTTAGTCTTTTTTAAGCTACAAGTTAAACTGCAATATCTAAATGCATATTATGAATAAAACGATTTTTATTTTATTTTTTTCACTTATAAATGTCGACAATAAATAATACCCCCTCCGTAACTTAATACTTGCAACAAATGGACTACGGAGAATTCCTAGGCAAAATTTGTTAATGATGGATAAAAGTGTAGTTTGATAAAAGTATGAGAGATAAATGACATGTGATTAGGAAAAAAAGAGGGGAAAGAGAAAAAAAAACAAAAACAAATCTCTATACTGTAAGGGAAGAGGGGTGGGACACCAAACTTAATGTATTGCCTAATTTACCCTTTGTTGTTTAATTTAATAATTTACAGGAAAAATAATTTATCATAAAAAATAAATAATAAATTAATGAGAACAATTGCATAAATAAACCACCTATAATCATCCCACAATCCCACTACATCACAAAAAATAACTACGCACCAAGGCCACCATCCACTCACCCAACTTCAATAAATAAATAACATAAAAAAACCTGATTCAAAATACCAAAACTACTATGATATAATTTTTGCACACATTGTGTGCATATAAGGCTAGTACACATGGGATGGGGACAATAGGTAGTTTAATTTGAAAAACTTTATCATAAAAAGAAAGTAGAGAAATTGTTGTAAGTATTATATTATACCTATTTTTAGAAAGTAATATGTTACGGAGGGAGTATAAGTTATCTAAATTACTAACGCAAAAAACTCGAGACATCACTAAAGCGTAAAAACTAGTTAACTGTCTGTGGCTGCCTCCCGACAGTTCGTGGGTTGGTGCAAACAGAGGAGTGTAGAAGATGGTGGGGCAATGGAGTAGCATAGCGAAGGAAGCATTAGATCGCACCTTTATTATTACTAAATTTCTATGTCTTCTCCATTTCACTGACACATATATCTTCTCTCCCACTCTCGTACTTTTCTCTCTCTTGTCTTTCTTCTTCCTTATGCTTCCCACTAATTCAATTTAGCAATACTAATTCTGAAATTCTTCTAGTTGTTAATATTGACAGGTATATGGTCCAAGTATGTTGCCAACCTTAAACATGAGAGGAGATGTTTTATTGGTGGATAGAGTTTCACATCATTTTCGGAGAATTAAGGTTGGAGATGTTGTCATTGTTAAATCTCCACAAAACCCTACAAGGATTTTGACTAAACGTGTTTTGGGTATGGAGGGTGATTCTGTTTCCTTCAATGCTCACTCTGGTTTCTTCAACACTTTGGTGGTCAGTCACTTCTTCTCTTCTTTTACCATTCAATTCTGATTTCCCAATCTGGGATTTAAATTGTTGAATGAGGTGTACTTCATGCGGATGTATGATTAATGCTCTTGATGTGAAGTGGGAGGTAACTTAGTTGACCCAGTAGTGGCTAGACGACTCACTACTAATAGAGAAGGGCGATAGTGGATCCCAACTCATTTGCTAAATTTAATTTTTTAGCATAGGGTTGTCTGCCCACTGGGTCGACCTAGCAATGTCTATGACTAGTGATTTAAATTGTATGTGGCAATGCTGCTGTTTGCTTGGTTTTCTGGAATTTGCCGGTTTCCGGGTGATGTTTTTTGTGTAAAACTAGCATTAGGAAGACTGTATTGGGGAAAACGTAGTTGATCCGGTGGGTAGATTACCCACCTCTAATACACAACTAATATATGTGTTTTGTTGCAGAGTTGGATTCCACTTAATATAGATGTGTATTAGTGGTGGGTTATTTACCCACTGGGTAGATGTATCATTGCTCGACTGTATTATAGCTTCTTGATTATAGACACTGATTTGAAAATAATTGGATTTTGGAGTGTATGATGCCTGCTAACCCCACTTGAGTTTATTGAATTTATGTCCCCCTCTCCAAGAGTTTGGAAGTTGTTGAAGGATATGATGTTTAGACTACTGGGCTTTATTTGCGAAATAACGGACCATTGCTTGCTACATTCTGTAATAGAGTTTGCAGGTGGCTTCTATATTGGGTGTTGGTTATTATACATAATCATCCATTCTTACCTTATTGACGGTTTTTTGCACTATGTAAATGTGATTCAGCGTATCTGTCTAGCCATTCTGTTAACTTGTGATGGATGAGTGGTGTTATTTGTTATCTATCGGAAAACTCACTATTGAAAGAAAACCTATCAGGATGCTTGAACTTAACTCACTATTGAAGGAAAAACTATCAGGACGCTTGAATTTTGTTCTTAATGGTCACTTTTCCCTTTCTTCATGCCAAATGGCTAGTTAAAATGCCTTCAAACCCCCAAATGAGATTAGAACATATAAAACATTATCCTAACATAAATTATTAATAAAAAGAGAAAAGGGCATCACAGAGATACTTCCAAACTGTGGAGGTTTTGAATAGATGAGGGTACAATGTAGGCCTCCAAGAAACATAGGAGCAAAACATAGAAAACCCCCACGAGTATCCCCTTTTCCCCTCTATAGTACATGGGCTTCTTTTAGACTCTCGTCATTGCTAAATCTTAGCAAGGATATTTTGCAAAAGACAACCACGAATATTACTATATTAAGAAAGGTGACAACATTTTCAAAACATCCTAACATAGTATTGTTGCTATATTGTCCATGTAGTATTTTTCAAGCATCCACCATAGGCTTTGGCGCCACATCCTTTTTGGCTTTAACCATATACAACTATTTCCTTATGACCTTACATAAAGGGCACAAATCGTTTTCTTTATAGCCACAGTTTCTGATTTCTACTACGTCCACATTTGGGTTCAATGTTACATCGACATTAAACTCCACCTGACCTTTTGGAGGATGACACCTACGTCCTTTTGATCCTAATGAGTAATCAGCATCCCTCACAACTCAGGAGTTAGTAATGGGCTTTCTTTACTCCTGTTTCTAGATCGAGGAACAACTTACCCTCTGCAGAGAACTAGTTCTGATACATCCTAATTTGCCAAGTCAACACAAGGGTATTATCAACCTTACTCCTCCACTCTTCTCCACTGCTCAACTAAATTCAGTCTCTAAACCCAGTTTCTTTTACTATAATTATGCCATTCGATAGTCAGAATGTACCTGAATAGTATGAGCTGCCCAGCACTCTGAAAGAATACGAGCTGAGGATTCACCTTGCCCTTATGTAAATTGTACCAGTTACAGAAGGTTTTTTCTTCATGACGCTTGCCCCTGTAAGAAAAACATCCCAGTGACATCTACTCCAAACGTTCTAGTATTTGGGGGAATCCCCAATTTCCTAGTCTGGTTCCATAAATTGGCGGTCCCTCAAGAAGCTGATACCAGACAAGCTATTAGGCAGAATGTACCATATAGAAAACATTTTTTTGAATGAATCCAAAATTATTACACAGGCAACCCCCATTTGACCGACTGGGATGCTAAAATTTCTATTCATCGCGATAAAAAGGAACAGAGCTTGAAAAGTATCTTCATTGTATAGCTTATACTTGACGATAATACCAAGCCCCCTTCTTCAACAGCACCGTGGAAAAAAATATCTTAAAGCCATGAGTGGGAAGTGGAAACTCCACCTATCCTACAAAAAACTTCAGTCATTGATCTCCTTTAAGTCAAGCTCCTTTCACCACCTGACAAGCCCCCTTTAAGCTTCTCTTTATGTAGTTTAGAAGGTATTCCACTTTTGTCTTCAGTTTGAAGAAAGTGGATAGTAGGCCTTTTCCCATTTGGTAACGCTCCAAAATTGCTTTGCAGCTAGTGCTTTATTGAAACCATTAAAGTCTGCAAAATTCGGTCTCCTTAATGCTTTTGGTTGGCAAAGTCGTCTTTACTTTTTCACATTAATAGTAATTTTTCACTTTGCTTGTCCCATTTGGCGTTATGTAAAAGCAACTCACCTTAAAGAGTATTATGGACTCTAACGAGCTTGTTGCACATGCATGTACTGATATGTCACCACTTTAGTTGATACTTCCTATCTGACCTTTGAGGCAAATGCTGCCTTCTTTAACAGTTGATCTTATTAAGTAGGTTGATGTATTTTTGCTGCTGTTTCACCTTTTTCACTCTCGATGTTTCCTGGTTGGTACTCCTCTTTTCTTGAAGGACATAAATAGAAATTTACTGATACTTTCAGCTTAAATTTTATCTGCATCCCGGAAAGAATTTCAATTTCCCTTAGATTTCTAAGAGTTACATAGTCTCATTACCACAGGCCAATCCACAAACAGAAGTTGACACCTTTGAGGCATTTTTTGGCAATCGTCACCCTTTGGTACCAGACATGATGTTTTCTTCTACTATCATTGGCAAGAGATCCTTTGCATAGTAGAAAGAATAAGTATCGTAAGTATGGTGACCTGGATTCACCCTTTCTAAGTGTTTGAATTAAATAAACTTTCCATATAGACTGATCATTCACCTTAGTTTAGGTGCTACTATCTCATTACTATGTTTCGTACTTTCGGATGATGACACACGCACACACCTCAAAAGCCACAAGTACATTGCCACTGTCAACGTCTATTGGACAATGTACTATGGTGCTCCCTGATAATCTGGAGAAGAATTGTCTTGAACCTGGTCTCCATCATGTTGGAAATACGTTTTGTACACCACGTACAGACTGATGTTATGGATATCTTCATACGATCAGAATCATATCTTTAAAATGGGAGCCGCGAAAGTGTGGATTAAATCTTAAGACATAGGACCCCTCCTAAGAAACCAAGTATTTAACTATACGTTATCTCAATAAACAAGTGTTGCGGAATCATGAGTTTGTAGGGGTGTGTAAATGCATTTCCTTAGTGGCTTCTTCTATCTTTCGTCTGTGACTGCTGGGACTTATTTGTGTTAACCATCTGCACAGACTCTTCTTCAAAATGTGGTGTACAAGTAATGAAGTTGTGCTCAAAATTATGTATTGCAACCCTCTGCTCATTTGTCTTTTTCATTCTACGCGGCTCCATGCTTATCTTTGAACTTTGTTTTTATGGTACACTTTGTGCATAATGACGTCATTATTGTGCAAAACATTATTGCTTTTTGCATTATTATACAGAGAAGGTTGACCTTTTTTCCATGCTGCTAGTTCTTCCTTGCGTCGATGCATAATGGACTCCGTCCTCTCACTCTCTTTCATTACCATCTTTGCTTTTGTAGCCACCCTACATGCCTAGTTTTTTTTTAAGAAGATCTATCATATTACTTGTTTGCCCCTTAAGCAAAACCCTGCATGCTGCTACCTTTGCATAGAACTCCTTCTTCTTTTCATTGGTTCTAATTCCTATATAGCTACTCAAACATAAGATTCTCAATAGCTACTCACTTAACCAAATGATGGCAATGCTAATTACTTATATTTGTCCTTTCTACTTCTCTTTCATTTCCGTTTCGACCACATTAGTAAACAACTTAGAGTTGGAATTAGAATTGGAAAACCAAGCAAGATACATGTAAAGTGGGGTTGCATGACTACAATGTGTTTTTTATTGTCTATATATACTCCCTCTTGCTCGCAATACTACCAATGTGCTTTTTCACGGTCTTGAAGAAGAATTTATGACCATGAATCTCTTAAATCATTAATAAAGATTATGAAAAATGATAAATTGAAATAGGCATCGAATTAAAACAAGCAAGATCTCACATAATAATACTATCTCTTAAGCTTCCTCCGTGTTACAACAAGTGCAAAACTTCCCAATTTAGGAAGTTTCAAAAAAATACAACATGTCCTTTATTTGGTTAATGGGTTCTCTCGGTTTGGATTCCTTTTTTGTCCCTCTCCTTATCATATGGGAACCTAAACTATTTTGCCTCCCTCATGTTGCACTTTTTGTAGGATAGAAGAAATATTTTTTAGTGAAAAAAATATGGTTACATTAGACGAACGTTGACTTTGAAAAAGCAAACCGGTAAAGTTTTGTGAGACAGAGGGAGTGCCATTTTGTTTTGTTTTTTCTTCGGGATTTGCTATTTTATTCTCCAATGAGGGTTTATAAGGAAGAGCTGAGGTTGCACAATTACAGGGCACACAGCCTCCACAGATTGTTGCCCATGCAAAAACCCTTGAGCATGTGAATACAAATAAATTTGATCGCTGAATCTCATTCTGGAGTTGCTTTCCATTCACCATGATCTCATGGGATAGCTCTTCTAGTTTTATGATGATAAAGCAGTGTATATCTTTCTCTACTTGGATTCCCACCGCTTCCATTACACCATTATGTGTTGATGTTACATGCTAGCTGCAAATCTGTACTTGTAGGTGTTGGATTGACCAGTAATTGCATATTCCATGAACAAAGACATGTCACAAGAATACAGTGTGAAAAGTACTTGTGAACCAGACTATCTTGTGTTTTGGGGCTTTCTAATTATGAACTGAAATAAGAAAACATTTTACATTTGTGAGACAACCTTTTAATTTTTCAAGGACAATTGACCTCCCTTATCTTTTTTATCTGATTCATTTCTTCTTGTTATATAATTTGATTAGGTGCCCAAAGGGCATGTTTGGATTCAGGGAGACAACATTTACGCATCAAGTGATTCTCGAAATTTTGGACCAGTTCCTTATGGTCTTATCCAAGGCAAGGCATTTTGTCGGGTATGTTTGTTCATGTCTTTACTTAAGTGCTACAAGCCTAGAAACTTGTATGCTTGATGATGGTTCCTGTTGCGATTATAACATTTTGGTACACGTGCTATAATCAGGGGACATTCACTTGATTTTTAGTGGGATGAAATTATCTTTATTGAACTGAAATTGTTTTTACAGGACTTATTTTTACTAGAGTAATTCTCTATTGTTTTCTCTTATGAACCAAGGAGGGAGTTCAAAAACATGGCGTGTTGTACTTTTAATTGTTTTGGGAGTAGAGAAAGTAAGAGAGAAAAAGTTGAAAAAGTAAAAAAAGGTAGGTAGATAATGTTAAGTGGGCTATTAGATGAGATTATCAAAGGAGTTATGGGCCTGAAGGTGCGAAAAAGGAGGAGAAAAGGGATGGGACATTTTACTTAAATTAGAAAAAGTAAGAGTGTTAATATCAAAAAGAAAAGTGTAACTATTAAGAAGAAATGGAGGGAGTCTCAATTACTAATTTTAACTGATCTGAACTTATATTTTACTTAACATAACTTAATCTATGGAATAGTACTTATTTTTGTTCAGTTGCTTTTAGATTTTAATCCGGTGGAAGGTTTGATCTTAAGCTGGTATTGTTTGTTCCTACTGTACCTCGGTTTTGATGGTTCTTTCTTACATCTCTATAACATAGGCATTATGTGTATATGTGCACATGTGTGTGTGTGTGTATGTGTGCGTATATGTGTGTGTGTGTGTGTGTGTGTGTGTGTGTGTATATATACTGTATAAAACAAATTTATATACTGATGAGTATATGTTAAATGTTAAGGCCAAAGAATGAAATATGGTCTCTGTGAACAGGATTATGATGCTTATATAGGGGGAGACAAAATCATAGACATAAATTTGCAAAAAGTAAGGTAAAATTGCGAGAAACCACCTTTTAAAATCATGATCTTGCGGAAAACCACCTTTTTAAACAAAATTTGTGAAAAGAAACCCAAAATAAAATTTTGTTTGTGAAAACAAACCTCGAGGCAAAAATCTGGTGTTGATTCAAGCATTGACTTACCCTTTTTCATGTCAACCAACTTAAAAATTGATATTAGCACACTCTAATTATTTTCTCCCTCCATTTATGTTTCAAACTATACCTCTAAAAAAGGGTATCAATACCTGAGGTTTCTTTTCGCAAAAAAAAGGTGGTTTCTCGCAAAATTGTGCTTTTTAAATGTGGTTTCTCTCGATTTTTTCCAAAAAATGATGATCAGTTTTAAGTTTTTGACCTCCAAAAAAATAAATAGATGGGTTTCCGCTAGTTGCCACCACTTCTGTTGAAAATTAAGGTTGTTTATTATGTTTAACATACAAATGGTAGATCATGTGCTGATGATTTGTGGCATATTCATTTTAGGACACTGAAAAGCCTGTCCCTTTCCTCTAATATATTTGCTCTGATCGTGGTTTCTTTCGTGCCTTGGTTATGGTTTTCCCATACCCCGCATCTCCCAGACCATCATAGAGGGTTAGAAAGAGAACCTGAGCCTGAATCTGCAGTCTTAAAAAGTATTCTAATTAATGAAGAATGATTCTTCTGAAATTACATCAGTTCAGTCAGATATAACAGATCCATTGATACTCTACTCTGTCTTTTTTTAATCGCCACAGATTTGGCCACTTACTGAGTTTGGATCATTGGGGCCAGGTTTATCGTGAGGTGAACGGGCTCAATGTAAGTTACACTTTCACCAATTTCATTTGAGACATTCTGCCATTCACCATTTTCATGTGAGCCATTTTGTCTTTGATTGTTACTGATGAGTTAATAATTAAAAACTTGTGTATCTTTTTCTCGTGTAATTCTATATCATCTTGCTGATTCATCTTTTATATCCTTCTGTTCTATTCTGTGTGTTCTTTGGCTTTTCAGTTTCTCCAGATCTGAATCCATTGTATGAATTGGGACATGCTTTTGCACCTACATTTCTCCAAGTCGGGTGTTCTTCAATAGTTCAAGGCTTTAAGTTGGTCAGAAGTCAGAACTTAGCAAGAAAATTATCCAATCGACA
Organism: Patellifolia procumbens; assembly: GCA_947645195.1. NCBI lineage: Eukaryota > Viridiplantae > Streptophyta > Magnoliopsida > Caryophyllales > Amaranthaceae > Patellifolia > Patellifolia procumbens. The sequence goes on from CANSGD010000032.1 coordinate 601,909, forward strand.
TGCATGCATGAAGGGAAGCTCTTATATTATCAATAGAACTCCCGGAAACCTTTTCAATTTGGTTCTTTTTGGTGTCAACACAGAAAGGTTCTATAATTCACCCCCTGGCAGAAAGTTAAATTGTAAAAGGGGGAACCTCAAAATTATCTATTTATTCAGATTGGTTTTAGATTTTGAATAATCTTTTCACGTGGATGTGCTGAATAGGAATTAGGATGTCGAATACTATGTAGCTGTTCAAACAGCTACTTGGTAAAGTCTTATAGAGGTGGTATCAACTATTGAAATTAAAATCCGTTCACATTGATGCTGACTCTGTATGCGCAAAATAAATAATGTTACATACTAGTACAATTTTGCAAACCATTCATGAGATGTGGTTGATGTATTTTATGTTCTTTTTTTTTCTAAAATGACTGTCGATACATGTTGATTCTATCTTCAAATGTAGAATTTTTTTATAGTAGTCTCTGTCTTCAAGTGTGTTTCTTTTGACATGAAAGCCCCAGAAAGGAGAGTGCTCAACCGGAACAACGGCTGACAAAGACCGTAATTACATAGATAACTGTTTTTACCCTTCTTCTAAAAAAAGGCGATTCTGCTAGTTTAGGGGTGCATGGTTAGAAGGACGGGGCTCTTTCCCAAGTAAGAGGAATTCCCTCATGTGGTTAGCTAAATTGTTGTACAAGAAACTAAAGATGTCTCTACATTGATGTGCATTTTGTATTTACGGGTGCATGGAGAAAATTAGATGTTCGAAACCAGGTAATGTTGCTAAAACCGCTCGGCTAATAAAAAGACATTCTTGCCCTTTTTTTTCTTGTTCCTCTGCATTTATATTATTCTTTCTTCTCGTATCTCTATTCCAAAATTATCATTTGGTGCGCTTATTCATTCTACACTCCGGTCTAAGATGAGCATCATAAACCAATAACATTTTTTGCTTATTTGGATATTTTCCTATAGTATGAATTTTCCTTATTTAGAGCTTTCAAATTAGCGATGAGTAAGAAAATAACATTGAGTGTAGGATGCTTATCCTACAGCAAGCATAGGACAAAAGTTGTATCATTCAATCACTCTTAACCTCTTATACAATACTAATTGCTACATAAGTATTGAATTATGATGCTTATGAGTGGTGAGTCTGGTGACACGGGTGAACATGCCTTCAATTAATTTTACTAAGTTCAAATCCAAATTTGATCCACTGAAAAAAAACAGGTTTAACTTTATGGTGAGGTTGACGCGATCCAAAATTGACCCAATTGCTAGAACAAGCTTCCAAAAAACATAACGCAATAATCTCACTTGACTTAATAGTACAAAATAATGTTGAAAGTTTGTGAAATTGCTGAATGCGGCTAGAAGTTGTACCATAAAAGTTCAAACTTGTATACTTAGGTTGATCGAACCCATTGATTTAATATGTTTATTGGGAAGCATAGAACATAATGTTGAAGTGTAAGCGTTTCTACCTCTCAATTATGAGGCTTGAAATTCCATTGTTACCTCAAACGTTAGGGAATTATAGTAATAGTTATACTTTTTAAGTAACATCTCGAAAATCTATTCAAAATAATTAGAGTTTTCCTTGTAATTTGGGATTCCCTTATCCCCTCACTTGACGAAGGTTATATGTGTTCTAAACTAGTAAATTTTTTAAGGATTAAATAAATAAATAAATTAGAGTATACTGAATGTGCTCCCAAATAGCTTTATTTGTGAACTTTGTTTTTTTGTTGTTAAAATTCCATCAAACTTCAATTAATAAATTAATGTGTTTGTCTGCAACATCAACCACTTGGATCAAAGCCTGGTGTATATTATATTTCTTTCAGGCCTGATTTTGAGGGTAGGTGAGAGGTGCAAAGGCCTAGGGTCCGAGATTGAAAAGGGGCCCAAAAATAAAAGGACTCTCATAATAGTTATAAACTGATGCGGATTACAACAAAATGTTTCTGTCTCAGCAGTAATGAATACTCAAAATGCTACTTAATACACATGTAGAAGATCAGTTGATCCCTCATCGATCATCTTTCTTTTTTCCTTAACCTATATACAAAAAAGGTCAAAGTAAGTCAATTTTTGTAGTAATTTTCCTTATTTCCATTTCTCCGAAAAAAGGCGATTCTGCTAGTTTAGGGGTGCATGGTTAGCTAAATTATGCCACAACATATGAATTTCAGTATTGCGAGGACCCGGTGAGAGTGGTAGGTCTTAAGATATACATCTTCTGATTAGCCTCTACAATCTCTAAGTCAAGTTGGTTTTGTCAATACAATTAATCATGAAGGAGATGAATTAACAACGGAGCCTGAATTAATGTTCATTGACCCGTCCCAACCACTTATTCCTCAATGTTTTATCTCTCTTTTGACGATCTTCTATCGGTGTAAGGATTTCATTATCTTCACTAACTTCCATCTTGAATGACTTGATACTGAAAACAATACCTAAGAATTGATATTACCAAAAATAAGACCAAGCTGTAGTTGGAAAGAGGATAGGCAAAGTATAGGGTATTCAATTTTGGATATAGAACCAATTAATACCAGATATGTCGAAATTGGAGCAGTTACAGATTCAAAAGTTCGATCATGTTGTAATCGATTTGATACTAGTTCTTAATTTTTTTGGACCAACTACTTACTAGGCAACAATTTAAATCAGGTATTACTATTAGGCATAAAACTTTATATTGCAACAAAAAATGAACGAAAGAAATACTTTCTAATTATTTTTCCCTTATTTTTGTAAGCTTATGGGTATTATATTTTGATAAACTAAAAATAGGAAAATGATTGACACTACTCACAAGTCGCAACTATGCCCGATTAGTTTTAAGATGTACAAACTTTTATTATTTTAGTTGATCGAACAGGTTAGAGTGTATTCTCAAAACACTCATTTATATAATCATGTTGCTAAATAGGCTACCATATGACACCCTTCAAATGTTTTTCTTGATTAATTCAGGCCAATGGAAGTTTAATGCATCAAAATTAAACGATTTAGCAAGTTATTTCAAGATGGTGACCTCTTTGGAAACAGACCCTCAAAGTTGGGGATATTTCAAAGCAAATTGGAACGGTGGATACTTTTGTTTGGACTAAAGTAGTAGAAGGATCCGTTCTTTTAAACTTAGTAACACATATGTGAACTTATTAGAATATATCTTAACTTTATAAAACTTGGTTAAATATTATTTATAAGAGAGACAAACCTTATTTTTAAGGTTGTTCCGTAACGTTGTGGTTTCCAATTTTTTTTTAAAGAAATCAAAACAAAACTTGTTCAGTGAAATGGTTTTAGAAAACAACTTTCACTCTTATTTTACAAATCAAAAGCCGAAAGGAGAAAACCACAAAAAGTGGTTTGCTGGTTTTCGTTTTTAGATTGACCCACAAAGGTTAATCTCCATGAGGCATGAGCCTTATGAAGTTTATTACCATCCTCAATCAAGATACACGAAGATATGATTCATATGAAGTCATTGCCCACTTTTCTATTCTTTGTTTTAGGTGTGCCATAAACCCATAGACATATCTTTGCAACCATCATCATCGTCGGAAAGCTACTTATTCAAAATAAAAAACGTCTCTTCATAATCAACTTTTCCATGCGATTTTCTGGATTAAAGTCGTCATATTCAGCCTCCCATCACAACCTTCCCTCAGTCTAACCCACTGCAACACATCGCAAGTTGTCTCCAAAGCCTACGCCAATTTAATTCACGAAAAAAATGCAAATTCATGCCAAAATCTCATATCCTGTCAATTTATCTCGAAGTTTCATCAAGTTTCAAATAATAGAAATTCAATTGTGAAGAATTGCAAATAAGAGGAGAGAGCAAGATTGGTATTATTGAGTGTTGTATTCGTTATTTTGATGATGACAAATAAAGTAGTTTTTGATTAGTTTTTAATTAGTTTTATTTATTTAGTTATTTACAAAGTATTATTAATTATTTATTTTATTAGACCTAAAATAAACTTATGGAGAATTGGTTTAATAATAACCTAAATTTAAGTTATTTAGGAAAAATAGGATATTTGATTATGTTACTTTGTGTGGAGTTAATTATCTAATATAATGGAATATTGGATTCCATAATGTTAGTTGAGTTTGTTGATGGATTACAGGAAATAAATAAGTTGAAGAAGTGGCGCTTTTTACGAGGCTAAAATGGTGGGCTGTTGGAGATATTGCAGCGAGGTCCTAGATTCTAGGGAGCACAACCACGTCTAACAAACTGCATATCCAAGTCAGACAAATCCAAACTGCCGAAGACCTATTCAACCGCTTTTGAGAAGATCATGGAGGATCTAAAGACTCGTTCAACTGTGCAACAGACGTTTATGGATCGTGGTTTAAGCATGATCCATAACGGTTATAAAAGTGGAAGAAAATGGCTAAAATCATGCGTCCACTACATAGGAGTTGAAGAAGACCGTTGAAGAAACAACACAGCTATATAATCTGAGAAGAACTCATTTTTAGTTCTTAAGACTTTCAACATTAGTTGTGTAATCTTTTTAGAAAGTTTAACTTCGGTTTATTCTCTTCAACTATTCATTATTGTATTCCATTAATCTGAGTTGGGGTAAGTGAAATTTTGTGAGAAAATTTCTACATTTAAGAGTGAAAGAGAAGAAAGAGAAGACTTCGAGTGAAGTCAAGAGTGAAAGTCACGTGTTCAGGGGGAACAAGGTGACTGGGAACCAGTTCCTAGAGGAACAGAGTGAGTTGCTGTTTATAATAGGGTGCAATTACTATTATAAATAAAAGGCAAGATTTATTCCCATAGAATATAGGAATAAGATCTTGTTTAAAAGCATTTCTTGTGTTCTTAGTTTTAAGTTCTCTTTAATTCTTTCTAAGTTTACTAATTCCGCAAAAATAGTCTATAATAGTCTTTACTACAATTCACCCCCCTCTTGTAGTAAACTTGTAAGTTCTATAGGACCAACAATTGGTATCAGAGCATGTTCCTCCTGAAACAGCTAACACTGAGGAGGCTGATCCTAGAGAACATGAATACAACTAGAGAAAAGCTGGATGAGGGATACTCTACTCAATGTCCTCCAATGTTTAATGGTAAACACTATCCCTATTGGAAGAATAGGATGGAAATATTCATCAAGGCAGAAAACTATCAAGTCTGGAGAGTTATTGAGATAGGTGACTTTGAAGTTACTGAAAAGAATGAAAAAGGCGAGCTAGTTCCAAAGCCACTCTCAAAGTATGACGAAGAAGACTTCGAGAAAATGGAGATGAACAACATGGCCAAGAAAATTTTACATTGTGGTCTTGGTCCTCATGAACAATAGAGTCATGGGATGCAAAAGTGCAAAGTAGATGTGGGAACTCATTCAAGTCACACATGAAGGAACAAGCGAGGTCAAGAGATCAAAGATAGACATGTTCATGCATAGATATGAGTTATTTCAAATGAAGCCTAAAGAGTCAGTTCATGATATGCTTACAAGATTCTCAAATATCATAAATGAACTTGACATTCTAGGAAAATCTATTTCTCCAGAGGAACAAGTACGCAAAATTTTGAGAAGTCTTTCCATAAGATGAGAAGTGGATGGCTAAGGTGACAGCTCTACAAGAAACCAAGGATTTCACTAAGTTCAACATTGAACAACTTGCTGGATCCTTGATGACACATGAGTTGCATTTAGGAACTCATGACTCTGACTCCAGCAGATCAAAGTCTCTGGCTCTCAAGTCTGAACAACATGATGATTCAAAAACTGATGAAGAGGAAGCTGCCTTGATAGTTAAGAAATTCAAAAAGTTCTTCAACAAGAACTATAAAGGGAAGAGCACAAGGAAAACCTCAAAGCTGAGTTGCCATAAATGTGGAAGTCCAGATCACTTCATAAAGGAATGTCCTTTGTGGGAAAACGAGAAAGGAAAAGGCAGATTCAAGGGCAAAGAACAACAAAAGCCTTTCTCTAAAACTAAAATAAGAAAGGCTATGGTAGCAGCCTAGGGAGAGTCAGATTCTGATGAGGAACAGGAACAACCTGAGGATTAAACTGCTCAGCTATATCTAATGGCAAAATCAGATGGTGAAGAGGACGTATCTAACAATCAGGTAAACTTTAATGTTCTTGAAGAAGAATTATCAAAATTAAATAAGAACCAACTCACTGAATCACTTTTAGAAACTCTTGATAATTACAAGGCAATTTGCATAAGAGAGGAGAATATGGAAAAGGCCTTGAAAGTTACCAAGGAACACACAAACTGGTTTAAAAAACTAAATTCAGAAATTGAGGAACGGTTCTTTGATATTTTTGATAAATACCGTGGTTTTCAAGAAGCTTATGAAAAACTGAAAAATGATAACTACTTCTTGAATATTGCTTTGGCAGAATTGTAACTAGTTGTTCCTGAAGGAACCAATTCCTCTGACAGTACCAGTAACGATTTTGAAAATTTAAAAATTGAGCATGAATCTATGCTAAATGAAAATATGGTACTGAAGAGGAAATTGGAATCTTCAAGAATGAAGCTTCCTAATCCAGTCAGTTGGATACAAAAATATAAAAATGAAGGAAGGAATGGACTAGGTTTCAATTATAAGAAGAGGAACAAACATAAAAAATATGTTGACCTGCCAAGCACAGAATCTGTTCATACTGTGGGAATAGTGGACATTTAGTGTCTGACTGTTCCACCAAAGAGGAACAGATTGAAATGAGCACTCACTTAGTGAAGCAACAGTAGAAAGTTAAGAGGAACTCATACTCAACAGAGGAACCCAAGTCTAACTGGGTTCCTACCACTGACTAATTACTGTAGGTGCAGACTAAAGTGAGGGGGAACAACCTGTGGTACCTCGATAGCGGTTGTTCCAAGTACATGACAGGAGACAAAACCAAATTTCTCTCACTTTCAGTCTACGAAGGAGGAACTGTGACCTTTGGAGACAACCTGACAGGTAACATAGTAGGTATAGGTAAAGTTGGGAAATCTCAGTCACATTCCATTAATAATGTATTTTTAGTGAAGGGTTTGAAACATAATTTACTTAGCATTTCTCAATTCTGTGATAAAGGAAACAATGTGAAATTTACTAATGTATGTTGTGTGGTAAGTGACACCATTACAGGAACCAAGATACTAGAAGGAACAAGAAAGGGAAACACTTATGTTGTTGACCTGAACCTTGTTCCTAGGAACAATATAACTTGTCTTAGTGTACTAGAAGATGATCAAAACCTTTGGCACAAAAGGTGTGGTCACGCAAGCTTTACATTGCTTCATAAACTAAGTGGTAAGGACTTAGTAGTTGGTTTACCAACTATAAAAGAATCAAGCCATGGAGTTTGTGGAGCGTGTGTAAGAGGGAAGCAAGTCATATCCTCGTTCAAATCCAAGAAAATGGTAAGCACTCAAAGTCCACTTGAGTTGATCCACATGGATATTTGTGGCCCTATGAGAATCCAAAGCATATCAGGTAAAAGATATGTATTAGTTATTGTTGACGATTTTTCTAGATTTACATGGGTAATCTTCCTTCATAGCAAAGATGAAACGTTTGATGAATTTATAACGTCTGCCAAGAACGTTCAAAGGATCAGTGGCTTTAAATTAAAACACTTAAGATCTGACCATGGTACGGAGTTTGAAAACTCCAAGTTTGATGATTTTTGCAACAATGAAGGATTATATCACAACTTCTCTGCTCCTAGGACACCACAACAGAATGGTGTAGTTGAAAAAAAAGAATAGGACTCTGGAGGATATGGCTAGAACAATGCTTATATCTAGCAATCTTCCAAAGAATTTTTGGGCTGAAGCTGTGAACACTGCATGTTACATCATCAACAGGGTCATGCTTAGACCCATCACCAAGAAAACTCTTTATGAACTGTTTAAAGGAAGAAAACCAAATATCTCTTATTTTAGAGTCTTTGGATGTAGATGTTTTGTACACAACAATGGTAAGAACAATTTAGGTAAATTTTATGCTAGAAGTGATTAAGCTGTTTTTATAGGATATGCTTTAAATAGTAAGGCATACAGAGTTTATAACAAGAGAACAATGTGCGTAGAGGAAAGTGTCCATATCATCTTTGATGAAACTGACTCACTGCAGGAACCATGTTATGAAAATGATTTTGAAATTGGGTTAACTCATCCTCAAGAGACTGACAATCTTGAGGAGGAACTGACTCCTGCAGGAACAGCTAAGAAACATATTCCTGAAAATGAACTAACGATTCCTGAGCCTGTTCCTCAAGAGGAACAGGAAAATGAAGGAATAATTGATGCAGGGATATAGGCAGAAGAAATGCACACAGAGAATGAACAAACTGAAGAACCTCAAGTTGAAGGAACAGGAACAAGGAGATTTGAACCAAGACCTTGGAAGCATCAGAACTCACATCCCCTAGATTTGATCATTAGCGACATTGAGAAGGGAACTCAAACTAGATCGCAACTTAGAAACTTTTGTGCTTTCCAAGCGTTCCTATCTATGATAGAGCCTCGAGATCATAATGAAGCAAAGCTAGAGTCTGACTGGATAAATTCCATTCAAGAGGAACTGAATGAATTTCAGAGGAACAAGGTATGGCACTTGGAGTCCAAACCCAAGAATCAGAAGGTAATTGGGTTAAAGTGGGTCTTCAGGAACAAGCTAGACGAACATGGCACTGTAATCAGGAATAAGGCCAGACTCGTAGCAAAAGGTTACAACCAACAAGAAGGTATTGACTTTGATGAAAACTTTGCTCCAATAGCTAGAATAGAAGCAATAAGAATTTTAATAGCATTTGCAGCTTTTATGGGATTTAGGTTGTACCAGATGGACGTTAAATGTGCATTTTTAAATGGATATCTATTGGAAGACGTCTATGTGGAACAACCTCCAAGATTTGAAAATCCTGATCTCCCAAACCAGGTCTATAAGCTAGATAAAGCTTTATATGGGCTGAAACAAGCTCCTAGATCTTGGTATGAAAGACTTTCTAAATTCTTACTTGCTCATAATTTTGTTAGAGGCAAAGTTGATAGAACCTTGTTCCTTCAATCAAAAGGAACAGACATTTTAGTAGTACAAATTTATGTTGATGATATTATTTTTGGTGCTACTAATGACTCTCTGTGCAAAGGTTTTGCTGACTTAATGAGCAGTGAATTTGAAATGAGCATGATGGGAGAGTTGAACTTCTTTCTTGGATTGCAAATCAAGCAAACTAAAAGAGGAACAATGATCCATCAGCAAAAATACGTTAAGGAACTGCTAAATAAATATGGACTAGAACAAGCTAAAACCAACCACACTCCTATAGGAACAGGAACAAGGTTGGATGAAGATCGAAATGGTAAATCAATAGATCAGAAATTATACAGAGGTATGATTAGATCTCTCCTTTATTTAACAGCAAGAAGGCCTGATATTTCCTTCAGTGTTGGTCTATGTGCTAGGTTCCAATCAAATCCAAAGGAATCCCACTTGATAGCTGTCAAGAGGATCCTTAGGTATTTAAAAGGAAGTGATGATTTCTGTTTGTTCTATCCTCGTAGTGATACATTTGATCTAGTTAGCTACTCTGATGCTGACTATGCTGAAGATTTGGTCAACCGTAAAAGTACCTCTGGAATTGCCCAGTTCCTAGGAACAAGCTTAGTTTCTTGGGGATCCAAGAAACAGCTTACAGTTGCTTGGTCAACTGCTGAAGCTGAATATGTGGCTGCTGCTGCATGTTGTTCCCAAGTCTTGTGGATCAAGCAACAAGTACGTGATTTTGGTATTAAGTTTAAATGTGTTCCAATCTTTTGTGATAATACCAGTGCCATATGCATCTCCAAGGACCCAGTACACCATTCAAGGGTCAAACACATTCACATTAGGCACCACTTCTTGAAAGACTATGTTGAAAAGGGTTTAGTCAAAGTTGAATTTTGCCCTACAGAAAATCAAATTGTTGACATTCTTACCAAACCATTATCTAGGGACAGATTTGAAAAGATTCGCTTGGAACTAGGAATGATCAGAATAGTATAAAATGGCCTATATGATTTGAACCCTATGTACTAGTCATTTCTAAGAGTTACCTGCAATATTCATGGATTAAATTTCATACACCTAGGGTCATGTCTAAGGACTCACATCTCTCTTTAAATATTATCCTTATTGTCCACGCACATATATAGAGTACGTAAGTTGAAATGCTTGTATGGTTTAAAAAGGTCCGTGTACACAAGAGCATTTTTTTTCTTCTCACATTTTTATTTTCTCTCCTCCTATCCGTATGATTTTCTTGATTCATTGTATCAACCATTTTTATTAACTCAAAAATTAAATTCAGATTATCGAATTTAAATGAGGGGACGCATTGATTGAAACACATTTACCCAAGCATTACCCACTCAACTCACACCTCTTCACATTCAATTCTACACGCCTCATCATTACATTATATACCCAACACATCACTTCACTGACCACTTTCACTGACCCACTCCAACTTTCACTATTCATCTTCTCTTTCCTCCATCTCTCTTCATCCTTCCTACTCTCTACCATGGCACCTAAAAGATCAACCTCCCAGCCGAAAAAACCCCTTCCATGGAAGAGCATAGAGACCAAGAATCCTCCACCCCAAAAGACGTTCCACACATTCTCAAGAATCCATTTCAGAAACTGAAGCGGCATCTCCTAAACTTGAGGAAGATGACGAGGATCAAGAAAGTAGTCAAGGGAGAGACATTCAGATTCCCACAAAAAGGGGTAAGAAATCGAAATCTTCTCAATTTATTGTCGGATTCTGTGTTGATCTTGCATGGTGCAAGAAAGTCAAATGGAATGAGTTTCTGAGTCTTTTAAAGTATCAAAAATGGATGAAATTAGTCAGTATAGATGAGGGATTATACGAGGAGGAAATGAGTTCCTTTTGTGAAAACTTCAATAAAACAGAGGGAGTGTGTGTAAGCTTAGTGAAGGGGTGTGTGGTGACATTTACAGAAAAGAAATTAAGCGAGTGGGTTGATGTACCTTCAGATGGGTACAAGGAATATGTTAAGGGGAAAGGGAAATTAAACATCAATGGCGTCTCAAATGAAAAAATCCTTCAGTTTTTTCACGGAAACCCTAACTCTATTGCCATTGACCAAAAAGACCTCTCTCCTTTTCACAAGCTTCTGTTTCATTTTGTATGGCGTTTTGTTTTACCCAGATCTTCCAAGAGAACCCAAGCTAACCACATGGACCTCTGTATAATGTACTATTTAGCAAAGAACATCAAGATAAACTTTCCCGCTCTTATGCTCTCTCACCTTTCCTACTGCATATCTCACAATACCAAAGTGGGATATGGAAACCTGATCACCACAATCCTAAAGAAAAACAAAGTCAAACTGTCTGACAGGCCTTCCTTTGCTCTTGAACCTGGAATTTATTTGACTAAGGAGACGCTGACTAGACTTAGTTTGAGGGTGGTTGGTGGAAAATTGGAATTTGAGGGAGAGGCTACAGTGACTAAGCTTGAGACAGGGACAAAGAGAAAGTTATTTGAGGAAGCTGTTGGGGGATCTGTAAGGAAGAGTCAGAGACTGGCTGGGGGTAAGTCTCTTAAGGAACAGGATCCAGGTACTGCTGAAATGATTAATCTGGATGAGGATCTAATTCCATCAACTGCTGTGGATTTTCCTCTCCTTTCTACCACTGGACTTCATGGAATGTTGAGGGAAATCAAGGAGTCCCTGACACTCATGCACACAAGGATCAATGTCCTGGAGAAGTCAGTTTCCACCCTTGACTCACAGCAGCAGGAGACTTTAGCAGCCATCAAGCAGGCAGACATGGGGATCAGGAACAAGGTGGATGCTGTGGTCTCAAAGATTGATTCCGTGGTCTCCAACATCTTCAAACGCACCAAACCATAAATCCCCCCCCCCTTTAAACATTTGATTTACTAGATATTTTTTTTGGGTCTGTAATATTTGGTTGAACACTTTCTTTTCTTTCTTTTTCTTTTGCGTATCTTCTTTTGACACAAAACATTCTGAACTTTTCCTTCTTTCTTTCCTTGGTCTTGTGATATGCTCAATCTGATCTTTTTTGCTTGCACATGCTATTTCTTCTCGTACTTACTTGTGTTTGGATGGCTAATATTATGAGATGCATGTTTGAGCTACTTTAATTGATGCCTAGACTGCTGACTCTCTAGTGTTGCAGGAACATAACTTAGTTTTGATGATAACAAAAGGGGGAAAAGAATTGGCTGTCTAAAAACATTTTCTGGTCTGACTTAGTTCCTAGAGCCTTTCTGCTTGTCTCTGTTCCTAGAGGATCTAGTACCTAGTCCTAATTGAGTTAGTGCCTTTAGACTTAGACTTAGAATTTTTTTTTTCCAACTTATTTGCCATCATAAAAAAGGGAGAATATTGTTGTATTCGTTATTTTGATGATGACAAATAAAGTAGTTTTTGATTAGTTTTTATTTAGTTTTATTTATTTAGTTATTTACAAAGTATTATTAATTATTTATTTTATTAGACCTAAAATAAACTTATGGAGAAATGGTTTAATAATAACCAAAATTAAGTTATTTAGGAAAAATAGGATATTTGATTATATTACTTTGTGTGGAGTTAATTATCTAATATTATGGAATATTGGATTCCATAATGTTAGTTGAGTTTGTTGATGGATTATAGGAAATAAATAAGTTGAAGAAGTGGCGCTTTTTACGAGGCTAAAATGGTGGGCTGTTGGAGATATTGCAGCGAGGTCCTAGATTCTAGGGAGCACAACCACGTCTAACAAACTGCATATCCAAGTCAGACAAATCCAAACTGCCAAAGACCTATTCAACCGCTTTTGAGAAGATCATGGAGGATCTAAAGACTCGTTCAACTGTGCAACAGACGTTTATGGATCGTGGTCTAAGCATGATCCATAACGGTTATAAAAGTGGAAGAAAATGGCTAAAATCATGCGTCCACTACATAGGAGTTGAAGAAGACCGTTGAAGAAACAACACAGCTATATAATCTGAGAAGAACTCATTTTTAGTTCTTAAGACTTTCAATATTAATTGTGTAATCTTTTTAGAAAGTTTAACTTTGGTTTTTTTCTTCAACTATTCATTATTGTATTCCATTAATCTGAGTTGGGGTGAGTGAAATTTTGTGAGAAAATTTCTACATTTAAGAGTGAAAGAGAAGAAAGAGAAAGAGAAGACTTCGAGTGAAGTCAAGAGAGAAAGTCAGGTGTTCAGGGGGAACAAGGTGACTGGGAACCATTTCCTAGAGGAACAGAGTGAGTTGCTGTTTATAATAGGGTGTAATTACTATTATAAATAAAAGGGCAAGATTTATTCCTAGAGAATATACAAATAAGATCTTGTTTAAAAGCATTTCTTGTGTTCTTAGTTTTAAGTTCTCTTTAATTCTTTCTAAGTTTACTAATTCCGCAAAAATAGTCTATAATAGTCTTTACTATAATTCACCCCCCTCTTGTAGTAAACTTGTAAGTTCTATAGGACCACGAAACCTTCCCCCATCCCCGCCTAACTGGGGCGGATACGGGGCGGGTCTCCACGGAACCCGCCCCACTGACATCCCTATACACCCATGACCCACATTTGTCCCAAATTGTACTTTATTAAATAATATCAATAACTAACTACTCACAATAAAATAAACAAGTCAAACAACACTGCTAAAACTTTGTGCCAGTCAAACTATATCAAGTAATATGGGACGGAGGGAGTATCCACTATCTCACTTTTCAATTATAAAATAAAACTTTATGCTCCATCACAACCTTCTTTCTTAGACTTTGTGCTAAAAAATGGGAAATTGGAGTATTTAATTCAATTATGAGAAACTCTTGGGTGAACCTGGTCCACACTAAAAATACTGTAGAACACCAAACTTTTGATTGCTAAATCTTAACTTTTGAAACAAACCTTAACTTTTCATTTGCAACACGTAATTTTAATTAAAAAACCTTAACTTTTGATTGCTAAACCTTAAGTTTTGATTATTAAACTTTATCTTTTAATTTCAAAATTTTAACTTTTGAATTTTGTACTGGATCTATATTAAATTTAGTATAGATACGATCTAGATTAGACTTGGCTTTCAATGATAGGATACAATGTAAACTTAAAAAAAAAATAGGACGGTGAAAGTGGCAGCGAAGTGGGAGGGCCAAGGGCCCAAGGCGCTAGCAGAGAGTCCTGTCTCTATGACTATAAGTACCACCTCTGTTAGCTCTAGGGTTTTAAACATGCCTTGAGAGAACTCAACGTTCATTCTTATGCGTTTGAGTTCCGTTGCGGGCAGATATTATTCCTCGACACTCCTTTTCTTTCCTCAACTCTGCTTCATCCAGAGTTCAGACTAAGGCGTCTCGTGAAATCTACTTTTATCTTTCAAAACTCAATTTCTTCCATTTTCTTTTTCTTCTGTTGATTTTGTGTACTTATATATATTTTAATGGCCGATCCAATGGGTCTTGTTGAATTACAACAATATTCTATTTCACCCGGCCTACAACTGAACTAGTTTTTACTGTTGGGACAGCCTCTAGAATTTCATGTTCCTATTTTTTTCATGAAGTCATGCTTTAATTCATTGAGTGCTGCCCTAAATTTGTTATCTCTCTCCTTTAATTTTCTGGGTTTTATTTAAATTTTGTGCGGATGACTATTGCAATTAAGATGATGGTGAAAGATCTCTAATTGATGTTCAATTAGACCGAATTTACTAGTGTTGTGGTTTTCTGTATCCGCTGGTTTTAGATCTTATTCTTTAAATTACAGAAAGTAATGTTATAGGTCCTTTAGATTTTAGATATGTATTCTTAAATGTAAAAACTAATAAACTATACAAATCCCCTTTGTAAAATGAAGGAAACTTAACTTTAGTACCTTCTCTCCAACTTTATTGTTTGGGACGCGAGAATTCAAGACTTTGCGTGAAGAATAACTAAATTTTAACCTCCTTAAACTTCCAGATCTGACACCTTTGTACTGCTTTGCTTACTCTATCCCACCGACACAAGTTGAAAACACTCTCACATTCTGATTAACACACCATGACTCTGTCCCGCCTCTATCGTCAATTGTCTCTTTTGCGTCTTTTATTGATGCCCCGAATGCTCAAGTTTTTGCACGGAGTTTCCTAGGTTTTAATAGTTGGTAGAGTTAATTTAAAATAGTAATTATAAATGTATAAAATAATTTATTATTAATTTTATTTACTTTTTTGAGTAAATTCTATAATTTAGAGTTGTTTTTTTTTAACTCTAGAGAATCTTAACTTGTTTTAATGTTATTACTCTTTTTGACCGGTTGGGATTCCGTAGAGTACTTAGTTAACGAGTAAGACTACTCCACAATAGAAAAGAGCAAAAATAAAATAATTTTAAAAAACTGAAAATAGGTACCACCATAATCATCTTTAAAAGACTTTAATATATAAATTAGAAAAAAAATTAGCTTACTTCTTATCTTATTTCGCACCAAAATCTACCCACCAAAACTCCATGAAGAATAGGTAAATATTTTTTCCTCCAACATCAACTTGGATTAGATTCATGAGAGAATTGGTGGGCAGTGGGCAGTGGTCAGTGGGCATGAGTGAGGATTCTCTCTATTGATTTATCAAAATTATTGGGAGTTATTTGGAGATTCCATCTCAAGTTTATCTCTTTCTATGGTGTAAATAAAAGTAATGGACATTCGTTGCAATGGAAAAGATCCTTGATCTAGTGGGCATCTTTTGCTTTCATTGGAGTTTTTTTGGCACAATCAATCTGTTTTGTATACAAATTTAATCACGAAGCCAGAGAACCAACTACAAATTTGTTTATTATCTTCAAGAAATTGGTAATTTGCAAATTATAATGTTTTATTATCTCTATATGACTACCAAATTAAATTTGTATAGAATGATGGAGTCTTCAAGATCAACAGACAATGCAATATGCAACAAGTTTTAATACGGAGGTGTTAGTAGATTGAATCCGTCAAATCGGTATGAAGTTTGATTCGATAGAGGTTGCTTGGAATTTTTGGATACAATATGTAGGTAAGATGGGTTTTAATGTTCACAAGCATTATGAAAATAAGGGTAAGGATGGATAAGTAACTTCAAGGAGATTTGTATGTTTAATGAATTTTTAGCAATAGTGTCTAAACTGGAAAGGATGGACAAGTGATGTAACACAATAAGAATGTTGATTGGGTGGCATACATTGACAAAGCTTATCAAATTCGAGCATCCTTTGGGTTAACCTCATCAAAAGTAAATATTTGAAAACAATTCTTTCTCTGATTGCTTACCCAAACCTAGTGACTTAACCACCCGGAGAAAATTTTTAGCACATCGCGAAATCTTAAGAAACGGAATAAGATGGAAATTGGCAACAACAAGAACATTTCTTTTTGGTTGGACTACTGGTGCGACTACCATAACCTCGTAGAAAAGCTCAAGGCTAACCCAGTCATCAGTTAATAGCAAATAAACTAAAATTTTAACATCAAACCATTCTTGGGAAATTATAAAATTAGCCTACTACTTCCACAAGACATTTGCCTTAAGATGAAAGGGAACCCCCTCCCGGCGAATGATATTCCACACCCCTTTATCTGGGGCTTCTCCCCAAAGGGTTTTTTCACTGTAAGATCTGCTACCTGGATAGCGCATGGAATCCTCGTTTGGAGGCTAGACATCCCTCCCAAACTTGAGGTTTTCCTTTCACAAATTTTATACAACAGTCTGTCAGTCAAAGCAGTTCTCCACCAAAGACACATCTCCTTGACCAATCTGTCCTCCCTATGCGGAGTGCTCCCATAAACCATAGACCACTTATTTGCACAATCTCCCAAAGTCCAAAAAGTGTGGCTCGTAGGCATCGTAGCCTCGTACATTATAGCACATGGCTTAACTTCACCTCGTCATTACTTCTGATTGCCGACACTCTTCTTCACTTCAAACAAAAAGGCCATAACCTTACCTGCTACAATTTCCTCCTATAGCATATTTGGAAGGAAAGAAACACCACGATCTTAAAAAGCACAACATCAAATGAACACAAATTAGCTCACCTACCTTCCTTTGGCCAGACAAGAATGACATTAAAAAAATAGACTTAACAACAAAACGTCTACGATCTCCTCCTATTGGGACCCCATCAACCTCCTCCCCATACCTCAAACCCAAACCCTAACACTATCCTCGTCAATTGGACCTCGCCCTCACAAGGACCTCTCAAGCTCAACTTTGATGGTTCAGTTAAGTCCACTTCCTCAGTAGCAGGGTGTGTTATTCGATATAATCATTCGAAACTACAAGCGGCAAAAGCTCTCAATCTCAGCAACACCAAGATTATGTTAGCAGAAGCGATGACTCTACACAAAGGCCTACTACATCTTTCAACCATACAGCCAACCTCGGTGATCACAGAAGGCGACAAGGTTATCGTCGTAAATTCAATCAAGAACATCTGGCCTCCATCGTGGCAATTAGCAAACATCATCTACGATGCACAACAAATACTAAACACTTTGCAACAGTGGGAAATCCACCACGTTTTTAGAAAAGCGAATAGAACATCTGACTAGGCGATTAATGTTGGCCACCTACTTTATATTCTCACAACATTACGTTAGATCCACCTTAGAATTTTCATTCTATTTTTATGTCCAATGCGTCCAAAAATATCCTCGTGCGAAGGGTCTCCTGATGGCTTCTCATTTACATTATCTACCCCAAAAAACATCGTAAATTGAAAAAGAAACTACCACTTACATTTCAATGAAACTAACACTCCATTTGGTTGGGAGGTATTTTTTTCCTAGGAAACTTATGTCCCTATTTTCATTTGTTTGGTTTAAGGGATAAAAAATAGTTTTTCTAATGATTAAAAGTAATTTTCTATAATTAAAAAGGAAAACATTTTTAATAGAGGAAAAACACATATTTTCTTCATATTTGTTACCTTCCTCTTTCCTTTTTATTATCTATC
The DNA here is from genome assembly GCA_947645195.1 of Patellifolia procumbens. Classification (NCBI taxonomy): domain Eukaryota; kingdom Viridiplantae; phylum Streptophyta; class Magnoliopsida; order Caryophyllales; family Amaranthaceae; genus Patellifolia; species Patellifolia procumbens. The sequence continues at coordinate 619,922 of CANSGD010000032.1, forward strand.
ATCCAGTCTCTTTACCATCCTTCTTTTCTACTAAATGTATGTTTTTATAGAAAATCGTTTTCTGATGGAAGATGATTTTCCTTCCAACTAAAAAGAGCATAATAGGATCAAAATTTCCCCAAAAGAACCTCTAGTAATTATCTTCATTAGAACGTGTGAGTACATGTAGTAGCATGTCATAGAGCACCTCATGTCACATGTTGACATGGACCCATTTTTCAATCAAGTCACGTGTTAGCTTACATCTCATATTGACATGCCACTTTGTGTAAGGGTGTTCAAAAATGTAAAGAAATATATTTGAATTCTTGGCCTACTTAGAAAGTCACAATGCTAGAAGTATGTCATATCCTTTATTGTTAGTAAACTCAAATTTAAATTACTAAATCCTTCTAACTTGAAAAAGATATCGAGTTGACATTGATACTCCCCGAGTTTCCTCTTCCAACACTTTCTTCAACATCTCCCAACCCTCGCTTACATGACTTTAGCGTGCAATTTTTTAGCGACACAACCACCACATCCACATCTCTCCACCACCACAACCATAATGTCACAATTATGTTCCATCAATTCTTTAGAATGTCTTTTGTATAGAAAAATTATATAACTTAATAGTCATGGCTACAACAACTGTCCAAATGAAAAAAAAGACATTAAGATTAAAAATGTTGCATTAAAATATACCTAGGGCAAGAAAACTAGTTAAATTATATGAAACTTTGTTGAAAATAACCTTTTATAACATATATTTTGTCACAAACAACCTTATAATAAAAATTCTGGCAAACTCAAACCTAAAACTAGGTCTGGCAAAGTTGACTAGATGCGAATGACCCCACTCAAAATTGACCCGACCCGACCTATACCCGACTCCAAAATACTTACCTTAAGACACGCGATCCGAAATTGACCCAACCGGATATTGACCCCAATAATATTTATCCTAAAATCTATATAATAATTTATAATTTTATAGTTATACTCTATAAAAATGTCATTGTTATTTTTATAGTAAAACGTTAATGTAATACGCCTTATGTGCCAGTACATTGATAACAATTTCATATTTTGTTTGTCTTGGGAAAAAGCTAGATTAAAGTATTATTTTTAGGTAACAAGACCCAAAACTCATGATATACGAATAAAAGACAAATCCCGTCCTTTCTAATTACGCTTTGCTAAGATAACACAATTAATAAACATGATTCAGTGGTATAGGAAATACCACCTTGACGGAAATGCCAATCTAGTCAACAAACAAGGATTAATACTAAATAATATGTTAAAAGATTAAATCAACCTTGATGTAAAAAGGAGATGAGGTCCCATACCTCCACTCCAAATAATATCCAAAAACTTAGATATAACATAACATCCAAGTAAAACATCAATCCCAAAATTTAACGTGAAATGACCATAATCCAAGTTAGCTGATGAGAATTAACAAATAAGAGGCCTCAATTCTTACATCGTAGTGCTCGAGATGGCAACGAGTGGGATTTGGGTCAAGTGGACCATCACCCGCATCCGTCACCCGTTCGAACCAACTCCCATCCACCGATCCTTCACCCAGTAAGGCTATCACCCTTATTCCATCCATCCACCACCCGCAAGTGAACCGGGTGAATTGGTGATCATCCGTTTAAAATATAAATTAATAAAACTTGTAAAAATGACAATTTTTATATTAAGTTCATGTCAAACCAAGATAAAATAAGTTCATGAAAACATGTAGATGATGAAAAGGAAAAAAAATATATTAAAATTAAACCAAGATAGATTTATAAGAAAAAATATAAGAAATGGGTGACGGAGCGGGTGGTAAACGGTTGATGGGTGAATTTTTTTCACCCGAATTCCATCCATCACCCGTCACCCGGCTATCACCCATTTATCTTTGTTTTTCACCCATTTTTACATTTTGGATGAACCAAGTGATGGATCACCCACTGAATATTGTCGTCTCTATGTAATGCTCATCTATAGTGATAAACACCTCAAGACCTTACGGTCGGTTCTCCCAACCCCAAACCAACAAGTCATAACCTTAAATAATGCATATGCAAAATATACAACAAAAATCCACAAGTAAATAGCTCTCCCAGCCCAACATAGGATTCAAATAACATATTCAAGAGAGCATAGTACAAAAACATAATAACATCTCAACATGCTCAAGATAGTGGCAGAGTCTAACATTGAGAATAAGAACTCAATCAAAATCATAAATTCAAATAAAATAAAATATATAATAAACAAATACTTCAAATAAATATTTGAGTGAGTTGAACGCTAGTGAATCAACATCCCACTTCCTATGAAAATGTAATATCTAAATCTACAGACCAGCGTACGGGTCATAATCCCTACCGCTTGCATCTTAAGAATGGCCAAACTCTCGATGCGGGATAATACCTTGCTCAGTATTTTCCGACCCCTCGAACGAAAAACAAATCCTAAGTTTCTGCAATGTAGAGTAACACCCTGCTCAGTGTGCCATGATCCCTCAAAGTGCATGTTCAATACCTTCGGGACGCCGTGTATTGGGCTACCCAACTCAAAATAACAAATAAGCATAGAATATAAACTCAGATAAAACATGCTTCATACATCAAAATAGTTATATACTAAGTCACACTTCAACTTCAAACCAACAAACACATTCACACACATTAATTTTAACAATATTAAACATGTCAACCATCAAATTCTTCATATGAATCTGGATACGAAGTTAACTACGACAAGTCATAATACCCTCCTTACATAACTCTTGGCGAAGTAATGCTAAGCACAATATTATTCTCCCTCGAGCATTGCGACAACGATAGCTTAAAATACCGTCACGCGTGAAAGAAATAAACACAACTCACACCATCCAAACACAAAGTTAAGAATTATATCCATCAAATATATACTTACATCACACTCGAACATGCTCCAGAGTATTGTAGAAAAACATATCATGCTATTTTTATGAAAAACATATATATATATTATAATTAATGCAGAAGAACAATGTAATCCCCCGTAATTTTATGAATTTTATAAATATATTTAAAGTATATTTATAATCATTTTCATATTTATTTTTATTTAATTATTTAAGTATTGACTATTTTGAAGTTAAATGATTGTTTAAACGTTTTAAATAATCATTAATATTTATGGGGTTGCATTTAAGTATTGAAAATTTTATTTAAAGATTTTGGGTCGTGTTTAAAATAATTTTAAATATTGGGTTGAGGAGCCTAATCCATTTGTTCAAGTTTCTTGATCAACTTGAGCCCAAACCTAAGCCTAACCTAAGTGTCATAGGTTTTTAGGCAAAACCTATAAATACTCCCAAACCCCAAAGGTGAACACTTTTTATTTTCTCTCCTCTCTCCCTCATAAACCGGCACCCTTCCCTCTTTTCTCCCCTTCGGTTTTTCCGGCGCCAGCCAACACCAACACCACCTCACTCCATTTGCTTCCGGCGTCCGACCACCACACGCACACCCCTTACTCCCTCTCTCTCTTCGTCCGGCAGCAGCAACACGCACAGCAGCCCGCGTGGCCCGCACGCGCCCCCAGCCGCCACACGTACCACCATGTGCTCCTCTTCGTGTTTGTCCGATTTTTCGTGGTTTTTTTGGTTATCTCTTAACCCTTATCCTCTACTTTAATGTTTAATTGTAGTTTAATGTTAAAGTTATAATTTTTATGAGTTTTGTATGTTTTATAATAAAGTTGAAAGCTTTATTATTCGAATTATTAAAAATGTGATTTTTCCTTGTTATGAATATGAATTATAATTTCAGATTTATTATTATTGTTTTAAAGTAAGTTTTAAGTATTAAACTAATGATTTTTGAGGTTTTAAAGTATAGGTTTATGAGCATTATATTAAGGGTTGTTAAAGATTGGAACTTTAATGTATTTAAAGTATTTTAAACGAATTTTAAAGCGTTTTAAAATAAATTATATTGCTGTAAATTAATTAGTATATTAATTCGTTGTTGTATTATTATTTTGGTAGGCGGAGAATTTACTTTAGGCGAGTTCTAGATTTCTAAAGCGGCCTCTCACTTTCTCTAACAAGGTACGTACATGTCCTTATGTGTTAGACTAGTATCATGTCCTAAGGAGTAGGATTATTTATATTATCATGTATAGGGAACCCTTTTATGGTTCATACGTGGCTATTGAATTGGAATTACGTGTTGCTGAGCATGTTAATTGCCTTTATGTTTATTACATGATTGAATGGATGTTTGGGAAGGGAAGTTTATTTATTAATTCACATGAGGGATTAGTATTATTTTATTGTTGGAGTGTGGATTTTGGTATTGTTTCCCTTATTGGATATTTTATTACTTCTCAAGGGTCGTGGACTTTGTGAGTAAGTTGGATTATTATTGGTTATGGTTATATTACTACTTTGCAAAGACTGAGGGCTTTGTAGGGTATGTATATTTATTGTCATTGGACATTCGATTGTTGATTTAAGTCAACAAATAAATTTGGAGGATTAATTCTTGGTCAATTGAAATTGTTTGATCACTTATTTAATCCTAAGATAAAAGAGGAATATTTGTTGTATTCTTGCTAGGTGTTGGTTGTCTGTTTAGAGTCCAACATCGAATAACATACTAATACCTAACGTGGAAGTGAATAGAAATAGCTTGAGACTTGTGCACGTCTGAAGTTCTAGACTACTATGAGTTGGAGTACATGGTGGTAGCCCATGACTTTTCTTGGGGTCGGATTGATTACCGTATCCTATTTTTAATTCTAAAGGTTCCTCGATATCGTTAGTCAAGGGGTTACGGAGTCGCGCTCGTAACTCGGTCTTTCATTTTTGTAGACTGGTTTTTGGTTGGACAACTCGATCCATTGTCTATTCAATTTACTAAATATTTATCCTGTTGTATGTCTTTGAAGTCAAGTCTTATTTTATGAGCCGAAGTTTTGAGGTAGATTTATTATTCATGTTATATTGCATAGTAGTATCATGATTAGGTTTCATGTTTTATTTTATTTATGTATGTACTCAGCTTTGCTGATTACGTGCTTATATGTGTGTCGATCATGGCTGTGCCTATTGGTCCTGTGATGACCCTTTATTGGCGAGCAGTTTTCAATTGAGTATTTGCCTACAGGTCTGAAGGTATGATGCATCATCTCAAATTTTCATTTGGGACTTGGGAAGGGAAGTTGGGAGATCGTTTTATTTTTTTATTTGTTTCCTACCTTTACGTTATTTTAATTAAATTTTTTTATGGATTATTTATTCTTAAAATGTTTTGATTGGTTTTGAATTACTTTTGAGGTTTGGATATTAGTTTGACAATTATTATGTTTTAAGTATTTAATAAAGTTCTATTTAATGATTTTTCGCTGCAAAAGTCTGAGTAAGCCGATACGTTTTCATACGGGCGATAATGCCTTGATAATTCTCTATTTTAGTTGGGAAAATATATGTTTTATTAAGAGAGAATTGTCGAAAATTTACAAACAATAAGCAAAAACGAAAGGCCAAGAAGCAGTAGCTGGGTTGCGACTGGCCTCTAGTTTTATGAACAATCCATTCTTTGACAAAAACCAACTAAACTCATACATGCTTTCATACTGCCTTCACTATTTTCATTATTACTTTTGATAAAGAATTTATAATCAAGAAATTCCAATTGGGTTGAATTCTAGACTTCAAGAGCTTTCCAATGATATGTCACACGCCCCAAACGGACTTCTGGTTTGAGAGATATGGCCTTCGCAAGTTGACGCAAAATTGCCAGAAATTGGCTCAACCCGATCCGGCAAGAAGGACCCGATCCAATCGGGTTGGGCCTTCTTAATGCTGCTGCTGCTTTATTCCAAGGAAAGAAGAGATTTGAAGTTGGGTCATTTTGTACCAACCCGATGCCATAGGGCAATGGTTGCCTGATCGGGGCCGAAACCCTGATACCCGATCGGGTGGATTCGCCCGATCGCATCGGGTGAAGCCCATTTGATTTTGTGAAGGAAATTAACATGACCCAAATTTGTACCAACCCGATGCCATAGGGAAACCACCGCCCGATCGGGTACCGGGCTTGCGGAGCCGAAATTCTATCTTTTCTAAATCGTTTTTAATTAGATTTTGGGGCTAATATAAATAGCTTTCCCTCATTATTTTAGACAAAACTATTATTCTGTTTTATTTCCAATAGTTCTTAGCTTAGTTTTAGAGAGTTGTATTTAGATCAAACACTTTAGGTTAGATTAGAGGTGATTTAACCTCGGATTTGATTTCAATAAAAGTTATCGCTTTCCGTCGATTGGTATTCTTCTCTACTCTTTATCTCTTTAATTACTTTGATTGCTTAGTTTAATTATTCAATTGATTCATGATGTTGAAATTAGGGTTTCTTATTAGAATTGTTATTGTTGATTTAATTATGTCTGAGTAGTTTAATTTCTAGGGATTTGGTAAGTGAAGCCATGTTTATACCTTGATTAATTGAATTGCTATTAGTTTCCAGGGCTTGATGAGTTTGATTATGGTGTGATTTGTTCTTGTTGAGTAATTAATGTTATTGCGCAGTTTCTTTGATTACTTGAGGTTTATAATCGTTTGCACAAACCCGTCTTACTTTTAGAGGCCTAGTACACATTAGTAATTCTGATTATGTTTGTGAACATGCTGCATATGTTGAATTATGGGCGTTGAGACTTAACCATAGCTTGACACTGCTCTAATCTATCGATTCTTGGCCTAGGTTATGATAATTGTTTGATCCTTTGATTGGTATAAGCGTGAAGTACCGAACGAATTCCCTAGACCTTAATTTTATAGAGTAAAATCCATCTTTATATTGCTTTCTTTCGTGTAAATAGTAGTTCAGCTGATTTATATCTGATCTTGTCTGAAGTAGCTGTTTAGCTGAATATTAACTTAGAAACTCTGTCTCTCTGTGGATTCGACCCTACTTCCCTTGACTATCATTGTTAGAGGACTTAGTATTATCTTCCAATAGGTGATACGATTTTAACCTGTCAAATTTTGGCACCGTTGCCGGGGAGACGACTAGTTTTCTCAATTATTTGGAGTGGCCTGGTTATAATTCGTATGGGGAAGGTTATCCTAATTATCAGGGGTAATATAACAACTATGATGGATATTCCAATTTTCAAGGGCAATATGACTGTAATAATGGATATTCCAATTATCAGGGACAAGACTACAATAATGGGTATTCTAATTCGCAAGAGCAATATAATTTTGATAATGGGTATTACAATAGTTATGTGTCTGATGCATCTTCTTATTGTCAATATCCAAATAATGTGTGAATGAATTCCCATGATATTAACCATTTCCCTAACGAGTCTTATAATGCAACTGACTATACCCATTGTGACCCACATGGAGTCCATAATTATTCACAATCTGAATCTTCAATGAGTCTAGGTCTACTTAAGCAGATGATTGAGTCTTGTGGTAAACAAATTGAAAAATCTAATCAAGACTTGATGTGTTACCTCACACATATCTCAAATTATGAAAAATTACTTGTTATGCAACAATTTGATAGCCAGCAGATGATACATGATGATGATGATGATGATTGTGATGATGATTGTGTTGAGAATACCATATTAGAGGTGAATGACAATAATCTGACTCCCGATATTGAAAAGAATGATCAGACTGAGGGGAGTATGGATGTAATGAATGTTTTGATAGAGGAGGAACTCTTGGTTGAGGGCCCTTGTGTTGACGAGCCCATTACTGAGGATGGTGAAATTGTAAGTAAAACCGTCAAGGTTGAGCCTATTACTCCCTTTCTCTATATTCCATCTTCACATAGACTTGATCTTGTCCCTTCTCTCCCTATTTGTCATGCCCCATATTTTCTCACAGTTGCGGTTTCTCCTATTCTCTCCTTCAGACCCTCACAGCCTACGCCACGAAAGGGAAGTTGTTCATTGTCCTTCTTTTCTCCCTTTTATTTTGATTTTACTTATCTTCACAAATCATTTGTTTCCTCTGATATTATTTATGTGAAGATAGATGCGCTTGTCATCTAGCCATATCTAGTGCTCAATGACATGTTTGCAGGCGCATTTCATAAGTTACTCAAGGCATTGGACTCTTCCACTAATGATAAGATACGGTTGTGTATGAGCATGTTGGGGTACTTTTCCTACAATCCTGTTCCTCATCTGACTGATGGTTAAGGTATTATAGTCGTGCAGGACTTTTATAAACCAGCGATGTGCGAGAGGCAACACTTATTTCCCTCTTATTTTTCATTTTTTATGTTTTAATTTTTATAGTGAGCGAGAGTGAGGGTACTAACATTGTTTTTCCTCTTAGCATCGTCCTTTGTTACCTTTTGGCATTGAGGACACTGCCAAGTTTAGCTTGGGGGAGAATTTCTGTTTGTATTCTCTATCACTTTTTCTGCTTTCTAGGATAGATTTATGGCTTTCGAAAAATACTGAAAAAATGAAAAAAAATATGGTTCCCATGAGTGGTTTAGTTGCCTCCATGTGCCCCTTGTTGTGCTCTAATTGAAAATGATTTGACTCTGTTTTCTGGATAGCTGGGCATCTGTGATCTTGAGGCTATGATTTGATGTTTGATTGCTATGATTTCGAGCGAATTTTGATTATTTACACTACATTGTGCTGCATGCCAGAATTGGTTAGACTGTGAGGCCTCTTTGTAGCCTATTGGATTCATATGATTATCCAGTCTGTTTTTGAGTGATAATTCCTCTTTAGTAGATTGATCTTGACTTTGACTTCGTACTTGTCTGATTTTCGATGACTTGTAGCATTTGCTGTGATAAAGGAGTTCTTTTGTCTGATTCTTGAGCCACATAGTGAATTTTTGATATATTTTTATCCTCCTTAGCCACGCTGAGCCTTATGACCTGTTTCATGTTCTAAAACCCTTATTATGAGCCCATGGCCTTTATTTCGATACTATGTACAAGCCTAGCTTGGGGGAGCTTTTGTATGGGTTGAGTTTGAGATTGGTTTCATGGTTTGGTTTGGTTATTTGGGAATTAAAGTGTATTTGATGTGATATAAGTGTGAGAAAAAGAAAAGAAAAAGCAAAGTTTGAGTTGTGTGAATGTTTGGTTCGAAAAATGAAAGAAAAAGAAATGAAAGTTCGAAAGAGTTCAAAGTTCCTTCATTCACGTTGTTTATAAAGAAAAATTTGCTACTCTGCTTGAAAATTGGGTTTGTTGTGAGTTTCATCTATTTATAAGAGTTGGGTTATGTTTTGTGGTTATAAGGTGTTGTTGGGAGTTGTTTCGGCCATCTTCGGCTTGGTTTGAGTGATCTTTGCTCCCCCATTCTTGGTTTTTCCACCACATTTCTTAAAAATATTTCCTACCTCTTGCCTAAGCTCCATTACAACCCTATAAAGTCCTCTTGAGTTTGTGTTTACATTGTTTATTGGATTGATTTTGAGTCAGTTTGTCAAAGTTAAAGAGTATGTCTGCTAATTGAGTCGACTTGATTAGGGTGAGCGTCGTTAAGCTTCTTAAACACATGAGAGTGTGAGTGGGAAGGGACGTTATGGTCGGTTCGGTGAGTGTTCGGGCACATTCTTTGCCTGCCACAAAATTGAGAGGAGTGACACCTTTTCAGGATTTGTATACCTTGTGGATTCTTAAATTTGATGAATTTCCTGGATGATTGGTGGTTGGATGGATTTGATTAGCCGAACTTGAATTTTTCCTGCTTGAACGATTCTTAGTCTTGAAAACGTTTTGAGCTTTGATTGTTTTTATCTATGGGGTGAGACAATTTATTCCATTTTCATGTTTTATTTGCTTGTGGACAAGCAAAGGTTTAGCTTGGTAGAGTTTGATGTATCACATTTATATATAGTTTTTAGATGCATTTAGATTGCATTTAGAACTCCTTTTTGAGCATTTAGGTGCATAATGACATGAATTACATAAGTTGTGATCTACTACTCCCCGTTTGTGTGTTTCGATGATTTTCAGGTTATTTTGATACAAAGTGATCACGAGTACCAAAGATCTAGCCTATTAATCATTGAAGATGAAGGTTGCTTGCACAAGGATTAAAATGCATCCGTTTGGGACAATATTGAGTTGGAATGAAGCAAAAAGTTAGTGAAAGAAGTGCCAAAACTGACACACCTTCATTATTTTCATTATAACTTTTAGTAGGAAATTGATAATTAAGAAATTCCAATTGAATTGGATTCTAGACTTCAAGAGCTTTCCAATGATATGTCACACACCCCAAACGGACTTCTGGTTTGAGAGATATGCCTTTGCAAGTTGACGCAAAATCGCCATAAATTGGCTCAACCCGATCGGGCAAGAAGGACCCGATCCAATCGGGTTGGGCCTTCTTAATGCTGCCGCTGCTTTATTCCAAGGAAAGAAGAGATTTGAAGTTGGGTTATTTTATACCAACCTGATGCCATAGGGCAATGGTTGCCCGATCGGGGCCGAAACCCTGATACCCGATCGGGTGGATTCGCCCGATCGCATTGGGTGGATTCGCCCGATCGCATCGGGTGAAGCCCATTTTATTTTGTGAAGGAAATTAACTTGTCCCAAATTTGTACCAACCCGATCCCATAGGGAAATGGTTGCCCGATCGGGTTGTACCAACCCGATGCCATTGGGCAACCACCGTCCGATCGGTTACCGGGCTTGCGGAGCCGAAATTGTATGTTTTTTATATCGTTTTTAATTAGATTTTGGGGCTAATATAAATAGATTTCCCTCATTATTTTAGACAAAAGTATTATTTTGTTTTATTTCCAATAGTTCTTAGCTTAGTTTTAGAGAGTTTTATTTAGATTAAACATTTTAGATTAGATTAAAGGTGATTGAACCTCGGATTTGATTTCAATAAAAGTTATTGCTTTCCGTTGATTGGTATTCTTCTCTACTCTTTATCTCTTTAATTACTTTGATTGCTTAGTTTAAATATTCAATTGATTCATGATGTTGAAATTAGGGTTTCTTATTAGAATTGTTATTGTTGATTTAATTATGTCTGAGTAGTTTAATTTCTAGGGATTTGATAAGGGAAGCCATGTTTATACCTTGATTAATTGAATTGCTATTAGTTTCTAGGGCTTGATGAGTTTGATTATGGTGTGATTTGTTCTTATTGTGTAATTAACGTTATTGCACAATTTCTTTGATTACCAGAGGTTAATAATCGTTTGCACAGACCCGTCTTACTTTTAGAGGCCTAGTACACATTAGTAATTCTGATTATGTTTATGAACATGCTGCATATGTTGAATTATGGGCGTTGAGACTTAACCATAGGTTGACACTGCTCTAATCTGTCGATTCTTGGCCTAGGTTCTGATAGCTGTTTGATCCTTTGATTGGTATAAGCATGGTGGACCGAACTAATTCCCTAGACCTTAATTTCATAGAGTAAAATCCATCTTTATATTGCTTTCTTTAGTCTATATAGTAGTTCAGCTGATTTCTATCTGATCTTGTCTGAAGTAGTTGTTTAGCTGAATATTAACTTAGAAACTCTGTCTCTCTATGGATTCGACCCTACTTCCCTTGACTATCATTGTTAGAGTGCTTAGGATTATCTTTGAATAGGTGATACGATTTTAGCCTGTCAGAAGTGAATAGCAATAGCTTTAGACTTGTGCACGTCTGAAGTTCTGGACTAGTATGAGCTGGAGTAGATGGTGGTAGCCCATGGCTTTTCTTAGTGTCGAATTGATCACCGTACCCTATTTTTAATTCTAAAGGTTCATCGATATCGTTGGTCAATGGGTTACGGAGTCGCACCCGTAACTCGGTCTTTCATTTTTGAAGACTGGTTTTTGGTAGGACAACTCGATCCATTGTCTATTCAATTTACTAAATATTTATCTTGTTGTATGTCTTTGAAGTCAAGTCTTATTTTACGAGTTTAAGTCTTGAGGTAGATTTATTATTCATGTTCTATTGCTTAGCAGTATCATGATTAGGTTTCGTGTTTTATTTTATTTATGTATGTACTCAGCTTTGCTGATTACGTGTTTTTCTGTGTGTCGATCATGGTTGTGGCTATTGATCCTGCAATGACCCTTTATTGGCGAGCAGTTTTCAATTAGGTATTTCCCTACAGGGGTGAAGGCATAATGCATCATCTTAAATTTTTATTTGGGACTTGGGAAGCGAATTTGGGAGATCGTTTTATTATTTTATTTGCTTCCTACCTTTAAGTTATTTTAATTAAAATATTTTATGGATTATTTATTCTTAAAATGTTTTGATTGGTTTTGAATTACTTTCGAGGGTTGGATATTAGTTTGACAATTATTATGTTTTAAGTTTTTAATAAAGTTTTATTTAATGATTTTTCGCTGCAATACTCTGAGTAAGCCGATACGTTTTCATACGGGCGATAATGCCTTGATAATTCTCTATTTTAGTTGGGAAAATATATGTTTTATAAAGAGAGAATTGTCGGGGTTTTACAAAGTGGTAGCATAGCCAGGTTTTATTGGCCTTTCGTGCCAAAACTATTTTTTAGGCGCCTAACTAAAACTAGATACCTAGCTATTTTCAAAGTTATTTTATGAAAATAAGCTGCTACTTATTCATTTCTTAAATTTATTTGGAAGAATTCGAGGTTTGTTTTTGAAAAAGGTTCAAACCTTATTTATTGGGAATTTTATTTTGGAATCTTATTTTGATTAGAAAATTTTATTTTCGAATTTTATTTTGATTTAATTCTATTTTATTTTATTTATTTTTCGGTTTTCTTTAGAATTTCTGAAGAATTTAGTTAATTATTTCCTTTTATTAATTTTATTTTCGAAAATTGGTCCGAAAATTCTTTTGAATTGTCCGGAAATTTTAATTATTTTTCGGTAATATTGAGTATTTTTTTCAAAAATTTCAGAGTTTCGAAAATTATTTTATCTTGCTTATTTATTTTATTTGAGTGAGATGGGTAGTTTAGGATGGGCATATAGGATAGAAATATCATATGTCTGCATTATATTGTTGAGTTTAGTTTATTTCCTATCTGCTAATCTATTCAGCTGCTTTATGTCTGCGAGTCTGTTCAGTTAGTTCAGTATTGGTAGTCTGTCCAGCTGTTTTTAGTCTGTACATGATTCTTTTTGGTTGGTTGTTGGTTTGTTTACTTTGTGGTTATGTATTTATTTTGCGAATGTACGCTAAGAATGAACGTTGTTCATTGTAGATGTCTTGCTCAACAGTAGATGGACCTTTAGGCATGTCTGATAGTGAAGCCGATCGAGTTGGAAGTTTTTACAATCCTATTGTACTTAATGATGACGAATCCGACACCGAGTCTGTGCTTGAGAGCTATACTAGTTTAGAGGTTCGATTACGGCGTATCTTGAGAGTCGCTACTGAGAGTGATGATGAGATGTTACAAGAGTTCGACCGAGCTAGAGGTCAAACCCGCCAGGATATTTATGCTGCTTTTCTGGATGACATTCTTGATGATGATGAACCTTCACCTAAACGTATTAGGAGGACGACTAGAGCTGAAGAGCCGAATTATAAATGCGTGATTGAGGATATGAATGATTTCGAGGACGAAGCATTCACTCCTGAGAAGTACAAGGAAAATAAGGATAGAAATCATGATGTTAGTCGTTGAGATTTATTTTGATGCCATTTACTTTAGCATTTCTTTTGAATAAGGTAGCTATGCTACACTAGTTATTTATTTTAGTACTATTCATTTGAGAAATTATATATAGTGAATTCTTGTTATGAATTGAGGAAATATTCATTGTTATTATTTTGGGAGAAATAAAATATTCTTTTGGTTATATGAGTTGAGCAATATTTATTTAGAACGCGAAATGGTTTTTATTTTTATTTTATTTCTCATGGTTGGTTATTTAATTCTTGCATGATTGTGCAAGTAATGGTGAATTGTTTGTGATTGGATGTATTCCAAATAAATGATTTGAGATTGGATGTACTTCAAATAAATTCATTGGTGCTTGGATTTGTTCCAAATAATAAATCGTTTGTACTTCGGATTTATTCCAAGTAAAACTCCGATAAACCTATTTTCTTTAGACGATCTTGTATGATCAATTTTTCTTTTCGATGCCTTCGTAAAATGGCAATTAGTTATAAATCGTGACCTGAATTGGACATATTTGTTTTTCATAGGTTACGCAGTAGGATGGCCAACAACGATGTCGCCCTATCCTCTGCCATTCGTCTTTTGGCAGAGAGATTGACCCAAGAGAGAACTGAACGTCCTGACACTGCAGGCGATATGTTCGAGAAGCTGGCTAAATTTAAGCCGCCTTATTTTAAGGGACAGACTGACCCTACGTTCTTGGAGAGTTGGATTAGAGAGTTCGACAAGATATTTGGAGTTGTTGATTGCCCTGCGGTAATGAAGGTAGATCAGGCCGTGATGTATCTAAAAGATGAGGCTGATCTTAGGGATGGCAAAATGTGCGGGCGGGTGCGGGGACCCCCTCCCCCATACCCATACCCACCTAAAATTTTCATACCCACCACCTACCCACCACCCATGGTGGGTAAAGATCTCATACCCACGCCTGCCCACGTGGGTATGACCCCAAAACCATCCCCACCTCCACCACCCACATGGGTTTACCCATCTGGGTTTACCCGCCCCATACCCGCCTGTTATCCGCCCGTAAGGGAGTAATCAGTAATTACAAATCATTATATTGTAATTTGTATAGCTTTAATTTTAAAAAAAAAATTAAATTGATGGGTAGGTTTTGGACTTTTGGGTTATATGGTAAAAATAAAATTTCAAAAAATTAAAATAGGTGGGTATTGGGCGGGCGGATGAGGGGCGGGGCGGGGCGGGGCGGGCGGGTATGGGGCGGTTTTACTCTCATACCCACCACCTACCCACTACCCATGGCGGGTAGAGCTTTTCATACCCATACCCACCCACCACCCACTAAACCTATACCCATCCCCGCCCCAACTAGGGCTGGTGTGGTGCGAAACCCACCAAATTTTACCCGCCTGCCATCCCAAGCTGATCTTTGGTGGAAAAAAACGGGACTAGGATTAGTGCTGAGGCTGATTTTGATTGTGATTCCTTTACCACTGCTCTTAGAGGAAAGTTTTATCCTGCTTTCATGAGGAAGCAAAAGGCCCAAGAGTTCATTAACCTTAGAATGGGGAGTATGTCTATTTCTGAATACTATAACAAGTTTATAACTTTGTCTAGATTTGCACCTGAGGTAGTTGCCAATGAGGAATTGAAAGCTCAGAGATTTTAGCAAGGTTTGACTGAGGAAATTCAAATGGGGTTAGGAGGTGAAACCTTAACATCCCTAGATATTGTGTATGGGCGAGCTGCTCATATTTATGGATTGCAGACTAGGCGTGACAAGAAGAATGTTGCCCTAGGAGATATGAGGAAGGATTTCCAAGCTGGTGGAAAATCAAGGTAATTTTAAGAGAAATGAGGATGAGAATTTCCAAGGAATGGTTATAAGAATTCCTTAGTATCTAAGGAGTAGGGTAGTTTTATTTTGTGCTTATTAAAAGTCTAAAGCCAGTCCATTTCCCACTAGTGATTCTTATGAATTGGCCTAGTTCTTATAAAGTCAAGATAGATTGTGAAGCTCAGAGGGTAGTTTTGAAAATCCTTCGGGGAAGTCGATTTCATACCGACGTTTTGGGAATTAAACCTAAGAGTTTTGGGATCATTTCTGCTATGCAAGGTGAGAAGTTGATAAGCAAAGGTTGTGAGTTATTCTTGTGTAGTGTGCGAGATGTAAGCAAGGAAGTTGAGTCGAGAATTAAGGATGTACCTATTGTGAATGAGTTCTTAGATGTGTTTCCAAGTGATATTTCTAGAATACCGCCTAAGAGAGCCGTTGAGTTTACCATAGACTTAGTTCCTAGAACTGCACCTATTTCAAAAGCACCTTACAGGATGGCACCTCCTGAGATGAGTGAATTGAAGACTCAATTGAACCAATTGTTGGAGAAAAGTTACATTAGACCTAGTACGTTACCTTAGGGAGCACCTGTTTTATTTGTTAAGAAGAAAGATGGTAGTATGAGGCTGTGTATTGATTATCGTGAGTTGAACAATGTGACTATTAAGAACAAGTATCCTTTGCCTAGGATAGATGGTCTTTTCGATCAGTTGAATGGAGTTAGTGTTTTCTCGAAGATTGATTTGCATTCAGGGTATCATCAATTGAAGGTAGCCGATAAGGATATACCTCAGACTACTTTTAGAACGAGATATGGTCAATATGAGTTTACAGTGATGCCATTTAGGTTGACCAATGCACCTGCAATATTTATGAACTTGATGAACAGGATTTTCCATGAGTTCTTAGAAAAGTTTGTCGTGGTATTCATTGATGATATTTTGATATACTCGAAGAAAGAAGAAGAACATGATGAGCATTTGAGGATCGTTTTGGAGACGCTTAGGAGAAATCAATTGTTTGCCAAGTTCTCTAAGTGTGAGTTCTGTTTGGAGAAAGTTGCATTTTTAGGTCATTATGTGTCTAAGGAAGGAGTTTCTGTGGATCCTACGAAGATACAAGCCGTTAGTGAGTGGCCTAGACCGAAGAATGTGTCTGACATAAGAAGTTTTCTGGGATTGGCTGGTTATTATAGAAGGTTTGTGAAAGATTTCTCGAGGATAGCGAGACCCATGACTAATTTGATGAAGAAAGAGTCGAAGTTTGAGTGGAATAAGAAGTGAGAAAGCCTTTCAGATTTTGAAGGATCGTTTAACCTCTGCACCTGTTTTGGCTCTGCCCGATGGGAATGATGGATTCGAGGTATATAATGATGCTTCGATGAATGGTCTGGGATGTGTGTTACAGCAGAATGGGAAGGTGATTGCGTATGCATCGAGTCAGTTGAAGCCGTATGAGTCTAATTAACCTACCCATGACTTAGAGTTAGCTGCCATTGTGTTTGCATTGAAGATTTGGAGACATTATCTTTATGGAGCGACTGTGAAGATATTCACCGACCATAAGAGTTTGAAGTATATTTTCACTCAGAAGGATCTTAATATGAGACAAAGGATTATGACTTACATATCTAGTATCATGAAGGGAAGGCGAATGTAGTCGCCGATGCTTTGAGTAGGAAGACGAGCCATAGCGTGAATGTGTTGGTAGATCCGAAGAGTTATATCGTGATATGCAAAGGCTTAACCTTGAGATTTTGAATCCTGGAGAGATAGAAGCAAGATTGAACGCTTTGTCGTCAGGATCGTCGATTTTCGATGAGATCTTGGAGAGTCAAGTTGGAGATGAGCATCTTAACAAGATTAAAGAAACGATGAAGCAAGGAAAAGAAGTTGATTTTAAGATCCATGAGGATGGAAGTTTGAGATTCAAAGGAAGGTGGTGTATACCACAGAAGTGTGAAGAGCTTAAGAGGAAGCTTATGGAGGAAGGTCACAATACTCCGTATTCCGTACTCCCTGGTGGTGATAAGTTGTATAAAGACCTTAAGGAGAATTATTGGTGGACGAATATGAAGCTAGAAGTCGCTGAGTTCATATCCAAGTGTTTGACTTGCCAGAAAGTGAAGATAGACCACAAGAGATCTATAGGAAAGGTCCAATCGTTAGAAGTCCCTAGATGGAAGTGGGATTCGATTTCTATGGATTTCGTGACAGCATTGCCGAAGACCAAGACTGGCAATGATACTATTTGGGTGATTGTGGATCTATTGACTAAATCCGACGTCTTTATTCCGATTAAAGAGATGTGGAAGAAGAAGCAACTTGCAAAGACTTATATCAAGCATGTCGTGAGACTCCATGGTGTGCCGAAGGATATTATTTCAGATTGTTATTCAAGATTTCTCTCGAAGTTTTGGCGGAAAGTTCAGCAGAATCTTGGAACTACGTTGAAGATGAGTATTGCTTTTCACCCTGCGACATATGGTCAGACTGAGAGGACAAATCAGACTATGGAGGACTGATATCACGTATTTATATAGAGTTTTCTCCCTTATTTACAAGCTAATTTGTGCGTCATAGGAGCTCTTGGGAGCTATTTTGAGCTAACTATCGTATGTAGTTGTGGTTTCGTGTTTTAGTATTGAATTGCAGGTTTTATGGAGTTTTCTCCTTATTCCCGAGCCTTTTGGAAGCAACCACGGCTTTACGAGATGTTATGAGGCACGTAGGATGGCTCACGAGCTTTATGGATAGTTTAGGAGGTCCCAAGACCCCTAAACGTGAAGATTAGAGAGCCAAGGAGTCAAAGGAGGTTTCCGTGCACTGATCGGGCAGAAATGGCATGATCGGGCGAAGTATTTATGATCGGGTATGAAAGTCACGGACCCGATCGGGCAAGTCTTGCCCGATCGCATCGGGCGAGCACATATGCACCAGGCCCGATCGGGTGTTCACCACCCGACCCGATCGGGTGGGCTGCTCATAGCTCTCGTTGAGTTGCTGCTTGCGAGGAGATCGTGTTGGCCCAATTTGTCGCCAGATCCGATCGGGTGGTGGCCTCGGGCCCGATCGGGTGGGCCTCAAAATCTCGTCAAACGCTGCGCTGCTGCCATGCTAAAGCCCAAACGCAAGTTGACTGTTTTGCATTTGACCCGATCGGGTACTGTGCTCGGGCCCGATCGGGTCTGGCACCATTTGTCGCGATTTTCGACTTTTGCTTCCTGTTTTTTATTAGACTTGAGGGGTATTATAAATACCGTTTTTCCTCATTATTTAGGGACATCTTTATTCATCTTTTATTCATCTTTCATTAGCTTTAGACTAGTTTTATTCTTCATTGTTCTTAGTTCAATTCAAACACTTGAGATTAATTTAGAGGTGATCAAACCTATTTCAATTTCAATAAAAGTTCCTGCTTTCCGTCAATTGGTATTCTTTCTTACCCTAATTTCTTTTGTTATTATTGATTGCTTAGTTTATTTATTTAATCGTTCATGATGCAATTGTTAGGGTTTTATATTAGTTTTGTCGTTGTTAATTCGATCATGAGTGAGTAGTCTCTTTCTAGGGTGTTAGATAGGAAAGCCATGTTTATACCATGATTGTGATTTAGACTCTTATTGATTTCTAGGGCTTGATTAGGGTGATTGTGATGTGGTTTGTTCTTTATTGAGTAATTAACGTTATTGCGCAGTTTCGTTGGTTGCTTGTGGTTAATAGTTGTTTGCACAGATCCGTCTTACGACTAGAGGCCTAGGACACGTCAGTAGTTCTGATTACGTTAGTGAACATGAGGCGTATGTTGAACTATGATCGTTGAGTCTTAACCATAGCTCAACATAGGCTCTAATCCCCGACTCTTGACTTAGGTTTTGATAGTTGTTGACCTTGTTTGATTGGTATAAGCATGGTGGACCGACCTAATACCCTAGACTTTTAGTCCATAGTTAAATCTTCGATTTATTCCGTCTTCTGTAGTTTATTCATTAGTTCAGTTAATCCTTATCTGATTTCATCTGGAGTAGCTGAATTGGTTGAATATTAATTTAGAAACTCTGTCTCCCTGTGGATTCGACCCTGCTTCCACTGACTACCTAGTTAGAGGTCTGTAGGTTTATTTTTGATTAGGTGAGACGACTAAATCCTATCAAGGACATGTTGAGAGTACGTGCAATTGATTTTCAAGGAAGTTGGGAAGACCAATTAGATTTGATTGAGTTTTCATACAATAGTTACCATGCGAGTATAACAATGGCACCATTTGAAGCTTTGTATGGACGGAAGTGTAGAAGAACTATTTTTTGGAATGACTTTAGTGAGAATATAGTCCTAGGGACCGAATTCATTCAAGAGACCGTTAAGAATGTGAAATTTATTCAAGCTAGAATCCAAACTGCCCAGGATAGACAGAAGAGTTACGCTGATTTGAAGAGGTGTGAAGATGAGTTCGCAGTTGGCGATAAAGTGTTTTTGAAAGTCTCGCCGACGAAAGGTGTTATGAGATTTGTAAGAAAGGCAAGTTAAGTGCCAAGTACGTTGGTCCGTATGAGATTTTGCAAAGAGTTGGTAAGGTAGCCTACAAGTTGGCTTTACCGATGGAATTCGAGAAGATGCACGATGTGTTTCATATCTCGCAGCTTAAGAGGTATATTCCTGATGATAATCATGTTCTAGAACCCGAAAGACTTCAGATTGATAGTAGCCTCACGTATGAGGAAAGACCTGTGAAGATTTTGGAGAAGAAAATGCGTAGTACACGCAATAAGGATGTGAGTATCGTGAAAGTACTTTGGTCTAAGCGTAGTACACGCAATAAGGATGTGGGTATCGTGAAAGTACTTTGGTCTAACCATGAGTCCGAGGAGGCAACATGGGAAGCCGAGGATGATATGAGGAAAAAGTATCATGATTTGTTTGTTGAGGTGAGCTACGAGGGCGTAACTCGTTTTCTTTAAGAGGGGTAGAATGTGATAGAATTTCGCGCTTTTTACCTATTTTTATGGTATTTTTATCCTTATTTTTGCGATTTGCACACGTTGGTGCAAAATGACATGTCCATGAGTGGCACATTTGAGGTTGGGTTGGTAAATTGCGCACATGTGTGACACAAGTTTTTCCGAGTTTTCAGTTTTGAAAAGTTTAAGTATAGAATTTTCCAAATGATTTTAGTTTTTCGTGCCAAGTTTCGGGACGAAACTTCTTTTAAGAGGGGTAGAATATAATCCCCCGTAATTTTATGAATTTTATAAATATATTTAAAGTATATTTATAATCATTTTCATATTTATTTTATTTAATTATTTAAGTATTGACTATTTTGAAAGTCAAATGATTGTTTAAACGTTTTAAATAATCATTAATATTTATGGGGTTGCATTTAAGTATTGAATATTTTATTTAAAGGTTTTGGGTCGTGTTTAAAATAATTTTAAATCTTGGGTTGAGAAGCCCAAACCATTTGTTTAAGTTTCATGATCAACTTGAGCCCAAACCTAAGCCTAACCTAAGTGCCATAGATTTTTAGGAAAAACCTATAAATACCCCCAAACCCCAAAGATAAAATCTTTTTATTTTTTCTCCTCCCTCCCTCAGAAACCGGTGCCCCTCCCTCTTTTCTCCCCTTCGGTTTTTCCGGCGCCGTCCAACACCAACACCACCTCACTCCGTTTGCTTCCGGCGTCCGACCACCACACACACACCCCTTACTCCCTCTCTCTCTTCGTCCGGCAGCAGCAGCACGCACAACAGCCCGCGTGGCCCGCACGCGCCGCCAGCTGCCACACGTACCACCATGTGTTCCTCTTCGTGTTTGTCCGGCTTTTTGTCGTTTTTTTTCCGTTATCTCTTAACCCTTATCCTCTATTTTAATGTTTAATTGTAGTTTAATGTTAAAGTTAAAGTTATAATTTTTATGAGTTTTGTATGTTTTATAATAAAGTTGAAAACTTTATTATTCGAATTATTAAAAATGTGATTTTTCCTTGTTGTGAATATAAATTATAATTTCAGATTTATTATTATTGTTTTAAAGTAAGTTTTAAGTATTAAACTAATGATTTTTGAGGTTTTAAAGTATAGGTTTATGAGCATTATATTAAAGGTTGTTAAAGATTGGAACTTTAATGTATTTAAAGTATTTTAAAACGAATTTTAAAGCGTTTTAAAATAAATTATATTGCTGTGAATTAATTAGTATATTAATTCGTTGTTGTATTATTATTTTGGTACGCGGTGAATTTACTTTAGGCGAGTTCTAGATTTCTAAAGTGGCCGCTCACTTTGTCTAACAAGGTACGTACATGTCCTTATGTGTTAGACTAGTATCATGTCCTAAGGAGTAGGATTATTTATAGTATCATGTATAGGGAACCCTTTTATGGTTCATATGTGGCTATTGAATTGGAATTACGTGTTGCTGAGCATGTTAATTGCCTTTATGTTTATTACATGATTGAATGGATGTTTGATTCAAGCATGTTTGGGAAGGGAAGTTTATTTATTAATTCACATGAGAGATTAATATTATTTTATTGTTGGAGTGTGGATTTTGGTATTGTTTCCCTTATTGGATATTTTATTACTTCTCAAAGGTCGTGGACTTTGTGAGTAAGTTTGATTATTATTGGTTATGGTTATATTACTACTTTGCGAAGACCGAGGGCTTTGTAGGGTATGTATATTTATTGTCATTGGACATTCGATTGTTGATTTAAGTCAACAAATAAATTTGGAGGATTAATTCTTGGTCAATTGAAATTGTTTGATCACTTATTTAATCCTAAGATAAAAGAGGAATATTTGTTGTATTCTTGCTATGTGTTGGTTGTCTGTTTAAAGTCCAACATCGAATAACATACTAATACTTAACGAGGAAGTGAATAGAAATAACTTTAGACTTGTGCACGTCTGAAGTTCTGAACTAGTATGAGTTGGAGTACATGGTGGTAGCCCATGGCTTTTCTTGGGGTCGGATTGATTACCCTACCTTATTTTTAATTCTAAAGGTTCCTCGATATCGTTGGTCAAGGGGTTACGGAGTTGCGCCTGTAACTAGGTCTTTCATTTTTGAAGACTGGTTTTTGGTTGGACAACTCGATCCAATGTCTATTCAATTTACTAAATATTTATCCTGTTGTATGTCTTTGAAGTCAAGTCTTATTTTACGAGTTGAAGTCTTGAGGTAGATTTATTATTCATGTTCTATTGCTTAGTAGTATCATGATTAGGTTTCGTGTTTATTTTATTTATGTATGTACTCAGCTTTGCTGATTACGTGCTTGTATGTGTGTCGATCATGGCTGTGCCTATTGATCCTGTGATGACCCTTTATTGGCGAGCAATTTTCAATTGAGTATTTGCCTACAGGTCTGAAGGTATGATGCATCATCTCAAATTTTCATTTGGGACTTGGGAAGGGAAGTTGGGAAACCGTTTTATTATTTTATTAGTTTTCTACCTTTACGTTATTTTAATTAAATTATTTTATGGATTATTTATTCTTAAAATGTTTTGATTGGTTTTGAATTACTTTCGATGTTTGGATATTAGTTTGACAATTATTATGTTTTAAGTATTTAATAAAGTTTTATTTAATGATTTTCCGCTGCAATACTCTGAGTAAGCCGATACGTTTTCATACGGGCGATAATGCCTTGATAATTCTCTATTTTAGTTGGGAAAATATATGTTTTATAAAGAGAGAATTGTCGGAAATTTACAAACAATGCAGCAAAAACAAAAGGCCAAGAAGCAGTAGCTGGGTCGCGACTGGCCTCTGGTTTTATGAACAATCCATTCTTTGACAAAAACCAACTAAACTCATACATGCTTTCATACTTCCTTCAAATGCAATATATATTCACCAAATCTACATCTAACATATATCTTAAAGCATGATTAAGAGAGATAATCCTCAAACCACCATTTACAAGAATAGCTATCAAAACTACCGAAATCCGACAAGAACAACCACAACATGCTTTCATGAACCGTTATAAAGAAATCAATACATGGTCTTACTAACAAGAATTTGACAAGAGTGGTAATTCACAATGGCAAGAGCAATTCCTAAAGCATGTTCATAAACGAGACTTGAAATGCGAACTCAAAGTAGTCAAATCATAGAAGTTCCAATAAAAGTTTACAAGGACACATACACAAGCATACGACTATCGATGGTTCCAAATTATCACAAGTCATGAGCCTAATAAAATCAAGCGGAGACTTTAACATGATACTAACAAAGAATCTAATCATACTAATAAAAATCTTAACATTCTACTAATAAACTAATAAAAGTACTAACGTCCTAAAACAACTATTTTCATCCTAGCGTACTAGAGGAGATGCTAGTCACCTCGGCCAACTAGTAACGTGCAGAAAATACTGTAGAATACGAACTACGAATCGAGCGGATTGTCACCTCCTTCTTGTCCTATGGATACGCGCACAATGATTTTGAATTAGCCAAGCACAAAGTGGAACTTAGACTTCAAAATACCCCTAAAAGACATGTATTATCATACATTTTCAAAAAAGAACATTCATTAATGGGTCAACGCCCGCCTCCCCCCAAACTGTACTTGCAAGTTTCCCCACAAAAAGCTCCCAACCCTAGTACGAGAGGACTGGGTTGGGCCAACCTGTGGTGTACTAGAAATTTTTTGGGAGTCGATCTAGATTCGAATGCAATTGGCCTACTTTCGTAAAGTCAACAAGGTCTTATGATTATCCTTGTGGCTTATCAAATTCTCTATCGAGCCATGAAAAAGATGAGGTTGACAATAAGTTCTTGATTTTTGGTGAAGTGGAAGTAGTGAACCAAGGAAGAACTTTTCCCCTTCTCTTTTCCTCTCCCTTAGGCGTGTGAATGAGTGTGTTTGAGAGTAAAAATCTGATGAAAGTGCCCACCAAAAAGGGAGTTTATAAGAGGTATTAAGGTGGTGTTTATGATGAACAATAAGTAGGTTTAATGGGGGTCAATGAGAAGGCTTAGAGTAGGGGGTCAACTTGAGTTTGTAATTCATGTATTTTGCTGTCCAAGACTCCCTGAATTCTCCCTACACATCAGAATTTCGGTCCTCAACAAGGCCTAGTATGGCACACGTAAACCGTTCGTACACTAGACTGTCAAGAAAATCACTTAACGTTAATATAAAAAGCATACGTTAATATTTTTATAAATAAAAATTCCTAATAATAAACGTCATATATATACACACATCATAATCATATACATTTTGTAATCTAAGCCTATATACGTATCACATTATCCACTTTAACATCTACCGGTACAAATATAACTATAAAATAAGATTACAAGTAAGTTTTTTTTTACGAAATTAAATACGTATTAGCATATACACATCTACATATAAATATCGACGAATTAATATAATTTTAACGCGCAAATTTTTAGCGAACTAACCTA
Organism: Patellifolia procumbens; assembly: GCA_947645195.1. Taxonomy (NCBI): domain Eukaryota; kingdom Viridiplantae; phylum Streptophyta; class Magnoliopsida; order Caryophyllales; family Amaranthaceae; genus Patellifolia; species Patellifolia procumbens. Next base: position 644,790 of record CANSGD010000032.1, read on the forward strand.
ACTTATATTGATCGAACCCAAACCCGGCCCGAACGACCTGATTAACACCTCTACCTAAAATCCAATTTTTTGACAAATACTCCATAAATCCTAAATGCTTTTTAATTGCTTATTTTGAAAGCACCTATACATATTTTTCTTGTTTGCCGGTCACTTCTAGATTCTAACACTCTTCTAAAAACACCCACACTCTATAAAAAAGCATTAAACAAACGCCTAAGTTGGATTTGAGACCTAAGATATTAGGTTTGAATATGCCAAAATAATTTAAGAGATTGTCGACGACAAAAAACATTACTTAGCAAATGATGTCATCAAATTTTCCAAAATTAAAATAATATTAAATTACAACAAACACATGTCAATAAGTGGCCCCTCCAGCTCGACCACCATTTCTCCAAGACTCCAACCTTGACAATTTTGGAATAGGAGCATGATCACTAAAATATAAAGTAATAACTTTGGGTGGTGTTGGACCTACCCACCATCATTTTCACGAAAATCTAGTGTTTCTTTCATTCTTTATTATTACCTCGCGCCACGACTCCCACTGTCTATTTTCAATATCTACTTCAAGGAGTAGAGGTTCTGAAAACCAACACACATAATGAGAGGCTACGTTGCAATTGGGATAGTTTGTGTTGTGATTCTGATTCTGATTCTGATATTGATATGGAGAACTCTGAATTGGGTTTGGTTCAGACCTACAAAATTAGAGAAGCTACTCAGGAAACAGGGTTTGAAAGGAAACTCATACAGGTTCTTGTTTGGTGACATCAAGGAATTCTTCAGGATGCGTAATGAAGCCAGAGAAAAGCCTATTCCTTTTACTAACGACTACTCCTCCCGTATCTTTCCTTTTCTGCGTCAACATATCAACAAATTTGGTAATTCTTCATTTTTATCACCCTTTTATCTATCTGCTTGAGATGCAGTTTACCTTTAAACTAAAATTAGACAACGATCCAAATCAAATACGTACTAGACAAATGAATAGTGTTAGGTAGAGTTAAGAGAATGAGTTATAACAAAATGTGGTATTAAGTTTGTCTGATTTTAAGTCTAGGAAAACTAAATAAACTTAAGTTATAATATATTATATGTTGTTATAATTTTTTAACCCAAATCTAGTTTTGTATAACTTGGACTTGATAACTGAGATTCGGCTCGAGCTCGAGCAAAGTATAACAAGCCAAGCTTGAGCGACCCAAAGCTCGGGCTCATTAACACCCCTAGGCATGAGTATTAAGATTAGGGACGGTAATGGTCTTGGACCTGACTCAGGCCCATTTATAAGGATTTAGGTCCAATTTTTTTAGATTCAATGGGTCTGGATCGTGTCTGGGTCCACAAGTTACCATGTGGGTTTAGGTCCAGGTTCAGATATATACCCATATCCTATCCACAGACCCATTTACATAAAAAAAACATAAAAAATTATGAATTACGACTTTATTAATAGTTGTGACTCCATTTTAAGATTTTATAAGATATATTTTGTTAATTGTTTCGATCAAACCTTAACTATGGTCACACGAACTTATAAAATAGGTGAAATAAATTTATTAGATTAAAAATGCTATTAAACTTGAAATTCAACCCCAGACCCATCAGATCCAAAAGGCCCGGGTCTGAAAATTCCAAACCCAATGGGTCTGAGTCTGGTCAGGCCCGATCCATACTCTACTCATTGCCATCCCTAATTAAGATTAGCGGTTGATATGAATGACGTAATTGGAAGGGGAAATTTATATTTTGAACCTCCCATTATAGCAAAATCCCTTGTTTGACAGGCTTGTGTGTCGGTATAGGAAGGGAACTAGTTTGTGGGTCTGTCGGGTCTATTTTATTATCGTATGTGTCAAGGAGCTTGGGCCTCTTCTCTAGAAAATACAATTAAATTGAACTGCAATAAACTAAATCAGACAAAATTAAATTGAATTTAAAATAAAAATAGTCAAGTGTGAGGATAAAGGTTTTGTCATAGCTAAACTGAGTTGAGGTTAATCCAAAATAACTGAATCAAAAATAAATTGAGGAAAATGTACTTGCTTTTGTTAGGTTTTTCTTTAAATGTTATGCAACCTCTTCATTTTTTTAAAATTTACTAATAAAACGATGAAATGCAACTAATTTATCCTTATCTGCGACGCTCTCTTTTTTTTAATAGATGTAATATTTGATTATTTATATTTGTCGAGACACAACTTTGATCTATTATATCTTTGTAAAGTGTATACTGAGAAGAATCAAACAAGATCTCACACGACTATATTTTTACTTATGCGTAAATAACTATTAATGGACAAAGTGGATTGGATGAATAGATAATAATATTCATATTCAATATGTTATATCTAATAAAGAACGGAAGGAGCATTTGACAAAAATGGAAGAGGGGGATTCATTAAAAAAAAGTATTCTCAACTGCTCTAATACTATTTCAGAACTCCATGTCCATGGCCCTGCATAAAATATATATTTAATCCATAAAATTGAAGAATTTAGGACTACGCGTAAGAAAAAAGAAGCATATAGAATTCACTAATGCTAACAATTAACTGACACCATTGCACCGTGATTACACAAAGAGTAACAAAAGATTCTTGTTTTTGTTTGTTTTCTAGATAGGAAGAAATGTCAAAATTACCATAATAGGATTATATTATATAAACAAATTATTTGAAAAAGTATTGTAATTGCCATGTTGTGTAAATGGTTATGAGAGAGAAATAAATTTTTGAGAGATATATGGGACCAATAAATCAAAAATTAAGGTTAAAATGGAGAAAATTGTATAATAAAAAGAAAGATTTTACTCGGACAAATAAAAAGAAATGGATGAGGTGATTAGGTAAAATAATATAAAGTTTTGAAAATGCTTTCAAATTGGTATGTGTAGTTTTATAATGTATAAAATTGGTTGGTTTATTGTATACGACAAAATTGGCGGGTGTGCAAATTTAAAAATTGGTGGCATTTTTTTTATAAATATAGAGTCACTGAAAAAAAAAGTTGGTCTTTAGCTTGTAACTGTCACCTTTTTATTTCACTCTCTAAGTTAGGCCCGTACCACGTGCAGATGAGCGTTGAAATTTTTTGCCTTTTTTTTTCCTACACAACATAAGAAATAGTAAGATATGGGAGGGGGCTATATTTGGGGTCGAGAATAAAAATAGGATAAAATGACGTTTTTGCCTTTTAACCTAAAGGTAAGAGGGAGTATATTACTAGGGTTTGTTTTGTAATCATAACATTTATTCCCATTAGGGGTTTCGAACCGGGAAAAGTGTGATCGGAATCTGATCCGAAAATTTTGGATACCCGAATTATCCGATCCGATTTTTTTTGGAAAAAAGTTTAAAATCAATTTTATTTAATGAAAAAAACGAATAATTTGGATCGATTTTTTAAACATATTTTAGATTTTTCGGATATCTGGAAAATCCAAAAGGGTGATCCGAAAATTTTCAGTTATCCGTTCTGAATTATCCAAAACATTATATTTCAGATCGGATATCCGAATTTTCGGTATGAATTACGGATCGTATCGGATATTTATGAACACCCCTACCAAACATCAAAATCAAAATATATACGAAAAGAAAATAATTTCATGAGCATACGGTGCGCCATGTAGGATGTTAGAATTTTCATATTTAATTAAATGAAAGATAGAGCTTAGTTTAATGGATTTTTCACTGCACAACCTCCACCTACAATCCCATTCCCACGTGTCAAACTACTAATCCCTCCGCAACGAATTACTTGTAACAATTGATATAATTTAGAAGAGGTAAAATATTCCATTGTTGCAAATAATTCATTACAAGGGAGTAAAATATTATGGAGGAGAGAGAATTTATAAACAAGCGATCTTAGTTTCGTTAATTTATTTCCTTTGTTTCAATTTTTAACACAATTAAACATCATTATAATATGTGATTCGGAAGTTAAATGAGCGCATATATGCGTGTATGCGGATGATTATGCTCAACCTTGGAAGGAATTCAATTTTTATATGAGGGGAAATCCAATTGTGTACTACTCTACTTATGAGGGGAGATCCATTTGTCAATTACTCAACTCTTTGGTTGCTATCCTCCCATATCTTCTGTATATTGTTCCCTAGTTTGTTAATATCTTTTCCTAGAAAATCTCCCTGTAATCTGCTATTACTTGTAATCTCTTATATTCCCTAACTAAGTTGTTAGCCTAACTCTTGTATAAATACAACATTGTTATTGTTAATAAAATACACTTTTCCAACGCTTATATGGTGTCACAACAAGGTTCTCATCCCTGCCTTTTTTTCGAGCTCCCCTCCTTGAACATCCATGGCCTTCGACCCTCCCTCTCTCACCAATGTCTTTGAGCCCTCTAAACCGCTCACCTCCATGAATGTTTACTCAATCCAAAAGCTCACCCCTTCCAACTACATCATATGATGTGCCCAACTCGAAGCCCTACTAATCGGCTACGACCTTCATCAATTTATTGGCGGTTTCTCCAGTCTACCCCTACCAAAATCTCCAATGAAGAAGGCGACTCTATTCTAATCCCGCCCACGTCATGTGGGTATGCCAAGATAAACTCCTCTTTGGTGCTCTTGTCGGTACCTTTTCCCCCTCTCTTGCCCACTCATCTCATGTGCTCGCTTGTCTAAAGGAGCATGGGGCATCCTCGCTCATACATATGAAAACCCGTCTCGCAGCCACATAAAATAACTCAAATACCAACTCTATTTACTCCTATACTGGATTTAAGTACTATGTAATTTCTGTTGATCACTTTACTGAATTCATTTGGCTATATCCTCTCAATGAATAAATCGGCTACGTCTGCCGTATTCATTCGCTTTAAAGCCTTTGTGGAAAAACGCTTCAGTCGTCTTATACTCACTTTCTATTCTCATCATGGTGCAAAAATACGGCCGTATCAGAACGGTTTGCCCGAGTTGGAACGATTTTCAACTTTGGCGAACTAAATTTGACCGGTTCAACAAGGCGGATTTAGAAAGCCCGATATTTTGGCCGTATCACCCGTATGAACAAAGATTCACCCATTTTTTCCGTAGAAAACGTCACTTTGCAAGTTTTTAGCAAATCTTTTTAGAGATTTCTTATCTTTACTTATATAGTAACACCAATCTACCTCCAATAATGACTAAGACAAGAGAATACAAAGAGAAGAGGCACCACCGCACTACTGAAACCTATATAACTCCACTAAAATTTAAGATTAATTGACGCAGAAAAACCAAAAAAAGAAAGTCTAATACGAAATTACTGCCGCGACAACCGCAACACGGTCCATGACCAACGTATCCGTTCTGTTACCCCGTCAGCCGTAACTGCAATCGTTCCCATTTCGAAACCTAAACCGTATTTTTGAACCATGATTCTCATAGTGGTGGCGAGTTTCTAAAGCTTGACTCCTTCCTTTCAACCAATGGCATTACGCACCTTACCTCTCCACCTCACATGCCAAGCGCCGTCATCGACATGTAGTTGAAACCGACCTCACTCTTCTCTCCCATGCTTCCTTTCCTCTTAAATACTGACCTTACGCTTTTCAAACCGCCACCTATCGCATTAATCGTATGCCCACTCCCACACTATCAAAGAACTCCCCTTACTTCAGTCTTTTTGGCGTTACTCCTGAATATCACTATCTATGCAACTTCAGTTGCTTATGCTACCCTTGGCTTTGCCCTTATAACTCTCACAAACTTCAACCTCGCTCTCTTTCATGTACCTTAATTGGGTATTTGCCAACGCAACACGCTTATTTTTGCCCTTACCCCCACAATTATCGTATCTATTCCTCCAGCCACGTGAAATTCGTCGAACACCAATATCCCTTCGCCACTTCCCCCCACCTCCTTCCCTCCTTGATATGATTGCTACTCCAAGAGTCTCAATCAATGAAATCCAAGTCAAGGAATATAGGTTTAATTTGCCTAAATCCGAAAACAAGGAACAAAGTAACCGGATATTATAATTATAACTAACACTCCTGAAAGTTTTAATTAACTCTTAATCTCACTCAAACCACTTATGGAATTAAGTAGATTAAACACTCAATAATGATCATTCTTGAAAATTATTAAATGATCGAAACTAATTGAAGGAAACAATTAACTCTTAAACGAAAGTTTTTAACTCAAAAATAATCTCTAATCTTTATTGAATATATGCACGCCTATTTATACTAGACTACTTCTAGTATAATCAGGAAACCAAAACTCTATCTAAAAAGCATTTAAAACTAATCCCTATAATTTAGGAAAAGATACAGAAAAGATAAGGAAGATAATCTAATAAGATGGGATAGGGATTTTCGGCCCTCCTTATCTTATTTACATGTCTATCTTCATCCTTATCCCTTAGCTAATCTAATCTTATTTTTAAGGGATTACAACTCAACTACTACTAGAACAAGGACTCTAAATAACCGAAAAATACAAACATATTTTCGGCCCTATTATTGACTGAAAATAAAATGCCAAATAAAAGTCTAAATAAAATTAAGACTCTTACCGAGGACGTATACATGGTCCAACCCACGGGCTTCAAAGATCCCGAACACCCTGATTATGTGTTCCACCTCAAGAAAGCTCTATATGGCTTGAAAGAAGCCCCCTCGTGCGTGGTACAAAGAAGTTTGCTCATATCTTCTCAGTGTTTGTTTCACCAATGCCATATCTGACACCTCTCTCTTCTTTACAAAGGGCACTCCCCGACCTATATTTGTTATTGTCTACGTTGATGATATTATCATCACGGGACCGGATGCTGCACTCTCTCCTCCTTCATTTCTTCCCTCGCCTTGCGTTTTTCCCATAAAGAACTCGGCCTCCTCACATACTTCCTAGGGGTCGAGGTTCAACCTTGTGCTGCTGGCCTTAAACCAACGAAGATATATCCTCGACTTACTAGCTCGTGCTTCCATGCTCGATGCCAAGCCCTGGTGAAGCCAACACTCCTCTCACACTACACTCAAGTACTCTTTTGGATAATCGCACTGAGTATCGTATACTTGTTGGCAGCCTTTCAATACTTCAACCTCACTTGTTTATCTCAATTTATGCACCGCCCAACTCATTGGCAAGCTCTCAAACGAATTCTATGCTATCTTTATGGTACTCTCGATCATGACCTCACCTTCCATTACGACTCTCCCATGCCTTTTCGAATGCCGATTGGGCAGGAGATCATGATGATTATATTTCTATAGGGGTTTACATTGTTTACTTGGGTCAAAATCCTATCTCTTGGAGTTCGAAGAAGCAACAATTTGTTGCACGTTCGTCCACAAAAGCTGAATATTGCTCCATCGTACAAACGGCGGCCGAACTGGTTTCCCTTCTCAACGTCCTCCATGAAATTGGTATTTCGGGTCTCACTAAACCAGTCATCTACTGTGATAATGTTGGTGCTACTCGACTAGTGCCAATTCTGTCTTCCAATCTTGAATGAAACGTCTTGATATTGATTATCACTTCATCCGCGAAAAGGTGCAAGATGGTATTCTACGCGTTGTGTCTCAGGATGATCAGTTAGCTGATGCCTTAATAAAGCCACTTCTGCGTCCGTGCTTACATATACTACTGTCCAAGATCAGCCTTTCCCTCCAGTCGTCCGTCTTGAGGAGTCATGATAAGAGTTGATTTAGTCAACTTTGGTTGTTATTCTCTCATATCTTCTGTATATTGTTCCCTAGTTTGTTATTATCTTTTCCTAAAACATATCCTTTTAATCTACTATTACTTGTAATCTCCTATATTCCCTAAGTAAGTTGTTAGCCTAACTTTTTATAAATACAGCATTGTTATTATTAGTAAATACACTTTTCCAAATCCAAAGCTTATATACTAAACCTACCAATTATGTGGTTTTGTGCTTCAGTAAAGATTTCTCACTGTAATTTTGGAAACCTTAGCTTGATAGACGAAATGACCATATGAAAAAAAAATGCAGGTGAAAATTGTTGGACATGGATGGGGCCTGTGCCGGCTATAAATATTGCAGAACCTGAACTAATAAGGGATGCTTTGACTAGGAAGAACGAGTTCCAAAAGACAAAAATGAACCCACTTGTTAGATTGCTTGTTCCTGGACTTGCAGGCTATGAGGGAGAAAAATGGGCAAAACACCGGAAGCTGATCAATCCGGCTTTTCATATGGAAAAGCTAAAGGTATTGATTAGCTTGATACGAGTATTCAGTGCAACATTTTGATTCCACAAAACATTTATTCCTATTTATTTATTTTTTCAAAAGTATTGGCGACATCTCACTGCAAGCCACTTTCACATTTATGCAGCTTATGCTTCCAGCATTTGGGGCTAGTGTCATTGAAATGATCAGCAAATGGGAAAAGATACTACCTGAAACAGGCTCCTCTGAGGTTGATGTCTGGCCGTTCCTTACAAGCCTCTCTGCAGATGTCATTGCTCGTGCTGCATTTGGTAGTAGTTACGAGGAGGGGAGAAGAATTTTTGAACTTCTGAAGGAACAGACGCAGGTTACCATACGCCTTTTCCAATCAGTTTACATCCCTGGATGGAGGTAAGCTGAAAAGCTTTTACATAATAGCTGAGTACAAGAAATTAGGGTGATTTACTCTTGAAACTGTGTTAGTGTAGATTCCGCTTAAGAATATATAGATATTTGAAAAATTCCCATGTCAATACACTGTTGATATGTTGTAAATTTTAGGTATGTCCCAACAAAAACCAACAGGAAGATGAAAGAAATAAATTCTGAAATACAAACTCTGTTGACGGGAATAATCGGCAAGAGAAAGAAAGCAATGGAGGCTGGAGAAAGTGCAAAGGATGACCTGTTAGGGATACTGATGGACTCCAACTTCAGAGCGTCTCAAAGTGTTGGGAAAAATAGGGAACAGTTTGCAATGAGTTTCCAGGATTTGATTGATGAGTGCAAGTTATTTTACTTTGCAGGGCAGGAGACCACCTCGGTCTTGCTAGTATGGACAATGATTTTGTTGAGCAAGCACCAAGACTGGCAAACACGAGCACGAGAAGAAGTCTTGGCAACATTTGGAAATAATCAACCAGACTTTGATGGGTTGAACCATTTGAAAACAGTAAGTGCATACTCAATTACTCAAGAGTTCAAATGAATCAGTAAATAGCCGAAGTAGGCAGAGAAAAGATTGATTGATTGGAAATTTGGTTCATGTTTGATGGAAACATACCAGGAATAGATAATAACGATTAATCGAAGTAAGACTATTTGAATCAATTTTTTCATAAAAGAAATGCATGCATATTTTGTATCTTAATCAGGTTCTAAAATATCTTTGAGTTTGTTGTAGGTGGCAATGATACTATATGAGGTGCTGAGATTGTACCCTCCCGTGGTAACACTCTCGCGTATGACACACAACCATGCAGCGAAGCTTGGAGATTTGTTGGTCCCTCGGGGTGCTATAGTTAGTTTGCCGATACTCCACACGCACCATGATCCCAGATTTTGGGGTGATGATGCCAAAGAATTTAAACCAGAGAGATTTTCAGAAGGAATTACAAAGGCAACCAAAGGCAATATTTCATTCTTCCCCTTTGGTTGGGGTCCGCGAATTTGCATTGGGCAAAATTTTGCAATTGTTGAGGCAAAAATGGCGGTATCCATGATTTTGCAGCGCTTTTCTTTTGAATTGTCACCGTCCTATACTCATGCTCCCGCTACTCTTCTCACTCTTCAACCTCAACATGGTGCTCATTTGATTTTACATCGGCTTGAAGGAAGTGAGTAATTGTTACTCAAGAGTATAGAGATTTAGGTTTATGATCATACAAGTGCGCCATGATAATGTTGTAATAGAGTTGTCATGGGTCTAGTTTGAATATTATCATAGTATTTTCTAGGGAGGTTACAAGATATCTAAAGAATTTCAAGAGTATTGTACATAGTATCAGCATACATGTAAAAAGAGTTGTACGTAGCACTTCTGCACATGTACTATAGGTCTGAATCATGTTATGTTTACCTCTCAGTCTATATTAAAAACTTTAGTAGGAACTTATAGATACATGATTGAAGCTACAAATTGTAGGATCTTATATATACACCTGAAGCTAAAATATATATAGTGCTATATTAAAAACTATAGTAGTAGAAAGGGTAAATTACACGAGTGAAGCTACAAATTGGAGGAACTTATAGATGTAAATAGTGGAATTAATATCAATAATAGGATCGTATGTGTAAATTTGTATGTATTAATAAAATGTTTAGATAAACGACTTTTGATGTATGACTTTAACAAGTTAGCACAAATGAGTATTGTAAAGTATAACTAACGATCCAAACACCTTTAGAGATCAAAGACTTTAATTATAGTCCCTTTATTTGATCCACAAACACTAATTAAAACTCCCTTGTTTGCTAAAATGGAAGAGGATGAGCGCTTTCAGTCTTTGACGTTTATTGGATGTGGCGCTATACCCTAGTAAAGATGAGGGATCTCATTTCTGTCAGTTGTACAGTAAAAATCATTCTTAACTATTCTTTGCGTTTTTCCTTAACCCATATATCCTTATATATAGGAAAAGAATAGGAAGGTCTAATTCTCCTTGGATTAAGTTAACTTGAGGAAAATCCTAGTAATTGGCCCGTCCACTATACGCCCAACTCGGGTTTTATTTTCTTAAAATCAGTGATATAAAGTGTGACCTCATATGAACCAATCATATTGGCCTACTAATCGATATCTATTCTCTAACAAGTAAATGCGATTAATAATAATAAAATAGTTAACTTATAATCTCTATAATTATATTCCTATTTATATTTAGTAATTGCGGAAATTGTCAATGACATATTCTTTCAATCTCTCACTTATGTGTCGACAAATTCGCAATATTTAAATTTCTAAAGTATTTTACTACCAAGTTTGATATGCTCAAATTTTCTTTCTTGATCATCAAGATTGAATCATTCAAATGAAGGTCAACATTTTCATCTCATATAGCATGGTCATGCAATTTTACAATTCTCCCTCATCAAGAGGCCCATACGCCATTCCTATCATATAACATGACTTATCCAATCTTGTATGACCATAACTCCCACTAAACTCTTAGCTAACCCGAGCATTGCCTTTATAACCTCCTTTTATGGCCGAGGGCTTAACAATGTCAAGGATAAACTAATCATATCATGTTATTAACACATACTCATGTCCAAGGAATCCACTAAATATAGAATTTTTTATTCTACTACTAGATTCCAATTAGGTCAAGTCTCAATATATCAACCATACATCCACATTTCTTAACTAGACATCCTATGTCTCCATTGATCAAGGAAGTGCGCTATCAATTACCTTTATGCTAGTCTTTTAATAAAATACTTATGTCCAATTCGATGACTTAGACTAGAGAAATTTGATAAATTGTGATTTTTATTCACTATATAGGGTTCCATTCATCACAACGTTATTTGTGATGATCCTATTATAAAACACAATTTATTTCGACTTCTTATTTAATATTAAACCAAACTATTAAATAAGAGTATAAAACTTTAAAAATAAGCAATTCCAAGCAAAATCAATGTCTTTACAAATGCAAACGCAAAGTAAACATCCTACAACCATTCTCCCATATGCTTAATACCCATAAACCTAGTATGACTCTCATGCTTAGGTTGGGCAAGCGGATTAGTAAGTGGATCTGCCACATTCTCATCGAACCTTGATTATTTCACGTCCTCTCTTCCAGCGATCTCTCAAATAAGATGAAACATTATGATCACATGTTTGGAACTCTAGTGTGATGTTGGTTTCTTGCATTGAGCAATAGCACCATTGTTGTCATATTATAACTCAAGACCATTCTTAGAATTAGGAACTACACAAAGTTCACCAATGAACTTCTTGATTCAAAGCCCTTCCTTTACTGCATCAGCTGTTGCAATGTACTCTGCCTTTGTTGTAGAATCAGTGATAGTACTCTGCTTAGAACTCTTCAAACTCACATATTCTCCACTGAGGAAAAAAAATGAAACCAGTTTGGGATCGAAAATCATCTTTGCCACTCTGGAAGCTTGCATTGGTGTATCCAGTAACAACCAACTCTCTTTCTCCACCATATACCAAGAAGTGAGCCTTAGTTCTTTGTAAGTACTTAAGGATATTCTTTGCGCAGCCACCTAGTGCGCGTCGCCTAGGTTAGACTGGTATCTGCTACATATGTTCAAAGCATGATAAATGAGCTTTAGGCTCACTAATTATGTAACACCCCGAATTTCTCTGAAATTTTCGCGCGTTAATTATTAATATATTAGATGCTAATTTCTAATTTGCTGATATACTGATGTGGTTCAAGAGAGAAGGGCTCACCGCAAAAGTCCCCTTGCCCCCTTGCACCACCAAAATCCCGACCTTTTCACCGCAAAAGTCCCGACCTTTCCACTGCCAAAAATCGCGCCCTCACACCGCTAAAAATTGCGCCCCTCCCACTGCTAGATGAAGAAGGTGGTAGTAAAGATTTCAAGGAATCAACTGGGTCTTTCTGGTCTGCAGTCTCAGTTTTTAGCAAAAATATTGAGGTCTTGGACTACGAAAACTAACAACCAGAAGCTGACAAAAAACATGATTGGATTGAGTGGGTCTCATATTGTACAAGTAAGTGGGAACTAGGGAGGAATTTCAGAGACACAAAGTCTGAAATTGTTGATTTGCTCTTTTTTGCTGGAAATCAATCCACCCTTTAACTCCTTTCATGGCCCATCGAGCGAAGAAACCCGAGCTCCGGTCACCGCGAAGGAGTAGACGGAAATTCAACGCAGAAGCTGAAGCTGTATCATCTCCGTCGGCCGCCGCCTTAACCGCCCAAGTTCGGTGGTGTTTCCATTATAAAACCATCGACTTTGCCTGCTTCTCGAGTTTCTTAGCCTTAGCTTCCTTGAGAAGCTTTTATATTTTAGTTTCTTCTTTAGTTTCTTCTTTTAGTTTTAGTTTTAGGTTTTTTTCTTTTTTAGTTTTAGATTTAGGTTGTTCTTTTTCTTAAAGTTTGGTGTAATAGCTTGTGACTATTGGTCTGCTCCTGAGATAGGAAGACCTTAGTCTTTCCTTGTACCTGGTTTTAAAAAAAATAAAAAATAATAATTTTCTAATATATTTTCGTTAAATATTTATATGTTTTACATCTACATTATTGTTTCGAGAGTATTCTTATATATTTATATATTTATAATGTGAATTTAAGTGTAGCATTGTTTAGTAAACGTGCAGTGCTCGTATTTGCGTCAACTATTTTTAAACGGGCAATGTAGAGCTCGTGTTTGTGCAAAGTGTAAAATGTGATGGATTTGTGAGTACGTATTTATATTACATTAATAATTATAATTTTTATTTATGAAAATACGTACTTATATATGTTCATTTTGAACGATTTATATTATTCTTGAGACTTACATTATGTTAGTGTTTACACACATTTCGTTACTTAACTTAAGGGGGTCCGAAATTCTGATTTACTGTGGGAATATATGGGGTCTTGGACAACCCTTGAATCCTTTTGTAACGTTAATGAAGCCAAGGGTCTCACCCTTTCACCCACCCTCATTAATCCCCTCATCATGGACATTAACACCACCCTTAATCACCCTCTCTTCACTCACCCTTTTTGCTGGAAATAAAAATCAGAAAACACTCCTCTCCCTCACTTCCATTCACACGCATAACCCAAAGAAAAGAGGGGAAGATTTCTCTTGTTTCTCCTTCACATTTCTCACACAAAAATCTGTTTTACTACTTGATGTCAAGCCATTTTTGCATCGGTTTCCAAGCCCTCGTTGAGTTCGTTGTGGTTGTGTTTGTAGGAGACGAAGGTGGTGATAATTCACAAGGAGTTTAGACTACAATCAAAGCGTTCTACTACTTTCCTCTCGAAGAACAAGGTAACTAGCGTTAATCTAGTACGATAGGGAATATATTTTGAACTTAGGTCGTTAGAATCACGTTAGAGAACTTAGAATCATGCTAGGTGGAACTTAGGTGATTGGATACTTGTAGTTAACGTAGTATCATGATTAGGACGATTACTTTTCATGTATTGGTCATGTTGTTATGATCATGTCTTTGGTTCTTGCTTATTGGTTTCGTCAAGTTTGATGTTTAGACGTTGAAATGAATTGGTGTAACATGATTGTTTTTATGGAATTTGGAGTATTTGGATGTTGATGATGTTTATTCTCATGTTAGGATGTTAGTTGGGTGTGTTTGAGGTGAATTTGGGTTTGGTTTGGCATGCTTGAGACTTGATGTATGCGTTTTGGTCGAGGCGAGTGCGTACGAGCACAACCGCAAGCCACGAGCAGTAGCCGCTCGCGACTCGCGACTGCGTTGTTGCACCTCGCGACGAGGGACTGCCCTCCTTGGTTGCATTTTGTTGATGAATTTCCCTTTGAGCTTACAACATGTTTATATGTTGGGTGTTGGATTTATGCACGTATGTTAAGCATGTTTGAGTACGTTTGGGTTAGTTTGAGTTATTATATTAAGGGAATGTGCCCTATTTTATTGGGTAGCTTGATGTCGTTTGTTATGATGAGTGTTGAGGGCCTATACTTTGAGTTGTCGACGTCGAAATGCTCGGGGGAGGATAACACTGCCCTTAGCATCTCTTCGCCAAGAGTTATGTGCGGGGAATATTGTGACTTATTCATAATTTGACTTTGTACCCAAACTCAGATGACGTTTTTGTGCTATATGCCTTAACATGTACGTTTTGATGTCTTATGGATTTGATTTACATGTATACCTTCACGCGTAAACTCATGATTTGGTTAGTTGGATTTTGGGTATACCTTGTCGTGTATACCCATGTTTGTTGTTGTTTGGATTCCTTTGTATACCTTGGCGTGTATACTTATGTTGGTTGTTTTAGTTGCTTGGTATACCTTGTCGTGTATACATTACTTCTTTGTGTTTGATTGATCCTACGGACGACATGGTCCTAGGAATTTGGTAACTTAACCTTGGGCGGTATGGTCCATTGGTTCACCCACGGGTGGTATGATCTGTTGAGTTTTGCTATCCGGAAAGGGCAGCATGGTCCTTGGATATGCAACGTAGGCCTTGGGCGGCATGGTCCAATGAGTCTACTCGCAGACGACATGGTCTGTTGTCTTTGATCTTGATGTGTGATTGATTGTGTTTGTTTCATGGTTTGACTAGGTTTTTAGCATTGAGCTTCCTCTTTATGCATGTTGGATGCTTGTCTCTTATTGTATCATGTTTTGCACGTTGTGATTGCTTCCTTGCGGTGTATTACTTTGGCGTTGCTTTTAATCTATTTAAGTTTATTATTTGTTCCTATTTGGGCTGGGAGAACTGCTAGTTACTCCCCACTGATTGTGGAAGTTGTTGATTTATTATGCAGATGATGATGCTATTTAGGATCGTTACAGTTTGCACCGGGATTGTACTGTTTGACCTTGTGAGCAAGGAGGTTGTGCTAGTCATAGTGGACGAGCACTTTGAGTCAGGGATTAGGACTAGCTACTTAGTGGGTCTTAAGTAGTTTTTCCTATGTTTTGTTGTTTGTTTTGAACCACGGATTTTGGTATTATCCTTTATATTTGGATTACTTTATTATGGGTTCTTTGGGGGTTTCTTGATGTTTTGGAATATGGTTTGGAATGAGGGTATGGGACCTCATTTTCACTTATTTATAATATTCGGAAGTTAATTTACTATTTTGGAGGATTATTGTTTATTTATAGTTTAAATTCTACTCCTTAGTGTAACATCTCCGTCTTAGTGGTATTTCCGCTACCACTAGTTGCTTTTATTTTTATTTACATTCGTCTCTTTTCTTTATTGTATCGGACGAGTTATTACAAATTAGGAGTTGTTTTAGGTCTTTTAGATGAATAATAGGTCATTTAGCATCTGTTTCTTTCCCTTTTGCATCCTTTTTCATGCTTTCATGTCTTGCAATAGTTTTAGTGCATTTGCATGTAAGTAGGTTGCATCTAGTTCATTTCATATGTATTTGCATCCCCCTCCCCTTATCTAACCTTCCTTTGAGTGTTGCTTGCTTAGGCGCGATGAAAAGGGTGAGAACAGGGTAGAGGGCGCTCTACTTTGGCCGGAGCGGGCGCTCCGTAAAGTAGAATTTAAAGCAAAAGAGGCAGGAGTTTGGAGCGACACTGGAGCGACGGGTCGCTCCACTACACTTTCAGACGATTTCAGACTGTTTCGTTTTCGTGTTTTACGGCTTTGCCCTTAGTACTTTGGGGGTATTTAAGCCCATTTTTGTAATCATAAAAAGGAAAATTTCCATTGGTATACCCGTAATTTTTCAGTTTCCCAGTGGTATACCTAAGTTAAAAAAAATCCTAATGGTATACCGAAGGTTCTTCCATCTTCTCAGACATGACATTTTTCACCAGAAGAGCCATTAGTTTCCATTGCACGCAAAGCAAGATGTTTTTTTAATGCAAATCGAGATATTTTGAACGCGAATCAAGGCCCATTTTGTTATTTCATGCAAATTTCAACCTCAAATTTGATCCTTAAAGGCTAAAATGACCCTCAAAACCTTGACTGAACTAAGGCATGTAAATGTGATGTTTTGCAATCCAAATCGAAGAATACTATTTCTTATTTGTTGATAGCGAAATATTTCGTTTTTAACTGAAGATTCCCTAAAAAAGTCGCAATTGGAGCATGAAAGAACCTCGGGTATACTACTGGAAATTTAAAAAACTTAGGTATACCATTGGAAAACTGGAAAAGTACATACCAGTGGAAATTTTCCTAATAAAAACCTTAGTTTTAGGGCATGCTTGGGGTGGGGTAAATGTATTAAGGGGGTAATAAAAGTCAAACATAGAAAAACAAAGACATTTAGAGGTGATGATAGAGGGGATAAAGTGGTGGTGGAGAGGATAATGTAGTGTTGGTAGGAGGAAAATGGAAGAAAGAGGGGAACTATTACCCTCATTATGGGGGTAATAATTACCCACCACCACCCCTTGGAATAGTTCCCCTATTTCTTCCGTTTTCTTCCTACCAACACCACATTATCCTGTTCACAGTCACTCTAGTACTCTATGTTTGACTTTTATTACTCCCGTAATACATTACCCCCATCCCAAGCATGCCCTTAATTTCATAATTTTCAGCTTAATTAGAGAGATTCTAGAGCGAGAAGTTAAAACTTTAGAGAGAGAAAGTAGATCTCATTTTGAATATTGAAGTTTTGAACCTCTATCAATGGAAGTTTTTAGTTGAAACTTCATCTTATTTTTAGTATTGCTTCTTATTTTTTTCTTTATTACTTTAATACTTAGTTTTTTTTTATCAAGTCTTGATTAGTTGTAATTAGTTGTGATTAGTTTTTGATTAGCTTTATTAGAATGATTTTCACCATTGTTCAATTTCCATTGTTACTTCAAGATTTTTATTTGAACTTTTCCATGGTTAGAGAGTAGTTTATTAGCTAGGGGAAGGGGATGAACTCGTTAATCATGTGTTGACTATAAGAGTCAAGCTTAGAGATTAGAATTAGGTAAAATTGTGTTGCCTAACTTATTGCATTGCCATATTTAATTGATTAATCACCATTTGAATTTGATTTGGAAATCCAAGGTGAAGGATTGAAAGATGAAGCCTTAGATTGACCTTAGACTAGTCAATAGGTTGACTTCACCATGAGAATAGGTGATTGACTTCCTAGGACTTTATTTAAAGGAAAAATTGACAAAAACAGTCCAAACTATTGGCCATCTTCTATAAACAGGCCAAACTATTGATTATCCATGAACAGTCCAAACTATCACCTTCATCTTCAGAAAACAGTCTCGTTGACCTGTTTACCTGTTATAACAGGTAAAACTTAATTTTTTATTTATTTTAATAACTTTTTAATTAAGTTAAAAGAAAAAAAAAACACAAGTCATCCCCACCCCACTCCTTACCAGCCACCCCCCCACCCATCCACACCCCCCACCTCCATAACCACCACACTGAACCCACCCACCTCCACCCACCTCCACGCCCAGAACACCACTACACCACCGCAATCACCCAAAATACCACCGTAACCACCCGGAAAACACACCCTCATCCCTGCCCAAAAAACACCCTCATTACAACCCTCCTTCGTGAATGTCTCACACCGCCACCACCACAATCCTAGCCCAGAAAACCAAACCCCTCCCTTGATAACCACCGAAACCCAACCCTCACCTTTGATAACCACCGAAAACCTAACCCCCACCTTTGATAAACACCGAAAACCCAACCCCCACCCTTGATAAGCACCGAAAACCAAACCCCCACCTTTGATAACCACCGAAAACCCAACCCCCACCCTTGATAACCACCGAAAACCCAACCCCCACCCTTGATAACCAACGAACACCCAACCCCCATTCCTTTAATTCTTCATTTCAAACCTTCACCACCCGCTTCTCTCTCGTTTTTCCAGATTTGGGTTTCGAA
This sequence comes from Patellifolia procumbens, assembly GCA_947645195.1. Lineage (NCBI taxonomy): Eukaryota > Viridiplantae > Streptophyta > Magnoliopsida > Caryophyllales > Amaranthaceae > Patellifolia > Patellifolia procumbens. The sequence goes on from CANSGD010000032.1 coordinate 663,281, forward strand.
AATTTCAAATCAGTGCCTTAAATCAATAAGCTCAAAAGAGGATGGTTGGGTGCTGGCATGGTGCCGTCAAGCAGAAGAAGAAGAATTTGGTGGGTGAAGGTTGAATTTGGTGGTCCTGTGGGAAGGGGGGGGAATGGATCGCAAGGAGTGGGGTGGGAAAGGGTTTTTTTTTGTTTTTTTAAATTAACCAAAAAAGCTAATTAAAACAATAAAAAATCTGGTGTATTAAAAAGTCACGTGCAACTCACGTGATTTCATTTAACCTGTTGTAGCAGGTTAACAGGTCACTTGGCCTGTTTATAGAACATGGTGGTGATAGTTTGGACTGTTCATGAATTATCGATAGTTTGGACTGTTTATAGAAGATGGCCAATAGTTTGGACTGTTCTTGTCAATTTTTCCTTATTTAAATATATTATGAGTTATGGAAATACTTGATTAGTTAATTTTACCATGAGAATAGCTGGAATTGGTTGATTAGGCCGTCCTATTTATCTTGAGAGAGTAATTAGGAAACATTCGAGTGACTTAGTCCCCCCTAATTGGCCCAAATGAATCCCCTTGGCTTGACAAATTGGTTAACAATAGGTTAGCTTGTGAATCCCCTATCCCTAGTGTCTCTTTTATATAGTTTAAATCCAATCACTTAGTTCATTTACTAGTTAATTACTTTATAATTTCTTAGTTAATCATTAATATAAAAAACTCACCAAAAATAGATTTAGCTCGCTTAATCGCTTCCAAACTTTGATTAATCCTTTCTTCCTCGTGAATTCGACCCTTTCTTACCCTATATTAGGTTGAGTTAGGCTACTAATTTGGCGCGTGCAGTGATCGTGTCAAAGCACATACAATATCTGGTCGAGTGCAAATCACAACATACATAATGGAACGTATTGCAGAAACATAGGGAATGAAACAATATTGCTCATTCTCTTGACCTCATCAGGTGTCGAAGGACACAAAGTCTTGCCAAGTGATATGTTGTGTTGCATGGGAATGAAACTTCTCTTAGAGTTTTCCAGCTTGAACCTAAAAAGAACCTTATCAATATAAGTTTCTTGACTAAATCCAATTAGCCTTTTAGTTCTATCTCTATGGATCTTTATTCCCAAAATGTACTTTGCCTCTCCCAAGTCTTTCATAGAGAAACAATCTTTAAGCCACCTCCTGACTGACTCAAGCATGACTTTATCATTTCCTATGAGAAGTATGTCATCCACATACAAGACTAGGAAGGTTATACTCTTCTCACTCAACTTTGTGTATACACAAGATTCCTCTTCATTTAAGAGAAAACTACACTCTTTGACTGCCTCGTTTGGTTTAAATTAAATTTTTTTCTTCATATTTCCCCTCCCTCCCCTCCTCTGCGTGGACCTCCCTCTCTAAACCACCTGCATCTCCGTTGAAAACCATCCAAGATCGCCATCTTCTCAACCCCTCCTCTTCTCAAACACAAGCGCATCGATGTCCAGAGAACCAACATCCCCCTCTCCTTCTTTCAATGCCTCACCCAATTGCTGGACACACCTGATAGGATTTAGTCGTATCACCTATTGAAAGATAAACCTACAGTCCTCTAACTAAGGTAGTCCTCTAACCTACAGGCTGCAGACCATTATAAAAAGTCTGCGTCAGAAACCACTTGTCCATATTATGATGTGGACATTCCCTCTGCAGGTCTCTGAATCTAGTCCATGCTTCCCTCAATGTCTCATCTGGCTCTTGGGAAAACGTGGCCAAATTGTTTATGATTTCTGCTGTTTTGTGGGAGGGTAATACTCATGTAGAAATGCAGCAGAAATCGCCGGCCATTCTGTCTCAGTGATATCGCTGAACCACCTCTGAGCCTTGTCTCTGAGTGAGAACTCAAATAACATAACTTTCAGCTGCTCAGGTGTGACCCCTTGATGTTTGACAGTTCTGTAGAGTTGTTGGAATCTCTGCAGATGGTTGGCCGGATCCTCAGAAGGATGCCACTAAACTGATTCTGTTGCACCATATTATTTAGTGCATGTTTGATTTCAAAATTGTTCGCAGCAATAGTGGGCATCTGTGGACCTGTGGGCATGCCTTTAGGATTAGGCACCCCATAAGATTTCAGTGACTTCGCCATTGGTAATGTAGAAATCTCTGAATCTAGCTTCTCTTGATCAAATTCTGCTCTAAGATCCCGAAGTATTGCTTCTGTGTCGGGATCTCCAGGAATAATATGAGTTTTCTTTTGATACCTGGACATATAAGAGAAAAAGACAAGATAACTGTAAGAACGACCTCAATTGGAATGGGAGGTTCCAATGAGGCAAAAAGAAGTACGCTAATTAATCGAATAAAAACTAGAAAACTAGCCGTCTCCCCGGCAACGACGCCAAAATTTGATAGGATTTAGTCGTATCACCTATTCAAAGATAAACCTACAGTCCTCTAACTAAGTTAGTCAATGGAAGCAGGGTCGAATCCGCAGGGAGACAGAGTTTCTATATTAATATTCAATCAACTAACTACTTCGGATGAAATCAGGAAGAATTGACTGAACTAATAATTAACCTAAGGAATTCGAATTAAACCGAGGATTTAACTAAAGCCTAGGGTATTAGGTCGGTCCACCATGCTTATACCAATCAAACAAGGTCAACTACTATCAAAACCTAAGTCAAGAGTCGAGGGATTAGAGCACGTGTTGAGCTATGGTTAAGACTCAACGCTCATAGTTCAACATACGCCGCATGTTCACTAACGTAATCAGAACTACTGATGTGTCCTAGGCCTCTAGTCGTAAGACGGATCTGTGCAAACAACTATTAACCACAAGCAATCAATGAAATTGGCCACTAACATTAATCACTAATTAAGAACAAACCACACCACAATCACTCTAATCAAGCCCTAAGAATCAATAGAAGTCTAAATAACAATCATGGTATAAACATGGCTTCCCTATCTAACATCCTAGAAAGAGAACTACTCAGACATGATTAAATTGACAATAACAAAGCTAATTGGAAACCCTAAGAATTGCATCATGAACTAATTGAATAATAAGCAATTAAACTAAAGCAATTGAGAGATAAGAATAAAGCAATAAGAAAGATGATTACCAAATTGACGGAAAGCGGGAACTTTAATTGAATTGAAATAGCATTCGAATCTCTTCTACAATGGAAAACTATCAAAACTAGGCTAAGAGCTCTCTAATTGTTCAATAGAATAAAACATACAAATAAAAATAACCTAAAAAGTATTTATAGTTTCTAAGAAAACAATAAGATAGAGTGGGAAAAGACGCAAAATCTCGTCCCCCGTGTCGTCCACCCGATCGGGCAAAGGGCCGCCCGATCGGGTCTGGGAACAAGTTTCCAGCAACAGCAAATAAGTCTTCACCCGATGAGATCGGGCAACTTCCAACCGATCGGGGCCGCAACCCCAGCACCCGATCGGGCAAGACCACCCGATGTCATCGGGTGTACTTCTTCTTCAGCTCTCAGAAAATCAGCAAGAATTGGCTAAGTGTTGCTCCGCCCGATGCGATCGGGCAAGGCCGCCCGATCGGGCGGAAGATCTCAAGTTTTTGCCAAATTACTCGTACCCGATCGGGCGGTGGTTGCCCGACCCGATCGGGCGAAGCTTCTTTCTTTCTAGCTTCTGGCTTGGTTTCAGACGCCAAGTCCTTGATAATTCTTCTTCACAACGGGGGTCCGAATACCATCTCGAGACCGCCAATATGCCTCATAACCTTCCTCTATAGTGTGGTGATCAAAACATCAAATAAATAGGGAGATTTTCCCTAAAAACCTGCAAAACGATACGGAGCACACAAACCACAACTATTTTAAAATAGTTAGCATAAATAGCTCCTAAGAGCGTCAATATCGCACAATTTAGCTTGTAAAGAAAGGGAAAAACTCTATAAGAAATCAATATATCAAATTCCCCCAAGCTAAACCTTTGCTTGTCCTCAAGCAAATAGAACATGATCATGGAATAGATTGCCTCACCCCATAGATAAAACAATCCAAGCTCAAAAATATTTTCAAGACTAAGAATCGTTCAAGCAGGCATAATTCAGGTTCGGCAAATCAAATCCATCCAACCACCAATCATCCAAGCAATTCATCAAGTTCAAGTGACTACTAGGCATACAAATCCTAAAAAGGTGCTCACAAAGGGTGTCACTCCTCTCAATTTTGTCGCAGGCAAAGAATATGCCCGAACACTCACCGACCCGACCATAAATGTCCCTTCCCACTCACACTCTCATGTGTTTAAGAAGGTAAAATGTCGCTCATCCTAATCAAGTCGACTCAACTAGCAGACGTACTCTCTAACTTTGACAAACTGACTCAAAATCAATCCAATAGACATTGTAGGCACAAGCTCAAGAGGGCATTTTCGGGTTGTAATGGGGCTTAGGTAAGGGTAGGGAAATATTCTAGGAAATGTGGTGGAAAACCGAGCATGAGGGAGCATAAGTAATTCATATTAAGGCCGAAGATGGCCGAAACAACTCCCAACAATATCAAGTAACCACAAGATGAAACCCAACTCTCATACAATGATGAAAACTCACAACAACCCAATCTTCAAGCAATGAGGCATAAATATTTTTTTTCTTTGTAGACAACGTGAATGAGGGGTTTTTATTGTCTTTGAAGCTTTGATTCTTCATATATTTTTTTTCTTTCTTTCTTTTCTTTTTGAACCAACAACCACGTACCTCAAAACTCGAATTTTCTTTCATTTTTCACACACTCGAAGCCATAAATAATACACTCTTATTCCTCAAGCAACGCAAACCATAGAACAAATTTCAAACCAAACCTACACAAATGCTCCCCCAAGCTAGGCTTGGGAATAATAAATATATGAAGGCCATGGGCATGTAATAAGGGTCAGTAGCACGAAACAAGTCTTTAGGCTCAGTGGGGCTAAGGTGGATAAAAATATAATGAAATTACACTCTAGGGCTCGAGAACAAGTCAAAAGAACGCCTCTATCATAGCAAATGTAACAAGTCACCAAACATCAGATGAGTACGAAGTCAAAGTCAAGATCAATCCGCTAGAGAGGAACTAACACACCAAAAATATAGACTGGATAATATTATGAATCCAATAGGCTAGAAAAGGCCTCACAATCTAACCAATTCAGGCATGCAGCACAAAGTAGTATAGTATAGTCAGAAATCGCTCGAAATCAAAGTAGTCGAACATCAAATCAAAGCCTCAGAATCACAAATGCCCAGCTATCCAGAAAACAAAGTCAAATCATTGTCAATAAAAGCACAACGAGGGGCACAGGGAGGCAATCAAACCAGTCATGATGAATCATATTTTTTTTTCATTTTTTCAATTTTTTTCAAAGCTGTAAACTATTCTAACAAAGCTTTAAACTACACTAGAAAGCAGTAAACTATACTAGAAAGCAGTAAACTATACTAGAAAGCAGTAAAGAGAGTACTCACAGTGAGAGATCCTCCCCCAAGCTGAACGAGGCAATGTCCTCATTGCAACGAGGGAGAGAAGAGAACAAGGGCATCAGCCGCCCATATCATCATCCGTGGGGGCACCAAAGATACCACCACTAGAAGTACCACCACCATCTGTGTAACCACCATCTAAGGGATCACCTAAAAAACCACTCATCCCTCCACCAAAACCGCTCGTACCTGCATCAAAACCACCGCCAAAACCACGAGGCCTAAGACTAAAGTCTCCTAAAGAGACGGACTGTCGAGCAGGCTCCTCCTCCTCATCCTCTGCCATGTCATCACTCGGACCGGCAGGCTGGCCATAAGTCGGGTTCCAATAGGGGTGTTGAGCAGTCTGCTCAACAATGCCGCGCCTACAATAGTCGTCATAGAGAGGATAAAGGGCGAAGTGCTGGTCGTTGGCCAAGGTATCTATCCGTCCCCCCATCTCATCAACACGGGTGTAGAGCTGATCAATGCGAGTGCCATATCCCGCTAGGGTGGCGGTGTTCGCGTTGATCATCCCTTCCATCCGCCCCATCCCCGTCTCCATGCGACCTAGGGTCGACATCATATCAGTGAAATCAAATGTGTGCGGGGGAGGGGGAGGAGAAAAAGTGGAGGCGCCCTCGTCTAAGATCGGCGTATGTCGCCTATGGTAGGAACGACGAGGGGGCTCGGGGTCAGGGACAATAAGGTCAACTTCCTCTATAGGGAGTAGGTAGTTCTCCTGACGGGGCCGCAAGCACGCTCTAGGGTCGGGTAGGATGATGGATTTTTTTGATTTAATCACCCACTGAAATCGCTGGTCAGGATAGCGGTTTAGGACTTTGAGGGTGTTGAGGTATGTGAGGTCGATGAGGGTGGGGCCGAGGACGGGGGTACGCTGGGTCTCGTCAAAGCCGGTAATTTGCCGGGAAAATAAAGTGATCAACCCCCCGTTGACTAGTCTCCTAAAGATCCAAGTACCATCTTCCCTACGCTTAGGGGAGCGAGTTCGAGATACGCTCGAACTAGATAGCTACGTGGTGTGCCAAATTGTATTGAAAGGATTCCCTGGAGCCTTTGGCAATGTAGCTAGCTATGGCAACTAACTCGGCCCCCCGGACCAAGTGACCCTCATAACGCCCTAGAAGTGTCTGGGCCATGAATCTTAGCCAGATGCTAATGATTGGGTGATGGAAATTCTCCCAATGACAATGCTGGATGTCATAAGGCGTAGTGTCCCCTGTCAGCATGAAATAAGTATGGGCCATTTTGAAGTGGTCCGGTGGGTAATAGTCACCCCGTACCTGTAACCGAAGAACCCTCGCAAAGTCCCTAAGGGTAAGTGAGTGGTCTTGGTTTAGTAGTCTGAAATGGACGTGGGTAACTGGACCGGCCCGGGGCTTAGTCAGACTAAAGCTGCTGAAAAATTCATAAACTAATGGAGGATATGTATGCACATGCACATTATATAGCAACTCCATGCCCAAAATTTTCATAAAGTCCTTAAAATCCTCAGTTAATCCCAATTTAGAAAAAAGTTCAAGATCGAGAAAACGAGTAGGGAGTACCTCACGTTTTTTAAATAGAAGGAACTTTTCGCGATGCTCATCATCCCGGAAAATGATTTCCGGGTACTGGGGATCTCGTGGAACTTGTGGTGGTGGTGGTGGTGGTGGTGGTGTTGCTTCCCGCCTAGATCGCGAGCCTTCACCTCTAATGAGCCTTCTAAACTTGCTTGCCATGGTGAATTTGAACCTTTTAACCTTTTTCTAACACAAAGGTTGGAGTTTTGGGTGAGTAGTGAAGAGAAAGGAGAAGGGAGGATGATTTTTGTGAATGGAAATTTGTGAGATGTAGGGTGAAAAAGAAAAGGAAGAGATTTTATGTAGTTTGGAGGAGAAATGATGAAGATTTGAGGTAGAAAAATGGTATTTTAATGGAGGTTGGGGTTTGGGAGTTTGAGGATGAGTGAAGAGAGAGAGAGAGTTGAAGTGTAAAGATAGGAAGTGAATGGCGTGGAAAGAAAGGGAGATAAACCGTGGCTTTCAACGGCATTATTGGTCGCAAGCCCGATCGGGCACTGGGCCGCCCGATCGGGTGAAGGTCATTTTTTTTTGGCTGGGAATTAAGGGCTCCGCCCGATCAACCGCCCGATCGGGCAACTTATTTTTGATCGGGTACTCAGGTCGCGGGCCCGATCGGGCCAAAAATACATTCTAGCCTCATGATAAAACTTTTTGCGCTGCTGATATGTAAGCTTGGGAGGATGTGAACCACTAACACAATAGTTAGCAAAATCAGCATACCAAGGAGATTTAGAGGACACAGAAAACAAATGATCATTAAGAAAAGAGTCATCTATAGGAGGGTCAGAAGGTGATCCAAACCTCAACCTAGAAAGGTGGTCGGCGACCACATTCTCAGCACCCTTCTTATCTTTGATTTCCAAGTCGAACTCTTGCAGCAAAAGAATCCATCTGATGAGTCTAGGTTTGGCGTCCTTCTTGGCCATCAAGTACTTCAAAGCAGCATGATCAGTGTGTACTATAACTTTCGAACCTATCTGATAGGTTCGAAATTTGTCCAATGCATAGACTATGGCTAGCAACTCCTTCTCTGTCGTAGCATAATTAACCTGGGCTGGATCCAAGGTTTTGCTAGCATAGTGAATAACGTGGAGTAGCTTATCCTTCCGTTGACCAAGTACAACCCCTATTGCATAATCACTAGCATCACACATGATCTCGAAAGGGAGATTCCAATCTGGAGGTTGTATAATAGGGGCAGTGATCAAAGCTGTCTTTATCCTGTCAAAAGACTCTAAACAATCATTAGTAAAATCGAACGTGGCACCCTTTAGCAACAATTGAGTGAGGGGTTTCGCAATTTTGGAAAAATCTTTGATAAATCTGCGATAAAACCCCGCATGACCAAGGAAACTCCTCACTCCTTTGACTTTCATTGGAGGGGAAGTTTCTCGATCACTTCAATCTTTGCTCTATCCACTTGGATGCCACGCTCAAAAATCAAGTGACCTAAAACGACACCTTCATTCACCATGAAGTGACATTTTTCCCAATTAAGCACGAGGTTTGCCTCAACACATCTTTTAAGCACTTTGGATAAATTATGCAGGCAAACATCAAAATCAGAACCATAAACACTGAAATCATCCATAAACACTTCCATGATATTTTCAATAAAATCAGAGAATATGGCCATCATGCAGCGTTGGAAAGTAGCGCGGGCGTTACACAATCCAAATGGCATCCTACGATATGCGAAGGTGCCATAAGGACATGTAAACGTAGTCTTTTCCTGATCATCTGGATGGATGGGAATTTGGAAAAAACTAGAATATCCATCCAGATAACAGAAATAGCTATGTTTGGCTAGCCTTTCCAACATCTGAGAAATAAAGGGGAGGGGGAAATGGTCTTTCAGAGTGGCATTATTAAGTCTACGATAATCAATGCACATACGCCACCCTGTGATAGTCCTAGTGGGAATCAAATCACCTTTTTCATTTTCAACAACAGTGGTCCCCCCCTTCTTGGGAACCACTTGCACAGGACGGACCCACTTCGAGTCAGCAATGGGATAAATGATCCCTGCATCTAACAGTTTCATAATTTCTTTCTTCACCACCTCTTGCATATTAGAATTCAAACGTCTCTGAGGTTGAATGTAAGGGCGGTGATCCTCTTCCAGATTAATACGATGCATACAAAAATCAGGACTAATGCCCTTAAGATCATCAATACTATACCCAATAGCCTTCTTGTGTATACGAAGCACAGTAAGCAAGCTTTTCAATTGGCTATCTGTGAGTTTAGTACTGACAATCACAGGACATTCTTCCTTATCATCTAAAAATGCATACTTTAAATGAGAGGGTAGTGGTTTGAGTTCCACCTTAGTTACTTGAGGAGTAGAACTAGAGCATACACTTTCAAGTACAACATTTTCCTGTTTCTGTTCAGCTCCATGACCCTCTAAATCAGCAAGGCAGGCATCAACATCAGTATCGATGCCTAAGTAGTCACTCTCAGTCAATGCTACCTCCAATGGGTCAACATCACGTATCTGCTGAAATGCAGACATCACAGCTTTGTCTACCACATCTATCCAGCAACAAGACTCTTCAAGCATAGGAGACTTCATAGCATTGGTTAGTTTAAAAGTGACAGTATCATCACCAACACTCAAAGTCAAAGACCTTGACTTGACATCAATAACAGCACCTGCAGTGCACAAAAATGGTCTGCCCAAAATAATAGGAATTTGGGCATCCTCCTCCATATCCAATACAACAAAATCCACAGGAATGTAAAACTTTCCCACCCTTACAGGGACGTCTTCTAAAACACCTAGAGGGTATTTTATAAAACGGTCAGCCATCTGCAAAGTAATTTGAGTGCACTTAAGTGCCCCTATATTCAATTTATTACAGACAGACAATGGCATGACAGACACAGATGCACCTAAATCACATAAAGCTTTATCAATAAAAAGTGCACCTACATGACAAGGGATGGAAAAGCCACCAGGATCTTTCAATTTAGGTGGAGATTTATTTTGCAAAACGGCACTACACTCTTCAGTGAGTGCGACTCTATCTACCCCACCAAAATCTCTCTTTTTAGTGATCATCTTTTTCAAAAACTTAGCATAAACAGGCACTTGAGAAATAAGTTCAGTGAAAGGAACCGTTACCTCAAGGTTCTTGACCATGGCCAAGAACTTACCAAGTTGTTGATCCACCTTGGACTTTTGCATTCGATGAGGAAAAGGCAACCTTGGTGTAAAAGGTGTGTCAGAAACCTTCTCCTTCTCTTTCTTCTTTTCTGCCTGTTCAGCTGTTTCAGTCGAATTCTTCTCCAATTCCTTCTCTACTACCTCCTTCTCCTTGCTAGGGACAGTATCATCATCAATGGGCATAGGAGGAGCAGCATAAGCAGTGCCACTACGAAGAGTAAGGCCATTTGCTTGCTCCCTATGTGTAGGTTGCCATGGCAATTGTCCCTGTTGCCTCTGTGCATTAGTTTCTGTCAATTGAGCAATCTGGGTCTCAAGAAGTTTTATGTGCTTCTCTTGAGCCCTCTGAGCATCCTCATTGGCTTTTTGCATAGCCAACAAATGTCTCTCTTGAGTTTTCTATGCCTCCTCATTTGTCGTTTGCATAGACAATACTAGTTTCATCAGTTTAGAAGAGCTAGGCTCTTGTGAGGTTGCATTTTGTGGTGCTAGCTGATAATTTTGATGGGCAGGTCTTTGGAAACCAGGGGGATTGTGAGAATTCCCTTGGTTTTGGTAGTAATTGGGTTTTGGGTTGTTGTGTGGAGTTTGATAGGAATTTTGTGGGGGATGGTAGGAATTTTGTGGCTGTGGGTTCTGAACGTTGTTACTTCTATAGGAAAGAAGTGGGTTGTCTTTCCAACCAGGATTGAATGTGTTGGAGTAGGGGTTATTTGGCTATCTTTGCTGAAAAGCATTCGCCTGCTCCATCTGATTCTGATTGAACTGACAATCATGGCCGAAGTGACCCTGAATACCACACACCTCGCAGTAAGATGAGGTGATGGGTGCAACTGCCGACATGGCATTGATGCTCATAGGTGGAGGTGTTGAACTAGAGGACTTCATTGTTTGTAGTTGCTGAGTTAGTTAAGCCATCTGAGATGTAAGCAATGAAATAGCGTCAACTTCAAGTACCTTCTTAGTCAAACTCCTAGATGATGAGTGGTCGTTGGCTGCAAGATTTGCTAGGAAGTCATAACCCTCATCAACTGCCTTGTCTAAAAAGACTCCTCCTGCAGACGAATCAACAGTACTCTTCGTCTGAGGCTGCAGACCATTATAAAAAGTCTGCGTCAGAAACCACTTGTCCATATTATGATGTGGACATTCCCTCTGCAGGTCTCTGAATCTAGTCCATGCTTCCCTCAATGTCTCATCTGGCTCTTGGGAAAACGTGGCCAAATTGTTTATGATTTCTGCTGTTTTGTGGGAGGGTAATACTCATGTAGAAATGCAGCAGAAATCGCCGGCCATTCTGTCTTAGTGATATCGCTGAACCACCTCTGAGCCTTGTCTCTGAGTGAGAACTCAAATAACATAACTTTCAGCTGCTCAGGTGTGACCCCTTGATGTTTGACAGTTCTGTAGAGTTGTTGGAATCTCTGCAGATGGTTGGCCGGATCCTCAGAAGGATGCCACTAAACTGATTCTGTTGCACCATATTAATTAGTGCATGTTTGATTTCAAAATTGTTCGCAGCAATAGTGGGCATCTGTGGACCTGTGGGTATGCCTTTAGGATTAGGCACCCCATAAGATTTCAGTGACTTCGCCATTGGTAATGTAGAAATCTCTGAATCTAGCTTCTCTTGATCAAATTCTGCTCTAAGATCCCGAAGTATTGCTTCTGTGTCGGGATCTCCAGGAATAATATGAGTTTTCTTTTGATACCTGGACATATAAGAGAAAAAGACAAGATAACTGTAAGAACGACCTCAATTGGAATGGGAGGTTCCAATGAGGCAAAAAGAAGTACGCTAATTAATCGAATAAAAACTAGAAAACTAGCCGTCTCCCCGGCAACGGCGCCAAAATTTGATAGGATTTAGTCGTATCACCTATTCAAAGATAAACCTACAGTCCTCTAACTAAGTTAGTCAATGGAAGCAGGGTCGAATCCGCAGGGAGACAGAGTTTCTATATTAATATTCAATCAACTAACTACTTCGGATGAAATTAGGAAGAACTGACTGAACTAATAATTAACCTAAGGAATACGAATTAAACCGAGGATTTAACTAAAGCCTAGGGTATTAGGTCGGTCCACCATGCTTATACCAATCAAACAAGGTCAACTACTATCAAAACCTAAGTCAAGAGTCGAGGGATTAGAGCACGTGTTGAGCTATGGTTAAGACTCAACGCTCATAGTTCAACATACGCCGCATGTTCACTAACGTAATCAGAACTACTGATGTGTCCTAGGCCTCTAGTCGTAAGACGGATCTGTGCAAACAACTATTAACCACAAGCAATCAATGAAATTGGCCACTAACATTAATCACTAATTAAGAACAAACCACACCACAATCACTCTAATCAAGCCCTAAGAATCAATAGAAGTCTAAATAACAATCATGGTATAAACATGGCTTCCCTATCTAACATCCTAGAAAGAGAACTACTCAGACATGATTAAATTGACAATAACAAAGCTAATTGGAAACCCTAAGAATTGCATCATGAACTAATTGAATAATAAGCAATTAAACTAACGTAATTGAGAGATAAGAATAAAGCAATAAGAAAGATGATTACCAAATTGACGGAAAGCGGGAGCTTTAATTGAATTGAAATAGCATTCAAATCTCTTCTACAATGGAAAACTATTAAAACTAGGCTAAGAGCTCTCTAATTGTTCAATAGAATGAAAGATAAAAAAACAACCTAAAAAGTATTTATAGTTTCTAAGAAAACAATAAGATAGAGTGGGAAAAGACGCAAAATCGCGTCCCCCATGTCGTCCACCCGATCGGGCGGCCCTTTGCCCTAGAAATCAATGAAATTGTACACTGACATTAATCACTAATTAAGAACAAACCACATCACAATCACCCTAATCAAGCCCTAGAAATTGATAGAAATCTAAATCACAATCATGGTATAAATATGGCTTTCCTATCTAACACCCTAGAAAGAGAACTACTCACTCATAATCGAATTAACAACGACAAAACTAATATGAAACCCTAACAATTGCATCATGAATAATTAAATACTTAAGCTAAGCAATTAAGAATAATAAAAGAGATTAGGGTAAAGAGGAATACCAATTGACATAAAGCAGAAACTTTTATTGAAATCGAATAGGTTCAATCACCTTTAATCTAATCTAAAGTGTTTAAACTAAGCTAAGAACTATGAGAAATAAACTAGAATAAAACTAGAATAAAAGATGATAAAAAGATGTTTTTAAAAAAGATCTCCCAAAAATAATGAGGAAAAGGTATTTATAATACCCCCTCAAGTCTAACTAAACACGGAAACCAAAGTGGAAAAATCGCGTACGCGGGCACGGGACCCGATCGGGCCAAAGGCCACCCAATCAGGCCAACACACTTTCAGCCCCTTCGTTTCTCGTTCAGCGTAGCAGCACACACAAGATGCGTGAAATTTGGGTCAACCCGATCCAGGACCCGATCGGGTATAGGATCGGGTCCTCAGCAAAATGGCCCAACTCTTCAATTTTGATACGCACAGCACCAGCAGCTTAAATGGAGGAGACCCGATCGGGTCGGGCACATTATGCCCGATCGGGTGTGGTGCATGGTTGCTCGCCCGATCTGATCGGGTAATGCTTGCCCGATCGGGTCCGCAACTTTTGTACCCGATCATAATTTCTTTGCCTGATCGGGCCATTTTTGCCCGATCAGAGTACGAAAACCTCCTTTTTGACTCTTTGGCTCTCAATTCTTCACGTTTAGAGGTCTTGGGACCTCCTAAACTACCTATAAGCTCGTGAGCCGTCCTACGTGCCTCGTAACATCTCGTAAAGCCGTGGTTGCTTCCAAATGGCTCGGGAATAAGGAGGAAACTCCCTAAAACCTGCAATTCAACACTAAAACACAAAACCACAACTATATACGATAGTTAGCACAAAATAGCTCCCAAGAGCTCCAATGACGCACAAATTAGCTTGTAAATAAGGGAGAAAAGTCTATATAAATACGTGATATCAAACTCCCCCAAGCTAAACCTTTTCTTGTCCTCAAGAAAACAGAACATGAACATGGAATAGATTGCCTCACCCCATAGATAAAAACAAATCAAAGCTCAAAACATTTTCAAGACTAAGAATCGTTCAAGCAGGCATAATTCAAGTTTGGCTAATCAAATCCATCGAACCACCAATCATCCAATCAATTTATCAAATTCAAGCATCCACAAGGCATACAAGTCCTGAAAAGGCTCTCACAAGGGTGCCACTCCTCTCTATCTTGTGGCAAGCAAAGAATATGCCCGAACACTCACCAACCCGACCATAAATACCCTTCCCACTCACACTCTCATGTGTTTAAGAAGGTTCAATGACGCTCATCCTAGCCAAGTCGACTCAATTATTAGACATACTCTTTAACTTTGACAAACTGACTCGAAATCAATCAAATAAACACTGCAGACACGAGCTCAAGAGGACTTTAGAGGGTTGTAATGGGGCTTAGGTAAGAGGTAGGGGATACTTTTGGGTAATGTGGTGGAAAAACCAAGAAAGGGGGAGCATGAATCATTCAAACAAGGCCTAAGATAGCATACACAACTCCCAACAACACCATAAAACCATGTAAAGTAACCCAACTCTCGTAAATCAGTGATAAACTCATAGCAAACCAAATTTTCAAGCAATGAAGCGAATATTTCTTTAAGAACGTACGTGAATGAAAGAACTTCGAATTCTTTTGAACTTTTATTTCATTTTTCTTTCATTTTTTTGAACTTCATTCACGCAACTCTAACTTTTTTTTTTCTTTCCTTTTTCTCACACTCAAACCACAACAAATACACTTTTAATTCCTCAACAACCAAACCGAACCATGAAACCAATCTCCAACTCAACCCATACAAAAGCTCCCCCAAGCTAGGCTTGGAATAATATCAAGTGAAGGCCTTGGGCTCATAATAGGGGTTTAAGTAGCACGAAACAAGTCATTAGGCTCAGCGGGGTTAAGGAGGATAAAAATATATCAAAAATTCACTCTGAAGCTCAAGAATAAGACAAAAGAACGCCTCTATCACAGCAAATGCTACAAGTCATCGAAAATCAGACAAGTACGAAGTCAAAGTCAAGATCAATCCACTAAAGAGGAACTAACACACAAGAATAGACTGGATAATAATATAAATCCAATAGGCTACAAAGAGGCCTCACAGTCTAACCAATTCAGGTATGCAGCACAAAGTGGTGTAATATAATCAAACTTTGCTCGAAATCATAGCAATCAAACATCACATCATAACCTCAAGATCACAAATGCCCAGCTATCCAGAAAACAGAGTCAAATCATTTTCAATAAGAGCACAACAAGGGGCACAGGAAGGCAACTAAACCAGTCATGGGAACCATATTTTTTTGATTTTTTGCAGAATTTTTTCGAAAGTAGTAAATCTATCCTAGAAAGCAGTAAAAGAGATAGGAAATACAAATTGAACTCCTCCCCCAAGCTGAACTTGGCAGTGTCCTCAATGCCAAAATGTGACAAGGACGATGCTAAGAGGAAAAACAATGTTAGTACCCTCACTCTCGCTCACAAAAAAGAAGAAAAATAAAAAGAAAAGGAAAAAGGGAAAGAAAAATACGAGTTGCCTCTCGCACAGCGCTGGTTTATAAAGGTCCCGCACGACCCTAATCCTCCCTCTCTCAAATAGGAGGGGCTTGGCAATGAGTGCCACCCTCATCAAATATCTTTCTTCTCCAAATGTTCTTGATAATGCCTCCAGACGGTGAGGCAAGCTTAGGTGTAGTTGGAACCTTCTCCACACCTACTTCATCCAAAACCTCATCCCTGCAACAAGATTGTTCAAGCATAGGTGCCTTAACAGCATTGATTAGTTTAAAAATCACTTTATCATCACCAACACTCAGAGTTAAAGACCCAGACTTGACATCAATGACAGCACCAGCAGTACACAAAAATGGCCTACCCAGAATAATGGGAATCTGGGCATCCTCATCCATATCTACACCACTAAATCAACAGGAATATAGAATTTTCCAACCCTCACAGGAACGTCCTCTAAAACACCTAGAGGGTATTTTATAGAACGACCAGCCATCTGTAAAGTGATTTGTGTGCATTTAAGTGCTCCCATATTCAGTTTCTTATAAATAGATAATGGCATAACAGAAACAGAAGCACCTAAATCACACAAAGCCTTATCAATAAAAATGGGTCCAAGATGGCAGGTTATAGAAAAACTACCAGGATCTTTAAACTTTGGTGGGGTTTTATTTTGAATAAAAGCACTACACTCTTAAGTAAGAGCGACACGTTCTACCCCACCAAAGTCTCTTTTCTTTGTTATCATGTCTTTTAGAATTTTGGCATAAACAGGCACTTGGGTAATTAAATCTGTGAATGGAATCGTTACCTCAAGGTTCTTGACCATAGCCAAGAACTTACCAAACTGCTGATCGACCTTTGATTGTTGCATCCTGTGAGGAAAAGGTAGCCTTGGTGTAAAAGGCGTTTCAGAAACGTTCTCCTTTTTCTTCCCTTTCTGTTCAGCTTCTGCAGACAAGTCGACTTCAGACGTTGATTTTTTCCTTTTTCCTTCCTCTACCCCCCTCTTCTTCCCCGCAGTTGGGGTAACCTCATCAACGAGCAATGGAGGAGCATCATAAGCAATGCCACTACGAAGAGTGATGGCATTCACATGTGCTCGCTGAATGGGTTGCCCTGGTAATTCCCCCTACCGCCTCTGAGCATTAGAGCTTGCTAATTGTGCAACTTGAGCCTCGAGAAGTTTGATGTGCTTCTCTTGGGCCCTCTGTGCTTCCTCATTTGTCTTTTGCATAGACAATATTAGTTTCATCAGTTCAGAATTGCTAGGCTCTTGTGGGTTATTGTTTTGTGGAGGTGGGGTGTGGAAATTTTGTGGAGTTTGGAAGTTATTGTGGTTGTGGAAGTTTTGTGATGGGGGTCTCTGAAAGTTTTGTGGGGTTTGATAGTAAGAGGGTTTGGGATGGTTTTGTGGAGGTGGAGGATGATGGTTTTGTGGGTTTTGGTAATTGTGTGGACGGGGGAAATTGGGTTGTCTCTGTTGAAAGGCGTTTGCCTGCTCCATCTGAAGTTGACTGAACTGACAGTCATGCCCAAAGTGACCCTGAACACCACATACCTTGCAGTAAGATGAGGTAATGGGTGCTACGGCAGACATAGCATTGATACTCAAAGGAGGAGCTGCTGAGGAAGAGGAACTGAAGGTGTTAATCTGCTGACTCAGCTTCGCTATATGCGAAGTCAATAATGCAATGGCATCTACCTCCAGTACCTTCCTCGTGAGGCTTCGGGAAGTGGAATGATCATTGGCTGCGAGGTTTTATAGGAACTCATAGCCTACATCCACTTCCTTATCCAGAAAAACTCGTCCTGCAGACGAATCAACAATACTTTTCATCTGAGGCTGCAGACCATTGTCGAATGTCTGCGTCAAGAACCATTTGTCCATGTTGTGGTGTGGAAACTCTCTCTGTAAATCTATAAATCTATTCCACGATTCCTGTAATGTTTCATCAGGCTCTTGGGAAAACGTGGCTAGTTTGTTTCTGATTTCTGCTGTTTTAGTAGGTGGATAATACTCTCTCAGAAACGCAACAGAAATCTCACTCCATTCTATTTCTTTCACGTCGTTCAACCATTTCTGGGCTCTATCTCTCAAAGAGAACTCGAACAACATGTCCTTCAGTTGATCTGGAGTGACACCGGCATGTTTAACGGTTCGACAAATCTGTTGAAACCGCTGCAGATGATTTGCCTGGTCTTCAGTAGGATGCCCACCAAACTGATTTTGCTGAACCATGCTGATGAGTCCAGGCTTAATTTTGAAATTTGCCGCGGCAATGGTGGGCATAGTAGGTCCAGTGGAGAGACCATCTGGGTTGGGCATCCCATATGACTTCAGTGATTTAGACATAACTGAACTCAAGGTGTCTGTTCCAGAGGTGTTCAGCTGAACAGACTGCTTTTCTTTCTGATTTTTCTTTCGGATCCGCCTGATTGTCCTAGTAAGATCGGGATCCGCTGGAATGGGGGAACCGTTTCTTTGAGACATGGGCATAAAAAAGAAACAAAAAGAAGCAGTAAAACGTACCTCAATTGGAGCAATGAAGTTCCAATGAGGTACAGAGAAGTAGACCAAATAATCAAATAAGAACTTAGAAAACTAGTCGTCTCCCAGGCAACGGCGCAAAAATTTGATAGGTTTTAGTCGTATCACCTAATCAAAGATAAACCTACAGTCCTCTAGCTATGGTAGTCAATGGAAGCAGGGTCGAATCCACAGGGAGACAGAGTTTCTAAATTAATATTCAATCAGTTAGCTACTTCAGATGAAATCAGGGAAGAATTAACTGAACTAAAGATTAAGCTAAGTAAGACAAATTAAACCGAGGATTTATCTATGGACTAAAAACCTAGGGTATTAGGTCGGTCCACCATGCTTATACCAATCAAACAAGGTCAACTACTATCAAAACCTAAGTCAAGAGTCGGGGGATTAGAGCATGTGTTGAGCTATGGTTAAGACTCAACGCTCATAATTCAACATACGCCGCATGTTCACTAACGTAATCAGAACTACTGACGTGTCCTAGGCCTCTAGTCATAAGACGGATCTGTGCAAACAACTATTAACCACATGCAATCATTGAAATTGTACACTGACATTAATCACTAATTAAGAACAAACCACATCACAATCACCCTAATCAAGCCCTAGAAATTGATAGAAATCTAAATCACAATCATGGTATAAACATTGCTTTCCTATCTAACACCCTAAAAAGAGAACTACTCACTCATAATCGAATTAACAACGACAAAACTAATATGAAACCCTAACAATTGCATCATGAATAATTAAATACTTAAGCTAAGCAATTAAGAATAAGAAAAGAGTTTAGGGTAAAGAGGAATACCAATTGACAGAAAGCAGGAACTTTTATTGAAATCGAATAGGTTCAATCACCTTTAATCTAATCTAAAGTGTTTAAACTAAGCTAAGAACTATGAGAAATAATCTAGAATAAAAGTAGAATAAAAGATGATAAAAAGATGTTTTTAAAAAAGATCTCCCTAAAAATAATGAGGAAAAGGTATTTATAATACCCCCTCAAGTCTAACTAAACACGGAAACCAAAGTGGAGAAATCGCGTACGCGGGCACGGGACCCGATCGGGCCCACACACATTTTCAGCCCCTTCGTTTCTCGTTCAGCGTAGCAGCACACACAAGATGCGTGAAATTTGGGTCAACCCGATCCAGGACCCGATCGGGTATGGGATCGGGTCCTCAGCAAAATGGCCCAACTCTTCAATTTTGATACGCACAGCACCAGCAGCTTAAATGGAGGAGACCCGATCGGGTCGGGCACATTATGCCCGATCGGGTGTGGTGCATGGTTGCTCGCCCGATCTGATCGGGTAATGCTTGCCCGATCGGGTCCGCAACTTTTATACCCGATCATAATTTCTTCGCCCGATCGGGCCATTTTTGCCCGATCAGAGTACGAAAACCTCATTTTTGACTCTTTGGCTCTCAATTCTTCACATTTAGAGATCTTGGGACCTCCTAAACTACCCAGAAAGCTCGTGAGCCGTCCTACGTGCCTCGTAACATCGCGTAAAGCCGTGGTTGCTTCCAAATGGCTCGGGAATAAGGAGGAAACTCCCTAAAACCTGCAATTCAACACTAAAACACAAAACCACAACTATATACGATAGTTAGCACAAAATTGCTCCCAAGAGCTCCAATGATGCACAAATTAGCTTGTAAATAAGGGAGAAAAGTCTATATAAATACGTGATATCAGCTTGGCTTCAGACGCCGAGTCCTTGATAATTCTTCTTCACAACGGGGGTCCGAATACCATCTCGAGACCGCCAATATGCCTCATAACCTTCCTCTATAGTGTGGTGATCAAAACATCAAGTAAATAGGGAGATTTTCCCTTAAAACCTGCAAAACGATATGGAACACACAAACCACAACTATATCGAAATAGTTAGCATAAATAGCTCCTAAGAGCGTCAATATCGCACAATTTATCTTGGAAAGAAAGGGAAAAACTCTATAAGAAATCAATATATCAACACCCAACCATGCCCCACCCTACAGACAACCACCATGCGAATAGGCGCCTGACCCACCAACCAACACACTGCATCTCTTTCCCTCCGTCTATGTTTTCTTTGTTTTGAATCAGTTGGTTTAAGGAATGGTTGGGGTAGCGGTGGTGATTGGTGAGGGAGGAAGAAGAAGGAATGGGGCTTTCTTGGTGGTCGATGCACTTTCTAGCATGGGGGTGTTTTTCGAGGGGGGGGGGTTGAGTGGATGGGTGGGTGGGATTGGGTAAAAGGCAGGTAGGGGTGGTAGGGCTGGTGATAGTAGGAGAGGGGGTGGGGATGTCTAGGTGGTTGCAGGGGAAAGGGGATGGGGATGAATGGGTGTGTTTGTAGTGGGGGAGTTCATGTGGTGGGGTTGGGAGGTTAAATAAGGCGACGGTGGTGGTTTTAGGAGTTAGATTAGGTTTTGAAGTCGAGTGGTGGTGTTAGGAGGTAGATGTAGTGGCGGTGGCTGTTGTGGTGTTGAGTGTTGGTCAAAACGAAAAAAACAAAAAAAGTTTAACTTGTTGTTCAAGTAATCTGTCATTTGAACTTATTGTAATTTAATACCCATATAAGCTTTACTTATTCCTAAATTATCCAAAGGTTAACTTAATATAGAATACGTACTAAAGGTTGGCTTCCCTAGATTAATTGACATAAAAAGTAATTAAATTTAGTAAAATAAATAAATAAGTGTCACCATTTTGTGCCAGCCATTTTGACAGATCGTTAGCCACGTGACTGGCCGTTTGTCACAGAAGCCTGGCCTCTATGGCTGGATTTTAAACTTGTGACAATATTTTAAGAAATACTTCATCCGTTTCACAATACTCGCAACGTTTCTTGTTTGCACACTATCCAATGCAATACTTTGGACTTTAATATCTCTAATTATTGATAAGTAAAATTTTTAATAGTAGGCATTAAGACGAACCAAATAAGACCCCACTTGACTATATTTTTTCTTTATAAACTTGGAAAAAAATATAAAAGAAGATTGGTAGATGAATAGTGGTTACTATGCTAATGTTGCAGGTATTGCGAAACAGAGGAAGTATATGGTCAGCGGTGGTGGTGGTGAGTTTGGTTGGCGCGGTGTTGGTCAAGAGGTGGTGTGACTTTGATGCCGACAGCTATATATGATGCCTTGAGTGGTGGTGGTGGTCAAGAGGCAACAATGACGGTGGTGGTCAAGAGGCGGCAACAATGGTGGTGGTGATGGTGATTTTGGTGGTGGTAGTTAAGTGGTGGTAAAGGTGGTGGAGGTATTTGTTTGAAAAGAAGGGGAAAAACATTCGGTGTGGAAATATATATGGATAGTATTTGGGTTGTACTAATACAAAGCATCAATAAGAAAATATAGGGTGTCGTTAAGTCACCCTCAATTAAAATGAGTCATTTTGAGCATATATAATGAATAATGAGATCTATCGAAAGTTGGGACCATGGTGAACCGACGGTTTGAAGGTGAGATTATTATCCTCTATTTTATTTATTTATATAAGTTATTCATGATTGTTAACCACTCTTGCATTCATACACATGTTTTTGATACATAATAGCATATACGATCTTTTTGATTTATACATCGATCTTTAAATTTTGATACCGACGCATTCACATAAAACTATTACAAAATACAATTGATCATAGATTTATAGTTGCTTATTCATGACTTGATCTTAAAAAAGCTTCAATAAGAAGACAATTAAATGATACTCTATAGAAATGACTTGGTATAAAAAAGGTTCCTAAAATGCGTCGATAAAAAAATAGTGCAATGTTACAAAGAATGACCCATGTAAATAATTACCTCATAAACATCAAATAATGATCATAATTTATTGACCGCACATTACTGACTCGGTTTCAAGTGTACGTTGCTCTGATATATGTATCGATAAGGCTTTTCGAAAATTAATTAAAACGTAAATGGTACGAGAATACATGGGATGCGAAACTGATTCGCTCAATTTGAACTGCAACCGAAATGATGATGATTGAAATGGACGTAATTTGAAGATGACTTTAATGAACCACATCACTGAACCTAAAATAACCGATCCAATTTTACTGGAAGTAAAGGTCCGAATCGATAAAAAGCATAGGATGTATCCTCCCCAATCCTTTTGGATGTCTGTTAAAAGTTGAAGGTAAAAGGCGATAGGCTCGGCCTCCCTAATAAAAATTTCTTGGTTCCGCCATTTAAAAAAGTAGCAGCTTATTTCCTAATAAAGGGCACAGATTCATACTGATCGAACAAAATAGAAACCCAAACAACATATCACCTATGCTTGCATAAGCTAAAAATTGCATTGAAATTCACAGTATGAACTCAACAAATAAGGCAAAAGAAATTAAAGGAATGCTACAATTTCTTTGAGGAACGAAGTATTGGACAGTCATCGAGCTCAAATTATAGAAAATAATTAAAGAAAATAAATATAATTATGAAACAAAAAGGAAGGAATGCAATAAGACCTCGACAAGAAGCAAAAAGAAAATCATCAACGGAAGCAAAAACATTGGCGAGAGAGAAGAGAGAAGTAGTTTGAGCGTCAATTGGAGGCGTTTCGAGATCCTCCATT
The DNA here is from genome assembly GCA_947645195.1 of Patellifolia procumbens. Classification (NCBI taxonomy): domain Eukaryota; kingdom Viridiplantae; phylum Streptophyta; class Magnoliopsida; order Caryophyllales; family Amaranthaceae; genus Patellifolia; species Patellifolia procumbens. The sequence goes on from CANSGD010000032.1 coordinate 686,228, forward strand.
GCAATTGATTTGCATATTCAATAATGATTAAACTTTAAGGCAAAGTCTTATAAAATACTGTCTTACATCAAGTTAAAGAGCCTAGAAAAATTGATTTTTTAACTTTTGCGTTTTTTTTAACTTTTCAACCTAAAACTTTAACTTTTGCATAAAAATCCATAACTAATAGGACTAATAGAGTGAAGGGTATCGATTCCACATATGATATTAGTTATGGATTTTTATGCAAAAGATAAGGTTTTAGGGCGAAAAGTTAAAAGACGCAAAAAGTTAAGGTTTTGGGTCGAAAAGTTAAAAAAAACTCAACTTGGCTGGGCTGCTTAGCGTGTCGCGCGCGTCATGGCTTCTCTAAGGCCTATTGGGCTGGTCTGAGGTTAAGGCTTAACCTAAGACCGTCTTATAGTAAACCAACTCAAACTTTAAATGTAACCTATAATTACTCAATTAGACGCCGAAAAGAATTGGAAAAATTACTAAAAGAGGTGGTCTAATTTTAGCATAAAATTAGACCAATCAACGTCCACATTCTATCAACAAGCCCATTTTATCTTACTCTAGCCCAATACTATTCCTAGACATTTAGCACCATTCTAGTTGTCATTCTCTTCTCCTTTCATTATTTCAATTTCACTACAAAAATCCGCTTATATAGCGACGGATAACTAGCGACGAAAATAATTCGGTTTCAAAATTAGCTACGGATATCATGAAATCCCTCGCTTTTTTAATCTAGCAACGCCCATTTAAATATCCGTTGCTAACTGTTCCGACAGATAAGAGAACTGTTGCAATGTTAGCTACGGATATCCATTTCCATCGCAAAATGTAGAGACGGACAAATAAGTCTGTTGCTAATCAACGACAATTTATAATTCCGTTGCTGAGTTGGAATTCCATATATTTATTTGATTTTTTATTGCCAAAATATTTAGGCGCTGAAAATTACTCCAACCCGCTAAACATTCCCCAAATAAAAAAACCCTATTCAGTTTCATTGTCCTCATTGATTGTCCTCGACGGGTGGCTCTTGGACTCATTGTCCTCGGTGGCTACTGCTTCAACGAGAGAGACCGACGACGGCCTCCAGTTCGTCCTCGACGGCCACCATTGCTAAAAGCTTCATTTTTCTTCGTCCTCGAGCTGCAATCTGTTAAGTTTAGCGATTCGCCATTCACTCTTTACTTTATTTCTTCTTCATATTTCAAATTTAATATCACATGTGATAGATTGGTTTCCTAGAACTTAAAAAACGGTTGAACATGAATTTAGGGTACATAGATTGTTAATTAATCGGTTAATTTAATGCTAAAATCAGAATTCTCTTGCTCACTTGGGTAGATAAATTATTTATTTTGCTGTGGATTTTCAATGATGCAGTAGCATCATTTATCTATCTATTCTCTTAATTTCAACTCAATTCCAGAGAGGGGAAGAGAAGATTCCGCTGTGGTGCCGCTGCTATTCGCCGCATTTCACTTTCATTCTCCTGTATGTTTGATTTTTAATCTCATTTTTATGAATTTTATATCATTTTTTTAATTCCGTGTTAGTATTAGCTTCAAGTCAAAATTTTTAGGGAGGGATGGATGGATGAATTATATAAAATGCGTTTTAAAAAAAAAGCAATTTCCAGAGGAAAGAGCATTTGCTTGTTTTGGATGTCTTAGTTTTGCATTTGCTTGTTTATAATCAACTTTCTAGGCACTAATCTATCATATCCTTGTTTATTCAATTCGTAATTATGTCTAGTTGATTAATTTGATCACTCGAAATAATTTTTATGGTATCACTGTTTTCTAGAGTGGAAAGGATTTAGAAGGAGTTAAGTTTTGCATTGTCTTTTGTGAAAGATATTCTTGCAAGTTTGTTACCAATTAACCCCCCCGGTGCGTATATAAGTGTCACATTATTCTATGCCGTTTGTTATTCTATCATTTTATACCATTATCTCCTAATTTACTTTGTCATCTCCTTAGAGATGTACCTAAATCTAGACATTACTTAGTTTGATTTCATAATAATCAACGATAACTTTGGAAGTTTACGTAATTTTGACTATCTTAAAGTGGTGGAAATCATTTTTGCGTATAATGAATTTATATGTAATTTGAAAACTCATTTATGTTATCATTGCTTTCTTGTGTTATGAAGTCAATTCACAACGATGAATTCTTAATTCATGGTGATTTCTTTACAACTAGTTGTAAACTGATATGGAATTGATTTTGTAGTAGGATGACAAACACAACAGTAGGTCGTGAATGGATGTATGAAAGACTTAATGGGAAATTTCTTAGCTCTGCGTATGCTAAAAAGGTTGATGAGTTTGTTGAGTTGGCTTATAAGCAAGACAATGTCATGATTGATGGGTTATTGAAATGTCCATGTGTAAAATGTCGGAATGTTCCATATTTGGATCCGGATAAAGTGAAACTTCATCTTTACCAAAATGGCTTTCGACCGAATTACTATAAGTGGACTTTTCATGGTGAAAATGATTTCAACGATGCAACTCCAAGTACGTCCACACAACCTATAAAGGCATATGATCCTTACAAGAGCATGGTTTTAGATGCATTTGGACATGAGCACTCTGTACTAGAAGAATCAATGGGGGCTGAAGAACCACCTCAAGAGTTTAAAAAGTTTATTAACATGCTAAAGGATGCTGAGAAGCCTTTGTATGATGGTTGTAGGTTGTCTTTGTTATCTGTGGCCGCAAGGATAACTAACATAAAATGTGAGTACAACATTCCAAATAAGGCTATTGATAGTGTCGCTTCCTTGATTAAGGATATTTGTCCAGAAGTTAGTAACATGACAAACACCTTTAGAAAGACCCGTAGGTTGCTTAACGGACTTGAACTTCCTCACCAAAAGATAGATATGTCCTAATGGGTGTATGTTGTTTTGGAAAGAGCATAAGGATCTCAACAAATGTCTAATTTGTAAAGCGAATCGCTGTAAGGCTCCAGGAATAAATGGCAAAAGTACTCCTCGAAAAGTGCTAGATTACTTGCCAATTGCTCCAAGGTTGCAAAGGTTGTATGCAATAGAGAACACAGCCAAGCAAATGACATGGCATTTTGAAAATCCTCGAGAAGAGGGTTTGATGTCTCATCCTTGTGATGGCAAAGCATGGAAGCAATTTGATAAGGATTTTTCAGATTTTGCTAAGGAGCTAAGAAATGTCCGACTAGGCCTATGCGCTGATGGCTTTTCACCTGAGTTGTGCATGAAAAAACCTTTCATGTTTGTGAGTTTGATCATTCCAGGTCCAAAAAGTCCTAAAGGAAACCTTGACATTTTCTTACAACCTCTTATCGATGAGTTGAAGCTCTTATGGGAGGTAGGGGTGCCAACTTATGATGTCTAAAAAAAGCAGAACTTTCAGATGAAGGTTGCCTTACATTGGACTATTAGTGATTTTCCAGCTTATGGCATGCTATCGGGATGGAGTACGGCTGGTAAGTTAGCTTGTTCATATTGTATGGAGAATACAAAGGCTTTCACTTTAAAAAAGGGTAGGAAGCAAACATGGTTTGATTGTCATCGTCGATTCCTACCCCCAAATCAACCTATTCGGCGAAATAAGAGTGATTTTTTCAAAAATAGAGTTGAATTTTCTCCTGTACCCCAAAGATTGAGCGGTGAGGAAATTTGGGAGCGTGTTTCAAGGCTGCCTAGTACAGGAAAATGTAATGATAATTCGACTTCCAAGGGAAAACTCAAGGGGTTTGGAGCTACCCATAATTGGACTAAACAAAGTGCTTTTTGACAACTTCCATATTGGAGTAAACTTTTGATTCGCCACAACCTTGATGTTATGCACGTTGAAAAAAATGTATTTGATAATGTCTTTCATACTGTAATGGATGTTAAAAGGAAGACAAAAGACAACCTTAACGCAAGGAAGGATCTTGTCCACATTTGTAAACGACAAAAATTGGAAGTTCGAGAAGATGGTGCTAGTATGCCGACTGCTCCCTATGTGTTATCTAAGGAGAAGAGGAAGACTTTATGTGAATGGTTGCAAAGGTTGAAACTCCCTGATAAATATGCATCTAACTTAAGCAAATGCATAGATACGACGGAGCACTAACTCTTTGGCATGAAAAGCCATGACTGTCATGGTTTCATGCAACAACTGCTGCCTATCGCAATGAAAGATTTGTTGCCAGTCAATGTATGGAGTGCTCTCACGGAGTTGAGCCAATTTTCAGGGATCTTTGCTCCTCTTCTTTGAAAGTACAAGATATGGTACGATTAGAAGAAAACATATCCGAGATTATTTGCAAGTTGGAGAAAATATTCCCACCCAGTTTCTTCAATTCCATGGAGCACGTTCCAATCCATTTGCCTTACGAGGTTAAAGTTGGTGGGCCGGTTCAATTTAGGTGGATGTTCCCCTTTGAAAGGTAAAATTAAATAATATTGTTATTTTTCAAGTAGCTGTCCGAAAATTGATCTTGTAACCTTATCCAATTTTGTTCTAGGTTTCTACACCACTTGAAACTAAAAGTGGGAAACAAAGCTCATGTTGAAGCCTCGAATTGTAATACTTTTTTAACGGAGGAGATATCAAATTTCTGCTCCCATTACTTTGAGGCACATGTTGACACTAGAGTGATCAATTTAGGATTGAATCTCAAAGGTGGTGATGAAGTGTCTTTGGACAAAAATGTACCTGAGGTTTTTTCTTGTTGCAATGGCTATAGTGCATCCGAAGGTCAAATAGGGTATCTTAACGAGAAAGATTATGATATTGCTCATCGATATATCCTTACTAATTGTGATGTGCTATTGGATTTTGAAAGGTATGCCATTTTTTAAATTTAATTATGTTTTAACATGTTAATTCTTTTTACATACAAATTTTACTAAAGTAACACATGAACAATTTATATGAAGAACATGTGATGAGAACATATGGTTGCTTAGATGCGGAAGATGTTTGGAACAATTATATTCAATATTTTTGTAGTTGGTTCAAAGAACATGTAAGTTTCTTTATATTGTATTTTTAAAAAAAAGAAATTCATTATTTAGAATTAGTATTTGATAATGATTTAATTGGTTTAGGTTTTGGATATGGGCATTAGTGATGATGTCATTCATTCTTTAGCCCTTGGTCCTTCGACAAAGGTTCGAAAGTTTAATCGATACTCGATTAATGGGTATGATTTTCATACATTCGACTATGATAAGAATAAATCAACCGTCAATTACGGTGTTACCGTAAAAGTGTTCAAGAAAAGGATTATTTTGGTATTCTCCAAGAAGTAATCGAATTGGTTTACATTGGTGCAAAGAGGAGCTATAAAACAATTTTGTTCAAATGTGAGTGGTTTGATCCGGGTCAAGGTACTAAAATACATGGAAAATATAAACTTGTAGAAGTCAATCATATGAGAAAATACAGTACGTATGATCCATTTGTACTGGCTTACCAAGTTGATCAAGTGTATTTTGCTCTTGGACCTACTGTAAAAAATAAAAAGAAACACATGGTTATATGTCTGCAATGTTAAGGCTAGAGGAACCATTAACGCCCCAATAGATGAATCAACATTTCAATTGAAGGACATTCGAAATCCGTCATTATTGTCGGAGGTTCCCGAAGTTGATGGTGATGCAAATGCGGAGGTTCACTTGATGGAAGAGATTCTCGAGGAGGAGGAGGAGGACGAGGAGGAAGAGGAGGAAGACGAAGAAGAAGAGGACGAGGACGAGGACGAGGAGGATGAAGCTGGTTTTATGTAGTTGTCTTCTTTTACTTTTGTTTTTGTTACGGAAACTTGTAGATTTATGCTTATGATAATAACTTTAAGAGTTACTATTGGAGTTTTGTTTAAGGCATAAATCACTGAATGCTTGTATTAATGCTTATGTTTTGGCTTCGGCATTGCGCCTGAAGTGCATATTATGTAATTTGTATTTTGATGGAAAACAAGGCAGAGTACATATTACGTACCAATTTTTCTTTTGATTAAAGTATTTGTTAATTGCTTCATTCATATATGATTTTTATATGTTACTTGTAGATGAGTTATAGACGCAGAGGTGGACTAAATGAGAGGGGTCCTATTATTCAGCCGCCTCCTCTTGTACCTAGAGATACATGGATACAAGAGACTCAACATGAGACTTCGACGACTCTATGTGATGGTTTTGAGATTGAGATTAATGCTACAGTGCAAAAAAAGGAAATACTAAGTCTTAATTTAAAAAGGATCTAACAGAGATGGGGGCAGAGAGGGGGGAAGGGATATCCAACATTAACGAGGGGGAAGGCATTCACATACATACAACTTTCTCAAATAAAATTCATATATATATACATGTCTACTACTGTCCTATACATGTTGCTTACTGTCAACCTGAAGATGATGTACATCTCTGCTTACTGTCTTATACAAGCTCTGCATTATAATACATGGTGTTCAAATCAAGTATCCCATTACTTATAGTAACCTACCTAGTGTTTTCTCACAAGTTTGCTTGATTCGTGCATGGGTAATTAAAGCATGAGTTCTCCTGGGATCCGACTATAGCAGAGGCGGTCAAGAATGGCTGGAAATCAAAATGTAGGAGGCACCTTAGTGATATGGTGTTAAAGATTTGTTCAAATTCAACTTACCACACAAAATGGTGTGGTCCTAGCATAAGAGCGGAGATTATTAAAATAAGATCAACAGAAGAATTTCAAGTAAAGTCAAGACAATGTTCAACAAATAGGAAAAGCAATGAAAGTCAAAAGGTTCACCATCGTCAAGGTTCCATTTCGGCCGAAGAAGTGAGGATAAATCTGGTACTTTATTACTTCCTTTTGTGGATTATAATTTGCTTATATGAGTTGTTAAATTTGTTGGTCATTTGGTTGCACTCGTGGTGATTTGGTGCTGTTGTAATAATGTTTTGGTCAAGACTTGCTTTATGCTCTCCTGCTGTTGCAGGTACCTGTATTTTGATATTTCATGATGTTGCACCTACTGCATTTTGATATGCTATCACGTCTGGTTGCACCTAATTTTTAGACCTGTACATGCACCTAATTTCGTAAGCACCTGTAGTCTTAAGCACATGTACGTGCACCTGTACAAGCACCTGTTTACTAGCTTGGGTACCTGTACACGCACCTATATTTGTAAGCACTTGTACAGGGACCTCTAGATGCACTTGTACAGGCACCTCTATTCCTCCAGCCTCCTCTATTTAACCCTCTGCCCTCCATTTAACCCTATGGCTGTCATCAACTAGTCATGTATTCTATTAGATATTATTCTTCATCCTCTGAATGATCAAAATATTGTTCTTTTGTGGGGACTGTTGATTAGATTGACGAGTTCGTAATTCAACTTCAACTACTTATTGCTTCAACTTTGTGGGTATCTCTTGTTGTGTGTTTGGTGCTTCGCTTATTGTTAAATTTAAGCAATTGATTCATATATAACCCCTATAATTTGGACCTAGATTGCTATGTTATTATGACCAAGTTGATCTTAAGTAACTACGGTTTCACAACTTTATTTGTAACTGTTAATGTGATGAACTAATTTTACCCTTTATTGATTTGTAAGATTTGTATGTTGGGCGCTTTGTCAGTTTGCTTTATAAATTGTTGGGTTGGGTCTTTTATGAGTCAATGAAATCTGCGGAATTTTCAAATTGAAGTTAAAGGGAAATACTTTTGTGTCCTCCTTTCTTGATTGACCAATTTGAAAGGGTCCTGCTGATTCTTCTTTCTTTCTTTTTTATGATAATTTGAATAGGATCTGATGTTTTTCAATTATTTTTTGGCTATTCTCGACATGAAAGGAAAAGAAGTTGCAACGTAAGCCAGCTGCTGCGGAGCTCTATTATGAAGGCCATGCAGATAAGGAGGGCCAATTTGTGAATGCGAAGGCAGAAGCTGTTTGGGTAAGTAGTGTTTTATTTGCATAAATTTTGTTTCTTATTTAATTGTGGAAGATAAATCATCTATGATGCCACAACCTACTTCCTTATCGATTCTCTGTTACTACAAGAGGGAATTTATGTTTGACGTTGCAAAGATAATTTGTCGTGTATAACATTGAGTAAGTATGGGAGGATTCGATGTTTGACGTTGTATGCTGCAACTAATTTTGTGGCCTGTGGAACTATAAGGCTTATAAGTTTGCTAAATGATTTTCACAAAGACTATTGTCTTACATTGTGCTTTGAATCTAAAGCTTTGTTGATGCTTGATGTTAGTTTATATTATTCAAGTCTTACATTTTGTAACTTGCAACGTCTAAAATGTTGTCTACACTTGTTTCCAGGTTGAATACAAGAAGAAAAAAGATGCCAATTTACAATGTGAGAGTGAGAATCAGAAGACGAAAGATGAATTGTTTTATGATGCTGCTGGTGGATGGACCAACAAGGGTAGAATATTTGGTATGGGCTCAGCAGCAGACTCATACTTTGAAAAACCAAGTTACGAAGAGAAGAAAAATGTCAAAAAGTCACAGCGCGATTATGTGATGGAATTGGAGAATCAAGTTTTTGAGTTGATCGCGGAGAATTTGCAACAAAACAAGGATCTAGATGCAACAAAGGAAAGCCTTGCTCAAACACAAGAACATCTTGCTGAAACCACTTCATCAATGAAGGTTCTACAACAACAAGTTCATATTTTAATTTAATGCAAGCCAATCATGGTTTATTCTCGTCATCTCCATCTTTGACTTCACACCAACCTTCACATACATCTTAGGCTACTAAGTAAACTAATTTTGGTTATGAGATGAGTTTTTTTGTACATGATACTTAACATCACTTGAGATTCTTAGACCACTCATGCTATATGATTTCAATATATAGGTCTAAGTTATTAAATTTTTGTAGAAATGGTTTGAAATCTTAACATTGGTAATAGCTCCTAATTCAACTTCGCCTTTTTTTTGTATACATGAATTATGTAAAGGTATGTTGAATTTATAATTATTAATATTCCAAGTTATAATTTGTTGTGAGTTATTTAATAAATATGCCTAAAATGAACAAAGCCATCTAAGCTAATCTGTAAAGCGCGCTAGGAAGCCACTGACGCTAAACTAGCGACGGACAAACATATCCGTTGCTGACGAAAACTGATATTTTATTGGCAGACCAGCGACGTTCTTTTTCCGTGGCCATAATTAGCGACAGAAAATTCAAATCCGTTGCTAAATTCAGAGACGGAAAATTTAAGTCGTTGCTGAAGTCTGCTGTGGACATAAAATATCCGTTGCTAAACAGAGCGAGGGGACAAACTTTCCGTCGGTGACTATTTCGAGGGATTTTCTGCATCCGTTGCTAAAGTGAATTAGCGACGACGTATTTGCCGACAGACTAAAACCGTCGCTAAATCCGTAGCTGGGACTAAACAATGACGAAATTTGGGCATATTGCTACGGTTTCTTTCCGTCGGTAAAACGCGTTTTTCTGTAGTGTTTTAGTCTCGAAAAATAACAAAAGATTACTAAAAAATGACTTACAGAATGAATTAAACTAGTTATTAAATAAATTTAACACTGAGTATTGAATGAATTAAACAGACCACGAAATGAATTAAATAGGTCACAAAATGGATTAAACTGGTCCCTATTTTCAGAAGACGGTTTTATGAGTTTCTCGACTTATTATTGGGCCTATTAGGCCGTAGCATAATTTTATTTTGAAAGTAGGCGGTCTCTTACAAGACCAATATAGAGAGAGTGTGGGGAAGAGAGAGGAGATGGGAAGAAGTGAAAATTTAGAATTTTAAACTTGAAAGTATGGACGGTTTAAGGTTCTAAGTGACTACAATGAGGTGTACTAAAAGGTGAGTTCATTGTATAGATACCCAACAAGCAATGACATTGTATCATTTCTATTTATATATCGAGTAAATCACGAAGGAAAGACAAACTAACAAGATTTTAACTTAACTTATCGTGTGAAATGTTAACATTCTAAAACCTCGACGTTTTAATTTAAAAGGGTTATTTGGATGGTTCGATCTGACGACCCAACCTAACATATGGGTCAACCCGAACTCTATCCACTCAACGTACACCTCTACGGGAACACATGTCACCAAGTGGCCCCTTCATCACCACAACCTACACAGCTTGGAGAATAGTCGACATATATGAAATCAATAATTTGGTTCGACTAGGACCTTTAGCCACCATAGACTTTTCAGGAGGAATAGCATTTCCTCTTTGCTTCTTACCTCTACGACTCTCCCTCTCTACTTTGCATGATAGGAATACTTCTTTTTGGTGCTAATGAAAAATATTTAAAACCAACGATATAACTATATAAGTACTTCTAAACTTGAGGTATAGGAAATAAAGAGAAACCCGAGCATAATGGGAGGGTATGTTGCTATTGGCATAGTTTGTATTGTGAGTTTAATATGGGTATGGAAAGCATTGAATTGGGTTTGGTTCAGACCCAAAAAGCTAGAGAAGCTCCTCAGAAAACAGGGTTTGAAAGGAAACTCGTACAGGTTCTTGTTTGGTGACATTAAGGAAACCTTCAGGATGCGTAATGAAGCCAGAGAAAAGCCCATTCCTTTTACTAATGACTACTTCTCTCGCATCTTTCCTTTTCTACATCAACATATGAACAAATATGGTAATTTCTTCACTTTTATCTCCCTTTTATCTTTTTTATAAAAGGCGCATATTTCTCTGTTCAAGATACTGATTTTGTCGGGTATTACCTTTAAACAATTTCTGCTTTCTTTCGTTTATAGTAAACTTTGGCATGAATAAACTTGGTGTAGAGTATAACTGAATTATAGAAGCGATTTTTGTTCTTTATTATTAGTATATGTTAGAGGATATTGGACCGTAGGTCTATATCTACGGGCAAGACCCATTAGGTTAAATTTATTAGGTTAAGTTTATGTTATGTTCTCTGTATAAGTAATGTAATTGTCATTAATTAGAAACACAATAATAATATCCCTTCTCTCTATTCTTATCAGTATACCTGTGAACTTTGGCAAAATATTTATTTTTGTTCTTTAATAACCACTCTTTTACATATAGAGTTTTACGCCTCTCAATGCTCAACTTTAAACTTTAACAACTCTAATTACGCCTAAGTAAAAATTGTAGAAAGTTGATTTTAATTGAGGACATATCGAGACGAATCTAACAAGATTGCACATGACTATGTTATCCTTATACATAAATCCCTGTAGTTGGTTAAAGTTAGAGAAAGATGTACTTCCTCCGTTTTTTATTAGTTGACCTGTTTCTTTTATCATGTTTGCCAACGCGTGATTTCAATCACTTTTATCTTGGAAAATTGATGAGTAAAAATTATAAAAATATGATATTTTGAAAATATATAATGAGACGAATCTAACAAGACCCCACATGACTATATTTTCTCTTATGTATAAATCACAAAAGATAGTCAAAGTAGATTATGTGAATAGTGTCAAAAGTCAAAACGTGTCAACTAAAAAAAAACGGAGGAAGTATAAAACAGTGTAATATGAGAAATCTAGTGGTTATTAAGGAATGGAGATAGTGTGCAATTACCAGAGTATTGTCTAGTGAGAATGAGAAAATTAGAGTTTAGCAGAGTATTGTCTACTGAGAAATGAGAAAAGCGCAAGATATAAATGAAGTGGCAAAAATTTGTTAATTGAGTAATCAACATATTATGTAACAAATATTCATTGTTAAAATCTTTATTACATGGACTCCATCATAACTATATGGATTGATTATGATTTTTGAGTTGAGACCGTAAGGTTATAGAGTTTTTACAGTAAGGGGGCGTTTGGTTCGCAAAGAGGAAAGGGAATGGAATCAAGAAAGGGTTAGGAGGGGAAAGGAAACTAAAACCCTTTCCTGTAAAAGTTGTTTGGTTACTACTTTCCTTCTTCCACCTCTTTCATCTCCCTCACCATAGCACCACCAACACTCCTCCTCACTTTCCTTTTCACTCTCACGCCACCCCCCACCGCCGCGCCCTCCCGCCTCAACTCCGCCTCGCTTTCTCTTTCGCTAGCGAGTGATAGGCGAGTTCCGCCGGCGCTCTCTTCTCTCTCCCCCCCTTTGTGGCGTCCTTTCTTCACCCCCTTTCTCCGGCAGATTTGGGTAGTTTTCTTTCGTGGATTAGGGTTAGGGTTGTCTTTTAGTGGTGGTGCTGTGGTGGCTATGGGTTCGGTGGAAGTGGTTTTCGAGGGTTTTGGCTGGATGGGATTGTCGAGGTTGAATGAGGTGGTTTGGGGGGGTGGTTTCGGTAGGTTCGTGGTGGTTTAGGGTTGGTTTGGGGTGGTTGTGGTTGGTTGGGGGTGGTCATGTGGTGGTCAATGATGGTTGACAGTGGTTTCGTGGTGGTCAAAGATGGTTGACAGTGGTGAGGTGGTCAACGTTAGTTAAGTTTGGTGAGGTGGTGGTCAATGGTGGTTGTGTTGTAGAGGGATATGGGGGAATTCAAAACCCTTGGGAGGGGGTGGGGAATCAATGTAGAGGGATATGGGGGTTTACCAAAACTAAAACGGGGTAAAGGGAAACCAAAAAATCATCAAACAAACAACAAGTAAAGGAAACACAAGGTTTCATTCCCTTTCCCTTTCGTGAAGCCCCCATATCCAAACGCCCCCTAAGTTCTTAAGTTAAAAACTTGTAATTTTATCATGTTCTATCTATAAACTAGGTTATATGAAAATCGAAATGGAAAAACGCGGGCATAGGGAAATACCAAATTTCAAAATCAGGAAATAAAGAGAAACTTTAACTGTTTTTTTTTAACTTTTTCTATCAATAATTTGTTACCTCCTACATCTTAAATTTGAAATCAAGTTAACCCCACCATTAATCTACGAAAATAATTTCTGTAAGGTTCCTAAGAGTGTCGGTTTTTGAAACAAATGGACACTGATTTGTTGTCCTCAAAAAGAGTTTTTGTGCAACACGGCCAGAGAACACGCGGATAGATCATTTAGCCCAAAACTTATTTTATCTTTAATTATGTATTCATTAAAATTATAAAAAAATATACTTCCTTGGTTTCTATTTAGGGAAAATTAACAAGAATAATCCGAACGATTGTCCTTCTTCCCTAATTAATCCCACCTGCAATTATTCTCAAAATAATCCCAATTATCATCCTCCCTTTCCAAAACAATCCCACTTAACTTGAAACCGATTAAACAGGTTCAAAATGCCACGTGTCATAATGACATTGGCCAAAAAATAAAAGAAAATAAATAATTAAAAATAAAACCCTCCCCCCTTTCCAGCCTCCCCCTTCCCAGCGACACCATGTCCACCACCTTCCCCTCCCCTTTCTCGGCCACCACGACCCGCAGCCACCTCAGAACAACCTAAACCACCCCAAACCCACCCGAAACAACCACAGACCCACCCGATACCCCCTAGACCCACCGAAAACAACCCGAAGTCCCTAAAACAACTATAGACCCACCCGAAAGCTTCTCCACCACCCTAAAACAACCCAGACCCACCCCACAAACCATCACCACGTCGGAAACCAAAATCCACCCCTGAAAATCAGCCATACCTAATCAAACACCACCTCACGAACTAAAACGACACCCAAAATTGCAGCGAAAAAAAGGTTGGTGGTGGATGGTTCGTGGTTAGGAGGTTTTTTTTGGGGTGGGGAGATCGCCGTGGTGGGGGCTTTTTGGGGGGTGGGGAGATCGAGAGGAGATCGGCCGTTTGCTGGTGGTTTCGGGCTGCCAGTGGTGGTGTGAGACTGGTAGTGGGTGGCACTGGGGGTGAGTGGGTGGTTTTGGCAGTGAGGGTGGGGTGGGGGGTGGGTTTATGTTTTTTTTTATTTCTTAATTTTTTTTAAAAAATTGATAATTGTAAAACAAATTAATAAATGGACCAATCATAATGCAACATGTGACATTGTTAACCTGTTTATCAGGCTATCATTTTATCTAGGACTAACATTAGAAGATACCCGAAATATTTGGGATTATTTTGGGAATTACAAAAGGTGGAATTAATTATGGAAGACGGGCAATAGGTCGGATTATTCCCGTTAATTTTCCATTCTTTTTAAGTGCCACATGTAGAGAGATAAAGTGAGAGACCGTGTTTATGAAAATTAATTGAAGTTAATAAAGTGGATTTGTGGTCCATCCTACCAACTTGTATCCGGCTTTTTAAGGGAAAAGGGGGAGAAAGTTCAAATTTCGCAAACTTTTCATACAAATCACCAAATTTGAATTTGGTTTGAAAACTATTAACATTAAGAGGTCCCAACATAATTTTTCATTGTCTCCCAAACTCAAACATGAACAACTCGAAATAGCAGTTGACAAACATTAAGAGGTCCCATACACTGACTCAAGATGCACAACAATTAACTACCAAAAAGAACACAACACTTCAGAGTCCAGAGACTCCAGACACACACATTGGACTAAAACTATCATAGAGATAAGTAGTGTAGAACTACTGAATCTTGAGTCCTTAGAGGCTACTAGGGAACATGAAGAAAGGTACGAAGAGCTGATATATGTACTTGGAGGAGCAGCACATGGATGCACTTGGAGAAGAAGATCTTGAAGAAACTGACTAGTGTTTAAGAATATTGTTCTTTATGGGAGTCAGGCCCGGCTATGAGGGTGTGCAACCGGTGCCGTTGCACAGGGCCTCATAGCTGCAGGGTCCAAATATTAAAAAAGTGTTCAACAGATTTACTATACAACTCTAGATAGCGCTGCGGTCAGCATTATCAATGTAAGGGTAAAGGCCCTCAGGTCGCGCGTTCGACCACCTGTAAGAAAACTTTCTTTTGTTATTTCATCGTTGGACTGTTATAATCCCAAACTCGAAAATTTCCAGCACCACAATACTCAACTGTTATCCACTCATGTTTATATATTTTTTTGAGGGGGTCCATATATGTCATGGTTTTATAGACTTCATTTGCTAACATATAGATATCATTACTTTATATTGCTAATTTTATTTTAGTCGAAAAGTTTTTCACCCATTTACCCTATATATACATTACTTTATGTTTTGATTTTTACTTTCTTCCATAGGCAACAAAAATATGCATCTTCTCTCCGTCTTAACTGTTGTGACATCCTTCAATGCTACAAGTATATATAGGGTATGAATAATATAGTTCCTCTCTTTTTTTGCTATTATAACATTTAGAATTTTACCCTATTCACTTAGTCACCTTTTACCATCTTTTGTGACTTGAACATAAAGAAAAATACAGTCGTATGTCCTTTTATGAGAATTTTTTCAATATATTCTATCAAATTATCAAAAAAATAAAAGATCCAATTTTACTAAAGTATAATAGGGATATATTGCAAATCTTGCAATAAGTAAAAAAGTATTTCAACTTTAAAAGCTTACAACGATTCAATAACATTGGTTGAAAAAGGCCTCAACTATTTAATTTAGCACAGGCCCCCCAAAATCTATGGGACGGCCCTGATGGGAGTCAAACAAAGCTCATTCTTCCTAAACAGGGCCTCAGACAAGGGGATCCATTTTCACGTCTCCTAGTCCCTGTGTATAGAATATTGTTCTAAAATACTCAAATATATAAATGAGATCCAGGGATTCAGATTACATACTCATTATAGGACAATGAAGCTAAGTCATCTAGCTTTTGCTAATGATCTATTGGTTTTCCTAAAGAGATGATATTCTTCCGTTTTTATGTTGTTAAGTGCACTTAAATTGTTCTTCAGACCTCCGGCCTAACGTTTAATGCTTGGAGGTATAGCAAGTACTAAGTAATGAAATTCCTTTAATTTTGTACATGTAGAAGTCGTAGTTGAACGATGATATTGAACAAGTGAAGGGTCATTAGGTTTCATTCATACTGTCTAGTGTCTACTAATGTTTAAGAATCAAATTTAATTAGACCTGTTTGTTTACTTTCTTATATGAGGGCTATTAGTTATGTGATTTTATTATTTATGTGATTTTGCGCTCCAAAAAGTTTTTATTTTAGTTATTGAAGACCTTCTTAAACTAAAGGTGAGTATGGAAATAAATGCAGGTGAAGATTGCTTGACATGGTTGGGGCCTATACCGGTTATAAATATAGTAAAACCTGAACTGATAAGGGATGCTTTCACTAGGATGAACGAGTTTCAAAAGGTTAAACTGAACCCACTTATTGGATTGCTTGTTCCCGGACTTGTAGGCTATGAGGGAGAAAAATGGGCGAAACATAGAAAGCTGGTCAATCCGGCTTTTCATATTGAAAAGCTAAAGGTATATTCTCTTGATACAAGTATTCATTGCAACTTTATAATTTCTTGATATAAGAATTTACGACATCTAACAGCAAGCCACTTTTACATTTTATGTAGCTTATGCTTCCTGCATTTGGGGCTAGTACTATCGAAATGATCAACAAATGGGAAAATCTAGTACCTAAAACAGGCTCTTGTGAGCTTGATGTGTGGCCAGAACTTACAAGCCTATCTGCAGATGTCATCTCTCGTGCTGCATTTGGCAGTAGCTACGAGGAGGGTAGAAGGATTTTTGAACTCCTGAAGGAACAGACTCAAGTTACTATGCGTCTTTTCCAATCGGTTTATGTCCCTGGATGGAGGTAACTTAACAATATTTACATCACATCTAACACATAAATAAGGGTGGTTTTTCTCTCAAAACTGAGACATTATAGTGCTACTTGTTCAAGAGTATCACATAGATTTTGAAGAATGCCCATGCCAAGATACTTTTAAGATGATGCATATTTCAGGTATGTGCCAACAAAAACCAACAGGAAGATGAAAGAAATGAACTCTGAAATAAATAATCTACTGACTGGAATAATCAACAAGAGGAAGAAAGCAATGGAGGCTGGAGAAGTTGCTAACGAAGACTTGTTGGGAATATTGATGGACTCCAACATCAAAGCATCTCAAATTTCTGGAACTCATAAGCAACAGCTTGCCATGACTTTCCAGGAATTGATTGATGAGTGTAAGTTGTTCTACTTTGCGGGGCAAGAGACCACCTCGGTCTTGCTAGTATGGACAATGATTTTGTTGAGCAAGCACCAAGACTGGCAAACACGAGCACGAGAAGAAGTCTTGGCAACATTTGGAAACAATCAACCTGACTTTGATGGGTTAAACCATTTAAAGACAGTAAGTTCTTAATTACTTGGAGCTCAATAAATCAGTAATTATGGGAAGAAAAAGATTTGATCGCAATAATTCAGATAAAAAAAAACTCCGGAAAGATGGATTCATGCTGAATCAATATTAATTAGAAGTGAATGATGACGATTTACAACTTTCAGTTAAACTTTTCATAGAAGTAAGAAAATTTGAGAGAAATTACCTTTCACAAGTATTTTTTTTGCGACAAACAACTTTTTAAATTTTTTTTTGACACTTAAAACCTGAACCGTAATTTTTGTTTGCTAGATCACGCTTCAAGAGCTATTTTCGACTTTGATTCTTGTTTACAGGCCTTGATCAAAGTGTTTTCTATGTCCAATCCTCGCACCTAAAGGTGTTCAATGCCTTCACCAAACCTTGTGTTCGAAATTTTGATGTCAAAAAATGGCCTTGATGTTTGATCTCGCAAAAAGAAATTGATTAAGGTTGTAAAATCCTAAAAAAAATTAAAAATAAGTACTTATAAAATGTTGTGTGTCGCAAATTGTCGTAAAATAATGATCGATACATATATTTATGTATGTTAATCTCTGAAGCACGGAAACTTCGTTTGGGTCAACGTTTCCCGTTTCCGACACGTTTCCGAAACTTGGGGAAACGTTTCCGAAACTCTAGTAAACGTATGATAGCGTTTTGTTAAAATTAAAAAACTTTCTCACAATATATCCATTTCTTTTCCTTTGAAATGACTAAATCTCGCATACTTTACATATATCCCTTCTCATTATCTTATTTCTTCCTATAACAACATGTAGTTGTTCTATTTTATTTTTTCTTCAATTCCCCCACGTTTCTCTACGTGTCCTCATCTTGAAAAATTACGTTTCCCAGTTTCTACGTTTCCATGTTTCAGTTTCCCGTTTCTGTTTCCGTGCAACCTAGATGTTAATCAGGTAATTATGTTTGTTCAAATTTGTTGTAGGTGGGAATGATACTAAATGAGGTGTTGAGATTATACCCTCCCGTGGTTTCAGTCTCCCGTATGATATATAACCATGAAACAGAACTTGGAAATTTGTTAGTCCCTCGTGGTGCTATGGTTAGTTTGTCAGTACTCCATACACATCATGATCCCAGACTTTGGGGTGATGATGCCAAAGAATTTAAACCTGAGAGATTCGCAGAAGGAATTGCCAAGGCAACTAAGGGAAATATTTCATTCTTTCCCTTTGGTTGGGGTCCGCGAATTTGCATTGGGCAAAATTTTGCAATTGTTGAGGCAAAGATGGCATTGTCAATGATCCTGCAACGTTTTTCTTTTGAGTTGTCACCGTCTTATACTCATGCTCCCACTACTGTTGTAACTCTTCAACCACAACATGGTGCTCATCTGACTTTAAATCGGCTTGAAGGAAGTAGTGATGCCAGCTCAAAGTGCTGAGTGCTGACACATTATAGATATTTTGGTTTATGATCATACAAGTATATATAATGTGGTCATAATATTCATATTTTGTAGTAATATTATCATAGTAACTTGTATTTCCTAGGGATATTCCAAAATGTCTAAACTCAAGCATGTTAAAGAACCGACTCAACAAAAAGGCTAAATTTATGGTTGAAGTCCTAAATAAGTTTTACACACGTTTTTGAGAAATGAAAATTTATGAGTATATATGTAAACGGAGTTGTGTACAGTGGCGGAACCAGGATTTATAATCTGAGGGGGCGCAAAGATAATAAAAAAAAGTCAAAAAATAAAATTTTTACAATGTCTTAAACAACCTTAAATATTCATTGTCATACATCTCAAACTATGAGAAAATTACATAAAAGTTACACATTCGTCCAACGAGTCTTCATTTGTTGGAAACGATCAACGATATCATCATCGGAAACTCGTACAAATACATCTTTCTCGAGAAAAGTGACACAACAATCATTTTAAAACTGATCACCCATGTTGCTCTGCAATTTATAGTTGATGTAAGTCATTCCCGAAAACGCTCTTTCCACACTTGCTATACCAACCGGAAGAATCAACATCAACTTGATGAGCAAAAAAACTAATGGATAAGCTTCATGCCTATTTGTTTCAACAAACTTCATCGAAAGAGAAGAAAGATCATTTACATCTTCAAAGTCACCATCATCATCATCTCGGACATCTTCCATGAATATATCAAGTGGACATTCAAGAGTATCTAAATCATTAGTTGAAAATTCGGAGGGGTAAAGAGTGACAAGTTTAAGTACCTTTTTATTGAAAGAAGCGAAGCCATTTTTGGGACATAAACAAGTCATGCATTTAAGCAACTCCTTATTCTTCTCATCAAAACGGTTGTTAAGCTCTTGAAGTTGTAGATCAATGACTCTTATGAAAACTTTGATAAGAGGTTTTTAGTGTGTCGTTAAGGCACTAAGAACCGCTTAGCAAACAAAACTTATAAACCTAACGAGCAACTACTAAGAACGTAGTAATGGCAAGTCAAGGGTCGAACCACAAGGAAATTGGGATTGACTATAGTCTACTAAGTCCAAAACTACCCAAGCGAAGAGTTTTTGGGGTTTAAGATTGAATTAGGTACCAACTAATCAACTAGCTATCGAATACCAACTAATAATCAAATAAGAGAATTAATATAATAAGGAAAACACTAGAGTTCGGGATACTCGTACGAACTTGGGCTAGACATCGATAATCAACACTATAACGATTCACGACGATGACAATACAAGGTTAAGTTTCCCTCTAATTTACTTAAGTCCTCTCTCGAATGGTCCTCAAGAGTAAGCGATTAATCAACCAACCAAATCCTGTTTCGAATGGTGTTTGGTCAATTGATTAATAGATTCAATGAGATTGGAAAACCCCTAATTTAAGGATCCCCTTAATTCCTACCCAATCCCTTGGTCTAGAAATCAAGTCGAAACATGGGAATGACAAAATGGATTAGAGTTCGATTAAGAACAATAGAAACCCTAGGTGCCCTATCATAAATGTGATCAAGATCTATCCTAGGGTGTCAAAACACCACATTCAATGCATAAACATCCAATTGAATCATAAAAAGCATGAACAATCTACATTAAGCCCTTAATTCATACTTTTGTCCAAACCCTAGATAATGAACTACTCACTAATCATGGATTCTAAGCAAAAGAGATCAATGAAATTAAACATGACTAACAAAGAAATTAAAGTAAAGAGAAGAGAGATTGAAAGAAAATTACTTGAATTGAATTAATGATTCGATCTTCAAAGTTGGAACAATGAGAAAACTAAGAGTTTGAGAGAGTTTAGAGAAGTTCACTAAGTAATTAGAGTCTAAAGTATGAGATAATAATTGACAAAAACCCCTAAAAACTAAATATAAGGTTCATTAAACTAAGACGAAAAAACGGGGTCAAAACCCGAAGTCACGTCGCCACGGTCGTGGCGCCTTAAAATTGTCTAGGCAGCAGCTAATCTCCAAACAGACTGACTCGACGAAGTCAGTCACCACAGCCGTGGTGATTTCGCCACGACCGTGGCCCCTGACTTAATTAGGATCAGTTCCAAATCTTCAACAGTATGTCTTGCTTGCTACAGGTCCCCATGACCGTGGTGTTTTCACCACGACCGTGGTGACCTACTTTGTCAGCGGATAGCTCAACTTCGAACGATCATATCTCTCTCGTCTCTTATCGGAGTTGGGCTCATGACCAGTCGTTGGAAAGATATCGAAACGAGCTAACACCTCCCACTGGAATCACCTTAATCCGATTTATAAATCAAACTTTATGTCTATTTGAAGTTCAACAGTCCACAACTAGTCTTCCAATGATCATATGACTTCAAAAACATGCTAGTTAGCCTGGAAATCATCCAAAAACAACTAAACAAATAATTAAGCGACAATATAACTCAAAGGTGACAAAAACCATGCAATGCTAGGCTTAAATGCTCTAAACTACATGCAATGACACTAAAAATGACCTACAATTAAGCACAATAAAGTGCTTATCAAACTTCAACCCGAAAATGATGAAGATAAGTTGCTTCATCAACAAAATATCTTGATCTTCCTTGAGGGATGTAATTATCCTCCATGTTGGGAACAATAATGTCATGCTTATTGCAAAATGAGATGACTTTATTCAAATTAGACTCTCATCCACTATCTCTCATCTTTTGCAATACTCTTTTAGTTAAAGAAACAAGTCTCATGGCACTAAGTATGTCTTGATCTTTTCTTTGTAAAGCATTACACAAGTCATTGTAACCAAAAATAGTAGACATAATTGTGCCATTAAAACAAAATCAAACGATTCTAGTAAGAGCACAACACCTTGGGCTTTTGCCTTATCATCCTCATTTGAACTACTCTTCCCAATCATCACAAGTACCTTAATGATGGTAGGAAACAAGTTCATGATATTTTGTATAGTTTTGTAGTGAGAACCCCAACGAGTATCACCAGGCCTATGCAAACCAAGTTCTTGATTTAGCCCCGTTCCCGATTCAAGTTCACCCATTTCTAAGGCTTGAGCAACATTTTGAACTTGAATCTCTCGAATCATTTCTCTTCTCTTACAAGAAACTCCAACCACATTCAACAAGATTCCAAGAGTATTGAAAAGCCAAGCACACTGACCATTCTTTTTCGCAACCGCAACAAGTGTTAATTGAAGTTGATGAGCAAAGAAATGAACATAGTATGCATTTGGAGTATCATCCATAATCAAAGTCTTTAGGCCATTTATCTTACTCTTCATGTTACTAGCCCCATCATACCCTTGCCCTCTAATATTAGAAGGACTTAATGAATGATGAACAAGTAACGATACAATTGCACTTTTAAGGGACAAAGCGGTGGTGTCACCAACATGAATAAGTCCAAGAAATCGCTCCACTACTTTTCCCTTTGCCTTCTCAACATAACGCAAACAAAGAGCTAGTTATTCCTTTTGTGACACACACTTGATTCATCGGCCAAAATAGCAAAGTAGTCATCACCAAGTTCTTCTATGATGCACTTAGTTGTTTCTTTGGCACAACAATTTATGATTTCTTTTTGGATCTTAGGAGATGTAAGCTGACAATTTCCGGGGGCATTTGCAAAGTGACATCCGAAACATCTTTATTATGTGACTTTAGCCATTGCAAAAGTTCAAGAAATTTCCCCTATTAAGAGATTCCTCACCTTCCCTATGACCACGAAATGCTAACCCTTGCCGCAATAAATAACACAAACAAGAAATTGATGCCTTCAAACGACTTACATAATCACTTTTAATCGAATCATTTGCATCATCAAAAGCATTAACGATTGATTTTTTCTTCCCATATTTTAAATTCATATATTTCTCATAAGCAAGATTGTGAGCACTTTTAACACCTCCAACATGTTTCTTAAACCTTTCCAGTTTATTCCATCCCCTAAATCCTTCATTTATCAACGCATCTCCCCCCGCCCAAGCTTCAACATCTTTCTTAAACAAGAAACAAACAAAACAAAATGCCGCGTCTTTCTCAAAACTATATTCAAACCAATCCCATTTTTTGAACCAAGCAACCAAAAATCGACGCGGGCGAGGGCCCCCATGTCTCTTTGAGGGAAGTTATGAGTTTTTGGTTGACAAGGTTTTTTATTGATATACCCTCTCTTAACCGATTTACGTTGTTTTGGAGGATAATCCATTATGCTAATTCTTTTTCCTGGGTCAAGGGGAAGAAGTTCAACATCATAAACCAACTCTTCATCCCTTTCCTCCTCTTCCTCCGCTAATGGAACTCTACTAGTATTCGAACCACCCAAATCCATATCATTTTCGTGAGTTTGAGGGGAATCATATGATTAAGACACATTAGCATTAGATGGAGTACCACTATCTACCGGTGGCGGTGAGGAACATGAATTCTCTTGAGATTTCCTTTTCTTGAACATCAATTGTCGAAGATCAAGTTGTTTTCCCTTTGTCTTGGATCTAGGTGTATCACTCATGATTTCCTATATTCAAATTTTAATACACATATGAACTAACTACTTAATGATCAAACAAAATATACTAATTCATCAATTATCATAATTAATTAAAATTTTAACAAGATGTGATTTCATAATTTCATTTCAAATAACCAATTAACATAATAAAAACTTAACAACAAAATTAATCAATCACAATTCACAATTCACAATTCACAAACAATAAAACAAATATCATAATTTATATGCAATTCAACTAATTCAAGCTTTCAACACAATTTACCAAATAATATATTATTATTTTAAATATAGGAAAATAACAAATTAACATAAAAAAATGTAAAAACGGAATTTTTTGATACCTAAATTGAGGTGCCGGGGTGGTCGCATAGACGGTGACGGAGACGGAGTTAGGTGCCGGCGTGGTCGCGTAGACGGTGAGGTGCAAGCAGACGAGCAACGAGAGAGGGTAGAGAGTAAACTGATGGAGAGGAATCAAGAGAGGCGTGGGAATTGAGAATTGGGGATGGGAGGGTTTATTTATTTTATTTCCTTTAATATGTGGTCCCCACTTCCTACCACTTTATGGGAATAGATGATTGAGACTTTTCAACGTCTCTTTTTCCTTTTCTTTGCAGTCTGCGTGTCAGCGTGCCCATGAGGCTCTTATTGGCTGGCTTTCTTTGCTTTTTTTTTAAAAAAAAGTACTAAATTTTTTTTAAAAAAATGGGGGTGCACGTGCCCCCCCATGCCCCAAGCTGCATCTGCCTCTGGTTGTGTATAGCACATGTACTCCTTAAGCCATGTTGTTTTGCATAACTTCTTTGTAGTTTTGTTCATTGAGAGATAGAGCCCAGAAATGGTTGAACGATGTGAAAGAAACAGAATGGAGTGAGATTTCTGCTGCGTTTCTGAGAGAATATCATCCACCTACTAAAACAGCAGAAATCAGAAACAAACTAGCAACATTTTCCCAAGAGCCTGATGAAACATTACGGGAAGCGTGGACTAGGTTTAGATATTTACAGAGAGAGTGTCCACACCACAACATGGACAAATGGTTCTTGACGCAGACATTGTACAATGGTCTGCAGCCTCAGACGAAGAGTATTGTTGATTCGTCTGCAGGAGGAGTCTTTCTGGATAAGGAAGTGGATGTAGGCTATGAGTTTCTATCAAACCTCGCAGCCAATGATCATTCCACTTCCTGCAGCCTCACGAGGAAGGTACCGGAGGTAGATGCCATTGCATTATTGACTTCGCAGATAGCGAAGCTGAGTCAGCATATTAACACCTTCAGTCCCTCTTCCTCAGCAGCAACTCCTTTGAGCATCAATGCTATGTCTGTCGTAGCACCCATTACCTCATCTTACTGCGAGGTATGTGGTGTTCAGGGTCACTTTGGACATGATTGTCAGTTCAGTCAACTTTAGATTGAGCAGGCAAATGCCTTTCAACAAAGACCACAAACCTTCCCCCCTCCACATAACTACCAAAACCAACAAAACCCTCATCCTCCACCTCCACATAACTACCAAAACCCTCATCCTCCACCTCCACAAAACCATCCCAAACCCTCTTATTATCAAACCCCACAAAACTTTCAGAGACCCCCATCACAAAACTTCCATAACCACAATAATTTCCAAACTCCACAAAATTTTCCCATCCCACCTCCACAAAACAATAACCCACAAGAGCCTCCCATATCTGAAGTGATGAAGCTGATGTTGATCATGCAAAAGGCAAATGAGGAGGCACAAAGAGCCCAAGAGCGACAGAGGCTAGCTATTCAAAGATATAATGAGGAAGCACAAAGAGCCCAAGAGAAGCACATCAAACTTCTCGAGGCTCAAGTTGCACAATTAGCAAGCACTAATGCTCAGAGGCGTCAGGGGGAATTGCCAGGGCCACCCATTCAGAGAGAACATGTGAATGCCATCACTCTTCGTAGTGGCATTGCTTATGATGCTCCTCCATTGCCCGTTGATGAGGTTACCCCAACTGCGGGGAAGAAGAGGGTGGTAGAGGAAAAAGGAAGAATTCAACGTCTGAAGTTGACTTGTCTGCAGAAGCTGAACAGTCAGGGAAGAAAAAGGAGAAGGTTTCTGAAACGCCTTTTACACCAAGGCTACCTTTTCCTCACATGATGCAACAATCAAAGGTCGATCAGCAGTTTGGTAAGTTCTTGGCTATGGTCAAGAACCTTGAGGTAACGATTCCATTCACAGATTTAATTACCCAAGTGCCTATTTATGCCAAATTTCTGAACGACATGATAACAAAGAAAAGAGACTTTGGTGGGGTAGAACGTGTCGCTCTTACTGAAGAGTGTAGTGCTTTTATTCAAAATAAAACCCCAACAAAGTTAAAAGATCCTGGTAGTTTTTCCATACCCTGCCATCTTGGACCTATTTTTATTGATAAGGCTTTGTGTGATTTAGGTGCTTCTGTTTTTGTTATGCCATTATCTGTTTATAAGAAACTGAACATGGGAGCACTTAAATGCACACAAATCACTTTACAGATGGCAGATCGTTCTATAAAATACCCTCTAGGTGTTTTAGAGGACATTCCTGTTAGGGTTGGGAAATTCTAAATCCCTGTTGATTTTGTGGTGTTAGATATGGATGAGGATGCCCAGATTCCCATTATTCTGGGTAGGCCAACTTTGTGTACTGCTGGTGCTGTCATTGATGTCAAGTTTGGGTCTTTAACTCTGAGTGTTGGTGATGATAAAGTGATTTTTAAACTAACCAATGCTGTTAAGGCACCTATGCTTGAACAATCTTGTTGCAGGGATGAGGTTTTGGATGAAGTAGGTGTGGAGAAGGTCCCAACTACACCTAAGGTTGCCTCACCGTCTGGAGGTATTATCAAGAACATTTGGAGGCGAAAGATGTTTGATGAGGATGGCACTCATTGCCAAGCCCCTCCTACTTGAGAGATGGAGGATTATGGTCGTGCGGGACCTTTATAAACCAGCGCTGTACGAGAGGCAACTCGTATTTTTCTTTCCCTTTTTCCTTTTCTTTTTATTTTTTCTTTTTTTTTGTGAGCGAGAGTGAGGGTACTATCATTATTTTTCCTCTTAGCATCGTCCTTGTCACCTTTTGGCATTGAGGACACTGCCAAGTTCAGCTTGGGGGAGGAGTTCTGTTTGTATTCTCTATCTCTTTTACTGCTTTTTAGATAGATTTACTGCTTTTGAAAAATTCTGAAAAAAATAAAAAAGATATGGTTTCATGACTGGTTTAGTTGCCTCCCTGTGCCCCTTGTTGTGCTCTATTTGAAAATTATTTGACTTTGTTTTCTGGATAGCTGGGCATTTGTGATCTTGAGGCTATGATTTGATGTTTGATTGCTATGATTTCGAGCATTTTTGGATTACATTAGACCTCTTTATGCTGCATACCTGAATTGGTTAGACTGTGAGGCCTCTTTGTAGCCTATTGGATTTATATTATTATCCAGTCTGTTTTTGTGTGTTAGTTCCTCTTTAGTAGTTTGATCTTGACTTTGACTTCGTACTTGTCTGATTTTCGATGACTTGTAGCATTTGCTGTGATAGAGGCGTTCTTTTATCTTATTCTTGAGCTTCAGAGTGAATTTTTGATATATTTTTATCCTCATTAGCCCTGCTAAGCCTAATGACTTGTTTCGTGCTACTTAAACCCCTATTATGAGCCCAAGGCCTTCACTTGATATTATCCCAAGCCGAGCTTGGGGGAGCTTTTTTATGGGTTGAGCTTGAGATTGGTTTCTTGGTTTAGTTTGGGTGTTGAGGAATTTAAAAGTGTATTTGTTGTGGCTTGAGAGTGAGAAAAAGAAAAGAAAAAGCAAAATTAGAGTTACGTGAATGAAGTTCAGAAAAATGAAAGAAAAATGAAAGAAAAGTCCAAAAGAACTCGAAGTTCTTCCATTCACGTATGTTCTTAAAGAAATATTCGCTTCATTGCATGAAAATTGGGTTTGTTATGAGTTTTACATTGATTCATGAGAGTTGGGTGACTTTACGTGGTTTCATGGTGTTGTTAGGAGTTGTGTAGGCCATCTTAGGCCTTGTTTGAATGATTTATGCTCCCCCTTTCTTGTTTTTCTACCACATTACCCAAAAGTTCCCCTACCTCTTACCTAAGCCCCATTACAACGCTCTAAAGTCCTCTTGAGCTCGTGTCTGCAGTGTTCATTTGATTAATTTCGAGTCAGTTTGTCAAAGTTAAAGAGTGTTCCTGCTAATTGAGTCGACTTAACTAGGATGAGCATCATTGAACATTCTTAAACACATGAGAGTGTGAGTGGGAATGGTATTTATGGTCGGGTTGGCGAGTGTTCGGGCATATTCTTTGCCTGCCACAAAATAGAGAGGAGTGACACCCTTATAAGACCCTTTTCAGGACTTGTATGCCTTGTGGATGCTTGAATTTGATAAATTGCTTGGATGATTGGTGGTTGGATGGATTTGATTAGCCAAACTTGAATTTTGCCTGCTTGAACGATTCTTAGTCTTGAAAATGTTTTGAGCTTTGATTTGTTTCTATCTATGGGGTGAGGCAATCTATTCCATGTTCATGTTCTGTTTGCTTGAGGACAAGCAAATGTTTAGCTTGAGGGAGTTTGATAGCACGTATTTATATAAAGTTTTCTCCCTTATTTACAAGCTAATTTGTGCGTCATTGGAGCTCTTGGGAGCTATTTTATGCTAACTATCGTATATAGTTGTGGTCTTGTGTTTTAGTGTTGAATTGCAGGTTTTAGGGAGTTTTCTCCTTATTCCCGAGATATTTGGAAGCAACCACGGCTTTACGAGATGTTACGAGGCATGTAGGACGACTCACGAGCTTTATGGGTAGTTTAGGAGGTCCCAAGACCTCTAAACGTGAAGAATTGAGAGCCAAAGAGTCAAGAAGGAGGTTTTCGTCCTTTGATCGGGCAAAAATGGACCGATCGGGCGAAGATATTATGATCGGGTACAAAAGTTGCGGACCCGATCGGGCAAGCATTACCCGATCAGATCGAGCGAGAAGACACGTGCCCAGACCCGATCGGGCATACACTGCCCGACCCGATCGGGTCGGATGCTCCTACATCTGGTTGTGCTGCTGCGTGAGAGGAGGGTGTGCTGGGCCTTTTTGCTGAGGACCCGATCCCAGACCCGATCGGGTGCTGGATCGGGTTGGCCAAATTTCACGCCTTGGCTGCTGTTGCCACGCTGCCCAAGAAAACGAAGGCTGAAAGTTTTACTATGGGCCCGATCGGGTGGTCTTGTGCATATTCTCGCGATTTTCGTCTTAATTTTCGTTTTTAGCTAGACTTGAGGGGGTATTATAAATACCTTTTCCTCATTATTTTAGAGACACCTTTTTTACAGCTTTAAACTCTAGTTTATTTCTCATGGTTTTAGCTTAGTTTAAACACTTTAGATTGGATTAAAGGTGATTGAACCTATTCGATTTCAATAAAAGTTCCTGCTTTCTGTCAATTGGTATTCTTCTTTGCCCTAATCTCTTTTATTATTCTTAATTGCTTAGCTTAAGTATTTAATTAATCATGATGCAATTGTTAGGGTTTCATATTAGATTTGTTGTTGTTAATTCGATTATGAGTGAGTAGTTCTGTTTCTAGGGTGTTAGATAGGGAAGCCATGTTTATACCATGATTGTTATTTAGATTTCTTTCAAATTCTAGGGCTTGTTTAGGGTGATTGTGATGTGGTTTGTTCTTATTGAGTAATTAATGTCAGTGTACAATTTCATTGATTGCTTGTGGTTAATAGTTGTTTGCACAGGTCCGTCTTACGACTAGAGGCCTAGGACACGTCAGTAATTCTGATTACGTTAGTGAACATGCGACGTATGTTGAACTATGAGCGTTGAGTCTTACCCATAGCTCAACACATGCTCTAATGCCCCGACTCTTGACTTAGGCTTTGATAGTAGTTGACCTTATTTGATTGTTATAAGCATGGTGGACCGACCTAGTACCCTAGACTTTTATTCCATAGTAAAATCCTCGGTTTAATTAGTCTTCCTTAGCTTAATCTTTAGTTCAGTTGATTCTTCTTTGATTTGATCTGAAGTAGCTGATTGGTTGAATATAAATTTAGAAACTCTGTCTCCCTGTGGATTCGACCCTGCTTTCATTGACTATCATAGTTAGAGGACTGTAGGTTTATCTTTGATTAGGTGATACGACTAAATCCTACCAGTATTACCCCGAATTTCCGCTACTTCGAAAATATAATATAATAAATAATTTAAGGAAATTCCAGAGGGGCTACGCCACGTTAATTAATAATAATCACCGCAAGGAAAAAGGTTCTAACTAAAATAAATAGTCAACGAGTTTTAAATAATTAAAACTAACTAGAATCTGAATAAGTATTACAGATTGAACTAAAATTCTAAAGTCAAATAAATAACATCAGAAGTCTTATTAAACCTACTAAAGCATAACTAAATCCATCAGACTCTTTAACCCAACCTTGAGCTAAACACCTTCAAGTCCCTGCAAATTGAACATTATAGTATCAGCCAAAAGGTTGAGCAAGATTTCATACTGGAATAAAATATATCTATCCAATGTGCATGTCAGATTTATAGGAAAATCAGACAAATTCATTTCAAAGTTGTACATATAAATATATAAAATAAAATAACTTTCCAACAATCTCAATTTTCAATCTTTCTTTCTTTTTGAAACAATACTGCAAAAACCTTGAAACTCTAAATTTTTTGAAACCTGTGATGAGGAAGTATTAACGGCCAATGAGCTAGCTAGGCTCACGAGATAAGGTGACACCAAAGCCTCTAGTATGCTTACCCCTAACTTGATTCGACCCAAGAAGGAAAACAATTGCAAAGTGCATTGATCAACATACACCAACTACTAAATAAATGGTTGTGACTTTGTAACTCAACCTACTTCCAAACTCGAGGAATACGGCTTACCAGCAACCCCAACAAACATTCTTATAAAGCACGGTAAATCATAATTAAGTAAACATAGAAACTTTGTTGTTTTACTCAAAACCTGTAACAATGAAGAACTTCCTTCTTTCAAATCTCAACTTGACATATGAGGAATTTCTTCCTTTTAAATCTCAACTTGCCTTATGAGGAAGTTCCTCCTTTCTTGGCATATGAGGAACTTCCTCCTTTCTTGACATAAGGAACTTTCTCCTTTAAATAAATTCTTCAAAAATAAATATCCTCTAAACGATTATAAATCTCAATATATAAACAACGTAAAACCCTTTGAATCCCAATAAATAAACAACGTGAAACCTTGTAAATCTCAATATCAAATTCAAACCAATATAAACCATTTTACAAAATAATCTGCACAAGTCTTAGTAAGAAATATTACCTGTCCAGCAACCGCAATCAACCAAACTCAATCTCAAGTCAATAAGGTTCTTCTACGAACCCACGATCTATAATATATTATAATATAATATGGTATAAGTCACTTGACTATGCTTCATGTAATTCACATACAAATAACCTAACCAAGTCAATGTGCTTAGACTAATTTTGAAAACGACTCAACATAAATTAACTTTGACCAGATAATCTCTCGTAATATGTTTTCTCTAATTGACTCATTCACCTACAATGGCAATCCACAATAATCCATATAACAGTCTACCAACTTAACCTACACAACACCATCGGAACAAATAATGACAACGACCATAACACACATATACATCAGTGAAACTTATCTAAACTCAAGCATGTTAATTGATGCGTCGAAGTTATTCTCTAATCTTAGGCGATTTTTGAGTTGGTTTTGTGTGTCGGTTTGTGTCTAGAGTTCGGGTTTTGGTTCGATTTGGTGTCAATAAGGTTTAGAGAGTCGTGTCACAAGTTTTTGTGTGTCTTGATTGTGCAACATTTTATCATCTTCCGAGGCATCAAGTCATCCAAGTTCTTAGTGGCAAGTCGTTCCGAAGCCTTCCGAAATCTTTAGAAGAATCCGAGCCAACTTCGAGTCTTCCGATCTCGAGCTGCGAGCATCGAGTGGCTAAGCAACTTGAAGCCTCTTGCAAGGCTTGCCAAGCGATTCTTTCTTGCCCCTCCACCTTTATGTTAGAGCTTTTAAGAAGAAGGGGGGGGTTGCGAGTCGCGACAGTGGTCGTGGGTCGTGACCAGGCATTTTCTTTTATCTTTCCTTCCATGGATGGTTTTATCATTATGTTTTAGATCGTTTTTATTGTAGAGAGCGAAGGAGGAAAGCTCAGCACTTAGGTTCCATTTTTAGGGTTTGAAACACCAATATTTCTATATAAATCTTTTGTGTAAATCATGTATGCTCTAGCATAAACTCGTTCTTGGATCTGGTTAGGTGAAGCTTTCAACTTTTGTATGTGAAAACTCTTGTTGTTCTTATCTCCTGTGGTTATTGTAAGGTATCTTGAGCTTCTTTCATTGCTATTTGCACAATCTTGCTAGGAGTACTACTAGTGTAGTTGTGTGAATGATCAAATGCTAGAGTTAAGAACATAATCGGTTGTTTATGTTCTTAGTTCTTTAGTAGCACACTAGGTGTTTGATGTTATGAGGATTTTTTGCTTCAAGTACTTAGAGGGATTTTACTTATTGCTTGAATGTTATTACCTCAATATCATTAGCAATCCTATTGTTCCTCGGTTTTAATGCTACTATGTGTTTGAACTTAAATGCTATTTGTTTGAGTTAGGTGATAGTAAGAGGGGGTTCAAACCAAGCTGATCGTGTTTGTTTAACCTTGATCTAAGAGTTCGAGGTTTAGACTTCTCAATAGGTGACCAAAGGAGAGAAATGGTGTTGTAAGTTCCATGATCGATACTTTTGTTGGAAGTGGATATTCTTCGAGTCCAAGGTCCTTTTTCATTGACTTAACTTACATCATCTCTTGTTTAGTCACTATAGTTGT
The DNA here is from genome assembly GCA_947645195.1 of Patellifolia procumbens. Taxonomy (NCBI): domain Eukaryota; kingdom Viridiplantae; phylum Streptophyta; class Magnoliopsida; order Caryophyllales; family Amaranthaceae; genus Patellifolia; species Patellifolia procumbens. The sequence continues at coordinate 718,226 of CANSGD010000032.1, forward strand.
AGTACATTGTTCTTAAACAAACCCCTCATTGGTTACATGACTCCTAGAAGAACTCTAGGGGTTTGATTTCGCTACTTATAGACTCGTACTTTGCTCCCTGTGGATACGATCCTTACTTCCACTATACATTTATTTTTTAGGGAAAGAAGGTTAACTATATTTGGTTAGGGGTATACGGAAACTCCACACCAAATTTTGGCGCCGTTTCCGGGGAGCAAGACGTACTAGTTTCTGTTTAACGTATTGTATTTTTAATTGTATTGCTTGTTTTATGGTTACGATCCGGATTTGGAATTAGCTCTTTTCAGGTTGAGAAGGGAATTGCTTGAAAACTTTAGGGATCTTCCTTTTGCTATTGAACTAGAAGAAGAGATACCTCCGAGAATTGAGCAACGCACATTAAAGGAGCTTACAACTCCGAACCCTGATCAGCAACCCCTATGCATAACATTCCCAGACGAAGAAGGGAAAACTTTTGAGCTAAAATTGGAGTTGATACATTTACTTCCAACATTCTATGGGCTAAATGATGAGGATCCTAAAAAACATCTTCCGAGTTCCATGTGGTTTATAGCAGCATGAAGCCTAGTGGGGTGTCGGAAGAGAAGGTGAAACTCAAAGCCTATCAGTTCTCATTAAAAGGAGCAGCAAATGATTGGTTATACTTAGGGGTGTTCAAAAAAAACCGACCCGCATTACCCGACCCGGTGACCCGCTTCAAAACAACCGGGTAGTTTTGCCTTTTTCCTGAATTTGATGGGTCGGGCACCCGACCCTGTAAAATTTCTATAAAATGGGCCGGGTCACGGGCCGCAATGTAAATTCTAACGGGTACCCGACGACCCGCTTCTTTCATTTTTTTTGTTTTTAAAGTCAATTTTACTTTTTAAATCTTGCCTTCTTGGCTTTCTCTTCTTTCAATTTGCTGGCAGTTTGGCACCAGAGGCTCATGGCCTCTCCTACTCGCACGTCTGACTCATTAACACTCAACATTGGCTACTGGCTAGCAGACCCTTCAACTGCCGCCTACGAGCCACCTTTACTGATGTCGGCCCGCCACGTTTACTGCCGCCAGCAAGTCCTAATATATAGCCAGTATCCTCATATCTTCAAATTTTGGATTTCTTGTTTGACAGTAATCAATTGGGTTTTTGGTTTTTTATAAACAATTTAATTCATACTTTATAGTTTTTCTTTTTTCCTTGCTTAGTTCCTAAGATGAGGATACTGCTAATGATTTAGTTTACTAATTTACTTTATTTTGAAACCTTTCATCCTAATTTCAATTCTTCTCTTATCTTATGGGTTTCGTGAGTTTAGTACTCTTGACTATTACTCTTTGGATTCATGGATTAGCTACATATATTGGCATTGATGATTAATAAAATACCGATCTTACTACCATAATGTCCTATATTATCATGGTATCATATTAAATTTTTTACTTTTATTCACTAATGGCTAAAAAATATTTTACACAACAATTAGAATGAACTAGTTGCCAGATTCATTTTCCCCTGAAATTTACAGCAGCCAATTCTTGTCAATCTAGGTGACGGGTACACGGTGACCCGACCCGAAAAATGCGGGTACCCGCATCTTTTGGGTCGGGTCACGGGCCTCATTTTCAACTACCCGAATTTGCGGGTACCCGCATTACCGGGTACCCAAAAAGCCGGGTACCCGGTTATGAACACCCCTAGTTATACTACCTTCCACCGGGTAGCATATCCACATGGGATGATTTAAAGAAAGCTTTTCTCGAGCAATATTTTCCGACTTCAATGTCTTCTTTGTTGAAGAAGGAGATTAGTAACACCGAGCAAAAGAATATTGAAACCTTTTATGAGTATCGGGCGAGATTCATGAAGTTATGTGCTAGTTGTCCATACCACGGTTATTCTGATGAAGATCTAGTGCTTTACCTCTATAATGGGCTTTGTGATGAAGATGCTAGGATGGTAAATCCAGCGCATGGTGGTTCTATCGTTAATAAAACTGCACAAGCTGCTAAAGAGCTGGATAATGGCCCGAGGTAGTTTACTAGAAGATCAGGGGCTCGTCGAGTGGTATCTGAGGTTCTAGTTCTCCTAAGTTGGAGGATCAAGTACAAGCTTTGACGTCCATGATGAGGGAGTACTTATTTAAAGAGAAGACACACCACGTGAAGGCTTGTGGTATTTGTTCATCAGATCATCCAACTGATTTCTGTCCTCATCTATGGGAAGAAGCTAGTGAGGAGGTAAAGGCGGCCAGTTTTCAAGGCCAAGGTTTCCAAAAGCGTTATGATCCATATTCCAACACCTACAATTCGGGATGGCGAGATCATCCTAATTTAAGGTATGGATCGAAATATATCAGGGAACCAACCGCCACACCATCAGTTCAACCGTCCACCACCACCTTACCAAAGACCACCGGAGCAAGGAGCTCCATATTTCAGGCCGCAAGGCCAAGCATAGGGATCAAGTTCCCGCATGTCAACGGAGGAGATGATTAATGCTTGAACTTAAAATGTGACTAACATGCAGTGGAATATTGTCCAATTTCAGAAGGAAACCCGATCGAGTGTAAGGAACTTAGAGAAGCAACTGAGCCAAGTCTCGGGAGTGGTGGACAGGCTAGAAGCCCGTGATTCGGGTAATCTACCATCACAAACGGAGCTTAACCCCAAGCACAATACAAGTGCCATCACTCTACGGATTGGTAAGGAGCTAAAGGGCAATGAAAAAGCAAATGTGAGCGAGAAGGAAATAGAGAGAAGTGGTAATTGTCCATGAGCCGGTACCTGAGATCGAGCCATTGCCATCCACATCAGGAGAGTAAGAGAAGAAACAACCACTTCCACCATTCCCTAAGGCACTAAAAGATACTCGACAGAAGGACGGCCACAAGGACATTTACGAAGTTTTTCGTAAGTGCAAGGTAATCATCCCCCTCTTAGATGCTTTGAAACAAATTCCTAGGTATGCTAAATTCATCAAAGAAATGTGTACCACAAAAAGAATGCAAAGATTGAGGGGAGGGTAGAAGGTAAAGGTAAGTGAACATGTATCCGCAATGTTTCAAAAGAAACTACCTCCAAAATGTAGTGAACCGAGCATGTTCACTATACCATGTGTGATAGGAAACACCATGTTTCAAAGAGCCATGCTTGATTTAGGTGCCTCAATTAATGTGATTCCATATTCTTTGTATGACTCCTTAAAGCTTGGTATCTTACACGAAACAGGTGTTATAATTCAGTTAGCTGACCGTTCCAATGCTTATCCTAAGGGAATAGTGGAGGACTTGTTAATTAAAGTTGATAAGTTAATTTTTCTCGCAGATTTTTATGTCCTTGACATGGAACATGATAAATATGCAACCCGTATCTTGTTAGGTAGGCCATTTTTGAAAACCGCAAGGACTAAAATTGATGTGCATAGTGGATGCTTGACTATGGAATTTGATGGGAATATGGTAGAGTCTAATATTAACGATTCCATGAAATTCCCGAGTGATGATCACTCGTGTTATGCCATAGATGTGGTTGACTTTTTTTCATAGGAAGTGTTCAAGATGGATGGTAAGGACGAGCTTCAAGTAGCACTTGAATATAGTAGGACAATGAGGATGTTGAATATGTTTTGAGCGCTAACTCGCAGGAGGCGGTTCAAGCTTTCGTGGGACTTTAAAAACTTCTTATCGTCCCCTTTTTTAAAGGGCCAATACCAATAACCATCCCTCGAAACAAGCTTTTACTAACTATTGTGCAGGCACCTACGGTGGAGCTGAAGTCACTTCCCGAGCATCTGAAGTATGCATTCCTTGGTGATGAAAATACTTTGCTAGTGATTATATCCAGTAAGTTAACCAAGGAGCAGGAGGAAAAAATTATCAAAGTTTTGAAAGAACATTGAAAGGCAATTGGATGGACTATTGCAGACATTAAGGGAATAAGCCCTACCACCTGTATGCACCGAATTTTATTCGAAGAAGGTGCAAAACCGGTGAGACAGCCTCAGAGACAGCTAAATCCACCTATGATGGAGGTGGTGAAAGCCGAGATTTTGAAATTACTCTAAGCAGGTATAATTTACCTTATTTATGATAGTGAATGGGTTAGTCCCACTCAAGTCGTGCCTAAAAAGTCTGGATTTACTGTTGTTGAAAATCAAGATGGAGAGTTAGTGCCCACTCATATTCAAAACGTTTGGCGGGTTTGTATTGACTATCGTAGATTGAATGCGGTAACGAGAAAAGATTATTTTCCATTGCCATTCATAGACCAAATGTTGGAAAGATTAGCTGGACATGCTTTTTATTGTTTCTTAGATGGCTATTCAGGCTATTTTCGGGTGGCAATAGCGCCAGAAGACCAGGCAAAGACCACATTTAGGTGTCCTTTTGGCACGTTGCGTATAGATGCATGTCTTTTGGGCTATGTAATGCCCCTGCTACTTTCCAAAGATGTACGGTAACCATTTTTTCGGAGTATATGGAGCAATTCGTAGAAGTTTTCATGGATGATTTTACCGTCCATGGAAACTCCTTCGAAAATTGCTTAGATCATTTGACTTTAGTGCTTAAACGATGTATTGAAACTAATCTTGTTTTGAACTACGAATAATGTCACTTTATGGTCCAGCAAGGCATTGTTTTAGGTCATGTAGTCTCTGAAAAGGGTATTGAAGTTGATGAAGCGAAAAATGACATTATTCAATCTTTACCTTATCCGACTAACGTGTGAGAAATTCAATCTTTTCTTGGACATACAGGATTTTATCGCAGATTTCTCGAAGATTTCATCTCCTTTGTGCAGGGTGTTGCAGAAGGATGTTGATTTTCTGGTCGATGAAGCTTGCAAGAGAGCATTTGATGAGCGGAAGTGGAGACTAGTTTCAGCTCCTATAATCCAACCCCCAAATTGGTCCAAGCCCTTTGAAATAACGTGTGATGGGAGTGATTACGCGGTAAGGGTCGTGCTTGGACAAAGAGTGGGAAGGGTGCCTCATGCCATTTATTATGCATCCAGGACATTGAATGAAGCGCAGTGAAATTACTCCACCACAGAAAAAGGAGTTGTTAGCTGTGGTCTTTGCTTTAGAGAAATTCTGATCTTACTTACTCGGCACCAAAGTTATTGTCTATACTGATCATGCAGCCCTTCACCATCTAATGACGAAGAAGGAAGCCAAGCCGAGATTAATAAGGTGGATTTTGTTGCTAAGTGAGTTTGATTTGGATGTAAAAGATAAGAAGGGGACGGAGAACCTGGTTGCAGATCACTTGAGTCAGTTGGTGTCATCATATGATTTAAAGCCCACTTCGGAGAAGTCGTAGAAGGAACCAATCCGGGAAGAATTTTCGGATGAGCATTTGTTTGCTCTTAGATGTTCACACCTATGGTATGCTCATATTATGAACTATCTTGTTTCTAACCGTTTTCCTTCTCATTTCTCAAAAGCACAGAGGGACAAACTGAAGAGTGATGCCAAGTGGTATGCTTGGGACGATCCTTACATATGGAAACATTGTTCGAATCAAGTGATAAGAACGTGCATCCTTGATGAAAAGGTAACCTCTACTCTCACTTTTTGTCATTCCCATGCTTGTGGAGGGCACTTTGGAGCAAGGAGGACAGCTAGAAAGATACTTGGCCTACTCTACATTGAGATGCATATCATTTTTGTTAGTCGTGTGATAATTGTCAAAGAGTTGCAAATATTTCCCAAAGGAATGAAATGCCCCAATTTTCTATCTTGTATTGTGAAATTTTTGATGTCTGGGGCATTGACTTTATGGGGCCTTTTCCAAACCCTGTTGGTTTTCAATACATCTTACTTGCGGTTGATTATGTTTCAAAGTTGGTGGAGGCCAAGCCCACTACAACTGATGATGCTAAGGTCGTTGCAGATTTTGTAAAATCTAATATATTCTGCAGGTTCGGGATTCCACGAGCCTTGATTAGTGATAAAGGAACACACTTTTGCAACCGGATCATAGGAGCATTTCTTAAGAAGTATCATGTGACCCACAAGACATCCACATCATACCATCCACAAACAAATGGTCAAGCAGAGGAATCATACCAAGAAATCAAATCCATCCTTGAGAAAACAGTAAATCCAAGTAGGAAGGATTGGAGCTTGCGGTTGGAGGATGCATTGTGGGCCTACAGGGCAGCTTACAAGACACCTATTGGTATGTCCCATACCTCTTGGTGTTTGGAAAGCCGTGTCACCTTTCGGTGGAGCTTGAGCACAAAGCCTATTGGCAATAAAAAGCTTTAACATGATTATTGATGAAGCCGGGCTACATAGAAAGTTGCAACTTCAAGAGTTGGAGGAAATCCGGAATGAATCCTATGAGAATGCGGCGATCTACAAGGCTAAGCCGAAGGCATGGCATGATAAGTTGATAATAAGGAAGGAACTCAAGGTTGGTCAAAAAGTTCTTCTTTTTCAATCCCATCTACGCCTCTTTCCAGGAAAGCTCCGTTCTCATTGGATTGGGCCTTTCATTATCACAGAGTGTTCCACCATGGAGCTGTGGAGATCATGAGTTAAGCTACATAGAAGGTTCTTAAGGTGAATGGGCAGCGACTTAAGCCGTACTTTGAAGGTTTTCAGCAAGTAGGGACCGAGGATGTCCTCTCGGTGACCCTGATTATGGAATGAGCTCTTGAGGTTTGCTACATCGTGTCGACGACATTAAGTAAACGAGCTTTGGTGAATATAGTTGTATAAAGTTTATTTCTTGTTTGTTTTGTAGGATTTTATGCTTGTTGGTTGTGCTTTTTGCAGGAAATACATGGAGTATGCATAGTTTGAGAAGTTTGTGTGGATGGTTGGCTCGTGGTTCAAGAAATCCGGTATGAACGTTTAAACCAAGACTCATGAGCGTAAAATAAATGAAAAAGAGTGAAAAGGCAGACAAAAGTGAGGAGGGAGTTTGTAGAAAGAAAGTTGGCTTCAAGCCATAATAAGCAAGAACAAGAGAATAAAGGAGAAAAAAAAAAAAAAAAAGGGAAAGAGCCCATCGTGACTCGCGATGGCCTCGTCGCGGGTCGCGACGAGAGACTGCCCAGCTCCCCCTCTTTTTGCATAAACTCGACATTGCCTACCCCTTTCAATGCACTCGTCCTACTCTCACTCCCATCCCTCTCCTTCTCACTCTAGCTCACTCTCAAACCACCACAAAACCTCGAATCTCCCTCAATTAATCTCTCCATCTCCCTCATTTTCTTCAAATCCTCACATAATCCTTCTATCCACTCTCACATCAATTCTGAATTCTTCAGACCCCATCAAACCCTAGATTTTGGGGGTTTTCATTTGAATCAACTTTCACTGCAATTGGAGCTTGAAAATTCATTATTGAAGACCAAGACATCTTTCAACAAACTCCATTGTCTTGTTATTTCCGCAAAACATTCCTAGCAACATTGGAGAACCATGATTTATGAGAGTTGGGTTATATTTCTTGGTTCTATGGTGTTGTTGGGAGTTGTGTAGGCCATCTTAGGCCTTATTTGAATGATTTATGCTCCCCCTTTCTTGGTTTTTCCACCACATTACCTAAAAGTATCCCCTACCTCTTGCCTAAGCCCCATTACAACCCTCTAAAGTCCTTTTGAGCTCGTGTCTGCATTGTTCATTTGATTGATTTCGAGTCAGTTTGTCAAAGATAAAGAGTATTTCTGCTAATTGAGTCGACTTGACTAGGATGAGCGTCATTGAACCTTCTTAAACACATGAGAGTGTGAGTGGGAAGGGTACTTATGGTCGGGTTGGTGAGTGTTCGGGCACGTTCTTTGCCTGCCACAAAATTGAGAGGAGTGACACCCTTGTGAGTGCCTTTTCAGGACTTGTATGCTTTGTGGATGCTTGAGTTTGATAAATTGCTTGAATGATTGGTGGTTGGATGGATTTGATGAGCCAAACTTGAATTATGCCTGCTTGAACGATTCTTAGTCTTGAAAATGTTTTGAGCTTTGATTTGTTTTTATCTTTGGGGTGAGGTAATCTATTCCATGTTCATGTTCTGTTTGCTTGAGGACAAGCAAAGGTTTAGCTTGGGGGAGTTTGATATCACGTATTTATATAGACTTTTCTCCCTTATTTACAAGCTAATTTGTGCGTCATTGGAGCCCTTGGGAGCTATTTGGTGCTAACTTTCGTATATAGTTGTGGTTTTGTGTTTTAGTGTTGAATTGCAGGTTTTAAGGAGTTTTCTCCTTATTCCCGAGCCATTTGGAAACAACCACGGCTTTATGAGATGTTACGGGGCACGTAGGATGGCTCACGAGCTTTATGGATAATTTAGGAGGTCCCAAGACCCCTAAACGTGAAGATTAGAGAGCCAAAGAGTCAAAAAGGAGGTTTCTGTACTCTGATCGGGCAAAAATGGCCCGATCGGGCGAAAATACATTGTTCGGGTGTAGAAGTTGCGGACCCGATCGGGCAAGGCGTGCCCGATCCCATCGGGCGAGCACACATGTGCCCAGGCCCGATCGGGTGTATCCTGCCCGACCCGATCGGGTCGGATGCTCGTGCGTCTTATTTTGGAGCTGCTGAAGAGGCGCTTTCGCTGGGCCATTTTGTACCTCGGCCCGATCGGATGGATGCCTTGGGCCCGATCGGGTGGGCCGTAAATTTCAGCTGATGCTGCGCTGCTGCTATACTAAAGCCGAAAACGCAAGCTGATGACTTCTGCACCTCGGCCCGATCGGGTACTGTGCTCGGGCCCGATCGGGTCTGGCGCCTTTTCACGCGGATTTCGACTTTTGTTTCCGATTTTAATTAGACTTGAGGGGGTATTATAAATACCTTTTTCCTCATTATTTAGGGACATCTTTTTTTACATCTTTTATTCATCTTTTTACTTCTTTAGACTCTAGTCATTTCTCATTGTTCTTAGTTTAATTCAAACACTTTAGATTAGATTAAAGGTGATCAAACCTATTCTGATTTCAATAAAAGTTCCTCCTTTCCGTCAATTGGTATTCTTCTCTACTCTAATGTCTTTTATTATTCCTAATTGCTTAGCTGAATTATTTATTGATTCATGATGCAATCATTAGGGTTTCATATTAGATTGTTTATGTTGACTCAATTATGAGTGAGTAGTTCAATTTCTAGGGATTTAGAGAGGGAAACCATGTTTATACCATGATTACTTGAATTGCTATTAGTTTCTAGGGTTTGATGAGATAGGTTATGGTGTGATTTGTTCTTATTGAGTAATTAACGTTATTGCGCAGTTTCTTTGATTACTTGAGGTTAATAATCGTTTGCACAGATCCGTCTTACTTTTAGAGGCCTAGTACACACCAGTAATTCTGATTATGTTTGTGAACATGCTGCATATGTTGAATTATGGACGTTGAGACTTAACCATAGCTTGACACGTGTTCTAATCTATCGATTCTCGACCTAGGTTCTGATAGTTGTTTGATCCTTTGATTGGTATAAGCATGGTGGACCGAACTAATTCCCTAGACCTTTAATTCATAGTTAAATTCCGATCTTTATATTGCTTTCTAGTAGTTAATTATTAGTTCAGCTGAATTCTATCTGATTTTTGTCTGAAGTAGCTTTTTAGCTGAATATTAACTTAGAACTCCGTCTCTCTGTGGATTCGACCCTACTTCCCTTGACTACCATTGTTAGAGGACTTAGGTTTATCTTTGATTAGGTGATACGACTTTAGCCTATCAGTATTCCCCACCTCGCTCTTCACTTTGTGCACTAGTTCCTTTCCATGACCTTATTCTGCCAAGGGGAACCCACTAACCTTCCCGACTTTGACCTTAAATGTCTATGGGCTATGACTACTGAAGGGGAGGGTATTCCTGATTGGGTGAGCATATGGGTGCACAATTTCCTAGCCTAATCGGCGGAGGGGAAGACCTCGGGAAAATTGAGCATGAGGGGATGATCACACTCCTATCAACCTATTTAGGAGTTGAAGTACCCTCAAGTGAAAAAGGGGAGCCCGTCATTACCCCTTTGGGCGAGGAAGCAGAATGTTTTAGCCGGGGTACCAACATATATGGTGTCCACCAGTCACAAATTGCGGCAATGTTGTGGTCCAAAAGTGTGAGAGGGGAAAACAGGTATGTATGGTTATTTGGGGCTCATCATGTGAAGTATATGGTCTTACCGCAAGAGCGGACGACCATTACCATGGACGCTACAGTGGAGCAGCTCTTTCTACCCCCCCTAATGAGAAGTATAGGAAGGGGGTAGAGGAGGAATTGGGTCTCTAAATAGGTGAGGCACATCCTCAAAACCATCATCATCATCATCATCATCAGCAGCAACAGGAAGCAGAGATGATACTACCCCCGTTCCAGGATCAGGTAATGCAGAAGCTTGACACTTTTGGGGGTGAGTTGAGTAATTTACAAGAGAGATACTATGGGATGGAGGACACCATGTATAATATGAGTTCAATGGTCTCGGCCATGAACACTTTCTTTGTGTCAGGATACCCCCATGGCGGACCGGAAAACCAAGACATTGGGTGCACCAATCCCTCTCCTGATATTAAGATGGTGTGTATCATACGCCGCCAAGAGAGGGAGGCTAGGAGGGAAGCCCGACGAGGTGAGCCAGGGGGTCGCTCCGGCTCCTAGAGATTTCCCTTCGTTTCCCCTTCCCTCTTATTCTTTTTGTCCTTTCCACATTGAGGACAATGTGCCTTTTAAGCGTGGGGGTGGGCAATGTTTTGCAAATGTGGTTGTTTATTTATTTCGCATTTGATTTTTATGAATTTTTAGCTTTTGCTTTGTAATTTCGATGTAAATTTGAAAATTTTGAAGAAAAAAAATAAAAAAAGAATGGAAAGAAATCCCTCTGAGATGAAAACCCGCAATGGCGGGCGACTCGGGAAAATTGGGAGGCCCGGATAGGTTATAAACCTGAAAGGGAAGCCTATGCAAAAAAGTGGATTATCATGAGCGGCTGAGGAACTGAGCTAAAAGAAAAGAAAGATAAAAAATGAATATGAAGCTAGGATGAAAACCCGAAAGGGCTCCTTGGCAAAATGAGAGAGAAAAGAAAAGAGAGAAAAAAAGTGCACTCATCTCATTTGCCGGTGTTGGCGTCATAAGTGGGGCGACATTGGAGTTTTTATTTTCGGGTTAGTCTAGGCTTGACTCTTGCGTCTTTGAGGGCGAAGAGATGTCTCTTTTTGGCTCCTTTTTGGTGGTGTATAAGTGTGTGTTGGGTGAGCTTGGAACTAAGCGTGGGGGAGTCGTCGAGTCCTTAGATTTTAGTCCTTCAAAGCATTGAGTGGGATTGAGTTTAGTCCTTAGAGTTTGGTCCTTCAAAGCATAGTCGTCGAGTTTGATTTGTAGAGTATACTTTTCGGGCATTGAGTGGGATGTACTTGTTTTTGTGTAATCCCAAAGATGATTGGGTTAAGATGGAGCGATAAGGGGATTGGTAGCTTGGTGCGTGCTGTAACTTGTCGGTCGTCACTCCCTTTTGTTTGGTGTTACTCAAGGTCGAATAAGGTCTAAGTGATTTTGTGTGTCGGTTTGTGTTTTTGGTTCGATTTGGTGTAAATAAGGTTTAGAGAGTCGTGTCGCAAGTTTTGGTCTGTCTTGATCGTGCAACTTTCTATCATGTTCTGAGGCGTCAAGTCATCCAAGTTCTTAGCGACAAGTCATTCCGAAGACTTCCGAAGTCTTTAAAGCATCCAAGCCAACTCCGAGTCTTCGGATCCCAAGCTCCGAGCATCGAGCGGCCAAGCTACTTGAAGCATCTTGCAAGGCCTTCCAAGCTCTTCCTTCTTCCCCCTCCCCCTTTATGTTATAGATTTTGAGAAAGAAGGGGGGCAGTAGCCAGTCGCGACCAGGTACTGCCGCCCACTTCTCTTTTTCTTTTATCTTTCTTTCTACGGATGTTTTTTATCAATATGTTTTAGATCGTTTTTATTGTAGAGAGAGAAGAGGAAAGCTCAGCACTTAGGTTCCATTTTTAGGGTTTGAAACACCCATATTTCTTAGAAATCTTTTGTGTAAATCATGTATGCTCTAGCGTAAACTCGTTCTTGGATCCGGTTAGTTGAAGCTTCCAACTTTTGTATGTGAGAACTCTTGTTGTTCTTATCTCTTTTGGTTATTGAAAGGTCTCTTGAGCTTATTTCATTGATATTTGCTCTATCTTGCTAGGAGTACTACTAGTGTAGTTGTGTGAACGATCAAATGCTAGAGTTAAAAACATAATTGGTTGTTTATGTTCTTTGTTCTTTGGTAGCACACTAGGTGTTTGATATTATGTTGATTTGTTGCTTCAAGTACTTAGAGAGATTTTACTTATTGCTTGAATGTTATTACTTCAATATCATTAGCAATCTTATTGTGCCTCACTTTTAATGCTACTATTGGTTTGAACATAAATGCTATTTGTTTGAGTTAGGTGATAGTAAGAGGGGGTTCAAACCACGCTGATAACACGATCTAGGAGGTTAGTGGTTTAGACTTCTCAATAGGTGACCAAAGGGGAGAAAAGGTGTTGTGAGTTCCATGATCGATACTTTGGTTGGAAGTGGATATTAATTGAGTCCAAGGTCCTTTTTCCTTAAATTAACTTACATCATCTCTTGTTTAGTCACTATAGTTGTAGTATATTGTTCTTAAACAAACCCCCCATTGGTTACGTGACTCCTAGAAGAACTCTAGGGGTTTGATTTAGCTTCTTATAGACAAGTACTTTGCTCCCTGTGGATACGATCCTTACTTCCACTATACATTCATTTGTTATGGAAAGAAGGTTAATTATATTTGTTTAGGAGCATACGGTACCTCCAGACCATTAATCTCTAATAATTCCGCTAACCAGGCCTCTACAATATTCGACTAATAATTCAAACTATGAAACTAACCATTTAATCCAATATAACAAAAATTCAAAATAAGTTTTGAAAGTAGTAAACTTTGAAATCTAAACTCGAAAACATGTTAATCAACTTGAATAAACACTAGACATGAATCAAATTATACCAATGTCATACATCAAAATTTTCCCCCAATTCAATTTATCAATAGCCCTAATTTCAGAAAAAACCCTGATTCGAAAATCACGACATATCGAAATTAAACATGGGAATATATCTTTTTTGATAAAGTGGAGTGACGTGAGTCAAGAGTCAAGAGTCAACCATTGGACATGAACCTATTTGCTTGGTTCTTGAGGCCTTTGGATTCAAGGTCAAGTCTAATGGTTCTTTTGTGACTATGATTGCTTGGGAGGATGATCTAGCTTGTGAAGACTAATATGGGGCGTCCGTATGTAGTGACTTGGAGTCTTTAAGATTCTTTTGTTGAGTCATTTTTAGACATTTCATTCATGTAATAAAAACATTCCATATAGCGAATTATTGTTGGAAATTCGGTTATATGAGGAGTCCTAGTTGAGTTCTAATTCCTATTAAGATTAGGATAGATTTTGGATGAATGATAAGAAAGCTAGGCGTGTGAAATAGGATTGATATGGCCGAAATCCTATCATTCTTATTAGCTATCATTCTTATGTTTATCTTTATCTTTCCCTAGATTTTAGGGATTAAGATTTATATGCTTTCTAGATAGAGTTTATGCTTTCTAGATAGAGTTTTGGGTTTTCAAATCATAGTAGAACATGCACTAGTATAAATAGGCGCCTAGTAGTCATTAATAAACAAGTAAGTTTTGATTCATTCATCATATTTTCGAGTGTTTTAATTGTTTGTCAATTAAAAGTCGAACCATTTAATAATTTTCAGGAGTGATTATTATTGAGTGTTGATCTACTTATTCTAGGTAATGGTTTAAGGGAGATTAAAGTTAATTAAATCTTTCAGGAATGTTTGATTTAATTTCCATATCCTAAACACATAAACACACTTAACACATATTAAAGATTCGGACTTTAACTTGGTTAGAACCTTTGCTTTGGAGTACTTGAATGTTATTCTCATTGGAGTCACATTCATATCAATTGGTATCATTTTTCCAGGAGGGTGAGGAAAGAAAGTGTTCGACTTTCTTGGTAAGTTCTTAAACTAGTTAATTCTAGTTCTTGATCCTTGATTGTGCTTATGTGGTTGTTTGACTACCATTCTTTGTTTGTGTGAGATTGTTTGTGTTTTGTGTGGCATATTTGTTGTTTTAAAGCTTTAAATCATGTCTAGTGTGGAGAAACTTGAGAAAATGATGCATGATTTACTTGTTGCCACTGAGTAGGACAGAGCTAGGGCTAGGAGGTTAGGAATCGCCCATTTAGCCTTGCATGAAGTTGTTAGAAGGAAAAATGACCCTAATCATGTTGACTATGAATCTGATCATGATGATGTACAAAATGTTAAATCCACTTATGATAATGATAGAAGGATACAATTGGATGATTTTACTGGTGATGCAAAACCTGAAGATTTGCTTGAGTGGATTCGACAAGTTGAGAAGGTGTATGAATATAGTGGTTTTGATGATGAAAATAAGTTTAAAATTGCCACTATTAGAGTAACTAAATATGCTGGAATTTGGTTAGAGAGTCTAAAATCAAAAAGGGCAAAACTTGCAAAATCTAAGCTTAAAAGTTAGGAGAAGCTTAAAAAGAAATTGAAAGAAAGATTTATTCCAAGTGATTTTATTCAAAGGCAGTATATGAGAAAGCGTGATTTAACTCACGATTCTATGAATGTTCATGACTATACTTTGGAGTTTGATAAATTATGATTGCTTTGTGGTAATGAGGAGGTTGAGCAAGAAAAGATTTCTAGATTTATTGGAGGTCTTCATAAATCTTTTGCTCGAAAGATTGACATTGCCAATTATAGTACTTTTGATGATGTGTGTCAATTGGCTTTAAATTTTGAACGTCATGAACTTGAGGATAAGAAAGCCTATGGGGGGGGGGAAAGCACCACTTTCAAAAGCCTTAACCCTAACCCTAATTACCCTTCTTCTTCTAAAACCTTTGAAAAGAGAGAGTTTCCTTCTAAGGGGGATCAAAAGGGGGAGCGCCCTAAAATGGTGATTTCAAGAGAGAAACTTGATGATAGTAGGAAGTGTTTTAAGTGTCAAGGGAGGGGTCATATTGCTGCAAATTGTCCCACTAGAAAAGCCCTCACCATAAAACAATACATGACCTTGGAGGAGGAAGAAAGAGTGTATGATTATGTGGTGGAAAGTGACCATGAGAGTGAAGCGAATGGAGAGGAGGATGCCTATGCTGAAGATGACACTAGAATGATTGGAGTTATTAGGAGAACCTTGCATGTTAATCACTCTCCTAATCATGAGCAAAGGGAGAACTTGTTTCACACTAGATGTAGAGTTGGTGAGTTTTCTTGCAGTGTGATTATTGATAATGGATCTTGTACTAATGTGGTGGCATCTCATGTGGTCTCTAAGTTGATTTTGTTGGTTATAGATCATCCTTGTCCTTACAAGTTGAATTGGTTGGATGATAAGATTGGTTTGACTATATAGAAACAAGCCCTAGTTTCTTTTTCGATTGGAAGTTACAAAGATGAGTTGTGAGATGATGTTCTTCCTATGAGTGCTTGTCATATTCTTCTTGGTAGACCTTGGCAATTTGATCGAAAGGTTATTCATGAGGGGGAAACGAATGTGTATTCTGTTTTGATGGGGTCAAAGAGGATTCGACTTATGCCCTTGTCTCCTAGTACTATTGCGCTAAACGAGAAGGTTAAAAGCAAGCAAAGTTTGTTCCTTTCACCCAAAGAGTTCGAAAAAGAGGTTGAAATAGAAGGTCATGGTTATGCTTTATTTTATAAATCTACTTTAACTAATTATGTTTCTATGAAGGATCCTAACCTTGCAGCTTTGTTAGAGGAGTTTGGGATGTCTTTCCCAAAGAGTTGCCTCAAGGGTTGCCACTTTTGAGTGGAATTGAGCATGCTATTGATCTAGTGCCAGGCGCACCTTTACCTAACAAACCTGCATATAGATGTGATCCTATGGCTTCTAATGAGCTATAAATACAGATTGACGAGTTGATTGATCGAGGCTATGTGAGAGAAATCATGAGTCCATGCGCCGTTCCTGCCCTTCTTGTCCCTAAGAAAGATGGTACCTGAAGGATGTGCATTGAAAGTAGAGCCGTGAACAACATCACAATTAAGTATCGTTTTCCTATGCCTAGATTGGAGGACATGCTTGATGAGTTGCATGGAGCTTCGGTGTTTTCGAAGATTTGTCTAAGGAGTGGATATCACTAAATGAGAATTAGAGAAAGAGGTGAGTGGAAAATAGCTTTTAAGACCAAACAAGGTCTATATGAGTGGATGGTGATGCCCTTTGGTCTTTGCAATGCTCCTGGTTCTTTTATGAGGCTTATGAATGAGGTACTACTTCCCTTTCTTAACAAATTTATTGCTGTCTACTTAGATGATATCCTTGTGTATAGTACTAGTATTGAATCTCATTTAGCTCATTTAAGACTTTTATTTGAAAAATTGAGAGAACAAAAACTGTATGGAAAGATGGAAAAGTGTGATTTTCTTGTACCTACTATTGCTTTTCTTGGCTATATTGTATCTAGGGATGGAGTCCATGTTAATCCAGAGAAAGTCAAGGCTATTTCCTCATGGTTGCCGCCAACTAATTCTCATTAATGTAGAAGTTTTCATGTCCTAGCTTCCTTTTATAGGAGGTTCATTCGAAACTTCTCAACAGTTATGGCTCCAATCACATAATTGATGAAGAAGGGAGAATTTTCTTGGAACTCTCATGCCCAAAGATCGTTTGAAGAGGTGAAAAGATTGCTTTGCCATGCTCCTATTCTTGCCTTGCCAGATTTCAACTAATTGTTTGAGGTAGAGTGTGATGCAAGTGGAGTTGGAGTTGGTGCAGTGTTGATTCAAGAAAGGATGCCTATTGCATACTTTAGTGAGAAATTGAGTGGCGCCAAACTCAATTACTCTAACTATGATCGTGAGTTCTATGCTATTGTGAGGCCCTTCGATCATTGGTCTCATTACTTAAGGCCCAAGCCTTTCATACTTCATTCAGATCATGAGGCATTCAAACACATCCATAGGCAACAAAAGCTCAATTATAGGCACGCCAAGTGGGTTGAATCCCTACAATCTTTTACTTTTTCTTCTAAGTATAAAGAAGGAAAGAGTAATGTTGTTGCTGATGCTCTTTCTAGGCGTTCCTATCTCTTAACCATGGTTGATGCTCGAATTTTAGGGTTTGATCATTTGAAAGAATTGTACGTAAATGATATTGACTTTAGTAGTTCTTTTAAAGACCCTAATGGCTTGTATGTAGTGCAAGAAGGATTTCTTTTTAAGGGGAACAAGCTATGTGTTCCTAAGAGTGACGTGATGGAGTTGTTGGTGAGAGAAGTCCATAGTGGTGGGGTGGCCGGTCATTTTGGCATTCAAAATACCTTAGAGACATGGAGTGAGAGTTTCTATTGGCCTAGCATGGTGAAAGATGTTCATATGGTGGTTAGTAGGTGTGCTAGTTGTCAAAAGGCTAAGAGTACCTTCCATAAAGGCCTATACACTCCATTGCCAGTCCCTAATGCTCCTTGGGATAGTGTGAGTATGGATTTCATTGTAGGGTTGCCTAGAACTCAAAGGGGAAAGGATGCTATCATGTGGTGGTAGATAGTTTCTCTAAGATGGCTCACTTTGTTCCTATGCATAAAACTAATGATGCTTTACATGTTGCTAATTTGTACTTTAGGGAGATCATTCGCCTACATGGAATCCCTATACGTATTGTTAGTGATCGAGATTCAAAGTTCTTAAGTCACTTTTGGAGGAGCTTGTGGAAGATGGTGGGAACTAAGTTACTTTTCAGTACTAGTCATCATCCTCAAACAGATGGCCAAATTGAAGTAACTAATCGAACTCTTGGAGCTTTATTGCGTGGTTTGGTGAGGAAGACACAAAAGGATTGGGATATGAAGCTAGCACATGCTGAATTTGCTTACAATCGAGCTCATTCAACCACTACTTCTCAATCTCCATTTGAGGAGGTCTATGGTATCAATCCTTTTCTTCCAATTGATTTTATTGTGCTAACCAAATCTGAGATTCATGTGGATGCAAAGAAGAGGTTCGAAAATTTCAAGAAAACATGTGAGCAAGTCAAAGCTAGAATTGAGAAGATGAATACTCAATACAAGGAGAGAGCAAACAGGCATAAAAGGCAACCAAAGTTCAAAAGTGGCGATTTTGTATGGATCCATTTGAGGAAGGAGAGGTTTCTAAGCAAGAGGAAGAATAAGCTCATGCCTAGGCTGATGGTCCATTTGAAGTTCTTGAGGTGATTGGAGATAGTGCCTACAAGATTAATCTTCCAAGTGAATATGGAGGTGTGAGTGCTACATTCAATGTTGGAGATCTTAGTCCTTAATATGATGATGCAAATTAGAGGACAAATTCTTTTGAAGAGGGGGAGAATGACATGAGTCAAGAGTCAAAGTCAACCATTGGAGATGAACCTATTTGCTTGGTTCTTGAGGCCTTTGGATTCAAGCTCAAGTCTAATGGTTCTTTTGCGACTATGATTGCTTGGGAGGATGATCTAGCTTGTGAAGACTAATATGGGGCGTCCATATGTAGTTACTTGGAGTCTTTAAGAGTCTTTTGTTGAGTTATTTTTAGACATTTCATTAATGTAATATAAACATTCCATATAGCCGAAATTATAGTTGGAAATTCGGTTATATGAGGAGTCCTAGTTGAGTTCTAATTCCTATTAAGATTAGGATAGATTTTGGATGAATGGTAAGAAAGCTATGCGTGTGAAATAGGATTGATATGGCCGAAATCCTACCATTCTTATTAGCTACCTTTCTTATGTTTATCTTTATCTTTCCCTAGATTTTAGGGATTAAGATTTATATGCTTTCTAGATAGAGTTTATGCTTTCTAGATAGAGTTTTGGGTTTTCTAATCATACTAGAACATGTACTAGTATAAATAGGCGCCTAGTAATCATTAATAAACAAGTAAGTTTTGATTCATTCATCATATTTTCGAGTGTTTAATTGTTTGTCAATTAAAAGTCGAACCCTTTAATAATTTTCAGGAGTGATTATTATTGAGTATTGATCTACTTATTCCAGGTAATGGTTTAAGGGAGATTAAAGTTAATTAAATCTTTCAGGAATGTTTGCTTTAATTTCCATATTCTAAACACATAAACACACTAAACACATATTAAAGATTCAGACTTTAATTTGGTTAGAACCTTTGCTTTGGAGTACTTGAATATTATTCTCATTGGAGTCACATTCATATCATGGAGTAATTGGAATATAGAAGAGTGTAAAAATGCCCAAAAATTTCGCCTCTTTGTTCCGAGATTTAACCAAAAACTAAAAAACCAAACCCTTTTTTCCCTTCGAAATTGCACCCAATTATAAAAGATGATGAAGGACGTGGTTGATGATGATTAGTTTTTATGATGGATGATGGATAGTACTAGTTGCTGATGTATGGTGATGGCTAAGCACTATTTGGGGGTTTTAATGCTGTTTGAAAATAAGGTGATGGAAAAGATGGGGAAAGCAAACAAGCAGGAGTAGTGAGCGACGTTTTAGACTTTGAGGTGAGTTTATAATTTTTTTTTTTGTTTTTATTTCTACCTCTCTCTCTACCTTTATTTATAGTTTATTTTAACTAAACCTAATGGGCATTTAACCTATTCAAACATAGAATAAGCTTTTGTCTACTTCTAAGATAAAGTCAAAGTAAGGAAGAAAAATAATTTAATAAAAGAATAATTTAAATTATTTTCATAAAATAATGTAATATACATATTTACCAATAATATATAAAATTACAGGGTGCTATAATCTACCCCCCTTAAAATAAGTTTCGCCTCGAAACTGAAAGTATGAACACACAATCCAACATTCAAACTTCGACTGCAACTCTATAGGTAAAACGACTACTAGTTCTTTGAAATATAAAACTTCAAATTGTATCTTACCATCATAATATAACAAGTAGGGAATTAAGCAACACACCACAAAATTATCAACTTCAATACTATAACCGCGAAATAAGTACGAAATCTACCCCCCTAAAAAAGGGAGTTATGTATTTACCTCGGTGAAGAGATGGGGATACTTAAGACGCAGGGCATCCTCAGCTTCCCACGTACACTCCTCTGAGTTGTGACTTGACCACAACACCTTCACGATCTTTCTCTCACCTTTGCTAGTTTTCCGAACTTTTTGATCTAGAATCTGAACTGGAAGCTCCTCATAAGTCATGTAACCGTCTAGCTGTCGGGTTGTAGCACATGCTAAGGGTCACTAATGTATCGACATAATTGAGAAACATGAAATACGTTATGCGCACGATCAACGCCTGGTGGCAACACCAATCTATAAGCAACCTCTCCTATCCTCTCCAAAATCTCATAAGGGCCAATAAGTTTAGGGCTTAACTTCCCCTTCTTCCCTAATCGCATCATTCCCTTCATAGGAGAAACTCTAAGAAAAGCATGTTCTCCTTTCTCAAACTCCTCGTGATAATGATGCTTATCGCCATAGCTCTTCTGTCTATCCTACGCCTCCTTCATTTTCTGTTAGATGATCTTTACTTGCTCAACGGTCTCCTGAATCATCTATGGTCCAATCACACTGGATTCACCGATTTCACTCCAACAGAAAAGGAGTACGTCATCAATACAAAGCTTCATATGGAGCCATCTGGATGGTAGAATGGTAACTGTTATTGTACAAGAACTCTATCAGATCATGCTTATCATCCCAAGAACCCTGAAACTCTAAGGCACAAGCTCTCAACATATCCTCCAATGTTTGAATAGTGCTCTTTGTCTGACCATCTGTAGTAGGGTGAAAAGCTATACTCATCTTCAACTTAGTCCCTAGAGCTTCTGCCAGAAGTTATACAAAAATCTACGATCCCTATGTGAAACAATATAACTCGGAACACCATGAAGTCTAAGCACATGCTCTATACAAGCAACATCCAATTGCTCATGCTTCCAAGTATATTTCATGGGAACAAGATGAGAAGACTTGGTAAGACAATCCACAATCACCCAAATCATATTATTCCCCTTCGAAATCCATATAAAATCGAATCCAACTTTCATTGTGGAACCTCTAAAGGCTGAATCATTCGTTGAGGCCTCTTATGCTCACTCTTGACCTTCGTACAAGTTAAGCATCTCGAGACGTACTTAGCGGCATCTGTCTTCATATGAGGCCACCAAAAGGTCTGCTTGAGATCCTTGTACATCTTATCCCCTCCAGGAGGAACTGAGTACTACATTGTATGAGCTTCCTCTAAAATCTTTTTCCTCTAACTCATGAACATTAGGAACATAGCATCTCCCTTTGAACCTCACACTACCATCATACCACTGTGAAATTAATAGGCTCATTAGCTTGGTTATCCTTCATAAAATGATCACTTGCTTGTGCTTCCTTGATCTCGTCCAACAAAGTGGTCTGAATGGTCAGAGCATTAAGTTGAGCTCCTATTTGCCCTATCTCCACATTGAGACTTTGAAACTCCTCTCTAAGACGAAATCTGGAACGCAAGGTATGCAAATAATGAGAGGAGTTCCGACTAGGTGTATATGCAACAACATTGGCCTTACCCTCGTGGTATTAAATCTCTATATCATAATCTTTGATTAGTTCCAACCACCTTCTCCGCCTCATGTTCAACTCTCTCTAAGTGAAAATGTATTTCAGAATCTTGGTCCGAAAATAACTTGAATGTTGTGACAAGCAGATAATGATGTAATAACTTAAGTGCAAAAAATAAGTTGCCAACTCTGAATCATGCGTTGGATAATTCACCTCATGGTTCTTCAACTGCCTAGAAGCTTATGCAACAACCTTGATAATCTGCATAAGAATGCAACTAAGACCATTCTTCGAAGCATCTGTAAACATTTTGTATTCTAAATTTTCATCAGGCAACGTCAACACATGAGCTTAATGAGACGCTCCTTCGGAATCTTAAATGCCTTCTAACAATGATGATCCCATTGATACTTACTATCTTTCCTCATCAATGCATTCAATGGCCCAGCTATCTTTGAGAATTCCTTCACGAATATCTTATAATAACCCGCCAAACAAATGGAGATACACTAGGACGAAGATATCCCTTATCACGCAACTCCTATATCTGTGCTTAATCTCTTCCATCTCAACATGAGCCATTCTATATGGAGGTTTAGAAATAGGTCCACTTCTAGGCTTCAAGTCAATGTTGAACTCAACATCACGCTTAAGAGGTATGCCAAGAATATCATTAGGAAAGACATCTAAAAACTCATTGGCAACTCGAACACCTCACATTGTGGCTCCTCTTTCCTAGTATCATGAAACTGACACAAGTATTTAGGACATCCCTTCCTCATCAAAGATTTAAAAGTCAAAGCAGATATAATTTTCAAAGAAGATCCTCTACAAAATTCATGGACTCCACTAGGACCAACTATAGACACTTTTCATTTCTCACAATCTATCTTGGCTTTATGCTTACTAAGCCAATCCATCCCTAGAATTAGAACTAAATCATGTAAAGGAATAGCTATCAAAATAGCTACTAAGGTGGAACTACCATACATTATAGGGACTTCTACATACAAACTATTGCCAGGTATAACCACACCAAAAGGCATAGAGATGTCTGCCTCAGAAGCTTTAGATTTCTCTAAACCTAAAATTTTCACAAGAGATTTAGATATGAAAGAATGGGAAGCACCCGAATCAAATAGCACATAAGCAGGCATCGAATAAATAAAAAAAGTACCAGACACCACGTTACCCTTAGTGTTTGCTTCAGTGTGGTTCATCACATGAACATGGCCAGTATTTCTCCTTGCATCGCCTTTTTGCGCGTGCACAACATTAGTAGTCCCTCCATTGTGGTTAGACGCCGCATTCCCTAAAGTAGAATGTATACGACGAGTATTGTTTGCATTCTGAGGTCTCCTATCTGGCTGTGGCCCATTTTTCGAACTTATCTCAGGTCTGAAGTTTCTAGACATTGGATTTGTGAAGAATTCAAAAGCACGATGCTCCTTCATACCACAATGGTTACACTCCACTATTACCATTATCATAATCCTTGTCGGGGTGATTGGCACTACAAAGTTTGCAATAGTAAACCCAATTAGTCCTCTGATTCTGTCCTTGGAGCTGACTACGACTATGAGTGGAGCTTGATTCTCCTAAAAATATTGCTGAGTAGAATCACGATTCCCCCAAATCTTGTTTCCATTAAAAACCCCTCTACCCTTGTTGTCACTCTTTTGTCGTCACTTGAGTCGACCCGACTGAGGTGGCTTTTAGCTTCTTTGTTGTCTGTTTCTTCTCCTTAATACTTTAAGAATTACAATCACGAGAGTACACCTCCTTAACTATAGCATAATCCCAACTCCCATCTTCGAATGAAGCTTAGGGTTCAATTTCTCCTTAAATTTGACTTCCCTCTCTTGCTTATCCGGAACTAGGCCATAGCAAAATGAGCCAAAACCTGAAACTTCACATAAAACTCATGGACATTCATATCTCCCTGCTGGAGATCATTGAACTCGTCCCTCTTTCTCTTCCTCATATGGCATGGGAAGAACTCATCACGAGTCGCCTTTTCAAACTCAGTCCAGCCAAACTCTCTCTCCTCCATAAACTCTTCTCCCTCCTCGTCTATAGTCACCTTAGTATTTTCGTTAGAAAAATCAACACTCTTTCACTCTCCATTCCACACGCCTAAAACAAAAAAAATATATAGAGAAAAGGTTCGCTTGTTTCTTCCACACAAAATCAGTTCATTGGTGTCTTTTCAAGGCTATATTTTTCTCGTATGTGACTAAGAAGGCAAGGTTCAACATGATTTCCTAATATATTCTCTATCCAATTCTTACACTCCACGAAATGGACGAGGTAATTAACAACTCTTCTAACACGCCAGGATAAAAGTAGTACTTTTTGAATGTTAGTAATCATGTTAGGATCATAGTATCTTGTTCTGATTTTAAGTTATGTTTATTTCAATTTTCGAACATGTCAATAATAGGATTTCTTTTACATTATGGATATATAGTTTTGATAGATTCATAATTAGGAGAAGTCTTGAAACCATGGGAATGAGTGTTTCTTTTGGGAATTGATATCACGTATTTATATAGAGTTTTCCCTCTTATTTACAAGCTAATTTGTGCGTCATTGGAGCTCTTGGGAGCTATTTTGTGCTAATTATCGTATGTAGTTGTGGTTTCGTGTTTTAGTATTGAATTGCAGGTTTTATGCAGTTTTCTCCTTATTCCCGAGCCTTTTGTAAGCAACCACGGCTTTACGAGATGTTACGAGGCACGTAGGATGGCTCGCGAGCTTTATGGATAGTTTAGGAGGTCCCAAGACCCCTAAACGTGAAGATTAGAGAGCCAAGGAGTCAAAGGAGGTTTCCGTGCACTGATCGGGCAGAAATGGCCCGATCGGGCGAAATATTTATGATCAGGTATGAAAGTTGCGGACCCGATCGGGCAATCATTGCCCGAAGGGATCGAGCGAACATCATGTACCCAGACCCGATCGGGTGTTCACCGCCCGACCCGATCGGGTGGGCTGCTCGTAGGTCTTGTTAGAGAGCTGCTGAAGAGACGTTTTCACTAGGCCATTTTGTTGCCTGGCCCGATCGGGTGGCTGACCAAGGCCCGATCGGGTGGGCGTCAAGTCCATCTAATGCTGCTGCGCTGCTGCTACATCACAGCCCAAGACGAGAAAATGCGAAGTTGCTGGGCACCCGATCCGGTACTGTGCTCGGACCCGATCGGGTCTGGCACCCTTTTACGCGGATTTCGCCTTTTGTTTCCGTTTTTAGTTAACTTGTGGGGGTATTACAAATACCTTTTTCCTCATTATTTAGAAACATCTTTTTATTCATCTTTCATTAGCTTTAGACTAGTTTTATTCTTCATTGTTCTTAGTTCAATTGAAACACTTTAGATTAATTTAGAGGTGATCAAACCTATTTCGATTTCAATTAAAGTTTCTGCTTTCCGTCAATTGGTATTCTTTCTTACCCTAATCTCTTTTATTATTCTTGATTGCTTAGTTTATTTATTTAATCGTTCATGATGCAATTGTTAGGGTTTCATATTAGTTTTGTCGTTGTTAATTCGATCATGTCTGAGTAGTCTCTTTCTAGGGTGTTAGATAGGAAAGCCATGTTTATACCATGATTGTGATTTAGATTTCTATCAATTTCTAGGGCTTGATTAGGGTGATTGTGATGTGGTTTGTTCTTTATTGAGTAATTAACGTTATTGCGCAGTTTCATTGGTTGCTTGTGGTTAATAGTTGTTTGCACAGATCCGTCTTACGACTAGAGGCCTAGGACACGTCAGTAGTTCTGATTACGTTAGTGAACATGCGGCGTATGTTGAACTATGAGCGTTGAGTCTTAACCATATCTCAACATAGGCTCTAATCCCCCGACTCTGGACTTAGGATTTGATAGTTGTTGACCTTGTTTGATTGGTATAAGCATGGTGGACCGACCTAATACCCTAGGTTTTTACTCCATAGTTTAATCCTTAATTTATTCCGTCTTCTGTAGTCTATTCTTTAGTTTAATTAATTCCTTCCTGATTTTATCTGGAGTAGCTGAATTGGTTGAATATTGATTTAGAAACTCTGTCTCCCTGTGGATTCGACCCTTCTTCCACTGACTACCTAGTTAGAGGTCCGTAGGTTTATTTTTGATTAGGTGACACGACTAAAACCTATCAAATTTTGGCGCCGTTGCCGGGGAGACGGCTAGTTCTCTAAGTTTTTATTTAATTATTTGGTCTACTTCTCTGTACCTCATTGGAACTTCATTGTTTCAATCGAGGTACCCTTTACTGCTGCTTTTTGTTTCTTTTGTATGCCCAGGTCCCAAAGAAACGGTTCCCCCATTCCAGCGGACCCCGATCTTGATAGGACAATCAGGCGGATCCGAAAGATAAAGCAGAAAGAAAAGCAGTCTGTTCAGCTGAACACCTCTGGAACAGACACCTTGAGTTCAGTCATGTCAAAGTCACTGAAGTCATACGGGGTGCCCAACCCAGATGGTCTCTCCACTGGACCTACTATGCCCACCATTGCCGCAGCAAATTTCGAAATCAAGCCTGGACTCATCAGCATGATCCAGCAAAATCAGTTTGGTGGGCATCCTACTGATGATCCGGCAAATCATCTGCAACGATTTCAACAACTTTGTCGAACCGTTAAACATGCCGGCGTCACTCCAGATCAACTCAAGGTCATGTTGTTCGAGTTTTCACTGAGAGATAGAGCCCAGAAATGGTTGAATGATGTGAAGGAAACCGAATGGAGTGAGATTTTTGCTGCATTCCTGAGAGAATATTATCCACCCACAAAGACAGCAGAAATCAGAAATAAACTAGCCACGTTTTCCCAAGAGCCTGATGAAACATTAAGGGAAGCGTGGGCTAGGTTTAGAGATCTACAGATAGAGTGTCCACACCACAATATGGACAAATGGTTCTTGACGCAGACATTCTACAATGGTCTGCAGCCTCAGACGAAGTGTATTGTTGATTCGTCTGCAGGAGGAGTGTTTTTAGACAAGGCAGTTGATGAGGGTTATGAATTCATATCAAATCTTGCAGCCAATGACCATTCATCATCTAGGAGTTTGACTAAGAAGGTACTTGAAGTTGACGCTATTTCATTGCTTACATCTCAGATGGCGCAACTAACTCAGCAGCTAATGAAGTCTTCTAGTCCGACACCTCCACCCATGAGTATCAATGCTATGTCTGCAGTAGCACCCATTACCTCATCAATGGTATGTGGTGTTCAGTGTCACTTTGGGCATGACTGTCAGTTCAGTCAATTTCAGATGGAGCAGGCCAATGCCTTCCAACAAAGACCACAAACCTTCCCCCTTCACATAACTACCAAAACCCACAAAACCATCAACCTCCACCTCCACAAAACTACCCTAAACCTTCATACCATCAAACCCCACAAAATTTCCAAAGACCACCACCACAAAACTTCCATCATCCCAATAACTTCCAAACTCCACAAAATTTCCACACCCACAAAACAACCCACAAGAGCCTAGCAATTCTGAACTGATGAAACTGATATTGTCTATGCAAAAGGAAAATGAGGAAACAAGGAGGGCCCAAGAGAAGCACATCCAACTTCTCGAGGCTCAAGTTGCTCAGTTGGCAGAATCTAATGCACAGAGGCAGCAGGGACAATTGCCAGGGCAACCAGTTCAGAGAGAACATGTGAATGCCATCACTCTTCGTAGTGGCATTGCATATGATGCCCCTCCAGTGCCCATCGATGAGGTTACCCCAACTGCAGGGAAGAAGAGGGTGGTAGAGGAAGGAAAAAGGAAGAATTCGACGTCTGAAGTCGATTTATCAGCAGCAGCTGAACAAACAGGGAAGAAAAAGGAGAAGGTTTCTGAAACGCCTTTTACACCAAGGCTACCTTTTCCTCACAGGATGCAACAATCTAAGGTCGATCAGCAATTTGGTAAGTTCTTGGCTATGGTCAAGAACCTTGAGGTAACGATTCCATTTACAGATTTAATTACCCAAGTGCCTGTTTATGCCAAATTTCTGAAAGACATGATCACTAAGAAAAGAGACTTTGGTGGGGTAGAACGTGTCGCTCTTACTGAAGAGTGTAGTGCTTTTATTCAAAATAAAACCCCACCAAAGTTAAAAGATCCTGGTAGTTTTTCTATACCCTGCCATCTTGGACCTATTTTTATTGATAAGGCTTTGTGTGATTTAGGTGCTTCTGTTTCTGTTATGCCATTGTCTGTTTATAAGAAACTGAACATGGGAGCCCTTAAATGCACACAAATCACTTTACAGATAGCGGATCGTTCTATAAAATACCCTCTAGGTGTTTTAGAGGACGTTCCTGTTAGGGTTGGGAAATTCTATATCCCTGTTGATTTTGTGGTATTAGATATGGATGAGGATGCCCAGATTCCTATTATCTTGGGTAGGCCATTTTTGTGTACTGCTGGTGCTGTAATTGATGTTAAGTCTAGGTCTTTAACTCTTAGCGTTGGCGATGACAAAGTGATGTTTAAACTAACCAATGCTGTTAAGGCTCCTATACTTGAACAATCTTTTTGCCAGGATAAGGTTTTGGATGAAGTAGGGGTGGAGAAGGTTCCAATTCCACCTAAGGTTGCCTCACCGTCTGGAGGCATTGTCAAGAACATTTGGAGAAGAAAGATATTTGATGAGGGTGGCACTCACTGCCACGCCCCTCCTATTTGAGAGAGGGCGGATTATGGTCGTGTGGGACCTTGATAAACCAGCGCTGTGCGAGAGGCAACTCGTATTTTTCTTTCCCTTTTTCCTTTTATTTTTATTTTTCTTCCTTTTGTGAGCGAGAGTGAGGGTACTAACATTGTTTTTCCTCTTAGCATAGTCCTTATCACCTTTTGGCATTGAGGACACTGCCAAGTTCAGCTTGGGGGAGGAGTTCTGTTTGTATTCCCTATCCCTTTTACTGCTTTCTAGGATAGATTTACTACTTTCAAAAATACTGAAAAAAATCAAAAAAATATGGTTCCCATGACTGGTTTAGTTGCCTCCCTGTGCCCCTTGTTGTGCTCTATTTGAAATTGATTTGACTTTGTTTTCTGGATAGCTGGGCATTTGTGATCTTGAGGCTATGATTTGATGTTTGATTGCTATGATTTCGAGTATTTCTGGATTATATTAGACCACTTTGTGCTGCATACCTGAATTGGTTAGACTGTGAAGCCTCTTTGCAGCCTATTGGATTCATATTATTATCCAGTCTATTCTTGTGTGTTAGTTCCTCTTTAGTGGATTGATCTTGACTTTGACTTCGTACTTGTCTGATTTTAGATGACTTGTAGCGTTTGCTATGATAGAGGCGTTCTTTTGTCTAATTCTTCAGCTTCAGAGTGAAGATATACTTTTATCCTCCTTAGCCCCGCTGAGCCTAATGACTTGTTTCGTGTTACTTAAACCCCTATTATGAGCCAAAAGCCTTCACTTGATATTATTCCAAGCCTAGCTTGGGGGAGCTTTTTGTATGGGTTGAGTTTGAGATTGGTTTGTTGGTTTAGTTTTTTTTTTGAGGAATTTGCAAGTGTATTTGCTGTGGTTTGAGAGTGAGAAAGAGAAAAAAAAGCAAGTTTAGAGTTGCGTGAATAAAGTTCAGAAAAATGAAAGAAAAATGAAATGAAAATTCAAAAGAATTCTAGTTCTTTCATTCACGTACGTTCATAAAAGAATATTCGCTCCATTGCTAGAAAATTGGGTTTGTTATGCGCTTTTCATTGATTTATGAGAGTTGGGTTATTTTACATGGTTTTATGGTGATTGTTGGGAGTTGTGAAGGCCATCTTAGGCCTTGTTTGAATGGTTTATGCTCCCCCTTTCTTGGTTTTTCCACCACATTACCCCAACGTATCCCCTACCTCTCACCTAAGCCCCATTACAACCCTATAAAGTCCTCTTGAGCTCGTGTCTGTAATGTTCATTTGATTGATTTCGAGTTAGTTTGTCAAAGTTAAAGAGTATTTCTGCTAATTGAGTCGACTTGACTAGGATGAGCGTCATTGAACCTTCTTAAACACATGAGAGTGTGAGTGGGAAGGGTACTTATGGTCGAGTTGGTGAGTGTTCGGGCACATTCTTTGCCTGCCACAAAATTGAGAGGAGTGACACCCTTGTGAGTGCCTTTTCAGGACTTGTGTGCTTTGTGGATGCTTGAGTTTGATAAATTGCTTGAATGATTGGTGGTTGGATGGATTTGATGAGCCAAACTTGAATTATGCCTGCTTAAACGATTCTTAGTCTTGAAAATGTTTTGAGCTTTGATTTGTTTTTATCTTTGGGGTGAGGTAGTCTATTCCATGTTCATGTGCTGTTTGCTTGAGGACAAGCAAAGGTTTAGCTTGGGGGAGTTTGATATCACGTATATATATAGAGTCTTCCCCCTTATTTACAAGCTAATTTGTGCGTCATTGGAGCTCTTGGGAGCTATTTTGTGCTAACTATCGTATGTAGTTGTGGTTTCGTGTTTTAGTATTGAATTGCAGGTTGTATGAAGTTTTCTCCTTATTCCCGAGCCTTTTGTAAGCAACCACGGCTTTACGAGATGTTACGAGGCACGTAGGATGGCTCGCGAGCTTTATGGATAGTTTAGGAGGTCCCAAGACCCCTAAACGTGAAGATTAGAGAGCCAAGGAGTCAAAGGAGGTTTCCGTGCACTGATCGGGCAGAAATGGCCCGATCGGGCGAAATATTTATGATCGGGTATGAAAGTTACGGACCAGATCGGGCAATCATTGCCCGAAGGGATCGGGCGAACATCATGTACCCAGACCCGATCGGGTGTTCACCGCCCGACCCGATCGGGTGGGCTGCTCGTAGGTCTTGTTAGAGAGCTGCTGAAGAGACGCTTTCACTAGGCCATTTTGTTGCCTGGCCCGATCGGGTGGGCGTCAAGTCCATCTAATGCTGCTGCGCTGCTGCTACATCACAGCCCAAGACGAGAAAATGCGAAGTTGCTGGGCACCCGATCGGGTACTGTGCTCGGACCCGATCGGGTCTGGCACCCTTTTACGCGGATTTCGCCTTTTGTTTCCGTTTTTAGTTAACTTAAGGGGGTATTATAAATACCTTTTTCCTCAATATTTAGAAACATCTTTTTATTCATCTTTCATTAGCTTTAGACTAGTTTTATTCTTCATTGTTCTTAGTTCAATTGAAACACTTTAGATTAATTTAGAGGTGATCAAACCTATTTCGATTTCAATTAAAGTTTCTGCTTTCCGTCAATTGGTATTCTTTCTTACCTAATCTCTTTTATTATTCTTGATTGCTTAGTTTATTTATTTAATCGTTCATGATGCAATTGTTAGGGTTTCATATTAGTTTTGTCGTTGTTAATTCGATCATGTCTGAGTAGTCTCTTTCTAGGGTGTTAGATAGGAAATCCATGTTTATACCATGATTGTGATTTAGATTTCTATCAATTTCTAGGGCTTGATTAGGGTGATTGTGATGTGGTTTGTTCTTTATTGAGTAATTAACGTTATTGCGCAGTTTCATTGGTTGCTTGTGGTTAATAGTTGTTTGCACAGATCCGTCTTACGACTAGAGGCCTAGGACACGTCAGTAGTTCTGATTACGTTAGTGAACATGCGGCGTATGTTGAACTATGAGCGTTGAGTCTTAACCATAGCTCAACATAGGCTCTAATCCCCCGACTATGGACTTAGGATTTGATAGTTGTTGACCTTGTTTGATTGGTATAAGCATGGTGGACCGACCTAATACCCTAGGTTTTTATTCCATAGTTTAATCCTCAATTTATTCCGTCTTCTGTAGTCTATTCTTTAGTTTAATTAATTCCTTCCTTATTTCATCTGGAGTAGCTGAATTGGTTGAATATTGATTTTGAAACTCTGTCTCCCTGTGGATTCGACCCTGCTTCCACTGACTACCTAGTTAGAGGTCCGTAGGTTTATTTTTGATTAGGTGACACGACTAAAACCTATCAGGAATTAACGTAAGAATTACGTAGACTTGATTTCCATATAATTATCTTTAATTGAGTTTTGTTGATAAACACGAGTTTATAATGTTTTGTTGGCATTAAATTATTTTGGTCTGAATTGTTAGTAGAGGCAGTTAGTTAACATTAGAGTAAATTCCATTAAGAATTGGTGTTCTTGTTTTTTTTTTTCTTAAATTTGGTGTATGTGGTGTAATTCATGTATAATCTAAAATATCCAAGTTACATTGACTTTGATTCGAAGCACGAAGGCATGAGGTTGAGTTGGGAGTTTTTGTGAAGTTTTAGTTGTACGCAAAATCGGGCAACAGAAGGTGCCTATGAGTCGCGACCAGTATCACGACCTGCGAAGTTGCCTAGTCGCGGACCGTGATCTAGGTCACCCCCTACAACCAGCCTTATACTTCTCCTATTTTGTTGTTCACATTTTGTTCTGTTTTAATTCCAGAACTTTTGTTTATTTATTTTTAGTATTTTGCAGTAATATTAAGCATGTTGAAATATGTTTGAAGTTATATTTTGGTTTATAAAGTGATGCAACCTTAGCGTATGCTTTTGTTGTGTCCTGTACATGAGGTTCGTTGACGTAAAGTAATATCTTTTTGAGTAATTGACGTCAAAATGCTTGAGGGATAATAATATTGCCATTAACACTACTTCGCCAAGAGTTATGTACAGAGTGTATTATAACTTTGTGGCAATTAGGTTCTTACCCTAAACTCATATAACTAATTTGTCGATTACCGTATTTATTTTGTTGAATTTGATGTATGATGTCTTGTTTCACGTTATTTGATGTTGAAGTAGATAATTAGTATTTTTTGAAGTATAATTTTGAGTGAGGTTTGATGTTTGAAGGTTATTCGTTTTTTGAAGTATGATCTTCGTTATTTTACTTAGAGTTTTGATGTATTTGAGTTAGGTAGCCGAAGGGACAGTGTCCTAAATGTATTGAACATGCACTCTGAGGGGATAGGGGGCACTAAGCAGGGTGCTAACCTGCATTTGAGAAATCTAGGATAATGTTGTCGTGCAAGGGGTCGGGAAATACTAAGTAGGGTATTATCCCACATCGAGAGTTTAGCCATTCTTAGATGCCTACAGTAGGGATCGTATCCTATTGCCGTTTCTGCAAATTTAAATATGACATTTTCGTAAGAAATGGGCCGCAGATTCATTAGCATTCAACTCACTCAATAGTGCTTGAAGTAATTGTTAGTTGATGAATTATTTTGATTGGTATTAATGGGTTTCGTCATGATCTATATTTTGTTGTGTAGATTCTTTAATTATGAGCTTTATGTTGTAAGCATGTAGTGTTTCCCTTTTAGTTACCTTGCTGTTAATTGGAGTATGTTGAGTGTTTAAATGCCATTTGTTCTAATTGTTCAGTAAACTGCAATTTGAATCTTATATTGAGTTGGGAGAGCTGTTAGTTACTCCTCACCGATTGAGGATTATTGTTCTTATATTTTGCAGATGCTGAGGTTTAGAGTTATTACTATTTGAATCGGGATTGTGAGATCAGCCGTGAGAGCAAGTAGTGCTTGTAATTGTAAATGAGCATTAAAACCTAGGTATTAGGAATTCCTTATTGATCATATGTCTTAAGAAGTAAGACTACTTATGAAATATTAGCTTTAGTTTATTTTGGGATTGTGGATTAAATTTCAAAGGTTATGTTATGGATAATATTATGATTTGAGTATTGTTTGAGATAAGGGCATGAGACCTCATCTTTTCATATATTGCAAGGTTTAATTAAATTATTATTTAGCTTGTAATTTATTGATACTCATAGCTTTATAATTCATATAGTAGCATTTTCGTCAGGGTGTTATTTCCGCTAACACTGATTTACACTTTTCTTCATTTATTCCAAATAAAATGCAGTTTGGTAAAAGTCGGAATGTTACTATATACCCCCACAATAGCAATTATACCTAAGAAAATTCCAATGCCAAGTTTTAAATAAGGAATCTCTTAAGTTTTTCTACCCAACTAATAATATGTTTCTAAACTCTAGGCACTGAAACAATCAGTGGTGAGACTGAGAGGAATGTAAGAGATTGATTAGCGTTTAAACCCTATAACTGGAGATGGTATTTTTACAAGAACATATACACTAACAAAATCTATATTGAAAGAAAACGAGTCATCTAAAATTAGGAGCTTCTAGTAAGTTCCACGTTCCTAATACTACTTAAAATTTTGAAAAGAGTACAGTTTATCAATACAAAGTTGTATTTTGGGGGGGTTAAAGGGTGGAGTGGACTCTTTGTAGACTTAGATTTAAGTCTATTGCTCTTTGAGAGAAATTATAGTACTTTAATTAGATAAATTGCATTGGTGGGACTTGATAAGAGGTTTTTAGTGTGTCGTTAAGGCACTAAGAATCGCTTTCCAAACAATATTTATAAACCTAATGAGCAACTACTATGAACACAGCCATGGCAGGTCAAGGGTCGAACCACAAGGAAAAAGGGATTGACTATGGTCTATTAAGTCCAAAACTACCTAAGTGAAGGGTTTTTTGGGGGTGTGAAGGATTGAATACTTATCAACTAAAATCTGGCTAAAGAATACCAACTAATGATCAAATATAAGAGAAAAATATAATAAGGCAAACACTAGATTTTGGGCTACTCGTATGAATCCGGGCTAGGCAACAACTACCAATGCAATTAAAGTTCACAGGCAAAAATCATGCAAAGTTAAGTTCTCCTCTAAATTACTCGAGTCCTCTCTCGAATGGCCCTCAAGAGTAATAAATTAATCAATCAACTAGATCCTCTCTCGATTGGTCTCTAGTCAATTGATTAATGGAGTCAATAAGCATGGAAAACCCCTAATACAAGGATCCTCTTAATTTCTACCCAATCTCTTGCTCTAGAAATTAAGGTGATTCAAGGGAATGACAAAGAATTCAATACTCAATTAAGGGGAACTGAAATAAAAAGCCCTAGCATAAACGTGATCAAGATTTACCCTAGGGTGTCAAAACACTAAGATCAATGCATAAAAATCAATAGGAAACACAACTACATGAACATCATACTTAAGGCCTTAATTCATACTTTCGCCCTAACCCTGGATAATGAAATACTCACTAATCATGGATTCAAAGCAAAAGAGATTAATAAAATTAAACATGATCAACAAAGTAGTGAAAATAGGAGATAAGAGATAGAAAGAAATATACTTGGATTAATTGAGCAACTAATCTTCAATAAGAGTGCCAATATGAAAAACTAAGAGTTTGAGAGTGTTTACAGAGAAAACTAAGTAATTAGAGTCTCAGAGTCGAGTTCATACAAAGCAAAATGCCAAAAACCTATATATAATGTTCCATAAATGAAGACAAAAAATTGGGAAAAAACCCGAATATAGGTATATACGGGCGTGTCCAAAACGACACGGGCATGTAGACCTGCTTCTCTGAAATCTCAAGTCTTCGACCAAGTCTACGCAAAAGATAATGCCTT
This sequence comes from Patellifolia procumbens, assembly GCA_947645195.1. Taxonomy (NCBI): domain Eukaryota; kingdom Viridiplantae; phylum Streptophyta; class Magnoliopsida; order Caryophyllales; family Amaranthaceae; genus Patellifolia; species Patellifolia procumbens. The sequence continues at coordinate 753,282 of CANSGD010000032.1, forward strand.
TGTAGAAATCAGCCACCACGGGCATGTCAAAATGGACAGGGGCGTGTTGGTCTGATTTTCTCAAATCAGAATAAAAGCAGCTCAAAACTGCCTCGTGGAAAAACCTTAACACGAGCGTTTTACTTTGAACACAGGTGTGTCTATCTGACCACGAGTGTGTCAGTTTGGACACTCCCGGGTCCTCTTCAGAACTTCAAATCAGCAGCAGTGGCTACTACTTCCCCTTTCGAAAGGCTACACGGCCGTGTCTAAACCAACACGACCGTGTAGACCTGCTTCTCTGCACTTCCAAGACAAGGCCTGCACTAAAAGTCTTCTAACGACCAAAATATTTCAAAAACCTGCTAGTTAGCCTGGAAATCATCCAAAAACAACTAAACAGATGATGAAGCGATAATATGACCCAATGGTGACAAAATCCATGCAATGCTATACTAAAATGCTCTATACTACATGCAAAGACGCTAAAAATGATGCATGATTAAGCACAATAAAGTGCTTATCATGACTCAAGTTCATAAAAGCCCTTGAAAGAGAGAAAGAGTATTTGTAAATTGAGGCTTTTTCCTTCTTATTAGGACTTGAACTTTTCTGGTTAAAATCTCTCTTCTACATTTGAGTTTGTTGTTCTTAATCATTTTATATTTCACAAAAAGTAGCAATTAGTTCCTATTATAATTGACCACTTCTTTTATAGTGTTCGATCTATTACGCTATCAAATTTATTAGATGGATTCCGTACTAATGGAATAGGATATATATAATATTACAAAACTACAAAAAATTAATACATTATTAAATTATTTATAAGTCCATAAGTTGTAAGCTAATTGCAAGATGCTCGAAAGTACCCTTATGTGATAGAAGTTTGATAGATGCATATGAAAGTTGAAATAAGTTTTCTATTAACCTGCAATCCTTTCACATCGTTCACATTTTGTTATCAAACCGATTTTTTCACGAAAATGTGTAAGTCATCACATCTTTATCCAAAATTTTAAGAAAATTTTCCAACAACTACATTTTATAGAACCTAAATTACAAACAGGACCTAACAATTATTTTTTTGAAAAAACATAAAACACATTTTATGTATTTTTACTAAAGTTAACACCACTACTATCATATACCGAGAGATTCTAATTAAAAGTATTCATTTTTATTTTACACACCACCGATAAAAAAAAATTAGTTTCTTTGCATGTTGTGGGATGTTGTTAAATTTATTTATTTTTTGAGAGGAAGGGATGTTGTTAATTTTGTCGTCTATTCATTACATGTGTTTTCTTTTCTTATAAAATATATACCATTAATCTAATATATTAAACCATAAATAAGGATAATAGCTAATTATTACTCCGATGACAGTAAGAATTTAAGAAAATTTTCGTTAGTTGAAAAACCATCAATGCATACGAGATATTTGCCCTCTCTCTCGTTCCATGTTATCCGCCTTGATGGTAGTCTACTACAACGTCGTTCGAGCAAAAAAACATGCAATTTTTATTTATGAATTTCTTTTATCATGTAATAGGAAGGCAAGAATAGTTGCAATTGGATGTTTAATAGTTTTTGTTCTAATTATAGTTCGTAAACCAACAATCTAATGGGTGCTACAAGCTTCTTCTTCGTGTTTTCTCGAGAAAAATTGATATTAAAGGTACGGACTATGCACGATCTTCCCTTAAAAACGGCTCGCCTATTCATTATTATTTTTAGGTACCAACTATAAATCATGTTTGATTTTATAGGTCCTTGCCACATGGTAAACTGCAACAGCAGGTGAGAATGTGATTTTACATGTGATTATTTTAAAGGTTTTTAGGCACACATTTCAAGGCGACTATGTCAGCTTTTTTCTAGCTGAAGACAACATTTTTCCAAAAACGAAAATCACCACTATTCACCCTTTATGGGCTCCAATTTTGAGAATCCCTAAAAAAAAGTACTAATAAGCCAGTTTTCAAGCACGCACTTCAACGCAACTTTTTTCGGTCAAAGATGTCGTTTTTCGAAATACAAACACCGCTAAGCAACCTAAATGGGCATGAATGTTGGATAATCCCTACAAAACCATTACATATAAGTCGGACTTTCAGGCGTGCATCTTAAGTCGATTTTTTCAAGCCTAATACGATCGTTTTTCAAAAATCTGACGACGATATTGATAAGGACTTTTAATTGTAGGTCATTTTTAGTGTCCTTGCATGTAGTTTAGAGCATTTAAGCCTAGCATTGCAAGGTTTTTGTCAGCTTTGAGTTATATTGTCGCTTTATTATCTGTTTAGTTGTTTTTGGATTATTTCCAGGCTAACTAGCTGGTTTTTGAAGTCATACGTTCATTGGAAGACTAGTTGTGGACTTTTGAACTTCAAATGGACATAACGTTTGATCCATAAATCGTATTAAGGTAATTCTAGTGGGAGGTGTTAGCTCATTTCGATAGCTTTCCAACGAGTGTTCATAAACCCAATTCCGATAAGAGACAAGAGAGATATGATCGTTTGATGTTGAGCTGTCCGTTGACCAGCAAGTCAACACGGCCGTGATGATTTCAACACGCTCGTGTTGGCCTTTTTCCACGAAGACAAACCTGTTCTGCTTGCCCACTGATTTGAGAAGTCCATGTCTACACGGCCATGTAGATATTGACACGGCCGTGTCGATCTATTTCTACGTAAGCAGTAACTTTTGGGATGCTGAAGAAATCTGAAGAACAGGTCTATACGGCCGTGTCGTTTTGGACACGACCGTGTCGACAAGATTTCAGGCTTTTGCCCCGTTTTTCCGTCTTCATTTAATGGACCATATAAATAGTTTTTAGCGTTTTGTTTTAGGATTATCTCATTACTTAGAACCTAATTACTTAGCTTAAGACTTTAAACTCTCTCAAACTCTTAGTTTACTCATTATTGCAACTTTGAAGATCCAATTGTTAATTCAATCTAAGTAATTTTCTTTTAATCTCTTCTCTTTTCTTAAATTTTTTTGTTAATCATGTTTAATTTCATTAATCTCTTTTGCTTTGAATCCATGATTAGTGAGTAGTTCATTATCTAGGGTTTGGGCGAAAGTATGAATTAAGGGCTTAATGTAGATTGTTAATGTTATTATGATTCAATTTGATGTTTATGCATTGGATTTGGTGTTTTGACACCCTAGGATAGATCTTGATCACATTTATGCTAGGGCACTTAGGGTTTCTATTGTTCTTAATTGAATTTTGATCCCTTTTGTCATTCCCATGTTTCGACTTAGTTTCTAGGCCAAGGGATTGGGTAGGAATTAAGAGGGTCCTTTGATTAGGGGTTTTCCGATCTCATTGAATCTTGTAATCAATTGACCAAAGACCATTCGAGAGAGGATTTGGTTGATTGATTATTCGATTACTCTTGAGGACCATTCGACAGAGGACTCAAGTAATGTAGAGGGAGAGTTAACCCTATATTTTCATCGTTCTTGGATCGCTATCGTGTTGATTATCGTTGTATAGCCCAAGTTCATACGAGTAGCCCGAACTCTAGTGATTTCCTTATTATATTAATTCTCTTACTTGATTATTCGTTGGTATTCGATAGCTAGTTGTTAGTTGTTAGTTAATTAAACCTTTTGCACCCCCAAAAACCCTTCACTTGGGTAGTTTTGGACTTAGTAGACCTTAGTTAATGCCATTTTCCTTGTGGTTCTACCCTTGAATTTCCATTACTACGTTCATAGCAGTTGCTCGTTAGGATTATAAGTATTGTTTGCTAAGAGGTTCTTAGTGCCTTAACGACGCACTAAAAACCTCTTAGCAGATATGCACCCCATAATAAAGTCAAGGATTTGAGAATCCCTACAACACGGATACATATAAGCTAGATTCCCAGACACGCACATCAAGGTGACTTTTTTAGGGCAAATACGACTTTTTCGCACAACGAAAAGGCTAAGCACCCTCGAAGGGCACGAATTTCAAGAATCCCTACAAAACATGTACCCATAAGTCGAGTTTTCGTCTATGCACTTCAAGGCAACTTTTGTTTACTTTCTAGGGATGAAGACGTCGGTTTTTTGAGGATGGACACTCCTATGCACCCTTTATGAACACGAGTTTTGAGAGTCCCTACAAAATAAGCTGAATTTTCAGGCACACAATGTATTCCAAAAAGGTCGTAAAAGTGCGTTCCGAAAAATGCGGCTTATTTATACCCGATTTATAGGGATTACACGTTTTTAGAAGAGAAAAACGATGTCTTTGGCCCGAAAAACTCATCTTGAAATAAGTGCCCGAAAATCCTTTTTATTAGCAGCTGTTTTATCAGGATACTCGAAATTAGAGCTCATAAAGAGTGCACGGTGGTGTCCGTTTTTTGCAAAAACATTGACTTCTGCCCGAAAAAAGTAGAATTAGGCGCGATGAAATACATGCTCGAAAACCCTCAAAATAATCATATGCAAAATCTCACTTTGCCCCGATGTTTCAGGTTATTAGGTCATAAGGACATATAAAATCAACGATGACTTATAGCTAGTATCTACCAACAATTTAAATAGGTGAGCCTTTTAAAAGAAGATCGACCATAGTTCGTACCATTAATATCAATTTTTCCTTTCTCTTGAGTTAATTGATGCACAAAGGATGATTGAAGGGTTAGAAGCTATAGAACTATTTGCCAATTATTTTTTCGCCACGTATATTCTCCTAAATAATGTGGAAGTTATGAAGTTAATATTTTGCACACATAAAAGAAAATATATTAATAGTGTCACTCTAAAACAATAGTAGAAAATTTTTGGTTGTATAAAATTAAGTTTGTGCATTGCATCCAATACATTGATTTAGGATATAGGATAGTACATGCTCCTAAACAAAGCACTAATAATATAAGAGTTGCGTCAATATCTAGTTCACATTAAACAAGGAGTTTATTTACTACATCACTAGATCCACAAACTATAGATTCAAAATAGTTATCCTTGCGTACTATATCTAGTTATCTAGTTAGGATGATGTTTATATAATGAATATTGGATAAAAAAAGAGGATAAAAGGTAATCTTTTTTTTTCAGCAAAAAGTTTCATAATTCGTGGATTCAGTTCCAAATAGGAAATGAGAAACGAAAATGTGACAGCTCTAAAATATAAAAGATGCGAAAAGATTTGAATTAACGAGAGAGTACAATGATACGTATTTAAAATTGTTATTAGCTATTTTTCCGCAAAAATATTTATTTCGGTTTTTGATCATTATAGAAGAATGTGTTCGTCGATCAACATAAGCACAATCTATAATATACAGTAAAAGAGTCAAAATTTAATGTCTAAAACACAAGATATGCATTACTTCTATCTTAAGTTTTTCCACTTATTGTCCCATTAAGAAAGCAAAATGGTAGTCTATATTTTACGAAAGATAATTTGAGCACCGAATTGAGGTCGAAGAGTTCCACCAGTTGACGGAGCATGTGAATAGGATGGAGATAGTTCGAAGACAAATCGTTGTAAAATCAAGGCTAATGTCATTTTGGCTTCCATCATGGCAAAGTTAGATCCAATGCAAATCCGAGGGCCCCAACCAAATGCGAAAAATGACATGTTCCCTCTAGTCGCCTTACTAATTCCCTCATTAAACCTTTCTGGATTAAATTGTTTAGCGTCATCACCCCAAAGCTTTTCATCTTGTTGGATGAGGAGTATTGGAATATGAACTAACACACTTGCCGGTAAGAACACATTTCCTATTGTGATATCCTCATTAACTGTGCGAGTTAATTCGACAACTGGAGGATATAATCTAAGAACCTCTTGGAGTATCATGTTCACCTGAAAAAATCATCATAAAGAAATTAGCCTTGGCGCTTTGGATTGCATAATTCTAAACTAACGTTAACTAAACATGTGAGTGTGAACTTGTTAGTTGTTGGAAAACATACTAGTGCTATGACTTTTATTGTCTCACATTATAATAATAAATTTACTACTATTACAAATTAGTTTACTTATTTAATCATTTGTAATCAATGAATGTTTAATTATTATTTACTGATCAACTCTGTTTAGTACTTAAAATTAATATATTTTTGTTTCGAGTGATGGTGATGTAGTGATGGTTGTGGGATTATTATTATCAACATACTCATCAACCTTATGTTTATTCTACATTTGTTGTACAAGGTGTTTTTCTTAATAACGATAATGATATCAATAATGATCCTACTAATAATAAATATGATAAGTACCCAGATAATAATAATAGCAACATTTTCTTATATTTTATATTAATAGTATAGGATAAGACTCAATTTTCAATGATAAAGATATTAGAACAATGATTTGCAATAAACTTATTTAATTGATCGGATAGTAAATAAGTTTATAAGATATAATGATGATATTTTCTTAATAAGTTGATGCAAATACAAATTCATATCTACTCATTAAATCTATCTAATTTTATTGATTAAAAATAAATTTTACATACACGAAATTTTATAATATACAAAGAATGAGAAGTTAGCACAGACGAATTTGAGAAAACATGTCAAGACTGGTTACATTGGAGATACGTGTTGTAACTGGTAACCATAATTTCAATTAACCTTGAGACCAATACTTGTTCCTCTGCTAAAGGAGAAGAAAGTTTTTGTTTGGCTTATTCTACTCTTCGTGCTAAAACCTAGCGTGTGTATGGCATCAAATATGCTATACTTAAGCATTATAAAAAGTAGAAGTTTCCCTCAACTTGTTAAATTCTCATTAGACTACTTCAAGAACTCACTCATATCCTATTGGACATCAATCGGCTAGTAAAACAATTGAATATTTGCAATAGGTAAGCATCTTATGGAGCATGCTCATATTCGCATAATTGTTCTTTTTTTTTTGTTCAGGTTCATATTTTAGACATTATGAAATCAAAAACAAAAAAATAACAATAATATCATATAAGAAAAGGTAATTGTACTTACAATCTTTAGATGGTTCAATCCATGAAAATCAGGATTATGATTTCCAAATGTGTTCAAAACCTCTTCGCGAGCTTGTTTTTGCCACTCTTGGTGTTTTCCCAACATAATTAGAGTCCATACAAGTAATGTTGAAGTGGTGTCTTGTCCTGCTAAGTAGAACAACTTACATTCATTAACCACGTCGTCTAAACTCAGCTTCACCAGTTGCTTGTTATTTCCATATTGATTTTTTGGAAAACTTGACTCCAATAATATGCCAAGTAAGTCATCTTTAGACTTCTCTCCTGCGATGATTAATTTCTTCCTCTTCTCAATAACACCTCTTAGTAGACTGCGAATTTCCCTGTCAATCTCATTTATCCTCCTATTTGCCCTAGTTGGGAGAAACCTGTCACGCAAAATGATTGAACAAATCTAAGTTAATTATATGATTTATTGTTACACAGTTAGTTTTTGGAAAAAAAATTAATTGTGGTTAAAGGGTCGAACCATTAATTATTAAAACAAAAAGATATACAAGTTACATAAATATGTAAAATGTCTAATACTTAAATTTCTAAAGTTTAGAAGTCATATAAATATCCCAAAAACTAAGGAAAAAAGATTGAAAGTTAACATTAGTCAGATCATTTGACAAAGACCTACTATTATGGACTAATGTTTAACTTGTCAGAACTAATTCTCACTTTAAAGGTGATATAATATGTATAAATATCATATTCTAAAATATACATGACATATCCACAGCTAATAGAGTATGAAAAACTTAAAAGTTATGCTTATTGTGACATTACATCAATATACTGATTTCTAATTAATCGATTAATTTTTTATAATCTCAACTAGTAGGTTTGTTGGCCTTCATATTTTTTAATATTTCGCTTAAAGTTTCACTAGAACATCTTCTAATACTAGAACAATTTCATTGGTTCCATATGTTTTATATTTCTAAATATGTATTATTTGTCTTCTTATGTACTCCAAAGACCATTAGGTGACTGACATTGTGGAAAAGGGTATAGGTTGACATCCAAATAGAAATTAGTTTTCCTATCTTTGTTGCGCCATCAATATGATAAAATAAAGGCTTTTAAAAATCATGTCAATTCTGGATCATGCATTCTTCATTCATCACGTCAATCATGACAACCTAAATTAAAAAACATCGGTTTGCCATTACCTAAGATTATATCCTTCCTAACAATAGCAAAAACAACCATTAAAACGGAAACACTCTAATCCTCTATTATTTGCAACTTATTTATACAACTTAGGAGGTCAAGAGATTATATGATTAGGTTCAGTTAATGTAAGTTTAAGTTAAGTGAAAAAATAAATTAAATTCAACGAGTATAAGTAAGTTCAATAAAAATATGTTAGATTCACCAACATAAGTTGAGTTTAGAAACAAAACGACCAACATGGTTGGCGACTAGGAATTCTTATCGTTGCCCCCTCCTCCTCGCTCTAAAGTCGAAGATTTTCTCAGTTATCTTGGACCTCAATATTTACAAGTGATTTAATTATCCTCGTTACTCTTCATGAAATTTAGATAATTTTGATTTTTGGTTTTATTCGATGCATTTTTTTTCTTCGGCAAATGTTTGGATTTTTGGATAGCTCAATCATGCATTTTGGATAGCTCAATCATCCCCTCCCCCGACTTATGCATTTGTACAACAGAGATGGACGAGATGCTAATTCACTGAATGTTTGTTTCAGGTTTATCATTGCTATTGACCTCAAGGTCGAATCTATAAGCAAAAGTATGGGATAATTGGGTAGGCAATGACCTCTCTCATGGCCCCAAAAAAGGTTAACACATTATGGCCTATTTATTTTGTTAATAATATTGCAGACCTAAGTCACAAATGTGCATGTACTCCTAACTAGGAAAACTTTATTTTCATTTATCATAAGCTGATACACAAACTATGGTGTCCATTTGAATTACCAATCTATTGAAATCTTTTTCCATAGCCATATCCATTCCTTTAAGTAAGGCAAGTAGCTCTGCTCGCATAGACGTACATTGACCAAAGTGGGCACTAAAAGCTCCATTGAAATCGCCATCGAAATTCCTAAAAATTCCCCCACCACCTACTATACCAGGCGAACCACTCACTGCCTCATCCAAGTTTAGTGTTTTCCACCCAAGCGGTGATCTATTCCATTAAATCACAGCATCTTCTCGATTGTGCATCGAAACTAGAGTGCCTTCTTAAACTCAATAAATTTCCTCACCAAAAAGCTTGAACTTCAGTTGGTTGTTCTCCCTCTTTTTCAAACTCTTCCATGTTTCGCCACCTCCAAATCCACAACAAGTCAAGACGAAAAAGGATGACTAAAGCTCAAGAGTTTCGATTGATTACGCCAACAAATTGATTGAAATCCATTCTTTTAGGTTCCCTCTTGCTGTGTAGATATATAATGGGGTCCCTCCTATAGCGTTCCAAACACGTCGTGCTTGCGGACAGTCGTGAGAACGTGAATGGTGGTCTCCTTATTGGCACCCCATCTTTGACACTGCCGGTCCGCCGAGAGGTTACTTTTGAGCCTATTTTCATTGCCCATAAGCCGGTCATGCGGAGCCAACTAGAGAAAGAAGCAAACTTATTGTTGAGCTAGTACACTCCAAACAAAAATCCCATTTTTATTCATTTTCCTCGTCTCTTTCTTTTGTATTCATGGGATATTTTATTAAAATTTACCATTTTTCCCCTACCATTAGCGAAGGACCCCATTATTGTCCTCTAATACCAGATCATAAGCCTCCTTGTAGGCAAGAATGGTGCAAATTCATCCCATTTCCAATCCCATATTCTCATCCCATATATCAAGCGTTATAGCTTTCTCCAATTTCGTCGGAATCGGTTGAATCAACATGTCTCTCATAGGCTCTGGTATTGCTGCCTAATTTTGGTGCCAAAAGTGTACTAATTCCATTTCCAACATTTACTCGGAATGCTTCACGCAAGTGTTTAGCATTTTTAGAGATACCTCTCCAAACATTGGAGGAAATATACTTGTGTTGAGACACTTTAAGATCGCATATTCCTTAGAAATACTTGGCTCTAACATCGAGACTAGAGAGCAGATGGTTCCTTAATAAGTCTCTATCCTAACTTGGTGAGAAACGCTACATTATAGTGCCTTGCCGACGTCATACCCAATCCTCCTTGTAACATCACTTTTTTAGAGTTCTCCCATGAAATAAGATGTACCTTTCAGGTTTCTTCATCTCCACCCTAAATAAAGCGTTTAGTACACTTTATGTATATCATCACAGAAGGTTTAGGGTGGTATCTTAGTCGTTTGCATCGAGTAATTAGCCAAAGTGGAGACTGTTGATTTGGCTAAAGTCACTCTACCCGCTAAACAAAGATGTTTGGACTTCCATCCCCCCAACTTTCTACCCACCTTCTCAAAAAGATGTATGAATGTATGTCTCGTAACTCTTCTTGTAAGCGTTACCATGCCGAGAGAATACATACCGAGATCATTTGTTTTTTCAGTATCACGTGCTGTCGAGATTTCCATGCATTGGTTAACAGCACCATTTTTCAAAAAAATAGACCCTGGACGTTGCAAGGCTAAATTTCTACTCATTTTCTTCACAAAAACGCTTAAGTAAACTATGTCATCTTGGTCCGTTGAAGCTTCAAAAAATCAAATTATAAGGTCAACAAATAACAGATTAGAGATAAGAGGCCCATTATTACTAGCTTTTACCAATTTTTAATGACCCGCAAGTATCGTCTCCTCAATCACATGATTAAGCCTTTTCGTGCACATTATGAACAAATATGGAGACAGTGCAACTCCTTGCCGAATTCCACATGTAGGTTTAAACTCCATTGTAGGCTCCCCATTACGAAGAATTCTCATAGTCGAGGATAAGACACACTCCATGATTACATTAACCATGAGTAGAGGGACATTCATTTCCAATAAAGTGTCGCGAATAAAATCCAATCTAAGTTGATCATATGATTTTTCAAAGTCTATCTTCATTGCCATACACCCTTTTCGCCCTTGTTTTTGCCTCGTCGAGTGTAGTAACTCTCACACAATAACAATATTGTCTGTAAACTGTCTACTTCGCACAAAACTCATTTGGTTATAAGAAATTAACTTTGGCAACATTGGTTTAAGTCTGTTAACTAGAGCTTTTGTTATGATTTTGTAAGTCACATCGCATAGGCTTATTGGTCGAAATTGTGTTAGAGTTTCGGATTTTTGAACTTTCGGGACAAGCACAATAAAGGTATAGTTCAGCGGGGCGGAGGCCTTTTTCCTCCAATGCTTCAAACACCATATACACATTAACTGCAACAACATCCCAGTTTTTCTGAAGAAAAGGGATTGAAAGCTATCGATTCCCGGTGCTTTTGACAAACACATCTTAATCAACACTTTATCTATTTCACATTTTTTATTGGGGTGTGAATTTTTGTTGAAATCCGTCAAGGGGAATTCGTCAAATAATCAATCAATAGATTACTACTCAAATGTTGGTTGCTATCATCAGAGATTAATTTCGAGAAGAAGGTGACAGTTACTTTTTACCTCCTCTTTGTCATGTCTCCAGGAACCCTCATTGTTTTTTTAGCATCGACACCTTATTCTTCCATCGCCATACAATCAAACTCAAATGGAAAAAGGAGGTGTTTCTTTCACCATCTTGTATCCACTGAACTATATCGTTTACCATAAAATTTCTCCGTGTTCCAAAACATCATCTAACTCCTTGCGTAACTTGCGCTAATTCAAGTTTAAGCATACCACTATTTCTCGAAGACATGAAACATTTTTGAATGCCTGTAATGCGAGCAGAAAGATTTTTGTGCGAAAAATATTATGACACACCTCATTATTCCACGTCTGTAACTTCCCTGCTAGAATCTTTAAATGGGGGGTTACAGGTTCTTTCTTGTTCCAATTATCCAACATAAACTCTCGAAAATATTCATGAACAGTCCACGCAACCTGAAAGCAAAGAGGGCGGTTTATTTTGTCTAATCTCGCGAACCTATTAAGAAAAATTAGTAAAGAGCAATGGTTTGAATGAAATGTGTGAAGATGCTTCACCGTTGCGTTTTGAAATTGGTGAGTCCATTCGCCGTTACACAGAGTTCTGTCAAGTCTAGGACTTTTCCATGTGTCTAAAGTTTTACCACGAGCCCATGTATGTAAGGCTCCCAAAAACTCAACCTCAAACAATTCCATTTCTTTTACCCAGTGGTTAAAACATGCACTTCTTCGTGACGTTTTGTAACAGTACGTGTACCGTTCCCATTGAAACCTCGTGCCATTGAAGTCTCCCGCAATCATCCATGGATAGTTATGTGTATCCGCACTCATGTCTGAGATCTTAGCATTTAGTTGGGTTGGGGCTTACATAGACAATTGTAAACTACCGCGGAGTTTCGACCCTTCTTTTAAATTCCATGGAGACCAGTAAATTATGATGATGAATTGGGAGTATGGAAATAATTTGACATTGAAAAAAAATACAAACCCTACTACTAAAGCACTGAGAATCGACTCCAGTGTGTCCATTACGTCCTAGAACTTTAGCGACTCGAGTAGCGTGAGTACCACCCATGTGATTTTTAACCAATGCAACAACTTAGGTTAATTGATCCAGATAATTTTCTTGAGGACAACTAAAAATTACCGGCTTCCCACACCTTGAACATTCCACACCATACAAGACATGTGGGAGAAGCTTGGAGCCAAAATTTGGTTTACGATCTATCATACCAGAGATTGAAGTTAACGTATCAACATAAGCGTACAAATTAACTGCATTACACGATTCATTTCATTAGGAGTTATCATCGTGACCACTAAATCTAGTACCTCTAGATCAGAGGTGGTTCCATCCTAGTGTGGAAGCGGGCCTTAATCACATAGGCCACGGGGTCTTCTATGACATATCGTTTTCTCCGAGGGGATCATAAGTTAAAGTAGTGCAGGCAACGAGTAAGACATGATTTGGAGAAATTATGAATGAAGGGAAATTTGGGGAAGGGGAATTGAGGGATTGATTTTGGTTGGCTTCTTTTATAGCATCGACGAAAAACTGTTCCTATACCTTAAATATTGGCTTGAGCAGGGTGTGTAGGGGCATTCTAAAGAACATAGCCATTTCTTTTTCAGAATATACATATGAAGCATCATAAGACAAGTCGGTCGGACCTTTGTTCAAATCTCTTAGGACTTCTCTGAAGATTCTCGGATTTTAGTTAGTTTTTTTTTGAAGGATTTTGGAAGCTATCAAAGATTGATTCTAAAAAGTCACATTTTTTGAATTGTTTATAGAATGGAATCGGAAGAAATCATCTCCGAAATTAATTGTAGGGAATGATGTTATTTCCTTATTAGCATGGGAGCCTGCCATATTATTATGAGAAAAATCCCCACAATCAAGGCCAAGGAAATCTGTCATTGTTATAGTCGGAATTTTTTTTGCAAAGGATTTAAAACATCGATCCTCCCGCTAAATTATCCTGTCGTTTTCCTTCCTGCCTTTTCGAATGGGTCGAGTTTGGTGTCTCAGATCCGTAGCTTGAAATTTTTTACCCATATTTGCAATTTGTGGGTTCCGTTTACAAGTGGGTTCAAGAGCCAAGTCATCCTTCTTCTCTAGAACCATCGCATGATTATGATCATGTATGTTGTAGTTGTTGTGCATTTCGTGGTTGCACGAGGACACTGTCACCTCCTAAAGGCTCACACTCGCCTTCCATCTTTGTGTCCTATCTTTACACAATGATAGCAGGCCATTCAAATACCTTTATACTCAATTTTCCATATTTTCCCTTTCAACCAATATTTGGTTAGTAGTGGTTTGGCTGGATCAATTTCAACACACAAAGGTGTGAATTGTCCTCTTTCAGAAGCGTTGTAATTTTATCCACCTTAATAACCTTTCTAATCTTTTCTCCAACTTTAGATAAGAACTCAGTGTACAAATACATTCAACTGCGAGGTGAAGGATCCGTACCCAAACAGCTAAGAATCTTTTGGGATTAGAATCCACTATAGAACTTGGAAGCCATTTGCGAATGCTAAGGTAGTGATCGTCAAGCATCCATGGCCCCTATTTGAGGACATAATTGTAGCCCTCCTTGCTATTGAATTTCGGAATGTAGAAATCATGACCAATAACAATGAGAGAGAACTTTCCTTTCATTTTCCATTTCCTCTTTAATTTAATCATTACACCCATATAACAAAATTTTTTCGTCGAACATTTTAATGATAAGAGTGTTTTTTCATTATCGCCCTATTCGTTATTTCTCTTCTTTGGAAAGTAGAATTGCAGGACATCACCCAGACTCCTCGAAATCATTTGGCATTAAGTCGTCATCCGAAACATCTGCATCATAAGCCTCTATGTAGTTCTCAATGAAATTGTTAGTATACTCTGGAAATCCCTTTGCATTATTACCTTTAAATCCTTATACTAAATCACCATAGGATGGGGTGTTACACAATAGGAGGGGGTGTTACCTTAATCTAGACAACTATTGTTAGCTTTCAAACATTGTGTAGTTGGGGAGGTTGAATCTTCCTCGATCACATTATTCTCCATGGAGCTTTCGATTGAATATAAGATGTGTAATTTTTCTTCTTGGCTTTTTGTTGGATCATTGCAGTTAATCTTATTCTTCAGTAGAAGGGTGTTTTTTTGAATTCTCTCTCAATGTCATTTTTTACCATTGGTAGTTAGGGCATAATGTTTCTCTCCCTCGACTCTCTTTATCTCTGTGGCTTTTCATGGCTTGGCTTAATGACGTCAATAATAATGTCGTAGGTGGGTGAGTTTGTGAATGGTGTTCCCCCTCTCTATTGAGCTCTTGACTTTTGGTGGATTGGTAGGCGCCAATGGTTGGGGAGGTACCAGTTATAGTGAGTTACGGTGGTGGAACTTTAAACTGTTAGGATTAAGATACAACAAACCTAAGTTGAGGAATCTTAGAGGAAGCATATAGGGCATGATTAAAATGAGAGTAATAATGCATTAAGAGAGCAATATAAGTCAATAAAGAAAATGGAAGCTAAGAGGAATAAAGCTAGAAGATTATAATATGTCAACAGTATGGAATTACCTGGATCCAGGAACATAAATAGAATTTAAGACTGGTAGCGCAACTTGAATGTGTTGAGTGAGGAGTTCAAATATTCTCCTCCCTTCGTCATAACTACTTCCAAATGCCGCTCGAGAAATGAGATCTGCAGATAGCTTATGCAAGCAAGACCACACTTCTAATTCACATGAACCAGTCTTTGATACCATTATTTCCCATTCATTAACCATCCCATAAGAGCTTTCCCATAAAGCGGGAATCATGAACTGCAAAACTAGTATTATATAAATAGGTAAAAATGGCCAATATAAAAAAAATTGTTGAACATTCAAATATCCACAAATTTTTCAGCTAATTTCATATACAAAATGATTTACTCCATTTCAATAAGAAGATAAAAAAAATTCAAACTTGCTCCTAAAACTTTTTTTTCTTTAACCGCGTGTTTTCACTAATGTCTTATGAAAAACAATGTTGAGTAGGAAACTGAAAAATAGTCGTTTGATGTATAAATTAAGGGAAAAGGATAATTTATAAACTTTTACTTCTAGAAATTCATTAAAAATTGTTGTTGATACTGTTGTTGTCGTTGCTACTAATACTAATACTATTGTTGTTATTGCTGCTGCTACTAGTGCTACTCCTACTACTTTTGATATTACTACTGCTACTGCTCCTACTGCTACTGCTATTGCTACTGTAGCTGCAAACTGTTGTCGCTACCACTACCACTATTATTATTTATTGTTATTGTTATTATTATTATTTTAATACCCCCTCCCTTCTTTTAATATCGATATCTTGTAGCATTCGTGTAAATAATGCACATCTCTAATCTTTATGTTCATTTGTGCCAATTTAGATGCAGCACTTCTAAATTAGACATATACCTACTACTTTTTGTAATATTTATGACTCTAAAACTATACCCAACCCTTTCTTGATAACTATGAGATAAATTTAGATAGTACCCCACTCTATCCTCCACCCAAGTTATCTTGAGGACTCCACATTATAACTATTTTTTATCACATTAACTTTACAATTTGTCCTACTTTATGTTTTAGTCCGTTTTTTTTGTTTTTCCTAATTATAATCGTTCCTTTTTTATTATACAATTTTTTTTTAACTTTAACCATACTTTTTCACTCACTGGTCCCAAATATTTCTCCAACATTTATTTCTCTCTGCTTACCTTTAACTCCACATAACAATTACATGAGCTTTTCATCATTCTCCTAGATAATAGGAGCTACAACAAACTAAATAAAGAAAGAGAAACGAAGGAAGTACGTTTACTAATTTGAGAAAGTATTGGGTCAGACCGTCTGACCAATACTTACCGTCAGACGGAGCCCTATACTTCGTCTTCTTCACGCGAACAACGACAACAATGAAGCCCAGAAACCGCCGACGTGCGACGGCTGAGAATGTCGAGCGCTAAGGCGCAGTTGCGCGTGGATCTAAAGCTGCTGAGGAGATGTGCGCCGTTGAGGGAGTGGCGGTTTGATTAGAGGGAGTAGCGGTTTGAATAGAGGAAGATTGTTATGGTTAGGGGGTTTGATTGAGAGGAAGTGGCGCCGTTGAGGAAGATGTTAGGGTTAGGAAGATGAGATTGATGTCAGTTGAAGCAACTGATGAATGGAGAATTTGAATGAGAGGTTAGTTTTTTTTTTATATTTTAGTTAGTTGTTAAATGAAAGAATAAGAATACTAACTGAAAGAATAATATAAGTAACTGAAAACTAATTTATTTTCATTTAGAACTTATTTTTTTTCATTTATTTAAGTTTTGTTTTTAGTTATAAATGAAAAACTAACTGAAAAGAATATCAAACTAGCTGAACGTGAAAGACATGTAAATGAAACAATAACAAAACCAACTGAAAAAATAAAACCAACTGAAACAATATTGAAACCAACTGAAACAATATTGAAACCAACTGAAACGATATTGAAACCAACTGAAACAAAATTGAAACCAACTGAAACAAAATTGAAAGCAACTGAAAGTCGTCCGACCAAATGTTATGGTCAGACGCGTCGACCCAATACCTTCTCTACTAATTTTCTAGAGAAATTTACGTAGTAAAAGTCCATTTGTACATGATTCAACCACTTTCTATAGATTCTAGCTTATTAAGGCGGTTGGCAGAGTTTTGTTACTAAAAAAAGTTAGTTGCAAAGTTAAAACACATTTTTATTTGTGTAAAAATTCGTGCTTTAAAAATTAATATAATTGTACGAGTTTTGTTTCTCGTGAATTTACGCATTGCACATGAATGGTTAGGGGATTGCATTGTCCCAATAAATGTTTTTTTAGTTTAAAACACATGTCTCACATGTATCCTGATGTGTGATATGAAATTGAAGTGTTTTTTTCTCGTTTCAGCCGTTTCTCATGATTTGTTCCCTCTAAAGGTGGTTGGCGAAATTTTTTCTCCTAAAAATGTTGATTTTCAAAGCCTATACATACCTTTTTTCTGGTAAGATGCGTGTAGTGAAATGTGACATATTTGTAGTTGTTCTAACTGCTTTCTCATGGTTTTTCCCTGGGAGGGATGAGTGGAGGGGTAAATTCCAATAATGTTGAATATGAGGTCGACAGCTTTTTCATTTGTCTCGAGATCATACCATGGAAACTGATATATATATATATATATATATATATATATATATATATATATATATATATATATATCCATACTCGTTTCTAACCTTTTTTTGACAATTAGGTGTTCCATGATGACTGACAAAGTTCATTTCTAAAAAAACTCCATTTTCAAGGCTAAAACCTATAAAAGGGTAGTCAATAAAATAATAGAATAATAAGTGGGTCAATTTATAAATAACCTTATTTTTGTGTGGGGATGAGTGTCGTGAAATATGACATGTTTGTAGGTGTTTCCACCCCCCATCATCCTTGATATTCCAGGGTGGTTGACAAAGTCCTTCTCCCAAAAATGTCATTTTCGATTGTCAAAACAACATTTTTGTTAGTCTTGATTTGCATGCTATGAAAATGGTTTCCATTATCTTTAGACCATAATTAGCAAAGACCAAGCATTTGGTCTTCAACAGAACTCAATATATTAAAATCTCTTTCTCTCTCCTCAGATACCTTAAAGCCAAGCATTTGGCCTTTCGAAAATGACTTCATGACGTCATTTTTATCTTGGTCTTTCTATCTCTCTCTCCTTTTCTCTCTCCTCTCTTTTGTCACTTTCATTTTTTAATATATTGTCTCTCCTAAGTCCAACAATTTGGTCTTTACTAAACATGTTCTTAGTTTTTAAAATCAATGACAATTTAACCAAACCGGAAGAGTTTGTTTTTCCAAAAATACATTGTTTCCAAGGTCAAAACATATTTTTGTGTGTTTAAGATATGTGGTTAGGAGAGAAGAGGATAATAAAATTAAAGTTTGTGTGCTTAGTCGATTCCATGTAGGGATCGAAACCCGCCCGGCATGCACCTCAATTAAAAACGTGGATGGAGAAAGACTAGCACTATTCGCTCTACCCAACCCCTTCCGTCCCGCCACCTCCTACACATCTAATTATGTGCAACCATATTGAATAAACTTATTTCATTTTTGTATTTATTTGTAGAAATAAAATTGTACACACCTTATAATAAAAAGGGGAACAGTTGTTGGCGCTGGTATGATGGATGTTGGGGCATATATTATGGTTGTGAAGCGGGTGCATACATGACCACCATAGAGGTGATGGAACAGGGATAGTTTCTAGTTGTTAATTGTGGGCCTAGGACGAAGATAGATTTCCCCCTCCTTGAATGATGGATCATCCTTCGTACCCAACTTGCCTCATTGACATCCCTTATTCCAAATTTCCATGTCATGTAAATGCATTATGAAAATCTACCCCATGTATTGTTAATTGTTTTAGAGAATACCCATAATTAGGGTTGTTTAAAGCAAACAAACAATAGTTGGCATTAAGCCCCATCAGTTTTTCCTTAGTATCATAATATGAACTACTACTATTATTAATATTTTTCATGATATCGATTATTCATTGTTTTTTAGACATCAACATATCATCATCATTATTAATAATAATATAATTTTACAATTTATATTAACAATCCCCTTATTTAGATATTAGTATTATTTATTAACATTTATGTTCTAAAATATTTTCTTATGAATATGTTTTGGGAAAAAGTTTTAGCATAACATAATAAGATTTTAACTTGAAATCTTATTGTATAACATTTGAACTTAAAATTTTATTGTACGTTTTTCACTTAATAACTTGTTGCAAAGTTTTAACGTATCATTTTAAGTTGTTAAAATCATAAAACTTTAAACTTAAAAGTTAAACCTTACAACTTTAGCTTTAAATTTAATACGATCTATTAAAAAACTTATAGATAGACCGTCTAATCCAAATCTTTGTATATTATTAATAATGACAACAATATTATAAATATAATAAAATATTTTTAAAAGATTAAATCAATAATTAGTATTAAGGATAAACAAACTTAATTAATATTATTATTAGTTGTGATAATAGTGATATCATAATTAACACTAAAATTAATATATTATTGGACTACATTAATTGATTCATTAACTTTATGTGAGCTTTCATTTACTAGATTAATTTTCTTTCCTTTTGTTCCCGTTGAAATAGGAAGCAAGAAACCTTTAGCTATAAACGTAGATTTAGGATTTTATAATTGGTTGAGAATGATATTGGTTGTTAACTCAACCTTTTGATTTCCACAAATTATTAAAAGAGGCGGTCTGATTTTAATATAAAATTAGACCTATCAAAGCCCACATTCTATTAACAAGCTCATTCTATTTTACTCTAGCCCAATACTATTCCTAGACATCTAGCACACTCTACTTGTTCATTCTCTTCTCCTTTCCCTATTTCAATTTTAGTCTCGAAATATAACAAGCGATTCCTTAAAAAACATATGACTTACCGAATGAATTAAACTAGTAACTAAATGGATTAAACTAGCCACTAAATAAATTTAACACCGAGTATTGAATGAACTAAACAGGTCACGAAATGAATTAAATATATCACAAAATGGATTAAACCAGACCCTATTTTTAGAGGACGGTTTGTTGATTTTCTTTTTTTATTATTGGGCCTATTGGGCCTATTGGGCCGTTGCCTAATTTTATTTTAAAAGTAGGCAGTCTTTTTCAAGACCAACTGTTTGATTTCTTTTCTTTAAGGCTCCTTTTGTTTTGGTGGAAAACCATTTTCTTGGAAAATGAGTTTCCTCCTTATTTCATCTTCCTTTGCTTGTTTTGGTAAGGGGTGGAAAACAATTTTCCTAAAGGTGGAAAGTGTTCTTAGAAGAGGGAAACCAATTTAATTTTGTAAATAAGGTATGCCACATTTTCCTCTCCAATCCTTACTCCTCTTGATTAGTGCATTTTTGGTGCTCCCAGGAGCACGGAGCATTGTGCTCCAGGATGACGTCGCCATCTCCGGCGCTGACGTCATCCCCAGTGCAGCAGCCACGAAGATGCAAAACTTCAAACCCTAACATCACTCAAAGAACATATAGTAAATATTGAGGGAACAAAAAATGAAAAGAACATTTACTTGAAATGAAAAGAACATAAATCAAAAGAACAACATACTTTTTTTAATAAAACAATATACTTTTGTGTGAAAAACAAAATAGGAAATTTCAAAGAACATACAAAAAAATACATTATGACAGTTTTAAAAGAACATTTACTTAAAACAAAAAGAACCATCTACGAAATTTCAAAAAACAAAATTTCTTTTTCTTTACAAAGAGCAAAATACAAAATTTCAAAAAACATATATTTACTAAAATAATTTTAAAACTATTAATTTCAAAAGAACATTTCCTTGAAACATAAAGAATAATATACGAAATTCATTGATATCACGTATTTATATAGAGTTTTCTCCCTTATTTACAAGCTAATTTGTGCGTCATTGGAGCTCTTGGGAGCTATTTTGTGCTAACTTTCGTATGCAGTTGTGGTTTCGTGTTTTAGTATTGAATTGCAGGTTTTATGGAGTTTTCTCCTTATTCCCGAGCAATTTGGAAGCAACCACGGCTTTACGAGATGTTATGAGGCACGTAGGGTGGCTCACGAGCTTTATGGATAGTTTAGGAGGTCCCAAGACCCCTAAACGTGAAGATTAGAGAGCAAAGGAGTCAAAAGGAGTTTTCCGTGCACTGATCGGGCAGAAATAGCCCGATCGGGCGAAGTATTTATGATCGGGTATAAAAGTTGCGGACCCGATCGGGCGATGTTTGCCCGATCGAATCGGGCGAGGAAGCATGTCCCCAGACCCGATCGGGTGACTACCGCCCGACCTGATCGGGTGGAGTGCTGCTTGGTCTCGTTGCGGTGCTACAGGTGAGGGGAACACGCTGGCCCAAGTTGTCGCCAGACCCGATCGGGTGACTACCGCCCGACCCGATCGGGTGGGCCGTTTTCTCGCCTTATTGCTGCACTGCTGCTGCCAGAGCCCAGAAGTGAAGTTGGGAGAATTTGTATGTGAACCCGATCGGGTACTGTGCTCGGGCCCGATCGGGTCTGGTGCTTTAATCGCGCTTTTTCACTTTTTGTTTCCGTTTTTAGTGAACTTGAGGGGTATTATAAATACCTTTTCCTCATTATCTTTCATTCATCTTTTATTTATCTTTCATTAGGTTTTAGACTAGTTTTATTCCTCATTGCTTTTAGTTTAATTCAACACTTTAGATTAATTTAGAGGTGATCAAACCTATTTCGATTTCAATAAAAGTTCCTGCTTTCCGTCAATTGGTACTCTTCTCTACTCTTTATCTCTTTAATTACTTTGATTGCTTAGTTTAATTATTTAATTGTTCATGATGCAATTCTTAGGGTTTCATATTAGTTTTGTTGTTGCCAATTCGATTATGAGTGAGTAGTTCTCTTTCTAGGGTGTTAGATAGGAAAGCCATGTTTATACCATGATTGCTATTTAGATTTCTATCAATTTCTAGGGCTTGATTAGGGTGATTGTGATGTGGTTTGTTCTTATTGAGTAATTAATGTCAGTGTACAATTTCATTGATTGCTTGTGGTTAATAGTTGTTTGCACAGATCCGTCTTACGACTAGAGGCCTAGGACACATCAGTAGTTCTGATTACGTTAGTGAACATGCGGCGTATGTTGAACTATGAGCGTTGAGTCTTAACCATAGCTCAACATAGGCTCTAATCCCCCGACTCTTGACTTAGGTTTTTATAGTAGTTGACCCTATTTGATTGGTATAAGCATGGTGGACCGACCTAATACCCTAGACTTTTATTCCATAGTTTAATCCTCGATTTATTCAGTCTTCCGTAGTCTATTCCTTAGTTTAATTAATTCCTTCCTGATTTCATCTGGAGTAGCTGAATTGGTTGAATATTGATTTAGAAACTCTGTCTCCCTGTGGATTCGACCCTGCTTCCACTGACTACCTAGTTAGAGGTCCGTAGGTTTATTTTTGATTAGGTGACACGACTAAAACCTATCATTCATAGAACAAAATGATTTTTTACATAGAAAAATAACCAAAAAAACATAACAAGTATTTTAAAAGAACAAAACGAATGACCTGGAATAGCATTAAAACCAGATTTGACAGAACATCATTCAAAAATTCGAAGAACATCTGGTCCAATTTGCTCATTGACGTTGCCGGCGTTAATGGAGGTCGCCTGAAATTTTAGGGAAGGAGGAGAAGGCGGAGAGAGCGTGGTGGAGCGCCGGAGCTTTCGTTGATTGGGTGTTGTTGCCGGAAGTTTTGTTGAAGGCGAAAAGGAGAGAGAGAGAGGTTGACGGCCGGCGGGAGGCTTGGTGTGGCCGGCAACCGTCGATTTGCCCTAGCCACGTCACCCCCGGTGCACGGAGCACCGTGCTCCGGGGAGTACAGAAAAATTTTCACTCTTGATTCTCTCCTTCCCATCTTTCCTTCTCTTTTGCTTCATTTATACTTTTCTCCCTAAGTTTTCCTCCACTCAAACAAACAAAGGAAAACTGTTTCTATAATTATATTTCCCACTAAATATAGTTTTCCTTAAAAATTGATTTTCCATGAAAATTATTTTCCGTTAAAACAAACGGAGCCTAAGTGTAATTGTGTAAATACTTACCGTTTGTTTACTTGCTTTAGTCAAAATCCTCTAACATATTTGTTTACAGTTATACCCCTTTATATTGTTTTGGTTCCTTACCATTAAATAACTAGATTTGAATTAAATGGAAAGATGGGCCAAAATTTTTGTATAGATTTGGGTATATATTGACTTTTCAGACGCAATAAAATCGACAATAAAATAACCTTTAGCTTGTCCATGTGAAAAGCTGGGTTGAGGAGCTTCCTTCGGTTCGCCCATACTTGCCCCTCTAAAAGAATTAAGCCAGAGGCAACCTTCTTTAATTGTGGGTTCGATTGAGGCTTCTGAAATTCGTTCATTTTCATAAGCATTTCCCTTATCAATTCTGGTTCTGAAATGCTTACCAAGGGCACTGGTCCATTCCATACAAAGCATCTTCTTCCTATATGGATAATGTTTCCACAAGTCAAATAATTGCTTAATTTGATTTCCACGAGTGTCAAAATTAAAAAAATTTGATTAAACAAGAGGATATATTGATTGATATAATGTCATACGAAGGTGTAAATTTGATTCGAAAGTTAATCAGATTCAGATAACACATCATATTTTTAAATAGGTGCAAAGAATCAAAGAATATTACAACAATTCATTGATTGTATAATACAATTCCTATTCGCCTAAAGCTCCTAACAACTTTCCACATATACACATTAGGAGAAATTCTAGTTACAGTAAAATTTCCAATACTTTCCCTCTAAGTTGGGAGATGTAAATCGCGAATGCCAAACTCACATAACAAGAAATTGAATTGTTGTATCCCAATCATTCTAGTAAGAATATTAGCCAATTGATTAACACATAAAGCATAAAGGTTGTTGCAATTCATCACGAATAAAATTACAATCTAACTGAAGGAATATGTCCTTAGACAATTTCCGCAATTACTAAATATAAATAGGATTGAATTTATGGAGATAATATAGTTAATTATTTTAGTAACCTTATTTGCTTGCTAGAGAATAAATTACGGTTTGTAGACAAATTGGTTTGGGCCTACAACTAAGATAATTAATCCTATGAGGTCACACAGAGTAACACTGATTAATAAATAATTTATAAGCCCATAAAGGCTTATAAGGGGCCGGCCACTATTAGGGTGATTAGGGTTTTAGTTTTTCCTTTTCTCTTAACCTAATCTCCATTTATTATATATAGATATAATAAGAAGGGAGATGGAACAATTCAGTTAGTCACTAACTTGACACAAAAGAGAGAAAAAGAAAAACCATTTTTCCTCTTTAGCCTAGGCGCCTAACCCATTAAAAGCAAGAGAGTGAATTGTTCATACTCTTTCGTTCTAGCAGACGTGGGTATTAATCGGTGTTCGTGGACTAAGTAGAGGAATTACAAGTGTAGTTCTTTATCTCTGAAGTATTCAGATCTGTGATAATACTTTGCAATATTCAAACCTTCATACCTGTTCAAGTCATGAAATAAAAGGTTGTTTATTCTCTACTCTATGTATCGATTCATATATTGTTATGCATGCGATTCTGTTATAGATGTTAGGAAATTGTTTCCTGAAATTCCGGTATTCGCATCTATGAATTCCTACAGTGGTATCAGTTTTAGCCTCTTGCATAATTTTATATGATCAAGTTCACAATTTTAATTCAATTAAGGAAGGAATTTTTAATATGTGTTAATTTGCAAGATTAATATATTGATATTGATAAATTGGAAAGCATAAAATTATAAATTTTATGTTAATATAATTGCCCAAATATAAAGTGTTTTGATTTGTTTTTACGAAAAATAAAATCGAAAAATTTTTAAAAGGAGAAAATTCCGTGTTTTTTTTTTGTTCGACCTAATGTAAGGGCGAAAATTTGGTTCCAAAATTCAACAATTCAATGAGTTTATTTTGTGAAATTAAATTAGGATTTTGTTTTGATTTGAATTGCATATTGATATTCTTAATTGTGATTTTAGTTTCGAAATCAAATAGTTTGATTCCAAAATATCAAGAACCCTAATTTTTCCCCAAAATCGTTTTATGGGTCAAATTTCTGCAATTGAATTGTAATTTGCCAACCAAATTGTGTTCAAATGCTTATTGTAAGTTCAAATCACAAAAACAAAACAGAAATTTGTTGTTTTGAGCCAAAAATCACTCGATATTTGGTTTGAAAACAACCCAGAATTTTCGAAAATTGTTCCGAAAATCTGGGCTACTCCTCGCTTTTTCCCGCGAGTATGGCGATGCAAACCAGTTGCACCACTTGACCGGCGTCAATCCGGAGAGCCAGGACCATCTTTCCGGCGAGTCGCACGCGTGACTGCAGCCCTCTGTTAGCTGCGTCACTGTTGCGCATCTGTGTTAGCTGCGTCACGCGGGTCTGCGAAAAGCCAGCAGCCTCAGTGATTTTTTTTTCGCGGGCCAACAGTTGGGCTGGGCTGCGAGCCACAGGCCGAGCCTAGCTCAGTCCATCTTATTTTTTTTAATGTTTTGTATTTTATCAATGGTAATTGAAATTCTGTTTTATGATTACTTTGGGCAAAATTCATATATTTCCAATTACGCAAATTAATATAAATGGAGATTAATATCATAATAAAGTTGTAATTGAATTAAAAGAATGAAAGTTTTCTTATTAGTTATATTCTTAAATTTGTTAAGATGGCTAATTTTAGGAAAATTATTAATTCGATTAATATTTCCTAAATATTTTCTAACTTAAAGTTGTTAAATTTTAAAATTATAATGGAAAGTTTTATTTGCTCATTAATCGTTAATGGAGCAAATAAATTTTGTATTATATTATTGTGTTATTTTTGCTTGCATTTTATTTTCTAAATAAATGCGTGAGTGTTTTATATATTTTGGAAATATTTTTTATTTAGCCATTAAACATTAATGGAATAAATATGTTATGATTTATAATATGATGATATTATATTTCTTTCATGGATGAATATAATATTTCTGATATTATATTGCGTCGATATCTTTTATAATATGATGTTATTATAATTTTCCTTAGATGTATATTATAATATGTTTGATATTATATTTGCACAATTGTGACAGGTTTGGCCCAAACTAGGATAGAAAATACGATCTGTGCATCGTTATGTATTTTTGTAATTAAAATACGATCTGTGCATCGTTATGTATTTTTGTAATTAAAATACGATCTGTGCATCGTTTGTATTTTTGTAATTTAAATTATTTGCTTAGAATAATTTAAATTAAGATCAAGATTGAAGTTCTGTGGATAATCAAGGATGGAGATCCAAGAAAGTCCCAAGGAAGGATTCATGAAGTTTAGATTTTCTAAGTTTAGGGGCCATACTAGGATCGCGTTTTAAGTTCTTTTTGATTGCATATGCGTTTAATTTTATTTAAATACTCGCCTAAGTTTATGTGTGGTTATTTAAATAAGGTGTTCACCTTTTAAATTAACCAACATAATAAACTTAAGTCCCCAAAGGTAATATTGAGTTTAAATGCTTTTCCAAACAACACCTATAAAGCCTTAGATCATGAGTAATAGGTTCTGCTAAAGCAGGGTGTTGCTCATAATTCCGAGGATAGTAGGGTAGGTTTTTTGATACTTACATGTTAATGTTTGGTTTGACTCAACAAAATCATCAAAAGACAAAGTTTTGGGTTTTGAAGCAGTGAGATAGGAATTAATAAAGATTTATTAACCTATCTACCAAGAATTATAAATTGTTATAATTAGTAAAAGTGGTTTACTTACCTCAATCACTATCTTTAAAGGCAGGGCCAAAGTCCGTTTAATCTTAGTGGGAGGGGATCTTGGTTATTTATTTATTCAATATGGGGTTTTATATTTTGAATAAAGTATTAATAGTTGTTTAAATTTGTTTAAAAAACTATCGTTGATAAACATATTGATTGAATGCTACTATTTTTTTGTAGTCATGTCTAACAACAACAACAACTCTGGCTATAATTTGCGCTTTAGTCTTGCAAAAGAAAAACTCAACCAAGAGAACTTCCTAGGCTGGGAGAGAAATCTAAGAATAGTTCTCAGAAATGAAAAGAGAGAAAATGGTCTTGAAACTCCTATTCCTGAACTTCCTGAGAATGCTCGCCAAGCTGATAGGACAGCTAGGCAAATACTCATAAACAAATTTGTGCCTGTCACATGTTTGATGCTTGCATGTATGGAGCCTGACTTTCAAAAACGTTTTGATGGAATGGATGCCTATACAATAATCCAACAGTTACGAACCATTTTTCAAAAACATCCTAAGTTGGAGAGGTTCGAAGTGAAGCTTCTTGAGTGTAAAATGGAGAAAGGGAAATCAGTTGGTCCCCATGTGTTCAAAATGATTAGTCATTTTGAGCACATGACCAAGCTAGGATTTTCCTATCCCCAAGAGATAGCAATTGATATGATTATCAATTCACTCACTGATTCATATAAGAACTTTAGTTTGAACTTCTATATGCAAGGAAGGGAAATGAGCATGCAAGAGTTGCATGGAATACTGATTCAGGCTGAAAGGAGCTTGCCTAATGAGCCCATAAAAGAGCATAAGGATGTTTCGATGGTGCAAAAGGGAAAGGGGCTCAAGAAGCACGGAGTTCCTGCTAAGAAGCGTAAGGGAAAAGACAAACAAGTTGCTGAGCTCAACACTTCTGAGGAGCCAAAGGCAACACCTAAAGCCAAAATAGCAATACATGAGTGCTAATATTGTCACAAGATGGGCCATAGGAAGAGGAACTGCCCTAAGTATCTGGAGTACAAGAAGACTAGAGCTTCTTCTTCAGGTATTTATGTTATAGAGATAACTTAAACTACTTTTGCATCATGGGTATTTGATACTAGATGTAGTTCTCACATTATCTGTAATGTGCAGGATCTAAAAAGAAGTAGGAGACACGCTTAAGGGAGAGGTAGAATTGCAAGTTGGCAATGGAGCTCGAGTTGCCTCCTAGGCAGTGGGAGTCTTTAGTCTATCTTTACATTATGGATTTGTTTTGAGACTTAATAATTGTTGCTATGTTCTTAAGAACACTATTTCAGAATCTGTTTTGGATTCTGAAGTTTTCTCATTCACAATAAAGAAGAATTGTTTTTCTGCTTATTTGAATGATATGTTCCGTATCTCTACGAAGTTATCAAATGGTTTGTATGTTCTACAAACACACATCTAGAAAAACAGCGAGAAACATAAGTCAAATGAATTAAACCCAATACACCTATGACATTGTCGATTAGACTACATAAGTACAAAACGAATTGAGAAATTACATAAAGATGGAGTTCTCAAATCATTTGATTTTGAATCATCTGATGTGTGAGTTTTGCTTAATGGGAGAAATGACAAAGTCCCCTTTCACTAGTTCGAGTGAAAGGGCTAATGACCACTTCGCCCTCATACATACGGATGTGTATGGACCTATGAATACATTGGCTAGGGGAGGGTTAGTTACTTAATTACTTTTACTGATGATGTAAGCAAATATTGATATGTTTACTTCACGCGGCATAAGTTGGAGGCCTTTGAAAAAATCAAAGAATTCCAAAATGAAGTACAAAACCGACTTGGCAAGAAGATTAAATCTTTATGATCTGGTCATGGAAGGGAATATCTGAGTCAATAATTTGGTGATCATTTGAAAGATTGTGGAATATTTTCACAATGAACATCAACAGGAATTTCCACAATTCAGTGGTGTTTCCGAGAGAAAGAATCGCACCCTATTAGATATGGTACGATCCATGATGAGTCTTGCTGATCTCTCTATATCTCTTTTGGGATTTGCTCTTGATACAGTTGCGCTTACACTCGATAGGACTCCATACAAAGCAGCAGATCTGACTCCATATGAGATATGGTCGAACCGTTCCTAAAATGTCTTTTCTAGGGGTTTAGGGTGTGAAGTTTATGTAAAACGTTTACTATCTGATAAACTAGCACCCAAATCTAAAAAGTGTTTCTTTGTGGGATATCCCAAAGAGACCTAGGGATATTATTTTTACCACCGTAGCGAAAACAAATTGTTTGTTGCTCGCTATGGTGTCTTCCTTGAAAATAAGTTTATTTCCAAGAAGACAAGTGGGAGAAATGTATATATCTCGAAGAAATTCGAGATGAGCAACAAATGGGTGAGGTTAACACCTCATTAGAGGCGGCCCAGCATGAAAATGTTGGAGGGGTAGTGAATCCTATCCACGAACCTCCTACCGTCCCACTTGGATCGAATCCATGCGAAGCTTCTGAGTCTAACGACCGAGATTCTTCTTCCGTTGTTCCCCTACGTAGATCTCGTAGGACCACCACTCCATCAAGAGAATATGTTGATTTTCTTTCGACGGAAAGTTCTAAAGTAACGATTTTAGTAAGTTGTGAGCCTACCAGCTACAAAGATGCTTTGGAGGGCAAGGACACCGAGAAATGGCGTGAAGCCATGAGATCCAAAATGGAATCTATGTCTGAAAATCAAGTATAGGACTTGGTTGATTTGCCTAATGGCGTAAGACCCATTGGATGCAAATGGATTTTCAAATAGAAAACAGACAAAGACGGAAACATTAGTGTTTTTAAAGCTACGATAGTGGCAAAAAGTTTACGTCAAATTCATGGTATAAACTATGAATTTAACCTTTCCCCGGTAGCCATCCATTAGGATAATCCTTGCAATTGCCGCATTTCATGCATATGAAATACGACGGATGGATGTAAAACCGCTTTCTTGAATATGTTCTTGAAAGAGGATGTGTATATGACATGACCTCAAGGCTTTGAACATCCAGCAAATTCAGGGAAGGTATGCAAGCTTAAGAAATCCATTTATGGATTAAAGCAAGCATACAGGAGTTAGAACCTCAGATTTGATGAGGCAATCAAAAAGTTTGGTTTCCTCAGATTTGAAGAGAAATCTTGTGTATACAAGAAATTGAGTGGGAGTAATATAAAAATTTTAGTCTTGTATGTGGATGACATACTTCTCATAGGAAATGATAAAGTCGTGCTTGAGTCAGTCAAGGGATGGCTTAAAAATCGTTTATCTATGAAAGACATAGGAGAGGCAGAGTATATTTTGGGAATAAAGATTTATAGAGATAGATATAAAAGGCTGATTGAACTTAGTCAAGGAACTAATATAGATAAGGTTCTTGCTAGGTTAAAGCTGGAAAACTCTAAGAGAGATTTCAATCCCATGAAACATGCTATATCACTTGGGAAGACTCTGTGTCCTTCGACACCTGATGAAGTCAAGAGAATGAGTAATGTTCCCTATGCTTCTGCATTAGGTTCCATTATGTATGCATGCTATGTTTTGCACTCAACCAGATGTTGTCTATACTATGAGTAAGTGCAACATATACCAGTCTTATCCAGGTTACACACACTAGATGAGTGCAAAGAATATCCTTATGTACTTACGAAGAACTGAGGATCATTGATTGGTATATGGTGGAGAAATTGAGTTTGTTGTTAATAGATAGGCATATACGAATTACCAAGGTGACAAAGATGATTTCCGATCTCCATCTGGTTTCATTCTTTGTCCCAATGGAAAAGTTATGAGCTGTAAGAGTTCTATACAGAATAAGCAAGATTCATATTGATGAGAATGTGGGAGATCCGCATATTAAACCGGTTGCTCGACCTAAGCATGAAGGTCATACTAGGTCTATGGGCTTAAGCATATGAAAGGATGACTTTATAATGCTTACTTTATGTTTGCATTTGTAAAGACATTGATTATGCTTGGAATTGTTTATCAATAAAAATCTACATTCTTATTTAATTGATTGGTTTAGTATTAAATAAGATGTCCAAATAAATTGTGTTTTGAAATAGGATCATCATAAACGTTGTGATGAATGGAACCCTATATAGTGAACAAAAACCACAGTTTACAATATGTCCCTAGTCTAAGGCACTGAATTGGACATAAGTGAATTGTTAAAAGACTAGCATAATGTTAATTGATAGCGCAGTTCCTTGGGCTATGGATACATAGGGATGTCAAATTAACAAATATGGATGTATGGTTAATACATTGAGACTTGACCTAATTAGATTCTAATAGTAGAATCGGAATGTCTATATTTAATAGATTCCTTGGACATGAGTATGTCTTAATAACCATGATATGATTAGTTTAGCTTTGACGTTGTTAAACACCGTGCCGTAAAAGGAGGTTATAAAGGCAATGCTCAGGTTGGCTAAGAATTGAGTGGGAGTTATGGTCATACAAGATTGAATAAGTCCTCCTATCTGATAGGAATGGTGTCTGGGCCTCTTGATGAGGGAGAATTGTAAATACGCATG
The DNA here is from genome assembly GCA_947645195.1 of Patellifolia procumbens. Classification (NCBI taxonomy): domain Eukaryota; kingdom Viridiplantae; phylum Streptophyta; class Magnoliopsida; order Caryophyllales; family Amaranthaceae; genus Patellifolia; species Patellifolia procumbens. The sequence continues at coordinate 784,776 of CANSGD010000032.1, forward strand.
GCCATGCTAAATGAGATTAAAGAGTTGATCTTCAGTTGAACAATTCAACCTCGATGATCAAGAAACATATTTGAGTATATAACATCGTGTTATCAAATTTGGCATTAAGAGACTTAAGGAATTTAATATTGCGTACTTGTCTTACGGACAAGTGGGAGATTGAAGATAATATGTCCTTAGACAATTTTCGCAATTACTAAATATAAATAGGATTGAATTTATGGAGATAATATAGTTAATTATTTTAGTAACCATATTTGCTTGCTAGAGAATAAATTACGGTTTGTAGACAAATTGGTTTGGGCCTACAACTAAGATAATTAATCCTATGAGGTCACACAGAGTAACACTGATTAATAAATAATTTATAAGCCCATAAAGGCTTATAAGGGGCCGGCCACTATTAGAGTGATTAGGGTTTTAGTTTTTCCTTTTCTCTTAACCTAATCTCCATTTATTATATATAGATATAATAAGAAGGGAGATGGAACAATTCACTTAGTCAGTAACTTGACACAAAAGAGAGAAAAAGAAAAACCATTCTCCCTTTTTAGCCTAGGCGCCTAACCCATTAAAAGCAAGAGAGTGAATTGTTCATACTCTTTCGTTCTAGCAGACGTGGGTATTAATCGGTGTTCGTGGACTAAGTAGAGGAATTACAAGTGTAGTTCTTTATCTCTGAAGTATTCAGATATGTGATAATACTTTGCAGTATTCAAACCCTTCATACCTATTCAAGTCACGAATAAAAGATTGTTTATTCTCTACTCTATGTATCGATTCATATATTGTTATGCATGCGATTCTGTTATAGATGTTAGGAAATTGTTTCCTGAAATTCCGCTATTCGCATCTATGAATTCCTACACTAACTCTATCCTTATTATGATCATCAATACATGTTTTTTTAGCAATATGAGGAGCAAATTGACTATCACAAAACTTTTGTTTCTTAGTCTTTCATGAAACTCGAGAACAACCTAAGAACACCAAATAATCGGAAAATGTGATGAGTCATTGGACACGCCGCAATCACTATCATAAACGTGAGACTCATCTTGTTTGATTCATCTTGATGTTTATAATTAATATCAATTTTTTAAATAATTTTTATTCTTGTGCAATTAGAGATATTTATGGTCAAAGATTTGCATTGGCATGCGTGGAAGGTACAAATGTCCCAATCAAATAAAAACAGAGGGAGTACTATAGTCCAAAAATGGATCATTGAAGGCAAGAAATAAAGTTTGGATTATTTTGGAAAGATATCCCTAATAATTATTTTGGATTATACTAGAGTAACTCATAAATGAAATTATTTTAGGCAGAACAATCATAATTGAGATTAAATTAGTCAATTTTTCATAAAAAAAAAAGAAGCATAAGTGTGTATATTAAACCAAAATTCACTATCTATAAATTTCCCTCCCAAACTCCTTTTTCCCACCAAAACTTACCAACATTTCTTATCCTAAACTTAACATGTATTGTTATAATTTTAGCAGTTCTTTAGTGTACTTCTCGTTTTCCAAATATTTTTCTTAGTTGTTACTCTCTCTGTCTCTTTTTATTAGCTACTTTATAAAAGGATAAAAACTTTCAGGATGTGTATATGGGGTTGTAGCGACCATAACTTTATAGATATATATATAAGACAAAAGAAATAGTAAAATAGATAGGAATAATAAAGGTACTCAAAAGAGCTAAAATAGGTACAATAAGTATGGGAAATCACAAACTTAAAGGATAAATATAGCAAATTAACTTAGATATTTATTTACATTGTATGCAGTAAGTAAAAAGAAATAAAAGAAATAATAAAAATATATATATTTATTTGGAGTATATATATTTTCTTAGGCCCTGTTTAGTTCAACTTATTTTTACTGAACTGAACTTATTTTTACTTAACTAAACTTATTTTTACTTGCACTTATTTTTACTGAACCGAACTTATTTCTACTAAACTAAACTTATTTTTACTGAAATGAACTTATTTTTACTGATTCATGTTGATTTTTCTTCTTTGCACTACTGATTTTTACTTCATTGAACTTATTTTTGCTGAACTGAACTTTTTTTTTTCTGAACTGAACTTATTTTTACTGAATATTATTATTTTAAGATGAACTGAAATGGGCATTCGTACTTGATAAAAGTATATCTATTAACATAAGATCGGAGTGTATAACTGCGTCTGTTCTTAGGGCCTGTCCATTTCAGCTTCATTTCAGTTCAGTCAGTTCAGATCAATTCAGTTCAGCTAATCAGTTTAGTTTAGTTCAGTCCAGTTCAGTTCATTTCAGTTCAGTTCATATCAGATCAGTTCAGTTCAGCTCCAATCGGTTCAGTTCAGTTCAGTTCAGCTCAGCTCAGCTCAGCTCAGCTCAGTTCTTTTATAACCATTTTGTTAAATATTATTATATTGGTTTAATTTATTTTACTAAGTGTTCTTTTTATTATTATATTAGTATTTTTATTTATTTTTATATCATTATTATTAAGTATTATTATTATCTGTATATTATTTTGTTTATTATATCTTTATTCATTATTATCACCATTATCATTAGGGAGGAACATGGTTTAGGTTTAAAGCACAAATAAACCCGCGTTTTCAGCACATTATCCAATCAAATCACGTCAAAACGGTTTATGATGTAATTTTGCACGGTCCGACCCAATTATTATTTTATTACTAAATATTATATCTAATTATTAAAATAGTAATATTAATTTAATTCTTAGATATTATTGTTATTATATAATCATCATCAAGGTATTATTATATTAATACAAACACTATAAAATAATTGTTACTCCCTCCGTTTCTTTTTGTTTGTCCTACTTTTTCATCTTTCCTTATATACAAAAAATATATTACTCATTTACCCTTACTTTATCACTTTTTGGTCCCACATATATTTTATAATCTTCTCTCACCTATTTTAGTCACCAATTTACTCTAAAATAAGTGAACTTTTTAATTGTTGTCCCCACCCACATGTTTATGACATCACTCTCCTGGGCATTTGGAGCTACAATAAATGGGACAAACAAAAAGAAACGGAGGGAGTATTAATTAGCATCATAATCATTAATCATTATTATTATCAATTTATGATTATTAATATTTTTTATTTATAATTATCATTTAAAATATCCAAAATACAATTATTATTCATTAATAATTATTCATTATTATTACTTATTAGTTGCAACACTTTTATATATGGTTGTCCCATATTAGTTGCAACACTTCTATTTTAGGCATAGACCTATCAATATTTTATTATATATCGCCAACTAATATACCCCACTCATTCATTGATTTATGTGAAAAACATTAAAATATTACTACATTACTCTATTAACTTCTTAAAAGTACCACATCACTTTCTATCACATCAACTTTTACAATAAATTAATATAACCTACATCCTACTCTATTAACTTCCTAAAACTATGTGCATATGCTATTGTTGCAACTAATATGGGACGGAGGTAATAGTTATTATTTAATATTCATATTATTATTGTTTAAATATTGTTTATATATTTTTATTAAATTTAATTTAATTCAGTTCAGTTCCAATCAGTTCAGTTCAGTTCCAATCAGTTCAGTTCAGTTGTTTTCAGTAAATCTAAAAATGCCCTTAATATAAATGATAACGTCCAGAAATATTCTTTTATAACGTACAATATTACCATAATTTCAACTCCTTTTTATCTTTAAACCAAAAATATTCCATTAAATATTATAGGTATAGGAGGATACCCTCCCCTTGATACTCTCAATAGCGGGGCTTCTTATTGTTTTTTCTAAAAGTATCATATATAATTATTTTTTCAATTTACCCATACATACATAAAGCAAATCAATTAAAAGTGACAAGAAATAATTGAAAAATACAGGATATTGGAACGTTTTCTCAATTGACCAACTTTTTATTTTCTTTTTTGTCACAAATTTGTAATTCAACATATAATTCATATTTCAAATTGTGAACAAATTCTATACTTATATAAACTGGTTACAGATTTTGTTGCACTGGTTGAATGAATAATCAATGAAGATAGAAAAACAGAATTAATTGAATATGTGGTTGTAACATACCGTATTTAGTTAATGTGTGAAAGAAGAAGGGAAGGGCTCGTGGAAGATGATCATTTGATAGATGTTGCATAGGCTTTAATCTGGCCTCCAACATCATTCTAGCTCTATCTTTGGTATCACCATGCAATAGCCTGTAAGGATTACCATCAAAGCCTTGATCTCTAAGGCATCTCTCTAATCTCTTAGGTTTCAACCAAATCCAGTTTAGTATACTCCATGACACACTCACCAGTGCAATACACACCAATGAAATTGCAATTGATGTGTTTGTTATTGTTGTTTCCATTGAAGACAATTAGACGAGGTTTGAAGGGGAAGAAGGATCGAGTGGATAAGTGAAGAAGATAAAATAGGATCGTATATATGAGGTCATATATATATAGTGCTGAAATGGATTGACTGGCAAATGTTTGTCTTATTTTCATAGCTAGAACAATTTACAATTTAACGGTGATTAATATTATTTTTTAATGATTAACATATTTAATTATATATTAGTTATTTTTAGATTAGATCTTGCGATACACGGTCTATTCATATATTTAACCTAAAAATCTAGCGTGTAAAGTATTAAAATTGGACCCAATAAATATTTTACAGTATGATTCATATTACATATTATTCATTTACAATATTATACATATTATAGACGGTCTATTCATATTCTACAATGTAATATTAGCTCCTTTTCTTATAGACGGTCTATTCATATTATACATAATACTCATTTAACAATATTACAATGTAATTGTTGGTTTTCATTGAAAACCTATAATCTCATGATTAATAATTTAATATTGAATAAAGGAGCAACACTAATGAGTGGAGTAATGGAGATGTTTTTATCTTCGATTCTTCGATCCACACTTGAGGTACGTGATCAAATCTTCTCAACGAAGATGTTTGCATTTTTAGTATGAGAATATCGTGGATAGCATGATATTGAAATATATAAGAATGACACGTGGCATATTGCAATCTTTGTGTACACTTTTTCATATATATAGATAGATAAATGCAAGCTTTAGGGTTGCTTATAAAAAATAATCATGAAATAATATTAAGCACTAATGACGGTGTCACATGATTTTGACACAAATTTTGAATTTCATATTATTTTAGCATGTATATTTTTGTGTGTATATAGCCCGTAGAGCTACTTATATCATGATATTGTTATTACACTATTATTCTTACGACACTAAAATTTATGATCAAATTAAACTTTGTAAACTTTATTCATATATCATCACAAGTCACAATTATGGTAATTAGTAACAAGGAAATATATCCACTAAATCTAGACATCACTTCAGACACTATCAAGGGCGAATCTAGGGGCACGTTGGAATACAACTGTACCCCAACTTCATATAAAAACATCAAAAAGTAAGAAGATCGATTCTGTCAAAAATTTGATCTCTTAAGTTGAATAAGAGAACCGTTTTTTAGCACAAAATTGCTCTCTTAGTAGGCCTATTTATTGGAAATTTCCTGATGTACTCTTGGGGGTTAAAACTAATTTCTCGGATACGCCTCTGGTTTTCGACCTAACTCAGATGTCACTGAGGTCACTATTCGTGGCTAAAATGCCCTTACCACTAAATATCGTTAAATATTTCGTAAAATTTGTTAATTAATTCTAACTCTAACTCAAATTTCCTTAAAAAATAATATAAATAAATAAACCCCACCCACCCCTTCCACTCTCTATCCTCCCCCTCCCTTTCCAGTGCTCATAACCACACCTTCACTCACCCTCACTCACCTTCAACCTTCTCTTTAATGGCTTATTCACTCACCTTCCACTCCTCCACCCAAAATCATATAATGGTTAAAAGATCAACAGAAATCAGCCAAGTTTTGGACAATATGATGAGCTATTCAACATAATGCAATTCGCAAAAAAAACATCTATCTTTTTGGATAATAATATGACTTTGTACTCCAATTTCAATACTTGTTCTGTTTTCTTATACTTGCATCATTGAGTTTGGGCACAAGAATTAAGGAGAAGAGATAAATAGGAAGAGGGGGAAAAGGGGACCCATATAATTAAAGAGAGATGGAGATAAAATATCATTATAAAAAGAAACTAGTATTTAGGCCCCGACGATGCTCGGGGATTTTTGTGCATTGAATTTAATAGTAGTGAAAATAACTGATGTATAATTGTTGTGAAAAATTATCCAAAAAAATGCATCTCATTTACAATATGCATTATAAAAATTTACAATATAACTTTTGGTTTTTGTTCATACATCATCATTGATTTTGATAGAAGAAGAACTAATAACATATTGGAGTGGTGGTTGGAAACTCCTAATTATATACTCAAGGCACGGGTTCGAATCTTCACATTGACATATTTTTGCATTTCAAAATTATACAATTAACTCTTGGTTCCTATTCATACATCATTATTGATTTTAATAGAAGAAACACTAATAACATATTGGAGTGGTGGTTGGAACTCCCTATTGCATACTCAAGATCACAGGTTCGAATCTTCACATTAACATTTTTTTATTATATGAGAATGAAGTGGATAGATTATCATTCACAGAGGGATGGTGACACGTGGCGGATTGCAATCCTTGCTTACGCTTTTTAATATATATATAGATGATGCAAGTAATTTGCAATTTCTAAATATGAAGAATAATACAAGAACTTGATTTGCATCATTGAGTTTGGGCACAAGTTGGGGTGTTAATGAGCCGAGCCGAGCCCGAGTTTGGGGTCGCTCAAGTTTGGCTCGTTATACTTGACTCGAGCTCGAGCCGAATCTCGAGCTTTTTCGAGCTTATATTATCAAGTCCAAGTTACACAAAACTACACTTGGGTTCAAAAATTATAACAAAATAAAGTATATTTATAAGATATAATATATTATAACTAAGGTTATTTATTTTTCCTAGACTTATTTAAAATATTCTACTAATATTTGAGGTGACTATGTTAAAATATATAATTAAAACAATATTTCGAGCCTGTTCACGAACTTCTCGAGCCGAACATAACTGGGCTCGACTTGTGAAAATTTCGGGTCGAACTCGAACAACTCGCGAAGAGGCTAAACTCATTAACATCCCTAGGCACAAGTACTTATGATCCGTCACTGTGGCCTACTAGTCCGGTTATATCCATACAGATGCCTATTTGCACACGAGAATGGAAATATATATCCTGGTTCTCACATGCATGCTTATGCGTGCATTTGTCATTTGTTGACTGAGCTTTTTTTTTTTTTTTTTCGCAGCAAATATAGTTATTAGGCGGTGGAGCTTACTAAAGTATATTGCAGGGAATTCCACAAACTTGCTAAGAGTAGACTCTTGAGTCTTGAGTGCTTCTGCTGTTGTCCAAAACAAAAGAAAAAAGGAAAACTCTAGAGCTTTAAGGAGCATTAGAAGACCAGTGATAATTCGCGTCATATTTTAATATATATAGTACTCCTCATAAGGTGGCACCATATACGGTTGTTATTAAATAGTAGAGTCACCATTTTAAGTTCGCAAATACTACCTCTATTTTTCAACTTAGCATTATTTAGCTTGCATTAAGGATGTTAGGAACTAACTGTTTGTAATGGTGGATAAAAGAACAATTTCATGGCTGGGCTGTGGTAGAAGACCATTAATTTGAAAGCAATTACGGCTCGACTATGTTGGTAATCGCCACTGGCCTGAAAGCTCCCCATGGTTACCACAACAATCTCTCTAAGTCACCACTAACAGAGAAAGGCTTTCGAGACAAAGCATGTACCCAGTATTTTGAGAAGAAGAAGAAGAAGAGAAGAGAAGAGTATTTTCGGATCAAAAGATACAACAGAGGAAGTATGATTTTATAGCAAAACAATCAGACCCAAAACGGAATGTAATCAATTGTCAGAGAGAGTCAAGGGCCGCCAATAAGTAGCAATTAGGACTGTAACGTTAAAAACGTTTCAATCCATTAAGTTACCGTTACACACACTTGGGCCAGGGTCCAAAAAGATAAGCTCCAGCTCAGCTCTTCCCAGAACCCAGGCCCAGGCCAGCCCGAGCCCGGCCCAATTCAGGCAGGCGGTGCGCGCGCGCTCGTGTGTGTGTGGTAGCAAGCCCAAGCCCAAGCCCAAGTTTGACCTCCAACCATGTAACCAACTCAATAGACAAGTAGGGGAAGGGAGTTAATAAACAAAGGAAAACTCCATTCCATAGGCGATATGGGATCTTTGGGAAAAACCCAAAGAGGCTTTACAAGCCTTAACTCCAACAATCCACCACAAAGGATCTGGAAAGCAGAAGAAATTTCTGGGTAAAGAAAGGGAATTACTTAAACATCAATATCTTTCGATTTGAATTGATACATACTGAGATGAGGCAACAACTTACTTTCTAGTGAGTGAATTTCTCTTGAACTCACCAGAGTTCCATTGAGACCCCCACAACATAACGTGCAGTCTCCGCGATACAACACAAGCGCTTTATAGCCATGCGCACACCTTGGGTCTCATAAGTGCTCTAGAAAGACAGTCCAGTCTTTCATAGAAGGCGGCTTAACCTCCACACTAACATAGGTAGTCCATCAAGTGTTCCTCAATAACACCACCCCGAAAGGATATGGAACTATTAAGAGTAAAAGCTCAACCTCACAATATAAATCCATCAAGTGCGTCTCAATAGCACCACCAAATAGGTTATGGATTTAGAAAGCACTACAAACACGCCACATGGATGAGAAATGTAGTGCAAGTTAAGATTCTAAGGCTTCGTTTGACCAACAAACGGGTATCTACCATAAACTCTCAACTAATGGGCCTTAGCCCCATCCCCCTCGACGACTCTAGGACAACTCTCCTAGATAATTCCTTAGTAAAGGGATCAGCAAGATTTCTTTTTCTTTCGGACCTCACATAGTCCAAAGAAATCACCCCATTTTTCAGGAGTTGTTTCACGACTCCATGTCTGATCCGTATGTGTCTTTTCTTACCATTGTAGACACTGTTCTTACCAACACCAATGGATGCTTGAGAATCACAATGAAGAGAAACAGAAGCACCCTGTCCTCCCCATAACGGAAAAATCAGACAACAAGTTTCTCAACCACGAGGGCAATGAACTGAAACTTTATGGTAGATCGTGTTGTACTAGTCTGTTTCGAAGACTTCCAAACGTAACCACTAGTTGAACTAATCTCATCATTACCTGAAACCCAGTTTGCATCACAAAATCCTTCAAGACAGAAGGAAACTTAGAGTAATGCAAACATAGATTAATAGTTCCTTTCAGGTATCTAAGAAGACGACGAAGAGCATTCCAATGTTCATTACTAGGGTTATGAGTATACCGACTCAGTCTACTCACGGCATAAGCTATGTCAGGTCGAGTACAGTTCATGAGGTACATGAAACTACCTATGACTTTCGCATTTTTACCTTGAGAAACACTTTCTCATAAGTTCTTAGTCAGATGAATACTAGGGTCATAAGGCGTACTCACTAGAACAACCTCAAAAGAGTTAAACTTTTTAAGAACCTTTTCCACATAATGAGACTGACTTAGATAAATGCGACCGGAGGTTTTCTTAAGTCTTACCCTAATATCACATCAGCTTCTCCCAAATCCTTCATCTCAAATTTCGATGCCAAGAAAAGTTTAGTATCATTAACAAGCTTTAAATTGTTACCAAAAATCAACATGTCATCCACATAAAGATATATGATTACACAATCTGATCCTATTAGTTTTGAATAAACGCTAGAGTCAGAGTTGTTGACAATGAAGCCATTTCACATAACAGTACAGTCCAATTTTTTTACCACTGTTTTGGTGCTTGTTTAAGACCATATAAGGACTTCCTCAACTTACACACTTTATCTTCTTGACCTTGCACCACGAAACCCTCAGGTTGAGACACATAAATCTCCTCCTCTAAGTCACCATTCAGGAAAGCAGTCTTAACATCCATCTGATGTATAAATAAGTCATGAATAGCAGCAAAAGCTAATAGGGTCCTAATGGTGGCTATCTTAGTCACAGGAGAATAAGTGTCAAAGTAATTTAGTCCTTTCCTTTGATTAAATCCCCTAAAGTCTGGCTTTAAACCTCTCAATAGTTCCATTATGTCTCAACTTCTTTTTAAAGATCCATTTGTTATCTATGGTCTTTGATCCCATAGGTAAGTCAGTTAACTCCCAAGTGGAGTTAGACACTATGGAATCTAACTCACTCTTAATGACCTCTTTCCAAAAACTAGCATCCACAAACCTCATTGCCTCCTCAAAAGTCTTTGGGTCCTCTTCTATCATGAAAGCATAGACTAGTTCATCACTCAACAGGTCAATACAAGAACTCAGACAGAAAAGAGGTGATAAAGTCAGAACCAAAGTCTTTTGCTACTCTGGGTCTTTTACTTCTCCTAGGTTCATCTACAACACTAGAGCTGCTAGTATGCAAATCAACTGAAGTACTACTTAAAAGTTAAATCAGCAGGAATAACGCTAGCAGCTAAATCAACATCATGCGTACAACATGTAGGTAAACCAATAGCAGGAGAAGAACAAGAAGGCATAAAAGCAACATCACCCTTTTTCAAGGGAAAAACATGTTCAAAGAACTCAGCGTATATGTACTCACAAATAGACCTATCACTCATAGTCATGAACCTATAGGCAGCATGAGCATAACCAATAAATACTGCATCAAAGGTCTTAGGTCCAATGTTTGACCTTTTATAGTCAGGTAGCCCAACTTTAGCTAGACACCCCTACATTCTCAAGAAGCTCAAGTTTGGATGAAACCCCTTCCACAATTCATAAGGAGTCTTATCTAACTTTTTGTGAGGTACTCGGTTAAGAACATGACAGGCTGAAAGGACTACTTCTCCCCACATTTCATCAGACAACCCAGAACATACAAGCATAACACTCATCATATTTTTCAAAGACCTATTTTTCCGTTCAGCTATACCAGTCTGTTGAGGTACATAAGGTGCACTAAGTTCATGAATGATACCCAATTTCTCACAATGGTCATTCAAAGAAATGTTCTCATACTCTCTACCTCTGTCAGATCTAACCCTCTTGATTTTCCTATAAAGTTGGTTTTCGACTTCAGCCTTATATTTAATGAAAGCTTTCCCTGCCTCACTTTTAGCTTTGAGAAGGTAAATCTTAGTGTACCTTGAATAATCATCAACAAAGGAAATACACCAGAATTTTCCTCCTCTACTTCTAGTGTTCTGGAAATCATCTAAGTCAGTATGAATCAACTCTAGAAGTTGTGTGGTCCTTTGAGTCATAGTTTTGCAAGGTTTCTTAGTGAATTTTGCTTCAACACAAACTGGACACTTAGAAAACTCAGTAGTCGACAGATTATGAATTAAAGTTAAGGTCCTTAGTCTCTTAATGGAAGCAACATTCACATGCCCTAATCTACCATGCCACAAATTTAAAGACTCAACAATATAAGCAGAACCAGAAACAATTTTATTAAAATCAGCAGTTTCAGAAGAAACAACATTTAGAATAAATAAACCCCCACTTAAATAATCCTTCCCAACAAATTCCCCACCACGAGTCATTACAACTATGTCAACCTCAAAATCAATTTTCAAACCAGCTTTATTTAACAAGGCACCAGACACTAAGTTGCGACGCATAGTAGGAACATACAATATATTTGAAAGAGAGAGGTTTTTCCAGAGGTAAGCTTTAGAGTGACCTTTCCTCGCCCAAGCACTCCAGCAGTTGCATCATTGCCCATGTAGACACATTCGCCCTCACTAGCATCCTGGAAGTCATGGAGCAGTTCCTTGTTTGCACAGAATTGCCTCGAAGCCTCAGTGTCCAGAATCCCATCAGTATTGTTCTCGATCAGATTTGCTTCAACAACCACAGCAGCGACAATATCACCAGATTCAGCAAGGTTAGCCTGAGGTCCTTGTTTTGGGACAAAACCTTGGCGTTGAGGGCACTGGTAAGCCTTATGATCAGGCTTGCCACAGACATAACAAACAACATACCTCTTTTGAATTTTTCCATCAGGTTTGTTGAATTCTACTTGCTTTTTCCTCTTATTGTTACCCTTTTTCCCTTTACCCTTAAACTTATCAGAGCCTGATGGAGCAGCAGATTCCACCAGATTAGCTTTGGTAACATTAACACTAACTGAATCCTAATTGTCCTTAAGGTGATTTGCCTCTTCAATTCTCATGTGTCTAATAAGTTCCTGAAGCGACAAAAACTCTTTTCTATGTTTCAGGTTGTTTCTGAAATCTCTCCAAGAAGGGGGAAATTTTTCCAGCAACACATTTGCTTGAAAAACTTCAAAGATTTTCATATCCTCATTTAAAACATCAGCACATAAATTTTTGAAGACATGAACTTGGTCCATGACTGGCTTGTCATCAACCATATGGAAAGCCAGACACTTTCCAATCACATACTTCTGTTTTCCAGCATCATCAGCCCTATTTTTTTTCTCAAGGGCTTCCCAAATCAGTTTTGAACTCTTACGAACCATGAATAAATCATACAGATTATTCGTCATCAGTTTAAGGAAGTGGTAACGAACAATTTTATTATATTTTACATATTTTGTAATTTTATCCTCACTCTTCTTAATGTCATAGAAGAAGGAGAAGAAGATGAATCACCTATAGCAGTAATTGCAGTAGGAAAGTCCTTGAAGAGGACGTAGTCAATGTCCAATTGTTCAAAAAACATCAGCATTTTGGAAGACAAATGTTTGTAGTTGTTTCCGTCAAGAGATTCAAGTTTGGACAGATGCATCATTGGTTTGCTTGAAATGACAGCCATTGCAAATAAACTAATTGCTTTCAAATTATTAGGAATTGACTGTTTGCAATGGCGGATAAAAGAACGATTTCAAGGTTGTGCCGTGGTAGAATACCATTGACTTGAAAGCAATTACGGCCCGACTATGGTGGTAATCGCAACTGGCTGAAAAGCTCCCTAAGGTTAACATAACAACCTCTTTAAGTCACCACTAACAGAGAAAGGCTTTGGAGACAAAGCACGTACCCAGTATTTTGAGAAGAAGATGAAGAAGTAGAGAAGAGTATTTTCGGATCAAAAAATACAATACAGGAAGTCTGATTTTATAGCAAAACAATCAGACCCAAAATGGAATGTAATCAATTGTTAGACAGAATAAAGGGCCGCAATAAGTAGCAATCAGGACTGTAACATTAAAAATGTTTCATTCCATTAAGTTACTGTTACACACACTTGGGCCCGAGTCCAAAAGTGAAGCTCCAGCTCAGCTCTTCCCAGAACCCTGGCCCAGGCCCGACCCGGTCCCGGCGGCCGACGCGCGCCCACGTGTGTGTGTGGTAGCAAGACCAAGCCCAAGCTTGACCTCCAACCATAAAAGCCAACCATGTAACCAACTTAATAGACGAGTAGGGGAATGGAGTTCATAAACAAAGGAAAACTCCCTTCCATAGGCGATATGGGATCTTTGGGAAAACCCCCAAGAGGCTTTACAAGCCTTAACTCCAACAACGGAGTGGGGAGAGATAGAGAGAGTAAAAAAATCTGGATAATTAGAGCAAGATAGAGATAAATTATTGTCATAAAAGAAATTGATACAAGTACTTTACAACTTTCAAAAGTGAGAAAATGATACAATTATAAAAAAAACGGATGAAGTATACAATTAAAAGAAAATAGAAAGAATAATATTTAAAACATATGATCGAGACGAGTTTAAAAGAAATAGCGCATGATTATGGTACTACTTCAGTTTCACCCTCTCCTCTACCGTACACTCGGGTGTACCTTAAGTAGATGTGACAATCAGGTCGGATCGGGTCATGTAAGATTTGTCTGATTTCAGGGAGTGTTCGGTCTGTTTCGCATCGGGTCAATTTTTGGTGATCGGATAAGACAAAGGTATATAAATCAAAAACATTTTGTAATTCAGTATGTTCTCTCTTCGAAATTCGTTCCAGTTTTCTATTATTTTTTATGGAACTCTATGTATTTGCACTTTATTTTATAGAGATCGTCTTTTTCTTCCTATATCATGTGATTTGGATCTTATCACTAGAATAGAAACTTCCAAACTATCTTTTGTTCGAGATAAACAGAAAAAGAAAATTTTCTAACTGTTCTAGTATACAAGGAGTATACTACATTTACGATTTACGATAAAAAAGATTACAATAATATTATAAATTAAAATATAAATTAAGGATAATATTATTCAGATCAGATTTATGCCTATGGTTCTTATTTGAAGTAATCCTTAACGTAAAGCTATCGCTTCAAAAATAGGAGAGAAGGACTCGGGCAGAATGTCCTCTATCTTCTGTCCTTTTCAAGGAAGTTTCTTGCATGGGGTTTGCCCATCAGACCATCACGTCCCGCCAGATTACATTAGATCGCCCAGAGCAGGGAAGACCTCACCAAGCATACCCCTCTGGGCCAAAGCTCTAGACAATAAATCAATAGAGGCTCTATTACTTTGGCCTACTTCCATATGAATCCCACTTACCTTGCTAGGTCAGTCATAAGACCATGTCTCTTATAAATACTCATGCCTGTGCATGAGTGAGGTACGTACTATCAAAAACAGTCACAAAATACTTGCACTTGGTACTCATTTCTCTCAACTAGAGACCTTGTGTTCATCCTTGGCTGACTTAGGCATCAGAGGGGCGTTCCTTGGAAACAAACCTTGAGGTCCACCTTGTTTTGCAGGTAACCGCCACCACGAAGGAAACTTGGAGGCCACGTTTTCCACTGAGTACCCACCACCATACATATTAGCTGTTGTAGACAGATTCAAGACCCTAATTCTAGAGCTAGATGATTTAAGAATTACATAACCCACAGTAGAGGAAATGGGGTTTGTTGACCCATTAAAGTTGAGTATGAAGGGATTTCGTTGAGGTAGCGTCCATTTGCCCGTGATTGATTTCCTGTACAAGGCGTGGGGGTGATTTGGTTTCAAAATAATCAATTAAGTTTCGTTTATTTCATTCTATTAAAGCTTCTTTTTTTTGTAGTAGATGTGTGACGCCTTGAGTGTTGTACTTTTATAAATAATAACATTTCGTTGTTTTCAAATGCTCCATATAGGTTGAAAAATACTCTTTGAAGAGTTCTTGAATTTCGGGTCTGAATGTTAATCTGAACATTTCGGACATTACAATAGTTAGTTGAGTTTCTTAGGAATTGAGATAATATTGTGGAATTACAAACCTCTTTTTACCTCAGGATGGGTAAGGAACCGGTGATTAGTATTTTCATTAGTCATTGTAGAAAGTGGACATATTAAGGAATTAAGTATTTGGCTTTATTATGACAAATTGTTTCTAGTGTGGAGATCATTTTGCACTAGCGGTCAACATTTTGTTTTGGAGGGGTGTTTTTTCAGCCAAATCCAAGCAAAAAGGTCTTTTTATAGTCTCAAAATTTTTTAAAGATCAGAACCAGACAAGTCGTTTAGAAATTACCACAAGTAGTGAGACCCTAACAAGGATTACCTTGTTATGGAGTAGGTGTTAGTGCTAGTAACCGGGAAACAAAGATGAACACGAAAATAACAACAATGAACAACAACGAATCCTCAAGGCGTGTTGGGAACACTTTCCCAAAAGCAATATTCCGACCCTATACGAAGCACGGGTTGCACGGAATTCACTTCCGAGATACAATGAAGAACAGTGAATATCACGCTCGTATGAGATTCACAAAATGAGAACAAAGTTTAGTGTGATTTTGCTTTGATGAAGAATGAGAGAAAATACTTGAGTGCTTTTGAGAGAAAAGAAGAATAATGAACTTCTGTATGTCTCCATCAAGAGGAAAAACGCCTCTTATTAACGTTGTTAATCATGGATAACAGCATGAAGACATAAATCGTCAACCAAAGACGTCCGCAAAACAGCCTTATCGCGACCCGCGATATAGGTCGCGAGTCGCGACCATAGAAATTCCAAACACTATGGACATGCAGTAACCCGTCGCGACCAGTGACGAGGATTGCGACCAGTGACGAGGGTCGTGACCAGTGACGGCACGCCCGTCGCGACACGCGACCAGTGCCATCCGCAAAGCTCTTTGCTTTCTTGCTTCTTTGTTACTTTGCCTCATGTCATTACAACGTATAACCAATGTTACTTTAAGGAGTGACACCTTAACCAAACCACTTAAAGCAACATTACATGAATCATAATCTACCGAATACTCTAAATATCCAACAATCCTCCCCCATTTAGAGTATCCTAAAAGATTAATAGCACTTATCATCATCAAAACAAACAAATTCATGCATCAATGAAAGTGTACAAAGACTTGAACTTCCACCTAGTACAATATACATTCCAAGTATCCGTATCCGAAAAGCGATTGAACCAATCTCAATACAAAGTGGAAACTTGAAGATACCATACACACAAGCTTAACTACTTGAACTCATTAAACTTGACACTTAAAGCCATGTGTTCGTATCATTCATAAGTGTGTCATAGCTATGCCCCTATAGCTACTTGAAGCGGCTAAAATTCACACTTACATAGGTAGATCTCTTAAATAAACATGTCACTATGACAAGGCATAACAAGAGAACTATTAAGATTCACAACCTCTTTACAACATCATAGTCAATTATGAACAATACTTAGGGGATACTTACAAATGTTCTTCAATCATCAAATGAAGGAATTAATCTTATTGAACTTAAGACCCAACGTCTTATTGGGCGTTAAGTTAAGATTCCCTCACTCGTGATTAGCTAAGGGCTCCAATCCAAGACCGATTGCCATCCTCTTCACCGTATCTCTAGCCAAGGCCTTAGTGAAACAATCCGCTAGATTATATGTAGTCCGCACATAGTCAACAATGATAACACTATCCTTGATAAGTCCTTGAATATAGGAATGCCGCACACCAATGTGCCTTGACTAACCATTATAAACTTGACTATATGCTCTTGCCAAAGCTGCATAGTTATCACAATGTGTCGCTATGGGCGATATTGGTTTTGGCAACAAAGGAATCTCAATCATGAGATTCTTTAACCACTCCGCCTCTTTACTAGCCGAGGACAGAGCAATGAACTCCGAAGTCATGGAGGAGTCCGCAATGCAAGTTTGCTTCTTAGAAGCCCAAGAGATAGCACCTCCCCCAAGTAGAAAAACGAATCCACTTGTGGAAGAGTGGTCCTCTCTATTAGAGATCCAACTTGCATCCGAATAACCTTCTAAAACCGAAGGATATCCACTGTAGGATAAACCATAATCTTTGGTTTTCCCCAAATACCTTAAGACACGACGAATAGCATGCCAATGCTTCATACTAGGGTTACTAGTATACCTACTAAGCTTGCCTACCGCAAATGCGATATCCGGCCTAGTACTCGTCATAGCGTACATCAAACAACCTATGACCCGTGCATACTCAAGTTGAGATACCGCACTACCATCATTTGGCATTAATTTCTCACTTGGATCCATAGGAGTTGATACAAAAGAGCAATCACTAACATTGAACTTCTTAAGTAATTTTCCAATGTAGTATGTTTGAGATAAACTCAATTTTCCATTGCTTCTTTTCATTCTTATGCCTAGAATGACATCCGCTTCTCCTAAATATTTCATGGAGAACATTGATGATAGGAAAGCCTTTGCCCACTCAACTTGTGACAAATCAGTCCCAAAAATCAACATGTCATCTACATATAGACAAATCATAACACCATGACCTAACTCATCAAATTTTCTATATACGCACTTGTCCGAATTATTCAACTTAAATCCGTTAGACAACACAACCTCATCAAACTTTTGATGCCATTGCTTGGGTGCTTGTTTAAGCCCATACAAAGATCTAACGAGTTTGCAAACTTTACCTTCTTGACCTTTTACAACAACCCTTCGGGTTGTCTCATATAAACCTCCTCATCTAGCTCTCCATTTAAGAATGTTGTCTTAACATCCATTTGATGGATCACAAGGTTGTGTATAGCCGCAAGAGCAATCAACAACCTTATAGTAGAGATCCTAGCAACGGGTGCATATGTATCGAAATAATCGATACTCGGCTTTTGGGAAAAGCCTTGAGCCACTAACCGGGCTTTGAACTTATCAATAGTTCCATCAATTTTCATTTTCTTCTTGAAAATCCATTTACACCCAATAGGTTTACACTTGGGAGGCATGTCAAAACCCATGTGTTATTCCCCATGATGGAATCCATATCATCATCAATAGCTTCCTTCCAAAAGGAGCATCTTGAGATCTCATGGACTCATCATAAGTTAAAGGATCACCTTCCACATTAAACACATATGGAAATTTAGTCAATATAGAACTTCTAGATCCTTCAACCAAATATATATGAAAATCCGGGCCAAAGGATTTCTCCTTTCGCGCCCTTTTACTTCTCCTAGGTTGTGATGAAGTCGATGATACATTCTCTTCTAGAGTTTGTTCATCTAATTCTTGATCATTTAAAGACTGATCAACATCTTGAATAATGGTACTTGGAGTTACATCCTTTGGTCTAGGAATTGATGAATATCGATTTTCATCAAAGATTGCATCTCTTGACTCCACAATAGTGTGAATTGACCAAACGTCATTTTGTTCTATAACATAGAACCTATAGGCATTGCTATGAATAGCATACCCTATAAAGATGCATTCAACTCCCCTTTCACCTAATATTTTACGTTTAGGTTTCGACACTTTTACAATTGCCCTACAACCCCAAACTCTAAGATAACTTAGATTTGGTTTTCTTTTGTACCATAATTCATAGGGTGTAACTTTGTTCATTTTCATAGGAACGCGGTTTAGAATATAACAAGCTGTTTAAAACCGCTTCACCCCAAAATCCATCACTTAAACCCGAATAGGATAACATAGAATTTACCATTTCTTGTAAAGTTCTATTCTTTCTTTCCGCTATACCATTTTGTTGTGGTGTATAACCCGCGTTTCTTTCATGTATGATTCCTAATGATTGAAAATAACTAGGATCATGGTATTCACCACCCCTATCGGTTCTAAACCGTTTTATCTTGTCATTTAGTTGCAATTCAACCTCGTTTTAATAGATCTTAAACTTATCTAGAGCTTCATCTTTAGTGAATAGAAGATAAACATAACCATACCTAGAATAATCATCTATAAAAGTTATGATATACTTCTTATTACCTAAAGAAGGAGTGCTATGGAAATCACATAGATCAGTATGCACCAAATCAAGCACATTAGTATCTCTTTCCACATTATTTGGGAAAGAATTTATGGTTATCTTTGTAAGCATGCATGTTCTACACTTCTCTATGCTTGGATCAAAACTAGGAATCAAATCATCCTTTGACATAGAATATAACTTTCTATAATTAACATGACCAAGCCGATAATGCCAAAGAGAAGAACTACCATTAACAACGCAAACATTATTTAACAAGGTATTCGAGATACTTAACTTGAACATACCATTACATAAATAACTCAAACCAACAAAAGACCCTCCTTTAGATAAAATAAACTTGTCCGACTCAAAAACCATTTTAAAAGCTATTCGATTCAAGATAGCTCCTGATACTAGATTCTTTCTAAGGTCCGGAGCAAATACAACATCTCTTAAAACAAGAGACTTTCCGGAACTAAAAACTAGCTCAACTTGTCCTACTCCTAAGACTTTAGCAGTAGAATCATTTCCCATGTAAAGAACTTCTTCTTCATCCGCCTCCTTGAAGGTCTTAAAGAGAGATCGTTCCTTGCATACATGTCTTAAGCTCCCGAATCGATGTACCATGAACAATCATCCTTGCTTGGGTTGGGTATGGCTTGACTCGCCTTTCCCACCACCATGCCCATTCTTGTTCATCTTTTTCTTCCAAATGGTGCAATCCTTCTTGAAGTGACCGGGCTTTCTACATTCCCAACAAGCTCGTTGTTGTCCTCCTCCGCCAAACTTTAGTTTCTTACCATAGTTTCCCTTGGTGAAGTTATGTGCCCTCTTCTTAGGATTAGAGTCGTTACACTTTCCATCCTCCACCATGTTAATAGTGGAAGAACTAGGATTTACCTCCTTTTGACCATCTTGAACCCGAATGCCCTCTTCAATCCGAAGATGAGAACCCAATTGTTCAATAGTCATTTCATCTTTCCTATGTTTCAAGCTATTTCTAACATCTTTCCAAGAGGAGGGTAATTTGTCGATTATTGAAGAAACGACAAATGTTTCATCCATACTAATATCATGTTGTTTAAAGCTTCCTAAAATTCTTTGGATTTTATGGAATTGTTCCATAATTGGCCTAGACTCAACCATTTTAAAGTTATTGAAATTGCTAACTAGAAATTTCTTACTAGAAGCATCTTCGGTCATGTATTTAGACTCTAAGTCATCCCAAAGAACTTTAGAGGATTCATAGTATTGATAAATATCAAATAAATCATCGGACATACCATTGAGAATGTGACCACGGCATATGTAGTCGTCGTTCTCCCACTTCTTCCTCTTCCTAGTAGCCTCAATCGTCTCATCATCCACTTCAATGGGCTTCGGGGATGTGAGAACGTACACCACCGCCAAAGAGGTAAGAAGAAAGTGCATCTTCTTTTGCCATCTACCGAAACCCATGCCTTCAAACTTGTCAAGTTTGTGGAAATTCGCTGTCATCTCACGAAGTGTAGCCATCTTATGAATATATTGCTTTTGGATTGTTAGTGCTAGTAACCGGGAAACAAAGATGAACACGAAAATAATAAAAATGAACAACAACGAATCCTTAAGGCGTGTTGGGAACACTTTCCCAAAAGCAATATTCCGACCCTATACGAAGCACGGGTTGCAAGGAATTCACTTTCGAGATACAATGAAGAACAGTGAATATCACGCCGTATGAGATTCACAAAATGAGAACAAAGTTTAGTGTGATTTTGCTTTGATGAAGAATGAGAGAAAATACTTGAGTGCTTTTGAGAGAAAAGAAGAATAATGAACTTCTGTATGTCTTCATCAAGAAGAAAAACGCCTCTTATTAACGTTGTTAATCATAGATAACCGCACGAAGACATAAACCGTCAACCAAAGACGTGCGCAAAATGGCCTCGACGCGACTCGCGATACAGGTCGCGAGTCGCGACCATAGAAATTACAAACACTATGGACAGGCAGTAACCCGTCGCGACCAGTGAAGAGGGTCGCGACCAGTGACGGCACGCCCGTCGCGACCCGCGACCAGTGCCATCCGCAAAGCTCTTCGCTTTCTTGCTTCTTTGTTACTTGCCTCATGTCATTACAACGTATAACGAATGTTACTTTAAGGATTGACACCTTAACCAAACCACTTAAAGCAACATTACATGAATCATAATCTACCGAATACTCTAAATATCCAACAGTAGGTTGTAATGGCATGCCTTCTATGATTGTAAAAAAATGTTTATAGAGTAGGCCTTATAGTTTGAGGATATCCAATTGCATATTGGGGAGATAGCCTCATTTAACTTGAAATTTATATGCGGAAATCTGGGTTTTTAGAATATTCAGGCGTTCAATAAGGCTGTGTTTAGATACTAGTTGTCAAGCCAAAATATTCTTTATATTAAACACATTAGTTACGTTTTAGCACAATCTTAATGGTGGCAATTTTTTACTTTTTCAATAACTATTGCCACAATATTATAATTTAACCATTTTTGCTCAGAAAAATCATTGTTGGGAGCTTAGGGAATGATCCTAATTGTTACACTTCTCTCCTACTTTTTTTCTCTCTTTTTCTCTCTATTTTTTCACTTTTTCCTTACTTTGGTCATCTTATCTCTTACTTTTGCACTTTGTCCTTAGTCCGCACGAAAAAACAAACGTTCCTATTAGGAAACCGGAGGGAGTAATGTATAACCAAAATTACAAAAAGTAAAAGCATAACTATGAAAAAGGCGCCAAGTAGAAAGTATACCTTCAAGTCTAATAGAAAGTATACCTACAAAAATAGGGGATATACAAGCTCATTAGGTACCAAACAAAACTTGGTCTAGTGGAAATGAGAGAGTTTTCCGACCTTGAGGTTCGGGGTTCAATCTCCACTAGGGACAGTTTGAGAGTAGGATTTCCTTATCATTCCCCTCTCTCAAACTGCCTGGCCTATTAAGACTCGAGCGGGTCCGAACCACTTCTTACCAAAAAAATACAAGCTCATTAGGTAAGTATCCCAATTTTTTTAATGCTTTAGCAATGTTATCGGGATGAAAATTTTTCTTTAAATAGAAAATGACTTTCAAAATCGAATCAGTTAAATTCTTCAAACTTAGCATGATCAAAAATCAAGATAATATAATCAAATTACACTATAACGTGCTCAAAGTATAAGTTAGATAACACTTTAAAAATTGTTTTTTCTTGACATAAGTAATCATTGACATTATTTACTTATTAGTACATTTGCCGTTGTGATTTTGTTTGATTTAAATCTGTAAATTCCTCGCTAGTTAATCATCGTATAATAAAATCATTGTACTATGGTGTTGTATGACATGGGAAATAAATCCCATAGCCATTCATATTTCATAGGAATTAAATAACTACACTATAGTTCTTATGATTTGTCTAATTATGTTTGGTTGTTATAAAGACATTTACTATTATGGGAATTTTGAGTTACCAAGGCGGAGTTGGTAATTCAATTCCAATGTTTTATGGGCATCGCAAATTCAATGCCTATATTATTACTTTTTTATCAACCAAATAAACTCAAAGTTTATCAATTTATGTGATTTTCCAAATCTCTATTTTTATTGTGCAAGCAAACAGTACCTACAACAGATTCATAAAATTGTACGATTTTAAAATAATATTCTAACAGTAAAACCACTATGATATAGACTGAGAATTGCCGTAATAAAAACATAATTGGATTCCCCCTATTGGATGGTGCTGAATTCTAATTCAATGCATACTTTATCCAAATTGTTTCCATGTGAGAGGTTGGAAAATCTGGTGGCTTACTGTACTTGTACTCTTATAGAGTGCAGACAACACAACACTTAGATTAAGATAGTGTTTTTCACTTTACCCAGCGCGCAAGAAATTTCAAAGAAGAAGATTCAAACATGACAATTAGATATAAGATGAGTCATCAATTGAAACAAACTGTGTGGACAAAGACTTCAAAGTTTTCACTTATTAGAATTCTGTTATGTCATGCCTTACGTCAGCAACTGAATATTCGTCGTCTATTCCTAAACATCCTAGCTACATTTCTTAATTATTAGTATGCTCTAAGCTACATCTCTTAAAAGTTTACACGACACGAATCGGATACGAAATATATAGTTTAGTGTTAAACATTTTTGACACGTTTACTTAAATTGATCAACACGAGTTTAACCGTTTAATAAATAGGCCCAATTTAATGTTGATATTTTCAATACGAAACTGACACGGTTTTATCCGTTTAACTAAAAAACATAGATATTTATAGAATTATAGTATGATATGAAGGTAACAAATAGAAATTTTATACTTCATTCTTTAAATTTCAATACGTAAAAAGGTTAGTGGTTAGCCAAACATGAATTCATACAATAACTGAACACTATTAGGCACGAAAAATTGATTTACAACCATAATTTTCTAAATTATATGGCTTAAACGGGTTAAGTGGGTTGACACGGATAACTGTTTAATTAAACAGGTCGGGTTAGTGTTGAGGGTTTCAGTCACATTTATTTTTAACACGAACACGAACACAAAGTCGACACGACACGACCTATTTGACAGGTCTACTCTAAGGTGGTTTGGTTCGCTATTTTTGAACTAAAATCGAATTAATTATTTATCTTCATTTTTTTTGTTTGGTTCACCTCCTCCTTAATCTAATAATTTCTCTATCCGATATTAGTTGTAACAATTTGACTTTTACACTATTTATGTGCCTTACTTTAACCATGGTTTTTAAGTAGCATATAAAACCAAATGTTAGTTAATAAGATGTTCTTAGATTGGTCTCAATGTAAAAATTTGACATATTAATTTTTGACAATTTTTACTAATTGATAGCTAGATATTAATGGTCAAAGTTGTGTATTGCCCAGTGTATCAGGCAAACTGTTTTAAATAACATGAGACGGAGTAGTACCATTATTTGATAGTAATGGATTCCCTCAATATGTTATCTTCGCCTTTGCCTCAAGTAACAAAAGTCTTTTCTTATGACTTTAACAAAATACAAAGTGACCATTTTTGTTACCCTTCTCCTCTTCTCATTGTTTCCAATCCCTTTACATTCCATACTTAATTGAACAAACGACCCATAACATTAAACACAATTCACAAAATTTACTTTGACAATCATTTGTATTGTACATGAAAAAATAAATATATTAACGCAACATTTTGTTTGATTTTTCTTAATATATACTTTTGGAATCTCAACTTTTAACATTGACAAACATAAAAGGTACTCCTCTATCCCATATTAGTTGCAACACTTTTCATATATGGTTGTCTCAAATTATTTGCAACACTTCTATATTAGGCATGGACCCAGACCAATATTTTATTATATATCACCTAATTAATATACCCCACTCATTCATTAATTTATGTGAAAACATTAAAATATTACTCTCATACTTTATTAACTTCCTAAGAGTACCACATCAATTTCTATTACATCAACTTTTACAATAAATTAATATAACCTACGCACTACTCTATTTACTTCCTAAAACTATGTGCACAAGCTATTGTTGCGATTAATATGGGACGGACGGAGTCCAGGGTAACCAATACAAAGAACACAAATTATCTATAAAGAATGCCTAATTATAACATTAAAATTAGGTTGGGCTATGCCCAGACCCATAATACAACCAAAGCAGTTCAACCCAACGACTAACAAACCAACCCAGCCACGCAACATATATCTACCTAAAACTTAGCAACATTCATTGACGATCTTCCTAATAGAAAATTACAGAGCGAATTTGATAAGCCCTTTAGTGTGCTTAATTGTAGGTCATTTTTAGTGTTCTTACATGTAGTTTAGAGCATTTAAGCCTGGCATTGCATGGTTTTTGTCACCTTTGAGTTATATTGTCGCTTCATTATCTGTTTAGTTGTTTTTGGATAATTTCTAGGCTAACTAGCAGGTTTTTGAAGTCATATGATCATTGGAAGACTAGTTGTGGACTGTTGAACTTCAAATAGACATAACGTTTGATCCATAAATCGGATTAAGGTGATTCTAGAAAGAAGTGTTAGCTTGTTTCGATAGCTTTCCAACGGCTGGTCATGAGCCCAATTCCGATAAGAGACGAGAGAGATATGAGCGTCCGAAGTTGAGCTGTCCGCTGACCAGTAGGTCACCACGGTCGTGGGGACCTGTAGCAAGCAAGACAGACTTTCGAAGATTTGGAACTGATCCTATAAAAGTCAGGGGCCACGGTCGTGGTGACCTGACTTCGTCGAGTCAGTCCGTTTGGAGATTAGCTGCTGCCTAGACAATTTTAAGGCGCCACGACCGTGGCGACCTGACTTCGGGTTTGACCCCGTTTTTCCGTCTTAGTTTAATGAACCTTTTATTTAGTTTATAGCGTTTTTAGTCGACATTATCTATTACTCTTATTCTTTAATTACATGAGCTTAGCCCTAAACACTTAGTTTTCTCAATTGTTCATCTTTGAAGATCAAATCCATTATTCAATTCAAGTAATTTTCCTTCAATCTCTTTTCTTTGATTCTATTGCTTTGTTTATCATGTTTAATTTATTTAATCTCAATTGCTTAGAATCCATGATTAGTGAGTAGTTCATTATCTAGGGTTTGGGTGAAAGTATGAATTAAGGGCTTAATGTAGATTGTCTATGTTTTTTATGATTCAATTGTTTGTCTATGCATTGAATGTGGTGTTTTGACACCCTAGGATAGATCTTTATCACGTTTATACTAGGGCACTTAGGGTTTCTATTGTTCTTAATCGAACTTTAATCCCTTTTGTCATTCCTATGTTTCGACTTGATTTCTAGACCAACGGATTGGGTAGGAATTAAGGGGATCCTTTAATTAGGGGTTTTCCAATCTCATTGAATTTTTTAATCAATGGACCAAAGACCATTCGAAAGAGGATTTAGTTGGTTGATTATCCGATTACTCTTGAGGACCATTCGAGAGAAGACTCAAGTAAATTAGAGGGAAACTTAACCGTGTATTGTCATCGTTGTGAATCACTATAGCGTCGATTATTGTTGTCTATCCCATGTTCATACGAGTAGCCCGAACTCTAGTGTTTTCCTTATTATACTAATTCTCCTATTTGATTATTAGTTGGTTTTCGATAGCTAGTTGATTAGTTGGTACCTAATTCAATCTCAAACCCCAAAAACCCTTCACTTAGGTAGTTTTGGACTTAGTAGACTATAGTCAATCCCAATTTCCTTGTGGTTCGACCCTTGACTTGCCATTACTACGTTCTTAGTAGTTGCTCGTTAGGTTTATAAGTTTTGTTTGCTAAGCGGTTCTTAGTGTCTTAACGACACACTAAAAACCTCTTATCATAATTCTATCAATTTTCTCATCTTTGCATGCTCAATCAAGGCTAAGTTATGGAAATTCTTCAGTTTTTTAGTGAATTTCAATCGCACATCAATGAATTTGGCAAATTCTTTTATATGATTTCAGATTCCTGTTCATCGGTCCCAAATATTGAAGCATCAGCAACTCAACATCAGTTTAATCATCATTCTTAAGTTTTTTACCTCAAATTTTCGCGTATCAATTTAAATCAACGATGGTGTGAGTTTCTCTCTCAAGTTCGCACTCCACTGTCAATTTCACACATTACTCTTATGCCTCAAATTTTGCGTATCAGTTTTAAACATCAATGACGTGAGTTCCATCATCAATTTGAGCACATTACTGTCAGTTTCACACATCAGTTTTCAAGATGCGCGTAACGATTTGGAATTCCTTGTTTTTTAGATTGATTTACTGTATGAAGGTTTTGAAATTTTTTAAAGCAAGATGGGTGTAGTGAGATACAACCAAGCTATTCTAGAGCTTCAGATTGCATTGTTGATCCAATGCTTCATGCATATAATGAATTACACTCATTTTCTTCTAGTGTTGTTGATAATGTATAGAATCTAGTCCTTCTATTGTTGCAAATCCAATGTTGATTCAAGGTCTTTGGATGTATTGAGTATGTATACATGCTTTGTTTATGTTTTTTCTCTTTATATTGGTGATTTTTTTATTTATATTAATCTCTTTTTTGTTGTTCCCTTCTTTCGAATATCTTTTTAGTAAGTGCTGAATTATGTTGTACTCCTCAGTCCCATATTAGTTGCAACAGTTTGACTTTTATACTATTTATATACCTTACTTTGACCATGATTTTTAACTAATATATAAAACCAAAATTAATAAATAAAAGATGTTCTTAGATTTGTGTCAATGTATAAATTTTACATTTCAATTTTTCATAATTTTTACTAATTAATAGTTAGGTAAATTAATGGTCAAAGTTGTGAATTGGCAAGTGTGTCAGTCAAATTGTTGCAACTAATGTGGGACGGAGTAGATTTTAGTCTTCTTATTTAATATTGGTTTTTGTATTGGTTTATTGCTTTTTCATGTATTCCATCATATAATATGATATGGTAGTGCCTTCATGGTATACATTGATCACTTAATGATTCGTCGTGGTGTCTTTTGTGATGTTATGTATGCATGGCAGGAAATAATGTTAATGATGAACTTGATATCAGTGGTAGTCTTATTGGTGTGAAAAAGAAATCAATTGAGGAGATGTATGAATTATATCAAATGCTTCCTAGGGCATTGGGATTTAGCATATGTATACCTCTAGGGGTGGGGGTGAATCGAATGTGAATTTGAGTACGGAAAAGTACTTTGTTTGTTCATCCAATGGTAAATCATTACCATAAGATGGTAAACAAAGGTTTTCTGTTCGGGATGTAGTTGTTCATGAGGCTGGGATTAAAAGGAAGCAAAAGTACTAGAGGGTTTTGGTTACAAAGTAGGCGTAATGCTATGAACAGGGCCGGGTGAAGTTCAATATGGAGGAATGTAGAAATGATATCGCATGTACAAAATAAGTGAGCTCTATGCTCACTAATTAGGAGTAGTCTTAGTTCATTTAGATACATATTAGGTTATGTATCTCCCATTTATACACCCTTTGAACCCTTTTTCATTCATTACATGTCTTGTAGTAGTTTTGGGGAATTTGGATCCAAGTAGAATTGCGTTTAATTCATTGCTTATGCATTTGCATTGCATCTCCCCTTATCTAACCTTTTCTTAAGTGTTGTTTGCTTAGATGCGATGAAACGGGGCAAGAACAGGAAACCAGCGCTGCATTTACTGAAGAGCGATCGCTCCATGGCCTAGCTATTGGAGCAACAAAAGCAAACCCATGGAGCGACTATGGAGCGCCTGCTCCACTGCACCTGTGCACGAGCTTTGTTTCCTCTTTTTACGGCCGTATCCCTATTACTTTGGGGGTATGCTAAGCCCGAATTTGTAAATAAAAAATACCTAATTTCATTTTCTGAATATTTTAGCTTTAATTAGAGAGATATTCTGGAGAAAGAGCTTAAACTTTTAGTGAGAGACAGTAGATCTTGAAAGTAATGTTGATGATTCCAAGATTTATTGATGGAGATTTTTGGTTGATCATTCTCGAAATTTGTGTATTCCTTCTTACCTTCCTCTTGATTATGTTAAAACTCGTTTTACTTTGATTAAAGCTTGATTAGTTTTTGATTAGTTATTGATTAGCACTATTAGTATGATTTCTACCATGGATGAACTTCCATTATTTCTTCAAACTTTTTATTTGATCTTTGCCATGCTTAGTGACTAGTTTACTACCTAGGGGAAGGGGATGACCTTGTTGATCATGTGTTGACCATAGAAGTCAATCTTGGGGGTTAGATCTAGGTGTGTTTGTGTTGGCTAGATTAATTGATTGCCTTATTTAATTGATTGATCACCCTTTGAACATAATTTGGGAACTCAAGGTGAATGATTGAGAGATGAAGCCTTGAGTTGACCTTTGGTTAGTGAATAGGTTGACTTTACCATGTGAATTGGATATTGACTACCTAGGACTCTAATTGATTGACTATGAGATGTGGAAATACTTGATTATTTGTATTTGGAAATAGGTAAAATCGGTCGATTCAGTCCTCTTAAATAGCTTGAGAAAGTAATTAAGAAACATTTAGGTGAAATCGTCCCTTAATCGACCCTAATGATTCTCCTTCGCTTAACAATTGGTTAATACTTGGTTAAGTTGTGATTCTCCTATCTCTAGTGTTCCTTTTTTATAGAATTAAATTCAATCATTTAGTTCATTAGCTTATTAATTAGTTCTTAAATCTTACATGATTATCAAATTCAAAAACTCCCCAAAAAAGATGTAGGTCACTTAATCTAAACTCAATCTTTGCTTAAACGTACTTTCTTATGGATTCGACCCTTTCTTACCCTATATTAGTCCAAGTTTATATATCTAATTAGGCGCGTACAACGAGCGTGTTAAATTTAGGCGTCCGTTGTCGGGGAAGCAACATATAGCATTGAATTGCATTTTGATTTTGAGATTAATTTACTCTCTACCCCCTCCCCCTCTATTGATGAATTTCTTATCATTTCTAACCCATGCTTAGCTACGGTCTTACAAGCGAGTTCATCTTGAGACAAATTTTCAAGAATGACGAGTTTCTCGAATCCTTAATTCGCGAATGAGTCATTGTCGAGGCATTTCGCTAGGGTGCAAGATTCATTTCCAATCAACTATAGGTGTGAGATATGGAAGATATGTGAAATAATCTATGTAGTGTTGAATGACTTTACTTGATGCGTAATTGGTGATCCGCATAATGGGGAATTTTGAGTTCCAACTTTGAATATGCTTGGAATTACTTCATTTGGTTAGCTCTAGACACGTATGAGTGCAACATGGGCACAAATTCTAGAAGGTATACCTCCTCCTTGTTCTCCTGGTTGTGATGAAATGCATTCAAAGCATGACGACTCTTATTTACCAAATGATTGCATGAATCACAACGATGTATCTCTTTCTTGTAATTCTAATTCTCACATGTCATATCATGATTCTCCTGTAATCAATTCTAGTTGAGACAATGTGTATTATAATGTGCTTAAAATGAATCCTTTCTTTGGTTGCATGCATTACAACAATGATTTTCATACTTCTAATGTTGCGGCTTACAATGATTGTCGATAATCAAAGCCCTTCTGCATTGATTCCAAACCAAACATCAATGATTTTATTCCTCAAAAACTTGATGAAAATGACAATCTTATTGAATCTAG
This sequence comes from Patellifolia procumbens, assembly GCA_947645195.1. NCBI lineage: Eukaryota > Viridiplantae > Streptophyta > Magnoliopsida > Caryophyllales > Amaranthaceae > Patellifolia > Patellifolia procumbens. Next base: position 815,237 of record CANSGD010000032.1, read on the forward strand.
TTTTGAGGATCTCAAGTATTTTGAGAAGGGAGGAGAGCAATATTGTGAGCTATTTCATCAAATCAAGAAATTGGAGAGGAGACACGACTCTCTTAAATCTAGGTGGAAAGATGATGTTGTAAAGTCATTACGAGAATGTGAGGATAGGATTGGAGATCCCATGAGAGATGAAGAAGAAAAAGAGGATGAAAAAGATGTTGATGAATCTAGGTCTTTTATTGAGATTGATGGTGATTCTTCCTATCAAAAGAAAGAGAATGCATCAAGGAAGAATTATGTGCCTTATGATGATGGATTTTGGAGTAGTGATGAAAATATGAGTCAAACCAAGGTTGGATGAATCCGAGTTATGAGGAGAAAGATAAGGACTTCGAAGACATTTGTGAATCCCTTGATTCCCTTTTTGTCTCCCCCTCCCCGATTGACTCCAATGTTCACTCTTCTCCTATCCCAGCTCAATCGCGAAATGACCAAGACTCCCTTAGGAGAGAAGAACGTTTTCTTGTGGTTGAATATGTCGATGATGAACAAGTAGAGAAACAAGTGGTCGAAGGAGTATTTGAAAAAGCTATTGCGGAAAATTGCTCCTATTCCACCCCTTTCACATCCCTTATTGAGGAAGCTTGATCTTATTCCTTCCTTCCCTATTTCTTTTCCTTATTTTCTCATACCGTCACCACTCCAGAATTCTTCCATCTTTCTTGGCCCTCAAGATGCTCTCGTTGACTCCATAGGAGCAAAGTTGTATAGTGATGATAGTTCTTCATCATCATTTTCTTTTTCTTTTTGTTATTTTTATTTTGATTCTACTTCTTATTTTCTTGAAATTTCTTTTGATTTCCCTTATTTATTTTTTCTTTTCTCCCCATTTAAGCATAGAGTTATGTATTACTTTGTGCATGCTTTACCTCTAACTCTTGCCTATTTGGTATTTTTGGAGTGGTGTGTAGTTGCATATGAAAAGTCATTGCGATAGTTGATATGTTATTTACTAGACAACCCAATTCCTTCTTGTAACTAGTTTTCTTCTATCCCCTTCCCTTCTTCTTTTGTTTTTTTCTTTTTATTTTCGTTCCTCACCACCCCCCCCTTTAACTTATTTGAAGCATTAAGGACAATACTTCATTTAAGCTTGGGGAGAGGGCATTTTAGTTTGTTTATTTCCCTTTTAGGTTGCACATAAGGTAAACTAGATTTTCAAAAATAACAAAAACGAATTTGCATCACTAGGTCAAGGAATGACTTTATATGATAACTTTAAAGGTTAGATATTGGGAGCTTGGCTTTTAAGTAGGGGGGAAGTAGCTTGAGTGTCTTATGTGCTCGTTATGAGTATTAGAGGTGCTTTAAGCTTGAATGCCTAGGTCTTGCTACAAATAGACCCATCAGTTGTCCGAGATTTGCCTTTATCGCAAAAAAGGTCTACTTCCCAATAAAATGTCTTTATTCTCTTGTTTGACCTTGGAGAAGCCCTTTAGTGACATTTAGAATCCCCCCCCATAAGACACTAAAGCTACTTTCCCCCTTTTTAGCTTAATAAAATTGCAAGGCTCGTAGCTTAAAAAGAAAAAACAAAAAATGGAAAAACAAAAGAAAAAAAGAAAAAAGAGCCCTTTGGCCAAGATGATCAAATAAGTGGTGTCAATGAGCCCACAAGGCTAGTAGCCCATTAATGTGAAAAATTCATGCATTTGGCCTAAAGAGATGCTCCAATGACTTTCGTATGAGCTACCTTACTCGCTCATCGCGTCTCACATTGAGTACTCGGTACCATGCCTAGAAACATGATTATCTTGAAGGTGATGGACCACATGAAGAGGTAGTCTAGGGCCTTTGCAACAAAAATATTAATATTTAATTAATGAATAATATACAAGCTTGGGGGAATTTAATAATTGACCTCTAAGATCACTAATTCGGAATTGTCTTAGATCATCTAGTTGCATATTAGGTCATGTATCTCCCATTTTTACACCCATTGCACCCATTTTCATTGAATGCATGTCTTGTAGTTGTTTTAAGGCATTTGCATCTAAGTAGGATTGCATTTAGTTCATTGCATATGCATATGAATTCCTCGTCCCCTTATCTAACATTCTCTTGGGTGTTGCTTGTGTAGACGTGATGAAAAGGGGCAAGAATAGGGGAGCTACCGCTCTATCTACTGAGGAGTGATCGCTCAATGGCCTAGATATTTAATCAACGAAAAAGTGTCATGGAGCGACCATGAATCGCCCGCTCCATGGTGTGGAGTGCCCACTCCACTTTGGAAGGAGCGGTCACTCCACTGCACCTGTGCACGAGCTTTGTTTTAACTTTTTGCAGCCTTACCCCGATTACTTTGCGGTATTTAAGCCATATTTGCAATTAAAAATAACTTATTTCATTTTCAGAATATTTTAGCTTTAGTTACAGAGAGATTCTAGAGAGAAAGCTTAAACTTCTAGTGGGAGAAAGTAGATCTTGAAATTGATGTTGATGATTTGAAGCTTTATTAATGGAGATTTTTTGTTGATCATCCTCTATAATTGAGTATTTGTTCTTGCCTTTCTCTTAATATCTAAATACTCGTTTTATACTTTGATTAAACCTTAGGGCCCGTTCGGTATCACTGTGGTTTTCTGTTTTTTGGTTTTTTGATTTTCAAAGTCGTATGATATATGTCATATAATGAACAAAAAATTAGTCAAATCTATTGGGAACATGATGATTTTGAAAACTGAAAACTAAAAAGTGAAAACCACTTTGTTTGATTTCGTATTTTTGGTTTTTAGTTTTCAAAAAAACTGAAAACTGAAAACAAAAAACGATAACGAACGAGCCCTTAATTAGTTGTTGATTAGTTGTTGATTAGCATTATTAGTATGATTTCCACCTTTGATGAACTTCTATTGTTGCTTCAAGCTTTTATTTGATCTTTACCATGGTCAGTGAGTAGTTACTAACTAGGTGAAGGGAATGACCTTGTTGATCATGTGTTGACTATAGAATTCGAGCTTGGGGTTAGATTTAGGTGGAGATTGTGTTGGCTAGTTTAGTTGATTGCGTTGATAATTGATTGATCACTATTTGAACATAACTTGGAAACTCAAGGTGAAGGATTGAGAGATGAAGCCTTAAGTTGACCTTAGGTTACACAATAGGTTGACTTTACCATGAGAACGTGTTATATTTTACCATGAAAATAGGTAAAATCGATTGATTTGGTCCTCTAAATTAGCTTGAAAAAGTAATTAGGAAACATTTGAGTGAAATCGTCCCTTAATCGACCCCTGTGATTCCCCTATCCCGATTGTTCCTTTTATAGATTTTAAATTCAATAATTTAGTTCATTAGCTTATTAATTAGTTCTTAGAATCTCAGTTGATTATTAATTTCATAAACTCCCAAAAATAGACGTAGCTCACTTAATCAAACTGAATCTTTGCTTAACCATGCTTCCTCGTAGATTCGACCCTTCCTTACATATATTAGGCTAAGTTTAGGTATCTAATTTAGCGCATACACCGAGTGTGTCAGTCCTCGTTCACAATCACGAGGTGACACTACCTGAGTGGCAAAACTTCCACCGGTCGGAGAAGTTGATTAGGGAATGGAAAGCAAAAAGAGATCATGGTGATGACCGATGCATCAATTTGACCTACTGTCAAATATCACTATGATTTTCTATAATACAACGGTCCAATGAGACAACTGAGTCATTTTTGTGGTTTTTTGAGGTTTTCAAGAAATTTGTGGGATGTGTTTTTCCTATATCAATCTTCACAAACCAAGATCATGCTATAAACAATGCACCAACACATGTAATTCCGCTAGTATTATTACTGTCCTTTTTCATACGTTGGTCTCTTTATGGGTTATGTTTGTTGCGAAGAGTGTCATTCTGGTCCCTTTGGATTATATGCTGTATTTTTTTTGGCATTGTCTGTTTTGTTGTTTGAATATTTATTTGTTGGCATTGGTCATTTTTTTCTTCTAATATTTATAACTTTAATTATATGTTTTCTTTTTCTGTTGAAAAGATGATTATTAAATTAAAAGAAGATTATTGAATCAAGTTAACTGGTCTCTAAATGAATTAAACTAGTGACCTTGAGAATTAAATTCAGGAGGTAGTCTATGTGTTGTAACTCAAATGTCTTTTGCACGTGTTTCCCTATATAAGGCACAAGCTATGTTAGTGGCCTATCCCACAAAATGCATCAAGTCATTTTATTGGGACTTTGAAGAGTGTTGGAACATTTATTGATGCTTTTAACAAGGGTCTTCGAGGTTGTTATGATACTGATGATTTTGACGCTTGTTGGATAGATATGATCCGAAAATATGGGCTGTAAGACGAAACCTGGTTTCATCATTTATATTCATTGAAGGAAAAATGGTGCACATTGTTGAGCAAGGACTTTTTCTCGACTCATATTTGTCTTCGCGGCGTAGGGAAAGTAGCAACAATAAGCTTCCAAAACAAGAAGTTTGTTAAACTATATGGGATGTTCAATAACATCGTCTTATGTTAGAAAAGCATTGAAACCGGCGATGAGTTGAAGGATTCAAAATTCGTCCCTAAAACTTATCTACCTATGATTTGCCTTCTTAAACATGCAAGTCAAATTTATACATCTTTGTTATATAGGAATTTTGAAATAGAAATTTGATTTTCAATGGGTAATATTTAGGAAAGAATTGAATTTGATAAGTCAACCTTTATGCAATCTTCTAAAATCAAGTTCACCATTGAATTATTCTAGAATAAGTTAAGCTTGTATGAGTATTAACTTTCCATGAGGTAGATCAGGTGTTGGGGTGGTGTTTGGAATTGAGTGGTGGTGGTGATTGTGACTATAGGTGTAGAGGAATGATGAAGGGAAAGAAAAGAGGGAAAAATTATAACCTACTATTAAAGTAATGGATCACTTGAACTCATTGAAAGTTAATACCCATACAAGTTTAACTTATTACAGAATAAATCAAAGGTGGACTTAATTTTAGAAGATGGCATAAAGGTTGACTTATTAAAAAAAACTTTCCTACTATTTATGTCTTGTTGAATGTGTATATTACCACATTAATGTATAATGTTTGGCCCAAGAAAAACGACCACAGCAAGCGAGTTTTTATTATTTAAACAACCTTGTTACTTGTTCTTGTAGAGATTTTGAGGAGGTCAGGTTGTGGTGTTATCATATTAATACGATGTTTCACATGCACTTCATTGTTGATGTATCATTGACATATATTTTAAGGTGGCGGATGAAGTTTGCCAAATCATAATTTTTGGACCGAATGAAGAAACAACGTATCGGTATGTCATAGATGAACAAAGACCGCATCCCTTGGTGTTTTCAAATGTGTAGGATGTACAATACTATTATCATCAGATGTGATGATAATGAAGAGGCAAGGAAGATTGTGGAGCAGGGCTATATACGTGATCTCGGTATCGTTTAGAATATGCTACCGATTCCACAGATCCCACTAAATCGAGTTTTTTTTTACTATTACTGTTTTTGATCCCCCTTAGTGCAAAACCAAAGGAAGAAGTGTTAGGCCGAAGTAAGGGATTGAGAAAAGCAAAAATCGAGGCAGAAAATCTGTTGTTATTTCTAATGTTGCCCAGGAGCTTAACTCTTAGACTCCTCCTAGTAGATTGTTGTAGCTTCTCACATGATTATAGTGTTCAGGTAATGCAGATAGGTGGTGACACAATTATTGTTGGTCATATAGTATTGTTTATATTTATGGACCCACACTTGTAAATGGGGTGATAATTTTTTGGTGATTATGCTAATAAATACATCTTTCAATTTCACATCTAAAGTTGCTCTGTGATTATTATAAAATGTCAAAGAATTAAAGTATATCAGTTATAAGTTGTTCAGTTACAAGTTGCTCAGTTATAATCTCACATGTATTTGAATCTAACATGTTCATGTATAAGTTGCTCAATTATAAAAATTAGGGATTTTCTATGATATACCCCTGTGGTTTACGTTTCTAAGTTGTACCCCATGATTTTGAAAACTCTCTATTGTACCCTTGGTCTTGCATTTTTTAATCAGTTATACCCAAATCCAGCTTGTTGAGAATTTAATTTTCGGCATTCCAGTTCTCAGTTTGATGAGATTTTGTTTTCAGTTTGTTTTAAAAGTTTGTGAGGGTATTTGATATAATTAACTATTGAAAAAGTGTGTCTTTAACTCATTTTTGCATGTTGGGGATTTTTGCTTTGGGTTCAACTGATTAAAAGGTGTATATCCAAGGGTATAATAGAGAGATTTCAAAATCACGGGGTACAACTTAGAAAACGTAAAACCACAGGGGTATATCATAGAAAAACCCTAAAAATTAAGACCTTATAAATCCCTTTTTTCATGTATAAGTTGCTCAAACCCACACTACTTATAGCTTGGGGTACTCCATCCAATATAAGTTGCTCAGTTATATGTTGCCAATAAATTACATCTTTTAATCTCACATCTGAAGTCCCTAATTGGATTAAATTATCCCCTAAACGATTTAAAGTAGTCCCTAAATAAAATATATTCATTTTTCAGTGTGGTGTCAATATTAGGTTAAATTATTCCTTTAATGACTACTAAATTAGAGTATTCACTAAATGGATTAAATTAGGCACAATATGGATTAAACTAGTTATTAATCGACATATATTGCTTGTTTAAGAGTTTGTTTTTACCATTATGTTAAATTGTTCTTTTTGTAAGATTAAATTGGTGATTAATTTAAAATACTCCCAAAATGGTTTAAAATACTTCATAGCTGGATTCAAATATTTGTTTAGATTTATGTTTACTATTATGTTAAATTGTTGTTTTTGTAATATTAAATTGGTGATTAATTTCAAGTACCCAAAAATGGATTAAAGTGATCCTCATTGGGTTAAAGTAGTCATTAATTACAATATATTAGTTGTTCCAGATTATTTTTATGAATTGCTCTTTTCTAAGATTTAAGTGGTGGCTAATTTAAATTGGGAATGAAATGGATTAAGTTAGTCACTTTATAGATTAAAGTAGTCACTTGTTAAAATATGTTAGGTTTTGAGCTTTCTATTTTTTTGTAGTATTTTAATTAGTCACTTATAAGATTAAATAGTTGAATCAATTAAAGTTTATTCTCTAAATGGGTTTAATTAGGCACCAAATATATTATAGAATTAGCATATGGATATATATTAGATGTTCAACTTCGTGTTTTGAAAATTAAGTTAAATTGGAGACTAAATTTTCGGCTTTGTGTTCTTCAAATGTTATGCTAAGTTACTAAATTATAGATTTAATTAATCATGGTGACTAATTTGGAGTAGTAACTATATGAATAAAATTAGTCACTATATGGAAATAACTAGTTACGAATTAAAATATATTAATTGTTCAGCTTGTGTTTGCATAATTATGCTTTTGAAAAATATTAAAAGGGTACTATTTTGATATAAAATGGTCATTAATTGACATATAATAATTATTTATCAACATAGCCTCTTCAACTTCAAAATAAAACCTAACTACATCAACCTGGGGAATTGTTAGATTAGCTTGGTGATCTCATGTGTTCTTTAGTCCAGGTTTCCCTAAGTCAAATGAGGGTATGTCTACCACAACTTTTTTGGTTGACTATGAGAGCTTCTCTATGTCATTTAGTTTCTTCAAAACTTCGGGATTTTGTAAAAGTTGACTCAATATGGGTGTTCCATCGGGTGCAGTTTCAGATATGCCTCAAACAATTTGTTTTAGCTCCTCTAATCTTCTTGTGTGCATAATGTAGCAAACGCTTAGGTCACGCCCCAACTTCAAGCGAGCTTGATCAATAGACTGTGGAAAAAAGATTAGTAAAAACCAAATTGATGAAGTAAAACTATAAAGCTAGTTCACTTACAATCCTCATTATTAAAGGAATAAAAATACATAACAAAAAGATATAAGTGGCCACTAAAGAAAATTAAACTAGTTACAGAAGGAATTAAGATAGTTATGAAATGATGATTTAAAATGGTTATAATAACCAATAGTGTTTACTAAATATCTTAAAAGATCAAACCAGATTTTTCAGTGTTATTATATTTTTCTTTTACTTACTATATTAACTAAACAAATACTTTCATGAGGTAAAGTGTCAATACTTACATCTTTTGCAGTTTGTTCGATTTCTTCATTGGTCATTGTGCCTCTGAGAAGCTTTACTATGATCACTCTTATTGTAGAATTTGTCAGAATAATTCATGGTCTCGAATCCCTCTCAAGATTTGCAGTTGTTTTTGTATCATTATTAGAATGAAACATGATTGCCATTTGATATATGACATATCCGCTGCTTATGGGGTATGTTGTTGTATATCGTTCATCCATTCCAAATTTACATATGTTGTCTTTCTTTGTCTCGACCTCTTTCAACACCCTTTCATGCATTGTTTCGTATGTACAATGCTTAATTAAAGGAAGATCTAATGGTACTTTTCTTGCCCTGCAATGAAAACGATGAAAGTAAATCAGTTGTAAGATCATAGATACATCCACCTAATTTTTTAAAAGCTTTCTTGATACAAATTGTAACGGTTTTTCCTAATTTCTCCAACATATACTTGCATCAATTCATGTTTCCGATTGTTGTTACATCCAATAATGCTTTCGTTATATCCATATCAATTTTTTTGTGCGTAGTAGGAGTGAGCAATGTTGATTGTGCATACACAGCATAGAACCGCTGGAAGTTTCCCTTCATCCGACAACTTTTCAATTACTTTAACTAATTTAGTTACTTTGATTTCAGTGTTTACTGTACACCCCAAACCTTGACGCCATTTCTCTTGCCCCCAAACACCTGGGTTGTCTTTCTTGGGAAGCAAATTCTGGAAAACTATATATCGTGTTTATTTGTAGAGGAAAGATGTTGTGGACATGATCTTTTGTAACATTAAATCTTCTTGCACGATCAAGAGTAAACCAATTTTTTTCCTATTATATTGATGCACAAGCCGATCTGCCATCCCTTGATAATATGCTTTCATTTTTATGTCAATTAATCTCCAAAATTACATGTCAATGACATCCATAATTTCGTCGGAAGAAAGGTCTTATTCAACTTAAACAATCCATCGTAGAACAATATGTTGCAATCAGATTTTGTTTAGCCCTACTATATAATTATAATGGTAGTACATAAAACAAATTATAACTTTGCTAAACTGATCATGCATTGACTTAAAGTGGTCACTAATAGAGTCAAATTGACAACAATAAGGGAAGATAGTTAAGAATATGAACAGGGGGAGAAAAATATATATGACACATAGAAAAAATTCCTGAAAATTAAATGGTCATCACGACTGGCTTAAAGTGGTCACCAATCAAGTTATATTGGCTACTAAATGAATTAGAGTGATCACCAATGGACTAAAACTCGTTGCCATAACTAAATGAAATAAAATGATCACCAATAGACCCAAAATGGCATCAATAAGGAAAGAGAGATAGGAAAATCAAAAGGGAGATAAATATAGTAATCCATATAGAACAGACTTTTGAAAATAAAATGATCCACAAATGACTTAAAGTGGCCACCAATCAAGTTATAGTAGCTACTGAATGGATTAAAGTGATATCAAAATGATTGAAATTAGTGAAATCAGATTTACATTCTTGTAATTTTCAAATAATATAAAGCAATACTTAAAATGGTACTAATTTACTAACTCATCACCTATGAAATTATTGTGTACATTTAATAAGAATTTAAAGTTACATGTCTTACCTAGATTTACAATTTTTGTCGGAGAATGCTCTTGGTTTGGCTCTTCATTGTCTTAGTATGGCTCTTCAACAATATTCCATTCTTCAACTGTGAAATTGCAACTAGGATGCTTTTCAGTTTTTTTGTATCTCTTTTTCTCCTTGCGTCTGTTTCTCTTATTGCGTGAAGGTAACTTTCGTTTTTCTGGTTTTTTTTTCTTCTTGCCATGACCTTCTTCAGCATTAGTCTCACAGTCATTTAGTTCCAGCTCTTGATTTGGTTGTTCTTGCTCCTCATGAACTTCTTTATCATTATTTGTCTCACCATCATTTATTTTCGGTTCTTGGTTTAGTTGTTGAATTTGATATTTACTATTTGGAAAAATTGGCGCTAACAGCACCAACTATTCGTTTGGTGCACAAAACAACACAAACTAAAGAAGGTGCAGTGCACAACATAAACTATATGTGATAGGTGTGCAAAACAACACAAACGAATATTATGATGGGTACACAACACAAACTCTATGTGATGGGTATACGAAACAACACAAATTCTATGTAGAATCTCATGCCAAAATGTCGTTATGTTGTTTTCTACACCCATCACATAGACTTTGTGTTGTGCTCTACACCTTTTTTAGTTTGTGCTGTTGTGTGCACCAAACGAATAATTGGTGTTGTTGCTGCCAATTTTTCCTTACTATTTTTGTCAGTGGTCTTCCTGTCTAGGTTGTTGTTTCCTCTGTACTTTCACTTTTACTGAAGCTACAAATTTTCTTTATGTTGGTTTTATCATTAGTTTTTTTTTCCTTGCCATCGCATCCATTTTCTTCATTTCACTAAGCTTTTCTACTACGATTTTGTATTTTTTGTCACTTTCTTTCTCTTGGTTTTGTTGCCCAATCACAGATGGTGAAGTTAGCTACGCCAAAGATGATCAATAATCCAATGTGTGCTAATGATTTTGTTATAATGTTAAGATTATTTTCTTTGTTACCAGTATTGCATGTTTGTGCTTAGAGTACATAGGTATCTTCTTGATATATACTGGTCACTAAATTAGATTTAGTGGTTACTTGATTTATGGTAATTAACAACTCATTAGTTTAATAACTAACATATACATTGCAATAAACAACAAAATACTTCTAAAACAACTAAAATCAACAATTATTCAGCTTTTTTAGGCATGTTTAACTTTCAAATTAGCTTGGAGTTATAGTTTTTTGTACGTTTGATTGTTCTTCATGTTTGTGACATTCACATTAGATGTTATTCCTGTTGATTAGTAGTTGAAATGTATACATTCATCAGTTTCGAAAAATCATAATTAATCTTTCGAACAAGTAAGTTTGATTATAAACAACTTAAGCACATGAGTTCAAAACCTTAGGTTCTACTTCAACTTCTCCAAAACCCTAAGTTGAGCAAATTTTACACATGCATGGAACCTGATGAAGACACTAGACTAGAATCTCAAAAATAATTATACCAAAAACCAACTTGAAAAAGCATATAAGAATTGAAGTATGTAGTTTACTAACCTTTTCAGTTTGTAAGATTGTTCTTAAAAAAAAGAGTGAATTGAAATTCATTTCGTTAGTTTTTTATGAACTTCAAGTTTTTTGCGATTTTTTGGTTTATTTTGAAGGTTTCCTATAGCATCCGATAGTGAGTGAATATAGAGAGAAGATAGAGAAATATTTAATTTGTTTGGAGTCTTTAATGCATTTTTTGGTGATATATGATGTTTTATGCCGCCTTTATTTTAGTTTGTAAACCATGGGCTTACCAGTAGCACTAAAGTGATTGGGCTTGGGCCTACCTAATTTGAAGATTAAAATTAGGCAGTGTCTTATAATACGAGTTGTAAAAAGAAATAGATGGAATACTAACGAGTTACTACTAGTATATCCTTTATGCAAAATTATAGAGCAGTAGGGCCTGTTCTCTTTAGCATAAATGCTGAAATGAATTGAGTTGAAATGAATGATGTAAATGGACATGAACTGAGCTGAATTAAATTTAATGGTAATCATTAATTAGACAAGAATAAAGTAATAACAAAAAACGATTAACCAATACTTCCTCCGCTCTTTCATAACCACTATATATAGAGTTTCACGCCTTCGATCGCACAACTTTATAGGTTAATAACTCTAATTATTCTCAACCAAAATTATAGAAAGAAATTTTTAATTAAGTATATATCGAGACGAATCTAACAAGATCCCACATGACTATGTTTATCCTTGTGCATAAATCATTATAGTTGGTTGAAGGAAATGTATGAATGGTGTAAAATGAGAAATGTAGTGTTTAATAAAGAACATAGGTAGTAGTAATTATAAAATAAAATAATTATAATAAGATAATCAATAATAATAACTTAATACTAATAGTGAATAAAAATAAGGAAAAATTGACAAAAATCACCTTAACTTTCCAAGATTTTTAAAGTTACCACATTTAACTTATTTTTTTAAATTACCACCAAAACGTTACAAATTCCTTTAATGTTACCACCACATGACAGAGTTTTCATATTATCTCCGTTAGTGGGCCCCACTTTTTAACTTACCTTCTTCATCCCTTCCTATTCAACCACGAGTTCCCAATTTCATTCCAAAAGAAACCCTAGTTCTTCAATTTTCGCCCGAATTTATCGAATGTGGAAAGAATTAATCCTGAAAAAATACATTAGCAACACAAACGAGCTAAATCTATGCTTAATGAAGTGGTAATTTGACAAAATTAGGGTTTTTCTGGGGATTTTTCAATTTAGGGTTTCCTCGAACAAAAAATTGGGGGAATGATTTGTTAGTTGTGTGATTAAAAATTGAAACAAGAAGTGAGAGGTTTAAAAAGAATTTGGGGTAATTTGTTGCGTAAAATCTACAATTCAAAACTTAATGGATTGTCAAAACTTGCATCAATTTTCAATTACAGTTTAACACAACAAATTCCCCCAATTTTCAATCTGTAAACCCTAGTTTAAAATATCCCTAGAGAAACCCTAATTTATAAAATTAACAACTCAAATTACCTGATTCGATGGCGCCCGTGTTGCTTATGTGTGAATTGAGTCTTAAATCCATCCAAATTTGAGGAAATTAGGTCACAATTGAAGAACTAGGGTTTTTTTGGGATGAAATTGGGAATTCGTGGTTGAATAGGAAGGAATGAAGAATGTAAGTTAAAAGTGGGGCCCACTAACGGAGATAATTGAAAATTTCCGTTAAGTGGTGGTAACTTTAAAGGAATTTGTAACGTTTTGGTGGTAATTTAAAAAAAAAATTAAATGTGGTAACTTTAAAAATCTTGGAAAGTTAAGGTGGTTTTTGTCAATTTTTCCTAAAATTAATAATTATTGATGAATAATATGATAATAATGATAATAATAGTTTAGTTATTACTTACTGATAATTATAAATAATAATAATAATAATAATATATCATTAATAATAACTAATATTAATACGACGTGATTATTATCATTATTAATAGTAATATATTAGTACTTGATAATAATTATATAATGACGATAATGTGTAACAGTGATTAATATTATTATTTTAATAATAATTAATAATATAATATCAATAAATTAGAAATAATAATAATCGGAACAATTATAATAGTAATAATAATGATTAAATTCATAGTTTATAGGGACGTTTTAACGTTTGTTACTATTCTCATGTACTCTTTGCCCATCTTATGTTATTTATACGTGAAGAAAAACAAAGTCATTGGGAATCTTGTCTAATCCATCTTTTTTTGGTAAGTAAGTATTATCCTTTTTTAACCACAAAACCAGGGGAGTACTAGACTACCAAAAGAGTAGTGAATCATTTCAACATAAATAACTAAAACTAAAACAATAGGTGCAATGGCATCATATTCGTGTAAGTAGTACCTTCTATGAAAGGTATATTTAGAGAAATCAATCATCTATAATGCAAGTCTCCAACTGAATCAACAAATATCTATGCTCTTCAGAGCACCTATAAGATACAGTTAAGCTACCTAGTCAAACTAGGATAGCTAGTGTAATTCCCAGAATTTTGATAAATTAATATATTATTCTATTTTAATTAAAAATATTTCAATATGAATTTTATTGAATTTTCTTTGATTTATTTCGATTTATTTTAAATTATTTGAAAAATATTTATTATTTTAATGATATAATATTATTTCTATTATTAATGTTATTATTTCATGTTGAGATTATTTTAAAGAAACATTTTGAAATTTAATGTTATTTTATGTACATCTTATGTACTTAGCTAATTTGATGTACAACTTTTTAAAAGCTTGATTACTACTTATCACATATCACTTATTACTTATTACTTATCACCCAACTCAAAGCTCTTATCACCCTCATCATCACCTTCCTCCTTCACCTAACAACCACTAATGGTTTCTCCAAAACCTCAAGCAAACCCATATCCACTTGCAAAATCAGATTTTTCCCACTTGCAAGAAATCAGATTTTTCACTCAAAAATCTGATTCACTTACACATTTGAGTCAAACAAGCAACCTCTCTTCAACCTCCATACCTCTCCCTCATCAATGGTGCTTGACCATTCAAACCCAAATCAGATTTTTCCCCTCTATAAATACCCAACTCAACCCACTCAAATAATCAAGCAAACATCACTCAAGGTTTGCTTCACCTCTCCTTCCTCCTTCTCTTTAATTTCTGATTTTATTAACCACCATTAAAACAAAACTAAAGCTTAAAAACAAAACTAAAGCTTAAAAACAAAACCACTTAAACCACCACAACCAAACTCCGAACCACCCTCTACTGCATTCCGACCGCCCAGCCACCGTGCCACCACCGCGGCACTGCTGCTGCCGCCACGCAGCAGCCCAGGCAGCAACTCCCCCTCTCTGTCACAACCGCAAAACCGCCCCAAATCAGCCCCAACGCAGCCCTACACTCACCGGCAGCAGCCCTGCTGCATCCCCCACTGCAACTGGCCTCTCGCCGGCGACCACTGCGCCACCCACCCGCCGGAAACGAGCCCAAAAACCGGGCAGCACTCCCACCTTCTTCCTCTGATTTTCCTTTCTTCTTTCTCCTTCTACTATTTCTTTTATTTCCTTCTCTTATGTTTTTACTTAAACCCAAATAACCCAAAGCCTCCTTAGTCACTTAAATTGATCCAAAGCCCAATCTTACTCTCTCCCAAATCAGATTTTTAATTCTGAGTTAGCCCAACACTCTAAAATGACCCATCCTTCTTTGTTAGTTATTTTGTTTAATTAAAATAAAACTTACATTTTAAGTTTATTATTACTATTAATGTTTATATTAACTTTTCATAACTCAAAAATATTTCTATGTTTCTAAAATAAAATGATTATGTTTATATAAATTATTTATAATGCTTAAGTACTTAAAATGATTTTTATAAATAAATTCGAGAAACTTAAACTTCGATTTATAAACTTCTTTAAATAATGAGCTTCTTTAAGTTATTAAATTGTTTAAGTTATTTATTTATAAAATCATAAGGGGGTTATTTAGGAAACTAATTTTAGATTTCGCTTAATTGTAGACTCCGATTGGTAGACGAGGATTTCCAAGAGTGTTGATTCGTTCGGGATTTAGTTTCAAGCACGCTTCAAGAGGTAATTACCAATGTTCATCCACAAGTAGGTTCCGTAAAATAAAACGATTTAACTTTGAGGTTATGTGAATTAATGATGTGATTATGTGACAATAAACTTAATATGTGGATTTTGAATATGGATTGGTTATGGATTATGATTATTAATTTAAGTATGAACTTTGAGTAATGGAATGGATGACAAGAATGGATCTTCATCATGAACCGTGAATATGAAATTTAGATTATGGACTATGACAATGACTATTATGACGGGATTTAAAATAGTAACTAAAATCATGTTGTTGTTATTATTATTATTATTATTATTATTATTATTATTATTATTATTATTATTATTATTAATATTATTATTATTATTATTAGTATTATAATTATTATTACTATTGTTATTATTGTCGTTATTGTAATCGTTATTATTAATATGGAAGTCATAAATGGAAGTTAACATCGTGATATGGAAATGGTTATGAGTTAATGTAACCAAGTGATGGTTGAGAATATGGATATGCTATCGGATTTAGCTATATATGAAATGAGTTATGGAATTGGAGTAACGGATTTAACTCTCGATTAAATGAACAATGTATATGTGAATATGTGTTATGTGATAACTTGAAATAAAAATATATTAATCACTTAAAGTGGAATATCGAAAGGAAGTGATGAACATGTTGCCCTGTATGGGAGGTTCAGCGGCCACCTACAGGTTTTCTAGTTACTATGCTGCTTTTTCTGTTATTTGTCTTCCTTCTATCTTGATGTGTTCCAAGTTAGAAGGGGTGTGCACACTAGGGACTCTGTTTTATGGCCAATGTTACTTTTTGGTGGGTGGATTTACGTGGTGTATCACCGGCCCACATGTGAGTGGATTTACGTGGTGTATCACCGGCTCACATTAGCAAGTGGATTTACCTGGTGTATCACCGGCTTGCTAGCGTTCTCCTTCCCTTTCGTAAATGAATTGGAATATTATATTGATGTGACTTTTAACTGTATATGTTTATGTGCAAAGCTTTTCAACTCGACATATATATTATTTTCAATTATTTTAACTTAAGTACTTTACGGGATGGAGTTGGAATTACTCAGTTTATCTGATTTTTGGGAGCTTGTCTCTCTTGTCTTTTTCCATATTTATTTGCAGGTGGGTGATCGAGGGGAATTATGAGAGATCAACTAGAAGTTGTCATCCACCTAGTTTAATATTTTGCTTCCGCTGGAACTCTGAAACTCGTAGTATTTAGTATTTAACGAACTAGCTTAATTTAGTTGTAAGGATCTTTTATTCAGTTTAGAATGAATATGTTTTAGTTACTTAGCCTTGCACTTAATTCCAAGGAGTTGAGTGCGGCGGTAACGCTCCATCCGAATCGAACCCTCGTTGATTTCCCCTCAAATGAGTTTTATTAAATATAAAAAGGGTTCGGTTTGGGCGGGGTGTTACAGCTAGTTTATAGGAAAAGATATTGGAAAAAATAATGTTTGTTGATTGTTGCCATGATATCTTGGATTCTCTTGTTTATCTTTTGCATTGTATTTTCGTTGATTTTCTCTCCAAGCTGTACACATATATATGGCTTAGGAGTGTTTAATGAAGCACACACATATCACTTCTCTCCATTAAACTATTCTTTCATGGTATCGGCGCCTAGCTCTAATTAATTTAGGGAAATTCCCAATGGTACACTCTTAGAATCAGCTTCTCTTACTGTTACACTTCTATCTTTTTTACTTCTTAATGATACACTTGTAGTTTGAAATATTCTCTACCGTGAACATTCCGTTAAATAACAGGTTAATTTAGGGTTAATTAGAGTTTGGGGTTTGCCTCGTTTTGCGTGCTTTGACATTTCCAAGATGAAATGAAGTTTTTTCAAAAAAACCCGTGCACCATTTATGGGCAATAATTTCAATAATCCCTACAAAACGGATAGGTACAAGTCGGGTTTTCGAGCACGTAACGAAGGGGGATTTTTAGGCTATGAAAAAGCCATCTCGAGGTACGTGTCCGAAAACCGGCTTTTGAAAAGACGTCATATTAACCTTGAAAAAGTCAAAGCACGCAAAATGAGGAAAACCCCTAACCCTAAACTAACCTTTTATTTAACAGAATGATCACGGTAGGAAAGATTACGAAATACAGGTGTACCATTAAGAAGTCAAAAAGATGAAAATGCACCAGTAAGATAAGCCAATTCTAGGAGTGTACCATTGAGAATTTCCCATTAATTTATTTTTTCTTTCAACGCCATGACTGGCGAGCAGGCGCCACCACCGCCGGTGGTCCCCCAACGTTTTTTCTTCCTTTTACCTTGGTACCGGTGATAAACCTGGTGACTTTATCACCCCCACCCGCTTGCAACATGATAATTATGATGATTGGGCTTCGGATATTAAACTAGCACTCGAAGCTCACAGGAAATTCGATTTTTAGATGGTTCAATAACCGTTCCGGAGCCATCTTTCACGGCTACGGATTGGTCTGAAGTCTATGCCATGCTCGTCTCATGGATTACGAACACCATAGATCCCGATGTGTGTAATACTCTCACCAAATTTCCTGAGGCATCGAAACTTTACGATCACCTACGTACACGGTTTGCTTCCGTTAGTGCTCCTCGAATCAATAAACTTCGATCCGCTCTTGCTAACTGCGAGCAAACTCAACACATGCCGATGTATACATAATACGACAAACTCAATAGTTTATGGCAAGAATTGACTGGTCATGAACCCCTTATCAATTACACTTGTTGTACAAGGTGCACTGCTAGTATCAAGATGTCGAGCGCCTTGAATTTCAAAAGCTTCACAACTTCTTAATGGGCCTCTACTCAGATTTTGCCCAGCTTCGCACCGCCATTCTCTCATCAGGCCCGTTGCCTACAAAAGATCGGGCGTACCAACTTATTTTTCAAGACGAACGAGTTTGACTCGCCACAGGTGCAAGCACTTCCAAACCCGCAGATGTTTGGGGTTTTTGATCCAAGTGGATCGTGCTCGTGGTCGTTCTGAACGTCCAACGTACACTCATTGTAACAAAATTGGACACGAGGCCACGAAAAGGAGATAGATTTTGAACTTAATTAAGAATACAATAAAGCTTTTGATGACTTGAAAGCTAAACTCATCTCTCCAGTAATTATTTAAGCCCCAGATTGGTCTCTACCATTTGAGATCATGTGCAATGCTAGTAACTATGCATTGGGGGTTGTGTTAGTACATGAAGTTAAGATAGAATCCCGTATGATTTAGTATGCCTCGATGTCTCTCAAGTCTGAATGATGCATACCACAACTACTCTAATACTAAAAAGAGATCTTGGGTGGTGTTAATGCTCTTTAAGAAATTTCTTTCTTATTTACTTGGTAGTAACAATGTTGTTTATCCTGATAATGCAACTCTTTTTTTTTAACAGGTAAAAAGGAATTCAATAGCTCAAAATAAGGTATACACCCTAAGGTTTCCAAGATCAGAACAAACCATCTAGGATGGACTCTTCATCACAAGGAAACTACACCACACTAATTAATACGAATCATTTCCCACCATTCTCTATCAGCACTACTTAGAGAAATAGGCATACAAGCATTCACTCTAGCTAAATAAGACATTAGGTCTGTGAACTTTGAGATCCCAAACAACAGCATTTGGCTTCCCAGATAAAATAAACAGCAGCATTCAACCCATCATACATCATCATCTTCTGAAATCTTGATCTCTGCTTCCTTCTAACCCATTTATACTAGTTCATTAAGCTTCTTTCATAGAATCTGAACTTCCACCAGATAGAGATCAAATGCATCAGTTTATTACTAAAACAACACTGTAAAAACACATGACAATTTGATTCAGTACAATTCTCACCAATAGGGCAACTATTTGATTGACAAACACCCCAACTTAACAATCTATCAAGTGTATGCAGCCTTCCTTGTACACTTATCCATCATATGAACCTATGCCTAGGGAGAACTAATCTACACCATACAACCTTATCCCAAGCACATCTACCTGAATATCCCAAAAGAAGATTATAGACTTTGTTGATTTTATATTCCTGTAAATGCATCAGCACATTGCTTGTAAGCCTGTTTTTCATTTTATCCTTGGTAGCACAAACAGATCTCCAATACCAACTGGAGGAGCTAGAAGTCCTATACTCCCACCAGTCCACCCCTTTAATATATATATATATATATATGTATAGCATTCACCCATTTGATATAAAGTGAACCATGCTTCTTTGCAATATCTCACACATGATTACCAATAGCTGTAAGGTTCCGCACATCAATTCTCCTAAACCCAAGACCTCCTGCTTTCGTTGGACAGCAAGCATGCTCCCAGTCTAAACTCTCAGGTTTAAAAGTAATATATTCCCCACTCCACAAGAAAGATCTACAGATACTCTCGATATTCTTAATAACCCTCCTAGGGATAAGAAGAATCTGACCCCAGTAAATGTGCAAACTCATCAGAACAAAACTGATCAATTGGGTTCTAGTAGTGTATCACATATTCCTAGAGCTCCCAACTCTGATTTTACTAGTCATTTTTTCACACAACACTTGGCATTCAGCAAAACTAACCTTCTTTGAGAAGATCTTCATACCCAGATAGGTAAAAAGGAGAGACCCTCTTGAGAAACCAGAAACATCCAATATCCTATGTATATCACCCTTCTCCATACCAGCAGTGTAAACAATTGTTTTCTGTTTATTGACTCTCAAACCAGAGGAGTCTAAACATAGTTTAAAACCTTGCAAAATATAATAAGTAGACACATAATCTCCCTTGCAAAATAAGAGCACATCCTCAGCAAATATCAAGTGGTTGAGCTTGACTGGATTGCACCTAGGGTGAAAGCAGGCTCCTCTCTTCAAATCCATAAACTACAAAATCTTTGTAAGGTACTCCATATGTAACACCCCAACCCCTACAAGCCGATGGGATTCATCAAATAAGCATCTTGGAGCAATAGCTAGCCCACAAACCAACACAAGTCCTTTCGGCGCATTTTGTCCTCACTCATGTACACCCCGAGAAACTTCCCAGGAGGTGAACCATCCCAAGACTACTCCTAGCCAAGCACGCTTAACAGAGAAATATCTTAGCTGTATGAGCTCCCTGAAAAAAAGATGCACCTTGTTGTTATGGGTAGTACAACAAAATCCTTTAAAGCAATCATGTGGAATATTACACACCCCCACTTGAGAACACCAACGCCCTCGTTGCGCCTGGGGACCCCACATATTCTGCTACAGCTTGTAGGTTGCCCCAGCCTCGAGACTGATCGCCTAGAGACTCCGGATTTTTGGCCTGGCGACCTCTGGGTCGCTCCTTAAGACAATGCAGCCCCAGATAGGCGCTTGAGGACTCCTAATATTCGGCCTGACGGCCTCAGGGTCGCCTCAAGATGCGGTTACAGAGTTGCTCTGATACCATTTTGTAACACCCCGACCCATACGGGGTCGATGGGAGTCATCAAATGAGTATCTCGGACCAATAACTAGCCCCACAAACCTACACAAGTCCTTTCGGCACATTTTGTTTTTACTCATGCGCACCCCGAGAAACTTCTCAGGAGGTCACCCATCCCAAGACTACTCCCAGCCAAGCACGTTTAACAGAGAAATATCTTAGAAATATGAGCTCCCTGAAAAGAAGATGCACCTTGTTGGTATGGGTAATACAACTATATCTTTTAAAGCAATCCTAGGGAGTATTACACCATACATATCACAATAGCAATGGGGAGATAGGATCCCCTTGTCTAAGTCCTCTTTTAGATTCAAAGAAACTATAAAGATTTCCATTAATCATCAAAGAGAACCCAGGGCTAGTTACACACTCCATTACAAGATCCACAAATTTATATGGAAAATTGAGAAATAAAAGAATCTCTTTACGAAACCCCCACTCTACAGTATCATATGCTTTTTTCATATCCATTTTTATCAAGCAACTATATCTACAATTTCTCCGACCATAGCATTTCAGTTTATCCTGACAAACTATAATATTGTCTATAATACTTCTGCCCTGAACAAAAGCCCCTTGATTTTAAGAAACTAAATCAGGAAGTACATTTTTCAATCTGATACATAATACCTTTGAGATAATCTTGTAAATGGCATTTCAACAAGCAATAAGCCTGAAATCAGCCACAGAGTCAGGGACTTTACATTTAGGAATTAAAGTTAACACAGTTGCATTTATTTCTTTAAGGATTTTACCATTATGGAAAAAAGAAATGACAGCTTGTGTTACCTGATTCCAACAATATTCCACTTATCTAGGAAAAAGTGAGAACCAAATCCATCCAATCCAGGTGGTTTATCACCAAGAATAGAGAAAATAACCCTTTTAACCTCATCATATGTAACTGGAGCTAAAATCACATTATGCAATTCCTCATCCACACATGGACCCAACTCAACAATCTCCTTTACCAACTCAACTCATAATGCAACTCTTTGTTACTTGATGACAAAGAAGGAGGCCGAGCCGAGATTAATTCGATGAATTCTTTTTTTGAGTGAGTTCCAGATTAAAGTTGAAGACAAGAAAGAACTGGAGAATATGGTAATTAATCATTTCAGTCGCTTGGTTCTTATTGGGGGTTAATTTCCTCAGGAGAAAATGAAAGGGGTATTCCTCGATGAGACTTTGTTTTCTATTAGGTATATATGCCTTTGGTACGCTAATAATATGAATTTTCTTGTCTCTAACAAGTTCTCTCCATGTTTTTCAAGGTCTTAAAAGGACAGGCTTCGTAGTGATGTGAAGTACCTTGCATGGGATGGCCCATATTTATAGAAGCAATGATCGACCCAAGTTATAGAACGGTGTATCTAGTATCAAAGCTTATGTTCTGTCTTTCTATCACTCTCATGCGTGTGGAAGGCACTTTGGTGCTAAAACAACGACAAAAAAGGTACTCGATTGGGCACTTTCGTGCTAAAACAACGACAAGAAAGGTACTCGATTATGGTCTTATCGGCCTAATTTGGTTCGAGATCCCTATGGATATTGCAAGTCATGTGTTAATTACCAGAGAGTAGGTAATATCTCCCATATTAATGAAATGCCCAAAGCCCCTCTATTATAATATGAAGTCATTGATGTAGGGATTGATTTTATAAAACCGCTTTCTTAACTCTCATGGTGATTTATACTTACTCCTTGTTGTGGATTATGTTTCTAAGGGGGTGGAAGTTAAGCACACTAAAATTAATGATTCAAAAGTGGTTGAAGATTTTCATAAATTGCAATATCTTTTATAGGTTTGGAGTTCCTCGAGCTTTGATAAGTGAGTGTGGCATACACTTTTGTAATCGTATAGTAGGTGTTTTGCTGAAGAAGTTTCTACGTTAATTATACAATTTTCACCTCTTATTATTTGGGACTAATGGAAACGCTGATGGGTTCAATATAGAGGTGGATCAATCCTTGAGAAAACAGTGAATCAGAATAGGAAGGATATATTGGAGTTTGCATTTAAATGATGCTTTTGGGGGCATACTTCACGGCATATATGACACTTATTGAAATGTCACCACATTGACTATGTTTGCTAAGCTATGTCGCCTTCCAGTTGAGCTTAAGCATAAAGCTTGTAAGGCAATTAAGTATTTTACTATGCGGATGGATGATGCTACTTAGGTTAGTAAATTGCAGTTATAAGAATTATGAGATAATCAACTAAATTCTTATAAGAATGCTGCAATTTATAAGGAGAAAACCAAAGTGTAGCATGACAAAACAACATAAGATTTACCTCTTTTCCCAATAAGAGCAATGTAAGACATGTATTTAAGGTTTACCTTGAGCCTCTACCTCCTTCCTCATCGCCTCAAGAGGAGGCCACTCAAATTGATTAACTTGAACCCTTAGTTGAGATTGTGGGGTCCCACTCCTCACAACATTATACATATTTACAATCGCATCTCTTATGTATGGTGAGATAGGGACCACTATAAGACGAGGCATTGCAATCGAGGCTACTATCCCATTTGATTTTTAAGCATTGAGATATGATCATAGGGAATTACTATTACCACTCCCCTAAGAAGTCAAAGTTGACCTTGCTATAGGTGTTCGGACGCAAGCACGATAAAATGTGGAAACATGCGTTCATTTACGTGTTAAGGCTATTATTGTAGGGGACGATTCGTAGCCCTGGCAAAAAAGAAGTGAACACTTAGCTGAGGTTTTTACTCATGTTTGCTTTTCTTCAAACCCCCGATCCCCTCTCGCTAGCCACTACTAACGAGGTCTCCTGATTGCCCAAACTCTTCTTTTTTCTTTCCAATGGGCCGCCACTTAAGCTTGGGATCATCACACTCTATCATGCTCTTAAATTCATTAGAAAGGATTTTTACAATAGAGGAATTAAAAAAAATCTATAAAATATATTAAGAAGAGCGAGCTTGCACTACACTCCGCCATGCGTTCACTCATGTCACTTGTTGATATGGCGCCATTTACATGACACTTTTTTGCAATCTCTTTAGATAATCATGCAAGAGGATTTGAGCTCAATGGTCATCTCTTTGAAACGTCATGATACTATCACTATCTTAAATCCATTTTTTTGTTTCAAAATTTGTTTCTAATTAGTAGATTTACCTCATTAATGTCTATATTTTTCTACCATCAAGCCACCTTGTTAAAAATTATATTTCAAGTCTAACTACATGGTCCTTCCCTCTATCAACTTAGGGGAAAAAATTAGAATCCACACCTAGAAAATGTTGTTTTGGATGTCCGTGACTTTTGCATTTGGAAAAATAGTTTTAAATTTTCTATCCTGCCCATAATAGTAGTGGTGTTATTCTAGATATATCTAAATTCTCTTTATATTTTAATATATAATTTGATAATGATGACACAATTTGGAAATTGAAAATACTTACATTCTCTTATTATTAACAACTATTTTTTAAACAACACTACATCAATAAAAATCATAACTTCTACCTTCATATATTAATTTTACTTCAAAGCATTTCTTATAATTGAACAATAGAGTCATAGTTTTGAACTCAAAAATCACATTACTTTAAAACAAAGGGGAGTTCAAATTGGAGTCTTCAAGAAAGGGTAGGCGATGGAACCTTTATTTGAATTTTTTTCCTTTCGCTTTAACCAATTTCAGTTTTAGGTGACCTCCATTAGGGTTGTTCACTTCGAATAATACGATCCGAAATTTTGGATCAGCGAAATGATGATCCCAATCCGATCCGAAAAGTTTCGAATATCCAAAGATTCGGATCAGATAACTGGATAATCTGATCCGGAAGATTAAATTTCAATTATTATACTTAAATAGCAGAGCATGAAAGCATATATCAATTAAAACAACAACTAATTACTTCTGACTTACCATAATCTATAATGGCAAAACATAAATACTAACCAGTAACCATTAAACTATAACTTATCACATTGACTAGCAAACATATCCAGACAGTTATCTAATATACAAGCTGACTTAGCTTTCACTGTAACCACAAATCAGAGGTTTTTCTTTTCATTCTCCTTTTATAGTATTTAATTCTTGTTGTTTAGAATCAAAAATTGAAGCATAGCAACATTATTGACTTAAATCAACCATAAACATAATCTGCAAAGAGGAAGTCACAGCATAGATTGCAGCGAAATGAGAGAGGTGCTTCAGTCACGAAGTGAGATAGGATTGTCACAGCAGCCGCAAAATGACAGAACGCAGCGAACGCATAGCACTGCGAAATGACATAATGCCGGAGTTTGGCTCAGAATGCAGGCGACCAGAAAGTTGAGAAAGTGAGAGACTTGGAGTTGAGGAGGCGCTTGAGAGGTAGAAACAAAAAGGGTTTGAAATGAAATGAGAGAATAAGAGTGAGAGACTTAGCCATAATAATTTTTTAAAAAAAAACGAATAATTCAGATATCCGAAACTCTAATTTTTGTGATCCGTATCCGATCTGAAATTCCGAAATGTAACAAACCGGATAGGATTTCCGAATTTTCGGATCGGATCACTTTGAACAACCCTAACCCCCATATCCTCTAGATCGATTCCTCTTCCCTCCCAAAGGTTTTCAATTTCCCCAAATCCTTCTACTCCATAGCCATTATTGACCATCCTCGACCATCTAATTGCACCACCATCTAATCGGTCGACCTGCAACGAGTAGTAGAATGTCGCGTAAGTTTTTGTGGGGTGATTCTTAGAAGAAGTTTAAACTTCATTCTATGGGGTGTGATTCCATCACGAAGCCGAAATCAGAAGGTGAATTGGATTGAGATCTATGCATCAAGCGGATGCATGATAGGATTTAGTCGTATCGCCTATTCAAAAATAAACCTACAGACCTCTAACTAGGTAGTCAGTGGAAGCAGGGTCGAATCCACAGGGAGACAGAGTTTCTAAATTAATATTCAACCAATTCAGCTACTCCAGATGAAATCAGATAAGAATTAATTAAACTAAGGAATAGACTACGGAAGACTGAATAAATCGAGGATTAAACTATGGAATAAAAGTCTAGGGTATTAGGTCGGTCCACCATGCTTATACCGATCAAAATAGGGTCAACTACTATTAAAACCTAAGTCAAGAGTCGGGGGATTAGAGCCTATGTTGAGCTATGGTTAAGACTCAACGCTCATAGTTCAACATACGCCGCATGTTCACTAACGTAATCAGAACTACTGATGTGTCCTAGGCCTCTAGTCGTAAGACGGATCTGTGCAAACAACTATTAACCACAAGCAATCAATGAAATTGTACACTGACATTAATTACTCAATAAGAACAAACCACATCACAATCACCCTAATCAAGCCCTAGAAATTGATAGAAATCTAAATCACAATCATGGTATAAACATGGCTTTCCTATCTAACACCCTAGAAAGAGAACTACTCACTCATAATTGAATTGACAACAATAAGACTAATATGAAACCCTAAGAATTGCATCATGAACAATTGAATAATTAAACTAAGCAATCAAAGTAATTAAAGAGATAAAGAGTAGAGAAGAGTACCAATTAACGGAAAGCAGGAACTTTTATTGAAATCGAAATAGGTTTGATCACCTCTACATTAATCTAAAGTGTTTGAATTAAACTAAGAGCAATGTAGAATAAAACTAGTCTAAAACCTAATGAAAGATGAATAATAGATGAATCAAAGATAATGAGGAAAAAGGTATTTATAATACCCCTCAAGTTCACTAAAAACGGGAACAAAAAAGTGAAAAAGCGCGACACATGACCCCAGACCCGATCGGGCCCGAGCACAGTACCCGATCGGGTCAAATACCAAAAGCTCCCCTTTTGCTTCTCGTGGTCCACGCAGCAGCAGCGCGCTATGCAGACGAAGATTAAGGTCCGCCCGATCGGGCCTTGGGCAGCCACCCGATCGGGCCTGGGAGCATTACAGCCCAGCACAAGCACCTCGCAAGCAGCAACAATATAAGACCTAGCAGCACCTGGCCCGATCGGGTCGGGCACACTATGCCCGATCGGGTCTGGTGCATTGATGCTCGCCCGATGCTATCGGGCGTGACTCGCCCGATCGGGTCCGCAACTTCTATACCCGATCAGTGTATTTTCGCCCGATCGGGCCATTTTCGCCCGATCAGTATACGGAGACCTCCTTTTTGACTCTTTGGCTCTTTAATCTTCATGTTTAGGGGTCTTGGGACCTCCTAAACTACCCATAAAACTCGTGAGCCATCCTACGTGCCTCATAACATCTCGTAAAGCCGTGGTTGCTTCCAAATGGCTCGGGAATAAGGAGAAAACTCCATAAAAACTGCAATTCAATACTACAACACGAAACCACAACTGCATACGAAAGTTAGCACAAGATAGCTCCCAAGAGCTCCAATGACGCACAAATTAGCTTGTAAATAAGGGAGAAAACTCTATATAAATACGTGATATCAAACTCCCCCAAGCTAAACCTTTGCTTGTCCTCAAGCAAACAGCACATGAACATGGAATAGATTACCTCACCCCAAAGATAGAAACAAATCAAAGCTCAAAACATTTTCAAGACTAAGAATCGTTCAAGCAGGCATAATTCAAGTTTGGCTAATCAAATCCATCCAACCACCAATCATTCAAGCAATTTATCAAATTCAAGCATCCACAAAGCATACAAGTCCTGAAAAGGCACTCACAAGGGTGTCACTCCTCTCAGTTTTGTGGCAGGCAAAGAATGTGCCCGAACACTCACCAACCCGACCATAAGTACCCTTCCCACTCACACTCTCATGTGTTTAAGAAGGTTCAATGACGCTCATCCTAGTCAAGTCGACTCAATTAGCAGAAATACTCTTTAACTTTGACAAACTGACTCGAAATCAATCAAATGAACAATGCAGACATAAGCTCAAGAGGACTTTATAGGGTTTTAATGGGGCTTAGGCGAGAGGTAGGGGATACTTTTGGGTAATGTGGTGGAAAAACCAAGAAAGGGGGAGCATAAATCATTCAAACAAGGCCTAAGATGGCCTACACAACTCCCAACAATCACCATAAAACCATGTAAAGTAACCCAACTCTCATAAATCAATGAAAAGCTCATAACAAACCCAATTTTCTAGCAATGGAGCGAATATTCTTTTATGAACGTACGTGAATGAAAGAACTAGAATTCTTTTGAATTTTCATTTCATTTTTCTTTCATTTTTCTGAACTTCATTCACGCAACTCTAAACTTGCTTTCTTTCTTTTCTCTTTCTCACTCTCAAACCACAGCAAATACACTTTTAAATTCCTCAAAAACCAAACTAAACCAACAAACCAATCTCAAACTCAACCCATACAAAAGCTCCCCCAAGCTAGGCTTGGAATAATATCAAGTGAAGGCTTTTGGCTCATAATAGGGGTTTAAGTAATACGAAACAAGTCATTAGGCTCAGCGGGGCTAAGGAGGATAAAAGTATATCAAAAACTCACTCTGAAGCTCAAGAATAAGACAAAAGAACGCCTCTATCACAGCACATGCTACAAGTCATCTAAAATCAGACAAGTACGAAGTCAAAGTCAAGATCAATCCACTAAAGAGGAACTAACACACAAGAATAGACTGGATAATAATATGAATCCAATAGGCTACAAAGAGGCCTCACAGTCTAACCAATTCAGGTACGCAGCACAAAGTGGTCTAATATAATCCAGAAATGCTCGAAATCATAGCAATCAAACATCAAATCATAGCCTCAAGATCACAAATGCCCAGCTATCCAGAAAACAAAGTCAAATCAATTTCAAATAGAGCATAACAAGGGGCACAGGGAGGCAACTAAACCAGTCATGGGAACCATATTTTTTTTCATTTTTTCAGTATTTTCCGAAAGAAGTAAAACTATTCTAGAAAGCAGTAAAAGAGATAGGGAATACAAACACAACTCCTCCCCCAAGCTAAACTTGGCAGTGTCCTCAATGCCAAAAGGTGATAAGGACTATGCTAAGAGGAAAAACAATGTTAGTACCCTCACTCTCGCTCACAAAAAGGAAGAAAAATAAAAAAAAGAAAAAAGGAAAGAAAAGAAAATACGAGTTGCCTCTCGCACAGCGCTGGTTTATAAAGGTCCCGCACGACCATAATCCTCCCTCTCTCAAATAGGAGGGGCTTGGCAGTGAGTGCCACCCTCATCAAACATCTTTCTCCTCCAAATGTTCTTGACAATGCCTCCAGACGGTGAGGCAACCTTAGGTGGAATTTGAACCTTCTCCACCCCTACTTCATCTAAAACCTTATCCCTGCAAAAAGATTGTTCAAGCATAGGAGCCTTAACAGCATTGGTTAGTTTAAAAATCACTTTATCATCACCAACACTCAGAGTTAAAGACCCAGACTTGACATCAATGACAGCACCAGCAGTACACAAAAACGGCCTACCCAAGATAATAGGAATCTGGGCATCCTCATCCATATCTAACACCACAAAATCAACAGGAATATAGAATTTCCCTACCCTAACAGGAACATCCTCTAAAACACCTAGAGGGTATTTTATAGAACGATCCGCCATCTGTAAAGTGATTTGTGTGCATTTAAGGGCTCCCATGTTCAGTTTCTTATAAACAGACAATGGCATAACAGAAACAGAAGCACCTAAATCACACAAAGCCTTATCAATAAAAATAGGTCCAAGATGGCAGGGTATAGAAAAACTACCAGGATCTTTTAACTTTGGTAGGGTTTTATTTTGAATAAAAGCACTACACTCTTCAGTAAGAGCGACACGTTCTACCCCACCAAAGTCTCTTTTCTTAGTAATCATGTCTTTCAGAAATTTGGCATAAACAGGCACTTGGGTAATTAAGTCTGTGAATGGAATCGTTACCTCAAGGTTCTTGACCATAGACAAGAACTTACCAAACTGCTGATCGACCTTGGACTGTTGCATCCTTTGAGGAAAAGGTAGCCTTGGTGTAAAAGGCGTTTCAGAAACCTTCTCCTTTTTCTTCCCTGTCTGTTCAGCTTCTGCAGACAAATCGACTTCAGACGTCGAATTCTTTCTTTTTCCTTCCTCTACCGCCCTCTTCTTCCCTGCAGTCGGGGTAACCTCATCAATGGGCACTGGAGGGGCATCATATGCAATGCCACTACGAAGAGTGATGACATTCACATGTTCTCTCTGAACTGGTTGCCCTGGCAATTGTCCCTGCTGCCTCTGTGCATTAGATTCTGCCAACTGAGCAACTTGAGCCTCGAGAAGTTGGATGTGCTTCTCTTGAGCCCTCCTTGTTTCCTCATTTGCCTTTTGCATAGACAATATCAGTTTCATCAGTTCAGAATTGCTAGGCTCTTGTGGGTTGTTTTGTGGAGGTGGGGTGTGGAAATTTTGTGGAGTTTGGAAGTTATTGGGATGATGGAAGTTTTGTGGTGGTGGTCTTTGGAAATTTTGTGGGGTTTGATGGTATGAAGGTTTAGGGTAGTTTTGTGGAGGTGGAGGTTGATGGTTTTGTGGGTTTTGGTAGTTATGTGAAGGGGGGAGGGTTTGTGGTCTTTGTTGGAAGGCATTGGCCTGCTCCATCTGAAATTGACTGAACTGACAGTCATGCCCAAAGTGACCCTGAACACCACATACCTCGCAGTAAGATGAGGTAATGGGTGCTACTGCAGACATAGCATTGATGCTCATGGGTGGAGGTGTCGGACTAGAAGACTTCATTAGCTGCTGAGTTAGTTGCGCCATCTGAGATGTAAGCAATGAAATAGCGTCAACTTTAAGTACCTTCTTAGTCAAACTCCTAGATGATGTATGGTCATTGGCTGCAAGATTTGATATGAATTCATAACCCTCATCGACTGCCTTGTCTAAAAACACTCCTCCTGCAGACGAATCAACAATACACTTCGTCTGAGGCTGCAGACCATTGTAGAATGTCTGCGTCAAGAACCATTTGTCCATATTATGGTGTGGACACTCTCTCTGTAAATCTCTAAACCTAGCCCACGCTTCCCTTAATGTTTCATCAGGCTCTTGGAAGAACGTGGCTAGTTTATTTCTGATTTCTGCTGTTTTAGTAGGTGGGTAATACTCTCTCAGAAATGCAGCAGAAATCTCACGCCACTCGGTTTCTTTCACATCGTTCAACCATTTTTGGGCTCTATCTCTCAGTGAAAACTCGAACAACATGACTTTGAGTTGATCTGGAGTGACGCCGGCATGTTTAACGGTTCGACAAAGTTGTTGAAACCGTTGTAGATGATTTGCCGGATCTTCAGTAGGATGCCCACCAAACTGATTTTGCTGGACCATGCTGATGAGTCCAGGCTTGATTTCGAAATTTGCTGCGGCAATGGTGGGCATAGTAGGTCCAGTGGAGAGACCATCCGGGTTGGGCACCCCATATGACTTCAGTGATTTTGACATAACTGAATTCAAGGTGTCTGTTCCAGAGGTGTTCAGCTGAACAGACTGCTTTTCTTTCTGCTTTATCTTTCGGATCCGCCTGATTGTCCTAGTAAGATCGGGGTCCGCTGGAATTGGGGAACCGTTTCTTTGGGACCTGGGCATACAAAAGAAACAAAAAGCAGCAGTAAAACGTACCTCGATTGAAACAGTGAAGTTCCAATGAGGTACAGAGAAGTAGACCAAATAATTAAATAAAAACTTAGAGAACTAGCCGTCTCCCCGGCAACGGCGCCAAAATTTGATAGGATTTAGTCGTATCGCCTATTCAAAAATAAACCTACAGACCTCTAACTAGGTAGTCAGTGGAAGCAGGGTCGAATCCACAGGGAGACAGAGTTTCTAAATTAATATTCAACCAATTCAGCTACTCCAGATGAAATCAGATAAGAATTAATTAAACTAAGGAATAGACTACGGAAGACTGAATAAATCGAGGATTAAACTATGGAATAAAAGTCTAGGGTATTAGGTCGGTCCACCATGCTTATACCGATCAAAATAGGGTCAACTACTATTAAAACCTAAGTCAAGAGTCGGGGGATTAGAGCCTATGTTGAGCTATGGTTAAGACTCAACGCTCATAGTTCAACATACGCCGCATGTTCACTAACGTAATCAGAACTACTGATGTGTCCTAGGCCTCTAGTCGTAAGACGGATCTGTGCAAACAACTATTAACCACAAGCAATCAATGAAATTGTACACTGACATTAATTACTTAATAAGAACAAACCACATCACAATCACCCTAATCAAGCCCTAGAAATTGATAGAAATCTAAATCACAATCATGGTATAAACATGGCTTTCCTATCTAACACCCTAGAAAGAGAACTACTCACTCATAATTGAATTGACAACAATAAGACTAATATGAAACCCTAAGAATTGCATCATGAACAATTGAATAATTAAACTAAGCAATCAAAGTAATTAAAGAGATAAAGAGTAGAGAAGAGTACCAATTAACGGAAAGCAGGAACTTTTATTGAAATCGAAATAGGTTTGATCACCTCTACATTAATCTAAAGTGTTTGAATTAAACTAAGAGCAATGTAGAATAAAACTAGTCTAAAACCTAATGAAAGATGAATAATAGATGAATCAAAGATAATGAGGAAAAAGGTATTTATAATACCCCTCAAGTTCACTAAAACGGGAACAAAAAGTGAAAAAGCGCGACACATGACCCCAGACCCGATCGGGCCCGAGCACAGTACCCGATCGGGTCAAATACCAAAAGCTCCCCTTTTGCTTCTCGTGGTCCACGCAGCAGCAGCGCGCTATGCAGACGAAGATTAAGGTCCGCCCGATCGGGCCTTGGGCAGCCACCCGATCGGGCCTGGGAGCATTACAGCCCAGCACAAGCGCCTCGCAAGCAGCAACAATATAAGACCTAGCAGCACCTGGCCCGATCGGGTCGGGCACACTATGCCCGATCGGGTCTGGTGCATTGATGCTCGCCCGATGCTATCGGGCGTGACTCGCCCGATCGGGTCCGCAACTTCTATACCCGATCAGTGTATTTTCGCCCGATCGGGCCATTTTCGCCCGATCAGTATACGGAGACCTCCTTTTTGACTCTTTGGCTCTTTAATCTTCATGTTTAGGGGTCTTGGGACCTCCTAAACTACCCATAAAACTCGTGAGCCATCCTACGTGCCTCATAACATCTCGTAAAGCCGTGGTTGCTTCCAAATGGCTCGGGAATAAGGAGAAAACTCCATAAAAACTGCAATTCAATACTACAACACGAAACCACAACTGCATACGAAAGTTAGCACAAGATAGCTCCCAAGAGCTCCAATGACGCACAAATTAGCTTGTAAATAAGGGAGAAAACTCTATATAAATACGTGATATCAATGCAACATTTCTTCTGAAGCCTTGTTTGTAGATTTTAGCGGAAATTAACTTTTTTTTATCTTAAGTTTTATGGAGTAAGTACTCTGAGGAGCGACACGATATCAACATAATTAGGGGTAACGCCGATGCCTCAAATGCTTGGAGGGGTATAGTTGAGAATGTAGAGACTTTGAAGAAGGGAATTAGTATGGCGGTATGCAATGGTAATTATATGAGATTTGATAAACAACAGTAGGGGTGTAAAGTGTTGTTACTTGACATTGCAAATCCAACCCCCCCTTTCTTTGTTCAAGAGTTGGTTCAAGACAGGTAGGATTTATGCCTGAGTTGAAAGATTGATAAGTTTGATAACTTTTTACCTTCCAACAATGTGCGTGAGATGTTTTCCTCATGAGTGTGTTGATCAAGAAGAAGAGCCACGTGAGATTTTAGGGAATAGCTCACCTTCAGGGAACATTATGATAGGGTCTTCTCTATCTAGATTATGCAAGATGGAGAGCTCCCAGATATCAAGCAGGTGTATGGGTGGAAATTTATTTGGCAAATGAAAGTCCTACAATGAATTATTTTTTCTTCTGGTGACTATTCAAGACAATCTTGTGGAAAATAGAAATTGTTCGTGCATTGTTGTACTGATCACCTGAAGTGTCAGGTTTGTGGGGATAATGAAGAGATTATTTAGCACTTGCTTCGTTATTGCACTGCTGCATTTATTGTGTGGGAGAACTTAAATTGGAGGGAGTCCCCTATCACTCTTGCTATGCCTTTTAGTGAATGGTTGTCATCTTATATTGATAACACAAGTTAAACATAAAATGATGAAAAGTTCAAATGCCTGACAAAGAGATTTTTAAATGGCTCACTCTCTCAGGACTTTATTATAAGATCTGCTATCCAAATTATGGAAGGTGAAGTGCTCCCACACATCGAGCAGGTGAAGGGGTGGAAATTAATTTGGAAAATTATCCTATAACAAATTCATATTCTTGTAAAGGCTAATCAAGACAAGCTTATGACTAATAGAAATTTTTTCTTATTTTTTTTCTACTTACGACCTAAAGAATTAGGTTTGTGGGGATGATGAGGAGAAATTGAGCATTTGCTTCGCCATTGCCTCCTTTCGTTGAGTGTGTGAGAGAAGTTCAAACTCCCCTACTACTGTCTCTTTGCCTTTTAA
Source organism: Patellifolia procumbens (assembly GCA_947645195.1). Lineage (NCBI taxonomy): Eukaryota > Viridiplantae > Streptophyta > Magnoliopsida > Caryophyllales > Amaranthaceae > Patellifolia > Patellifolia procumbens. Next base: position 849,613 of record CANSGD010000032.1, read on the forward strand.
TGAATGGTTGTCGTCTTATATTGGTAGCACAAGTTATACACAAAATGCTTAAAAGTCGCATTTGTTAAAGTGGTAATTGTGGAAGTGGAAGGATGCTAGTTGTTTTGATAGGCTGGTGGATGTTTAGGTGGATCAAGCTAGTTTCATTTATGCTTGTATAAATTACATCATCAAAGCTCATGACTAAGGATTAAGTTTTGAGAGACGCGAAAAGGCCCTAAGTTGAGAAATGGTGGGGAAGACCAAGGAAGGGTCGTGATAGAGCGGATAAAGGGAACCTGGGCTTGTGGGATAACACTTAGCCACAAAGGGAGGTTCATTAGGTCTTTGCAAAGAATTATGGGTTTTGTTTGTGCACTAAACCTGAGTTTTGGGAGTGATGCGTAGTTTGGAGATGGCTTAGATGTGAAGACATCGTATTGTTCAAGGGGTGGTGGAAATTGAGGTGGTGGCTAGTTTCTCGTAGAGGCGGAACAAACCAAATCTCCTTATATTCCTATCACCAATGGTGCAAATTTTTTACTTTTGAAGGAAGAGTGGCTAGCCAATTCAGGTAAAAGGAGGTTCATTAGGTCTTTGCAAAGAATTATGGGTTTTGTTCGTGCAATAAACCTGAGTATTGGGAGTGATGCATGGTTTGGAGATGGCTTAGAATGGAGGACATCGTGTAATTCAAGGGTGGTGGATAATAAGGTAGTGGCTAGTTTTTTCGTATAGGCGGAACTTGCCAAATCTCCTTGTATTCTATCATCAACCGGTGCAAATCTTTTACTTTCAAAGGAAGAGTAGAGAGTTACTATTGGTAATTATGAGAGATAAGCTAATCGTCCAGCAGTTTGGCTAGCTAATTCAGGTATTTCCTTACATCATGTATTGATAATGCTGAGGGCGGTCTCACGAGATCTTCAAGTTGTTTTATTGGAAGACCTTAGTGGTGTGGTTAGACAACACATAGTACCTGGAAACATGGAATATAGTTCAGTTTGAGTTTTTATTTTCTTTTTTGGTCTCTTTTGATGTTCGATTTTCTTTTTTTATTTTCGTCGTTTAGCTACTTCGTTTAGTTTGCTTCTTGGGGTTTGCCCCTCTTCTTCACCACAATGACATGAAGTGTATCTATACATTTTCACATTCTAATTATAACATACGCACATCCATAAATGGTATGTGAATATCTTAAATAGCATATTGACATTCTAATATACACATTCGAGGAAGGAAATCTTTACATTTATACGTTTCAATTATAACATATGTAACATCTAAAACAGGTATATGCACACTATGAAGAGTATATTAAGAGCTTTGACCTTTTGATTCAAATATTTCACAACCTAATGAATGCATCTACATATTTAAGTAAGTGTAAATGCACATTATAATAAAACACGATGATATTCTTATTCGTAACACACGATTTTTAAAAAATATCATTTTTTGTGAGAGGTCTTTTCGTTACTAATTCAAAGTAATAGTCATAAGCTTACGATTCTTTCTGCCCAGACTACAATAAAGAAAATAAGTATGAAAATTACAATTCCTTGCCTCGAGGGCATCAGTTTGAAAAGACCTATAAGTTTATCATCTAAAACCAAGACTAGAGATCACAGGAGAAAAAGGAGTGGTGAACTCCTATTCCCAACCAAACTTTCTTTGATCTATGAAAATCTCTTAGCATGTGAATGGAATTTTCAGGCTCTGTGTGGCAAAAGGGACAAAAAGGAGAATCTAGAATGTGTATGTTATGAAGCAATTCTCTATGTTGGATCCTATCATATAAAACCTACCACAAGAAAATTTGACTTTGGACTATAAGTATAAGTCTCAAAATTTTGGTCGCTTAGAGTGATGTTTGGGGGATTAAGCTGAATGAGAATCTCTTTGAGATCAATTTTTCTTTTCTAGGTTTTGTCATAACGGGAGGCATCAAGACAATTATCATGTGGAAAGGTTGAATACATGAGATCAAAAATGTCTGGAGGTAATGGGAGGGAGATTGAAGAAAAAAATCACATTGATGACCTTTTTTAATGTACAGAATGTAACATCCCGTCAAATACTAAGTATGAAAAGAGACCACAATAAAGAAATAAAGAATAACCAGTGGTAGCGGAAATACCACCGAGACGGGAATTCCACTCTAAGGAGTAAAATTAAACTATAAATAAACGACAACCTCAGAATAGTAGTCAAAACTCCAATCATATAAAGAGAAATGAGGTCCCATACCCCCATCTCTAACCAAAATGTTTCGAAATTCATAATTTGTTCCAAAGTAACTCGGAAACTAAATACATAATTCAAAAGGGTGAAACTAATATCCAAAGGATAAAACAAACTTAGCAACACATAGTAAAGCTAATTGAGACCCACTGTAAAATTAATCCTAACTGCCGACTCATAGTGCTCGTGCACAATGACTAGCACAACTTCCTTGCTCACACGGGTAAACCGCACAACCCCAGTCATACTGTAATGACTCTACACTGTATCATCATCTGCAATATATATCAACAAAATTGTACAATCAGTGGGAGTAACTAGCAGCTCTCCCAGCCCAATATAGGAAACAAATAGTAAGCTTACATGAAGTTTGAACAAACTTCAAAGACAAGGCAACACAAATAGCAACAAAAGAATGCAAGGTACGTATTGCAACAAACATCAATCTTTAACATAAAGTACTAAGAAGGATACTTTAAAAGGTTAAAAATGAAGAATTTCAAAAGGCCAACATCACAAGGGATCACAAAAACACCATCAATTTGAAAATAAACAATTTAACATAGGGAGAGCGAATGCCAGTGACCAGCAGCCCATTTCCTCAAGAAATGTCAGGTCGCAACCTCCAGCACGGCCTATGGGTTACGTTCCCTACCGGCTGTGTCTAAGAATGGCCAAACTCCCGATGCAGGATAATAAACACAGTATCTCCCGATTTCTTGGACGACAACAAGTCCTAGGTTTCTCCAATGCATGGTAACACCCAACGTGGTGTCCCCTGACCCCTCGGAGTGCATGTTCGTGACCTTCGGAACAATGCCCCTTAAGCTACTCAACTCAATTAAAACCAAACTTCAAATTCAATGATAAAACAATATGCTTCAAACCATCAAATTCATCAAATTCGTCAAATTCATCAAATCGTCAAATTATCAATTTCGTCAAAACGATTAAATCCATCAAAGTCATTAAAATCATCAAAATTATCAAAAATCATTAAAACCATCAAAATCATTAAAATCATTAAAATTACCAAAATCATTAAAATCATCAAATTTTTCAAAATCATTAAAATTACAAACCTCACATTGATACGGTATACGCGACATGGTACAATAAGAGTAAGTCAAAGGCATACAAACATCAAAACGTCATCTGAGTTTGTGTACGAAGTTAATTGTGACAAAGGCACAATACCCTCCATACATAACTCTTGGTAAAGTAATGCTAAGGGCAGTCTTATTCTCCAGCGAGCATTACGACGTCGGCAACTCAATTTGGCATAACGTAATCATAAAAATTAATCAATGGCATCAAGTACTAACATTATACTTTCAAACATGCCTTAGGATACTCCACAATACTATCAAAGTCCTTTAAGAAACACGAAATCATGTTGTAAGCTAACTGTGCATAGAACGCACACAACAACAACTTTAAATATAGCTAATTTTTAGTACAAATAATATTTTTAGAAAATTCCAATGGGACATTAAAATTTAGCTTGTTAGCTTTCTAACGATTGGTCACAAGCTCAATTTCGATAACAAACGAATGAGATATGACCATTTGAAAACAGGTTGGCATACCTGTTTGCGGGCCGCGACCAGGCCACTGCTTTCGTACACACTTCGAACAAACGACTGCGTATGCAAGGCATCAAGCATACAACAAATTTATCACAAGTCTCAAACAACTCAAAACCATACATAACGAAGTGCTTAGCTTCAAATTTCATAATTTTCTCAAATTCCCAAATCATTCACATAATCAAAATTTAAAGTTTTCATTCATTTACAACCAAGTCATTTAAACAACACAATAACAATGGCGTAATAAGAGAGCATTAGATACATGAATTCAAGCAAAAACTTAGCCTAACATGATACTAACAAGAGTAGTACAAATACAATCCTCTAAGTTCATCCTAACATGATACTAAGTTCTCTAACGATAATTCTAACAACCTAAGGTGACTTCTCATTTCCTAACGTGCTAGAAAAATGATAGTTACCTCGATCTTCGAGAGGAGTGCAGAGAATATAAGAAAAAGTATCCGAAAAAATATGCGGATCATCACTACCTTCTTCTCCTTTAAACAAATTTTAGGACTCTAAAACAATCAGTGGTGTTCCGACTAAGATTCCTGGAGTTCTAAAGCTTGGATTCGAGAACTCTCCAATCAAAGTGAAGGCCTTGATGTTATTAACATTCTGTCCAAATTTGAAAAAGATCCAACGGTTAGATCTCCGGTGATCTCCATTTTTGTCAGGGTGTGCAGTGAAAAATCGGGCAGACTTTTTCTCTTCTTTTTCTTTCTTGAGGAGGGACGTGTGGGAAGGCAAAGGGGAAGGGATGCTCTCCTTATTTCTGATTCAAAGGGAGGGGTTTAAAAGGGTGTTTAAGAGTGAGTTTAATGAGTGCTTAATGACCATCATTAGGGGGGTTTATGAGGGCGAGTGAAAGGGTGTGTCCCTTAAGTTAGTTTAACGTTACAAAGGAGATATATGGCTAGCCAAGGCTATAATTCTCTCATTAGCAATTAGATCTTCGGACCCCCCATTATCTAAGCATGGTGCGCACAACTCGTTCGTGCACTAGACGATCCACGAATTACATTAACGCTCATACCAAAAATGTATTCTAATATATATTTTTTATAATCAAAAATTATAATATTAAAGTAATATATATATATCTCATAATCATATATATTTTATTTACGATATAAAATGTGTATAGATATATAAAATGAAATATAAACATAATTATAAGTTTAAATATAGATGTAAATACAATTAACGTAGAATTTATATAATTTAACGCGTGAAATTTCTAGTGAAATTACGGGGTGTTACACGAAATAGCCATGTATGTTAGACTAATTAGCTAAAGTGAAGGTAATAATGATGCTTTTCGGCTAATTCCACTGTTAAGGTCTTATTCCCCCATTATTTTCGTTCTTTGATGCACCTTTTTTTGTGGGAAAAAACAGGCAAAACTGGCATAAATTAATTTCCACCAAAGAAGTTAAACTTTGGGGAAAAGAGTTTTAAAATACATATTTTGACATATCACTCAAATCTCGCCGTGCGACAAGATGCGCAAAGGATTTGCTTGCTCTTCTAACATTATTAATACTATAAGAATTAAAACACAAAGATAATCTCCTAATATCATCATGAAGCAACTAGATAGGAGCATTTCCTTTCTTCCCCTACTTGATCGACTCCTCTACACACAAAGCATTACATTCCAATACCACCTTCTAGTGCCCATATCCCCTAGCAACCTCCAAGCCATACTAACCGCAAGCGCTTCAGCCACATTCGCATCCCACCTGGCCTTCATTGAGTAGCAAGCAGCAAGCAGCTTTCCTCTCCAATTTCTAACTACCACACCCGCATAAATACAAATAAGTGTGACATGGGCATCAACGTTAATTTGCAGCGCACCCTCGGATGGTGGTAGCCAATTGTTGGATCACACACTGCCCTCCCCCCTACTGTCCAAAGACCCTCGCTGCATACAAGTTGCAATATGCAATCAGCCTCACAAATACCACAACAATGTTGTTGGCATTTGGCTCGACATCGTCAAACACTGCCACATTGCGGCATCTCGACACCGCCTAACAAAAAGCTAAGAACCTTCCCCATTCTTCACGTGATAGCTTTTCATCAACCCACCAAAGCCCTGTCACCATTGAATCGGTAGGTGCCCCCAACAAAATACCAATAAACTCGCTGTGTGACTAGATTTCATGGGCATATTTGCAATCAAAAAAAGCATGCATTATTGTTTCTTCCTCCCCGCAGATTTTACAGCACGCATCCGGCATAATGTGGCGTCTATAAAGCCTCTCCTTCACTCCCGAACTCCCCTTGCACACACGTATAAGTGGCTTAGTTTCGGTGGTCCATCAATTCCCCATGCCATTTTCCACGTCAACCTATCATCCGTCCTTCTTTCATCATTCCAAAGTCTCCCCGTCCCCAATCTCCCCAACATATAGGCTGATTTCACCGAGAATCACCCATCATTTAATGTCCACCAATAACAGCAATCACTTGGCCATGCATTCGACAATGGGACACTCCAAATACTCATTCTGTCCTCCTCGCCAAACTCAGCATTTAGTACTAGAGATGGCAATACCTAATGGATGATCCATCACCCGCTCCACCCGAAAAACAAAAAAAAGTGAAAAACCGAGTTATATGGGTGATGGACGGCTGACACGTGAACGAGTGACGGGCGATGGATGGATTAGGGTGAGAAAGTTTCATCCATTACCTGACCCATCACCCTTTTATCGCCCGCTTCATTACCCATTTGTCAAATTTTCTTTAATATCTAACATTATTTACATTAATATAATTTTTTTCCCTTTTGATTATTATCGACATGTTTCCATACACTCAACTTATCTTAATTTGATATAAAGTTTATATTATATATTGTGATTTTTCAAGTTTGATTTAACTTTTCTCGTTTAATTATCTTAGATGGATGATCACCCTGTCCACCCGATTCACCCGCGCGTGGTGGATGGATGGAATACGGATGATGGTCTTATCGGGTGACGGATGGATGGATGAGAGTCGGTCTAACCGGGTGATAGATGCGAGTGATGGCTTACTCGACCCAAATCCCACCTATTGTCATCCCTATTTAGTACACCTTACACACCCTAAAACGTCATTAATGGCTGAAGCTTTTGTCTTTCCTTCACCATATATCCTCTTCTTCAACTGCCACCCATAGGAGCACCAGTTAGAGCACCTAAAAGAGCCACCCACCTGGACCCTTCTCTCTTATACTTAAGTAAACCTTCTTTCTTCCCTCAGTTATTTTTTCTCTTTTTACTTCTTGTCCTTCTTGTTTTCTTTTTTTCGGACACCTAGCCACCCGCCTTCTTCTTTCTCCCTACTTGCTCTCTAATTTTCCCTTGCTCCCCTCTGTGTTTCCCTCCTCGCTGTAATAGTGTCTTCTCTTTCTTCAAAAGGGAACTAGTTGAAGTAAAAGACCAACTCTTATGTAACACACTCAATAACAACATGGAATTAGTAAAAGGAGCATTTTCTTTTTCCTCAAAATGGAACTAGTTGAAGTAGATTTATGACTCGCATATTTCAATGCATATTAGTGGTTGATGTTTTGGAATTTGATAAACAATTGGTGTGCAAACTTCAACAGTCTCAAAATCATGTAAGAGGAAAATGGTCTGTTGGATTTTTACTCTTATTTGCTGGTTAGAGTAAGTGGATTATGTATTGAAATGTTGTTTGGTTGACATGAAAGAACATGGGCAATAGAAACTCCTAGAAATTGGAAATTAGGTGAGTTGTGTGGTTACTGGTTGATAATAAAATGACAAAAAGGAGGAATTAGATATTCCTAGGAATTTTAATGTCCCACAAAATGTAGGAATTTATTTACCGAGGTTCGCCTAGGTAAATAGAAATTCCCATGGGAATTTAATTCCTCCATTGTCAACCAAACACTTAACCAAATTCTCATGAATTTCATGAAGGGACTTATTTCATATGAATTCCAATATCATGGGAATTTTGAGTGTCCACGTAAACTAAACGACCACCGAGTATATTTGACTTCAACTTTAAAAAATTGTTATAAAAAATTGTGTAGATGCTTTAATTTAGAATTCGACGATCCCTTATCTGGAATGTTGTTTTCGGTGAAGTTGAGTTTTCTTGTATTTACTCCTTTAAGATCGCATACTTTGTTTAACTATGGGATATCAGCTGACATATGATTTTGTAGAGTAGAAATCTATTCTTAGACCTTTAACCATCAACGCAACTTTTGGTTAAGTTGGTTACTTCATATGGTATCAATAGCTAGTATGACCATAAGGTCACGGGTTCAAATCTCATCCACCCCTCATTTCTAAGTGGATTATTTAGCATCATGTAAGGGGAACATGTGTTGTATCCATACTTGTCATAATATGCTTGCACATTATCAGTTTGTAGTTTCTAATAAAAGGTTCTCATCATGTAGCAATCGAAAAGTTGTACATTATGGAGGTGTGAAGACGAAGATGATTATGGCATGGGAGAGAGACTGCAGTCTAAAGTGAAATGGAAGCTATGTAGGTTTGGAATAAGGAAGAAGAAGGTTGATAACCATGTAAGTCTTGGGTAAGGAAGAAGAAGGTGGATAACCATAAAGGTTTTATAAAAGGAAGAAGGGGGGAGTGATGAAGAAGAATGTACACATACATAACGATTTTGCTAAGGGAAAGTGGTCAATAATGTCTTTTTACTCTATTATGCAAAATTTAAGGCTTATTTCATACCATAAATAAGATTGGTTACCCTCACTAGAGGTGTCCATTCGGGTGGCCGGGTCAGTCCGCTTCGGATGGTGTTGTTTCGGTCCACTTTGCTTTGTCGGCCCGGATTTGTAATGTTTGGGCATTGTCGGGTCAATGAACATGTCGGGTTCGGGTCAGTCTCGGGTCGGGGCTTACCGGGTTCGTACCAACCCGAGTCAGGTAATAAACGGGTTGAGTAAGGTTGATTCGGGTTCGAGCAACCTTTAAGTCGGTTGAATTCGGATTTGGGCGACTTTGGGTCGGGTTAATTTCGGGTTCGAACAACTTTGGGTCAGTCGATTTCGAGTTTGGCTGCCTATATGGCCTGCGACTCTAGTTGATTTCAAGTTCGGTCAACTTTATCTCGGGTTATTTCGTGACAGTCAATTCAGATTCAAGTTGAATTCATTTCATATCATACTCAACGGTGGGTATGGTTATGATTGAGCCTTAACAAATGAACTTATTCTTGTATTTGAACTGTTATCGCGTGTTGAGAAGATCATCGTCGTTTTTTTTAATCACTTTATTTGATTGTATTTTAGAACAAAAACATTATTTGTAACGTGTTATTAATTTTGTTTCGAATATTAGGATCAAAAGTATTGTACTCCGTTATTAGAATTGTGTAAATGAAACGGTTATTGAAAGATGATGTATAAATCAAAAGTATGGTACTTTGATGGTCAAGTTGTTTTTTTTATTCCTGCAAAGTGAAATAAGCTAATTAAATTAATTAATTTTATTATAATTTAACTTTACGATGATCACTATTAGTGTATTAGATCAATCATCGATATACTAGATCAGTTTATACGATAGTTACGATTAGTGTATTCGACCAATCAATCAATCATCAATACATTTAAGATAGTTAAGATTAGTACTTCTGATCAATATATGTATTAAATCAATATGTAATATAGTTTAGAGTTAAACATAAGATATATGCAATAGAAAAATCCTCAATATATTAGATCAATGTATGTGATAATTAAGATTAGTGTATTAGATCAACCATTGGCGTATAAGATCAATATATTAGATCAACTGTCAATATATTAGGTCAACATATAAGATATTTAAGATTAATGTATTAGAAGATGTACATCAATATAGTTAGGACTAGTGTATTAGATCAATCATCTATATATTAGATTAATGTAAATCATTAAGGCAAATTTATGAGATTAACCATCAATATATTAGAACAATTTAATAAGATATCTAAGATCAATATAGTAGATAAACTATCAATGTATTAGATCAACCATCAATATTTACGAAAATCAATATTAGTGTATTAGATCAATCATCGGCGTATTAGAACAATATATAAGATATTTAAGATCAATATATAAGATATTTAAGATATATATATTAGATCAACGTCTCCCCAAGATGTAAACAATTTAGATTATGATAATTTAGTATAACTAATAGGATAGTTTAGATCAATGTATTTGATCAATCAGCAATATACTAGATCAATGAATAAGACAGTTAAAAACAATATGTTATACTCCCTTCGTCCCCCAAATGATTTCCCATTTCTTTTGGTCACAAAATTTAAGGAGTAAGGTTGATGTGGGTCTAAATTTTTATTTTATAATGGAAAAGTAATGTAGTAGGTATTTTTTAGAATTGTTTATTAAAAAAGAGAGAGTGGGGGCAAGTACTTTTTGTAAGGATAATATTATTAAAATAGATAAGCCATATCCAAATAAGGTAATGAGAAATGTAATTGGGACATACAAAAATGGAAAAATGGGAAATCCTTTGGGGGACGGAGGGAGTAACAATTTTCATATATACTAGATCAAGCAATAGTTAAGATCTATGCATTAGAGCATCCACACTCATAATCAAATTGATCATAAGAATTGTTCATGAGACATGAACAAAAAATAGCCCTACACTCATGAGTGAAAAGAGATCACATTGTGATCAATCATGAAATAGATCACATTGTGATCAACTTGTTCATGAGAAAAGCAAAAACTGGCCCAATCGCACAGTGACATGTGGCGCAAGTTTTTTGTTTAAAACTTCAAAATAAAATATCTGAAAATCTACAAAGTAAAAAAAAATATATAAAAAATATCAATGATTATATTTTCTTGAGATCTATAGATAGACACTCATTTTTCTATATTTTTAATATACTTTAAAAAAATTTAATTTTCAAGTACATAAGTAATTGATTGATCATGAGTGAGGTGCATTTGATCAAATTGATCATGAAACATGATAAAAATTTTAGCATGAGTGAGAAAGTGGTAGAGAGGGATGATTTGTTTTTTTGTTCATGAGTGGTGATGCTCTTAGAACAATCTTAAAAAATATTACTCCCCCCGTTTTTTTTAATATGCATGTTGTACCATATTGGGGTATTTTTTTTAACATGTATGTTAGTACACTTTTCTATATATGGTGGGATGCACATTTAATTCTTGTCTTGATATTCCCAAAAGTGGGCCCAAAAAGTGAACATTTAATCAGATTTCTCTTTCTTACTTTTCCTCTTTCTTTTTCTTACTTTTACTCTTTTTCTTTCTTACTTGTATACGATAATTAAGATTAGTGTATTAGATCAATTATCGATATATTATATTAGTATAAAAGATAGCTAAGATCATTGTATTAGATCAATTGTCAATATACTATATCAATCATCAATATACTGAACCAATGAATAAGATAGCAAGATTTATGTATTAGATCAATCACTAACATATTACATCTTTGAGTTAGATACTTAAGAGTCATGTATTATATCAATCATCATTATATTAGATCGATAAATTATATAGTGAAGATCTACATATTAGACCAATCATAAATATATTAAATAACCGTATAAGATAATTAAGTTTAGTGTATCTGATAGAACAATCATCACTCATCAATATATTATATCAATGTAAAGAGTTTAGATCAATGTGTTAGATCAATCATCAACATACTTGACCAATGTATAAGATAGTTAAGATCAATGATGTAGATCAATCATCAATATATTAGATTAATATATACGATAATTAATACTAGTGTAGAAGATCAATCATCTATACATTAGATCAACGAATAAAATAGCTAAGATTAGTGTATCAGATTAATTAGCATTACTAAATTGATTAGTAAGATCATTGTCTTGATACCAAAATGTAAACAATAATAATAATAATTTCGGATAATAACAATAATATTGATAACAATAATATTAATAATAATAATAATAAAAATAATAATAATACATAATACATAATAACAATACATAATAATACATTATAGTAAATAAATAATAATAGTAATAATAATAATAATATGATTTTTTTCCTTTTTCAATCCATATAATAATAATATGATAATAATAATAATAATAATAATAATAATAATGTAAAACCAACAAAGAGAAAAACGATTAATCTTAACCTGATTAAATCTAATCTATGGCTTATAGCTTACTAACACAAACACACATGGATTGCTGATAAGAGGTTTTTAGTGTGTCATTAAGGCACTAAGAATCGCTTAGCAAACACAATTTATAAACCTAACGAGCAACTACTAAGCACGTAGTAATGGCAAGTCAAGGGTCGAACCACAAGGAAATCGGGATTGACTAAAGTCCACTAAGTCCGAAACTTCCTAAGTGAAGGGTTTTTGGGGATTTAAGATTGAGTAAGTAACCGACTAATTGACTAGCTAATGAATACCGACTAATAAACGAATAGGAGGATTAATATGATAAGGAAGACACTAGAGCTTGGGTTACTCGCATGAACTCGGGCAAGACACGACACAAATGCAACTACGAAGTTATAGAGAATAACATGCAAGGTTAAGTTTCCCTCTAAGGTCCTTGAGTCCTCTCTCGATTGGTCCTCAAGAGTAATCAATTAATCAATCGACTAAATCCTCTCTCGAATGGTCTTTAGCCAATTGATTAATGGATTCAATTTGATTGGAAAACCCCTAAATAGGTTCCTCTTAATTTCTACCCAATCTCTTGGTCTAGAAATTAAGTTGATTCATGGGAATGACTAGACAACAACAATCAATTAAGAGTAATTGAAATCTAAGCCCTAGCATAAACTTGATCAAGGTCTACCCTAAGGTGTCAAAACACCAAGAACAATGCATATTAGACATGAATAAAGCAATTACAAGAACATCTACATTAAACCCCTAATTCATGCTTTCACCCAAACCCTAGATTAGAAACTACTCACTAATCATGGATTCTAAGCAAATAAAATTCAATAAAGTAAACATCATAGACAAAGCAATAAGATTAAGGAAAGAGATTGAAGAGAAATTACTTGAATTAATTGATGAATTCGATCTTCAATAATGAAACAAAGGAGTAAACTAGTGTTTGAGAGAGTTTAGGGCTAAGAGAGAGTTAATTAGAAACTAAGTATGAAGTAATGTCGAGTCTAAGCTAAAAAGAACTAATTAAAAGAGTCATTAAACTAAGACGGAGAAAACGGGTCAACACCCGAAGTCAGGTCACCACGACCGTGGCCCCTGACTTTCATAGGATCAGTTTCCAATCTTCAACAGTCTGTTTTGCTCGCTACAGGTTCCCACGACCGTGGTGACCTGCTGGTCAGCGGACAGCTCAACTTCGAACAATCATATCTCTCTCGTCTCTTATCGGAATTGGGCTCATGACCAGTTGTTGGAAAGCTATCGAAACGAGCTAACACCTCCCACCGGAATCACCTTAATCCAATTTACGGATCAAACGTTATGTCCATTTGAAGTTCAACAGTCCATAACTAATCTTCCAATGATCATATATGACTTCAAAAACCTGTTAGTTAGTCTGAAAATCATCCAAAACAACTAAACGAGTAGTGAAGCAACCATTTAGATCAAAGTAATTAAAACCATGCAATGAAAGACTAAAATGCTCTAAATCTATATGCATCGACACTAATAATGCAGCATGGATAGGCACAATAAAGTACTTATCAAACTCCCCCAAGCTAGTCCAATTGCTTGTCCTCAAGCGAACAAACGATAGACATAGGGAAAGAGTTCTATGACCTCTAACAATGATACGCATGCCAAGATGAATAATTTAGACCTTCAAACCTTTCCAACATCGAATGCAAAACACTATCAAGCCTCAAAGTTTATAGCACAAGGAAAAGCAACCAATCTTACCACAAGATCTCCCCCAAGCTTGGCTCAATCATATAGATAGTAGCTCTCACTTTAGTCGTGCGCACTTCTCTCGTGTGTTTAAATAGGTCAAATGAACGCTCAAAGCTCGATTCCATCGACTATATCCTACCATAAGCTTGCATACCATCTCACTCTCCGTCGCATAAAGACCAAAGTTTGCATCAAGAATCAAGAGGACTTAGTCAAGGTTGTAACGTAGGCTTAGGGTGAGGGTGCGGTAGCATTTGGGATCGTGGTGTTAAAGAGGGGAAAGTGAAACTTCCAACTTTTAGCACATTTCTAAAAGCTCAAAATCAACCCTACACAAACTTGAACGCTCTAAACAACCTTTCACAAGCTCTCCTCTTATTTTAGGATCTCAATCTCCCTTATTGCTATTTTTGAACATACCACAAATCCTTTATTCTAAATTTTTTTCTCTTTTTCATTCATTTTTTTTTCTATATTTTTTTTTTGCTTTTGTGGATTGTAGTGATTTTAGAGGAAGGGAGAAAATGAGAAATTCAATGAATAGTAAGGAGGCGAACTCAAACAATATCCAAACGCAAAGTCGAACACCTACACCAAGTCATTCTCGTAATACCCATCATTATGTTTCACCCCATCTAAGTAGTTTCACAATCCCCTAGGTAAGGAGATAGGTAATAAGCTAGAGAAGTGGTTAACAAAGAAAACAAGCTTAGGCTCACAGGGGCTTCAAAGAAGGATAAGTAGGTGAGGGTTGCCTTTGGCAATGTAGCTCAAGTAACATGAAAGCCTCAATCACATTCAAGACGCAAACAAGTCAAGCGTATTCGAGGAGAATCAATGCAAGTTCTAGAGAATATTCATCAAGGAAGAGCAACACACAACAAGCAGATAAGACTGAAAAGATGTCAGTCTATAAGGCTATAAACACATGCTCTCACAAAGGGTACGGCTACCAACATCAGTCGAGCCGCACAAGAAGGAGACCGATCATACCACAACCCAACAATTCCTTGGCCTACTAGAGACTATCAAAGCATTTCCTTTTTCAGGTTTTTGGGTCATCAAGAAGAATACATGCGTACCAATGGCGGAGTTCTAACCTAAATGCAGTATATATGCATCCTAAACATGGTACTACATGCTAATATGCAATCTAAACATAACACTAATATGCAACTAATGCAAATTATATGCAACTAATATATACATCCTCCCCCAAGCTAAACCACACAGTGTCCTCACTGTGAAAAATCTAATGAAAACAATAGCAAGGGAGGGGAAAAATCCCGACTCACTGGTCGGGAGGGGGGTCGGGAACCACGTGAGTCGAGCTTACCCCCTTAAGGTCATCGATCGAGTTCCCAATGACATCTTTATATTTTTGCAATATCTTAATCAATTCTGGTATAGAGATGTCATCAAGAGCCGAGTTAACAATAAGAGGATAAGTACATGCATCATCAAGGAAAACATACTTAAGAGAGGGGGGAAGGGGTTTTAACTTCACCTTAGGAGGAAGCTTAGAACTCTCCTCTTTATCAATGGAAACGGCAAGGACCATCACTCTCTCAAAACCTTCCATCTCACTCTCCACATGACCAACCCGACAAACTCTCTCTATCATGGGTCTCTTCAATGTTTTAGAGAACTCAAACACAACCTTTTTCAGTGGCTACCTCAACTGTGATTGTATCATTTTTGCAATTTATTACGGTGCCCAATGTCTTGAGAGCTTCTCTTCCAAGAATGAGAGGAGTCTCCGGATCTTCCTCCATATCCATCACCACAAAATCACACGGCACCAAGACATGCCCAACTTGTATTGGGACATCCTCCAACTCGCCATACGGGGCGCTCAAAGATCGATCCGCCAATTGAATAGTCTTCCTTGTAGGAAGAAGAGGGAAGTTTAGGCGCTTAGCTATGGATAGAGGCATCAAACTCACACTCGCACCCAAATCGGCCAATGCACCCTTAGGCTCGAGGTCACCTATCTTCACCGGCAAAGTGAAGCTTCTGGGGTCTCTTTGCTTCTTAGGCATATCTCGTTGCACTAGAGCACTTACTTGGAATGGCAATTTGATAACCTCGTCTTCAACCTTTCGTTTGTTGGAGAGGATCTCCTTCATGAACTTGGCATAGGCTCGCATTTGAGACATGGCCTCAAGGAATGGAATGTGTATTTGAAGGCCTTTCATAACTTGGAGGAACTTAATGAATTTGTCGCTCAACTTCCTCTCCACCAACCTTTGAGGATAAGGGATCGGTGGCACATAGGGCTTAGGTGGAGGAGGTATTGAGAATGAGGCTTTGTCACTAACTTGTCCATGATTTTCCTTATCTTCTCTTCCTTTCTCAACATCAACCTCCCTTTCATCTTCCTCAACTTGATTGTCCTTCTCAACCACCTCTACTTCACTTTCTTCACACTCATTAGGCATCTTGGGGCCTTCATAGTTTATTCCCGACCTCAAATGGATAGCTTTGACTTGATGTAGGTTGGGGTTAGGAATAGGTTGGCTTTGAAATTGATTTGTGGGGTTAAAGGGGTTTTTCTTGGCCAATTGGGTTTCAAGCATTTTGGTGTGAGCTTGTAACTCTTGGAACCTTTGGTCATGGCTTTGAAGAGCTTGGCTTTGTAGAGCAAGGGTTTGGGTGATGGTTTGGAGTTGTTGGAGGATTAGGGAGGTGGGGTCGGAGGGTGTAGTAGGTTCGGGATTTGGTTTAGAAAATGGTGGGTTTTGAGGGGCCTTTTGGAAGTTGGATCTTTGATGAGGGGCTTGGTAAGTGTTAGAGTTTTGAGAGGAGGATCCACCTTGATTATAGCTTTGAGTAAACCCTTGTTGAGGTTGACCTAAGCCTTATTGAGGTTGATTCCACCCTAATTGAGGTTGGTTGTAGCCTTGGTTGTAGCTTTGTTGAGGTTGTCTCCACCCTCCTTGTTGATTGCTCATATAACCTTAGTTACCTTGGTACCCCTCTCCTCTATTATTCATTGCCGCCACATGCTCCGACTGAGATCCTCCACAATAAGATGTATCGTGGTTTGTACCACCACAAATATCACAAGAGAAAGCATTCACTTGTGAGGGACTAGATGATCCAAGGGTGATCTTCGAGAGCTTCATGTCAAGTTGATCCATCTTCGCTAAAATTTGGTCCATTGGGTCCAACTCAAACTTTCCACCCTTCTTCTGTTGAGCACCTCTCCTTCTTCCACCCCATGAGTAATTCTTGATCACTTCTTCTATGGTGGCCTCTAATTGGTCTTGTGGGATCTTAGAAAGTTAACCTCCCGCTCCAGTATCAAGATTAGCACGTGACATAGGATCAAGGCCATCATAGAAGAACCTCATCAGTAGGTTTTGATTGAACTCATGGTGAGGGCACGAACGAATCAATTCCCTAAACCTTTCCCAAGCCTCCGCAAGTGTCTCATCACAATCCTGCTCAAAAGTGGAGATTTCCTCCTAATATCTGCGGTCTTTGACTCTGGGAAATACTTCTTCAGGAAAGCCAATGTAACCTGCTCCCATGTAGTGAGGGAGTTAACAGGCAAACTCTTGAGCCAAGACTTCGCCTTTCCGGAAAGAGAAGACCGGAAGAGATGCATCTTGATGTAATCTGGAGAGACATCATTTGTTGTTATCATAGCACAAATCTCAAGATATCGATCAAGATGATCAAGGGGATCCTCATCCGACCCTCCACAAAATTGCTCTGCTTTCACCATCCGTGTGAATTGAGGGTGAATGCTGAAATTTGTAGTGGTTGTGGGGAGTCGAATTCCACCCTGTAAAACATAGGACCCCGGATTCCCGAAATCCCTGAAAAGTTGTCCATTTTCCTCACCCATGTCTGCTTCACTTTCACTTGTAGAACTTGAGATTGGTGAAGCTGGCGCAGAACTCAAAGTCAACCGTTCCAAACCTCCCCGAAGCTTTCGCAAGGTGCGATTGATTTCCGGATCTAAAGGTAAGATGGGTGAACCGTGAGCTCTCCTTCTCATGTAACACAACAAAGCTAAGCAGAGGGTTAGCAAATAACAACACAGTCTAAACAAAAGAAAAAAAATCACTCAAGCAATACTAAACTCAAGTAAACTTCAATCAATAGCACAATTCCCCAGCAATGGCGCCATTTTGATAAGAGGTTTTTAGTGTGTCATTAAGGCACTAAGAATCGCTTAGAAAACACAATTTATAAACCTAACGAGCAACTACTAAGCACGTAGTAATGGCAAGTCAAGGGTCGAACCACAAGGAAATCGGGATTGACTAAAGTCCACTAAGTCCGAAACTTCCTAAGTGAAGGGTTTTTGGGGATTTAAGATTGAGTAAGTAACCGACTAATTGACTAGCTAATGAATACCGACTAATAAACGAATAGGAGGATTAATATGATAAGGAAGACACTAGAGCTTGGGTTACTCGCATGAACTCGGGCAAGACACGACACAAATGCAACTACGAAGTTATAGAGAATAACATGCAAGGTTAAGTTTCCCTCTAAGGTCCTTGAGTCCTCTCTCGATTGGTCCTCAAGAGTAATCAATTAATCAATCGACTAAATCCTCTCTCGAATGGTCTTTAGCCAATTGATTAATGGATTCAATTTGATTGGAAAACCCCTAAATAGGTTCCTCTTAATTTCTACCCAATCTCTTGGTCTAGAAATTAAGTTGATTCATGGGAATGACTAGACAACAACAATCAATTAAGAGTAATTGAAATCTAAGCCCTAGCATAAACTTGATCAAGGTCTACCCTAAGGTGTCAAAACACCAAGAACAATGCATATTAGACATGAATAAAGCAATTACAAGAACATCTACATTAAACCCCTAATTCATGCTTTCACCCAAACCCTAGATTAGAAACTACTCACTAATCATGGATTCTAAGCAAATAAAATTCAATAAAGTAAACATCATAGACAAAGCAATAAGATTAAGGAAAGAGATTGAAGAGAAATTACTTGAATTAATTGATGAATTCGATCTTCAATAATGAAACAAAGGAGTAAACTAGTGTTTGAGAGAGTTTAGGGCTAAGAGAGAGTTAATTAGAAACTAAGTATGAAGTAATGTCGAGTATAAGCTAAAAAGAACTAATTAAAAGAGTCATTAAACTAAGACGGAGAAAACGGGTCAACACCCGAAGTCAGGTCACCACGACCGTGGCCCCTGACTTTCATAGGATCAGTTTCCAATCTTCAACAGTCTGTTTTGCTCGCTACAGGTCCCCACGACCGTGGTGACCTGCTGGTCAACAGACAGCTCAACTTCGAACGATCATATCTCTCTCGTCTCTTATCGGAATTGGGCTCATGACCAGTCGTTGGAAAGCTATCGAAACGAGCTAACACCTCCCACTAGAATCACCTTAATCCGATTTACGGATCAAACGTTATGACCATTTGAAGTTCAACAGTCTACAACTAATCTTCCAATGATCATATATGACTTCAAAAACCTGTTAGTTAGTCTGAAAATCATCCAAAACAACTAAACGAGTAGTGAAGCAACCATTTAGATCAAAGTAATCAAAACCATGCAATGAAAGACTAAAATGCTCTAAATCTATATGCATCGACACTAAAAATGCAGCATGGATAGGCACAATAAAATACTTATCAATTGCCATTTGTAGCCGTTAGATACAATAAGCATCTAAAATCAACGACCTAAGACTAGTTCCTCTTTGGTCATATATAAACCCTACTCCTTTTCTAAACCCTAAAATCTCGCCTCATTTTCAGTTCCATCCTCCTCTCCTCCTCTCTTCCTATAGTCTTCTTCCTCTAGTTATCTTCACTTTAAGGACTTTCACTCTTTCTATGTTTTTCACCTCATTTTTTTATCCTTTCATGACTTCTTTTGCATATATGTTTTAACTCGCCTCTATCACTTAATTTGCACGCCTCTTTTTTTTGTCTGAAGAATTGAAAATCGAAAGGTTGAAGATTTATTTTTCAAAGATCGAAAGGTTGGTGGATTAATGAACAAAACTTACATTTTTTTCTCAACTTTGATGAACAAAACCTTCCTCTGATTTATTTTCATCTCACTATTTTTAACATTAGATCTAGTTAAAACCTAACCAAATAGTTTATTTATTTGTCTAACCTTGATGAGCAAAACTAAAAGTTTTTTTTCGATCTGTGGGTTGTACTTTAGAATTTTAACATTAAAGCTAATTTAATTTTCTGATTTTGGAACTTATCGTAATTTAGCTAGTTTAATTTTCATCTCATTGAAAGAAAACATGCCTGCTTTGTTCGTCAATCACCTAAAATTACCCCAAATTCAAAATCATAGAAAACCAAAATCTCTTTGCCATTTACTAGTCATGCAATCCTTATGTTCTTATTTTTTAGCCGAGTATTCATCAAATAATTATTATTCGTTTCTTTTAAGTTTGAAGAATTTGATCCCTCTTAATTGCGCAATTTTTTTTTTTTTTCCTCATCTAGAAACGACATTCAATCAGATTACAACAATTTAATTGGATAAATATTTTAGAATTATGCTATATGAAATTGGTTCAATTTTTTCAATTTACTTGCTTTGTGAATTTTGAATGCAATCTGTCATTTATTCATAGAAACTGGCAAAGATGAACAGGGACATAGGTATAAAAGAAAAAGGGTATATTAGGTATTTGAGTAGGTTACATTTAGTAAGTAAGGGTTGTATTTAGCAATCGAGTCAGGCTCTCATTGGAGTATTGGTTATTTGGACATATGGACTCAATTATGTAAAATGACATGCTATGGTGTAATTATACATTAATGAATTAATATTATTTTGCCATTTCTCGAATATCGCAATATTTAGATTTTGTATTAATTTATATGATTTACAAATATAATTAGAAACATCAATCAATACATAGAACAAAAGGGAGGTATGAAATAGCATAATATAAAAGGGTTCAGGCGACATTAATTTGGTGTTATACCAGCATCTATTAATGGGCCGTTTGATGCACATAATTCAGGTATTAGGTATGGGTTTGGAATGAGCTAAACCCATACCATATGTTTGGTTGGAGATTTTATTATTTTAAAATCCATATCTCAAACCCATGAGGTATGGGGTTTAGAAACCCTTGGGGGGAGGTGAGTATGGCTCATTCCAACCCCCTAGGTATCAAATAACTAGAAAGACTAACAAATATTACAGCCAATAAGCTCCTTCAACGTTCTTTCGTGATGTACCATAAAAACTCAACATGTAAATATTTTTTCTTTTATCTAATTATGAGTTATTTTTTTAGGGTAATTATGAGTTAATTAAAATAGATTTGATGGTAGAGATATTTTGTTTTTTTTCTTCTTGTAATCATATAATTCTGCAAAAAAAAATTCTTTTTCCTTAAATTTGTTTTTGTATGATCTATTTTTTCCTTTTACGTGTTATTCATCATTTTTTAAGAAACACAACGACTAACAAAAGTGTGTATGCTATGATTATTTTTCATATCCTATCTAGTTTTTTTTTTTCCAATTTTCCTTCACGAACTACATTCATTTGATGATATTTTTTTTTCAATTTGCCACACGCACAAGTCGTATATAAATATTATTTTTCTCAATTTGCTAAGCACCAAGAACCATATTTACATGATTTATTTGTTCTCAATTTTCTAATCACCAAGAACTGTATTTATATGATTTTTTTTCACTTTGCTGATCACCAGCCATTGAATGCATATGATACATCTTGCATAAGTTTATTTTTTTTTATTTTTTTTTATTTTCTAAGCTTGTGCCAATTTGTAATATTATTTTGTAGCATGGTCCGTAATTTGTTGATCTTGGAAAAATATCGCCAAAATTTACCCTTACATATGTAAATATTATAAGATAATATAAAAACTAGAGGGGGAAAATATTCGTGATATATGTAAAATGTTTTTTTATTTGATTATTGATTTGAAAATGTCTTAAACCAAATAATTAGTAAGAGTATCATTTTCATTCTAAAACTGAACCAAATACATGGCATTAGGAATCAAGTTCCAACCCCAAACCACCATGATTTGATTCCTGATTCCAAACCCATACCACCTTGTAAACCAAACGAGGCCTACGTGAACTAAATATTACTCCATCCGTTTCTCAAAAATTATTACACTCCAAAAAACACAATAACCAAGGAATAAGTGGAAAAAACATGACAATGATTGTAAAAGTAAGTTCAGGAGAGAGAATAAAGAATAAAAAAAATAAAAAAGCATGACAATGACTTGAAGCAATTAAGAGGAAAATAGTAAAAGCAGGACCCACTAACAATTTATTGGAATAAAAAACTAGTGGTAAAAGTAGAAGTGTAACAATTTTAAAGAAACGTACTAAAAATGAAAGTGTAACAATTTTTGAGAAACGGAGGGAGTATTTCAATTCAAATGAGAACTAGGTTAAATTGTTTAATGTGCTATAAGATGAATAAGTGCCAACCCTAAATAATATTTCAATTATTTTATAGGTGATTAATTAAAAAAAATTATAGTAAAGTCAATTATCTAATTATACAAAATGAATATTATTGTGTTAAGAGTATTTGAAAATTACAAGATGTGGAAAGAGAGTAATTCAATAGAAAATAATGAGTAATTTACGTATTGATGTTAATTACTTCCTCCACAACAGAATTATTGCAGCAATTGAATATTTTATACCTCACAAATGATACCCACTTGTTGCAATAATTCTGTAACGGATGAATTATGTGGATTCTTAATGAGGGTAGATAGGTGGAAATACAAAAAATTGTGCGGCATTGCCTTAAATAGAAGTGTTGCGTCTAAATTGAGACGGTTTAATAGGGAAAGTGTTGTATTTAAATTGGGACACAGGAAATAAAACTATATCCGATAGAGGGGTCAGACACAGGTTGGGTCGCATTAGGTCGGGTGTATTACGGGTCGGGCCATTTCGGGTACTCTTCGGGATGAAACGGGTTTCGATTAGGTTTCAAGTCGGTCCGGGTCGGGTGACTGACTATCAGGGCTAATCGGGTACGAGTTGACTACGGGTCGATCCGGGTCGGGTTTCGAGTCGGGTCATACCAGGTCATATTAGTGTCGGGTTTATTTCAGGTCGGGACCAAGTCGGGTTTTGGGTGTATAATTCTCGGATCAAATCAGGCCCGAGTCCTAATCGAGTAATCGGTCAGGTCAGTTTTTTTGACACCTCTAACCCTTACCGATGAAAATTTTAAAACTACAGTTATCACTGAAAATATTTCTAAAAAAATTACATAACTCATGACTATCCATGGTTAAAAAAATTAAGGGTATAATTGTCATTACGTTCTATGTAAAGCCAACGAACCGTTTGGTATTTTGACTTTTTCGTGACTGTTGTTTGCCTGAAAACAGCCACGAGATTAAAAGCATTCTCACTTGCTGGAGTAACGTCAATTTCCCCATTCTGCATGACCAACTGTCGTGACTCGTGACAATGATCACTAATCATGATTACAATTTATTTTTCTTTGTTTGGCAATATCACTAATGATATAGTTGAGCAACAGTAGAAGCAGAGATTCAAAGTGATAGACACATACCAAAGACAATGTTCATACAAATCGTACTAGGGAACATTCAAGTGCCATCGAACCAGTCAACTATCTAAACTAGCTGATGTAAATCAAGTTTGGTACCTTTCATGAAGACAAATAATGATACAAATACAGAAAAATGCTTTGTTCCAGAAGGGATAATAATACAATTAGCTGCAGAACAAATCTATTTACAACCCAAACCAAGCAGATATAAACGTCAAGTCGACTTACATAATTATACAACAAATTACACGTAATTTGAGATATTGCCAACGACTACCAAACCAATACATATACCATGGTTTCTTTTTCATGAATTTGAAATCCGTAAGGAATGCTCAGTCGTGACTTATTTTCGTCGCACCAAATACGATGGCTATAGTAGCCAGGACAGCCTGCAAAAGCAACAGGACATTCAGGATCATCACACACAAAAAGGATGGAGTGCAAATCAGGATGTGTTCCTCCTTATTATTTAAAGCTCCCATTTTCTTTTAGAGACAAGTGTTTGTAGAACATCTTAATAAAGGTCTGAAAGGAAGTTTGTCAAAAGTTTGATTCTCATCGATGCAAGTGCAACAACTGTATTATAAACCTGATTTTTAAGATGAGCTAGCTATAAGTAGAGCTCTATATAAATAAATGAAAATACAAACGTCCGTCATGACCAGGTGCAGCTTGAGCAACTGGGTTCCCAATATATTAGGGCCTAATTTCACTAGTTGTCCTCCTAAAGTTGAAAATAAAATTATGTAATACTGTACGCGTGAGCCTTGAAGCACGCGTCTAACAGCCTGGAAATCTTCTCAAATTGCTCTCTTCCGATTTCCAAAACCCCATGACTGGAATTTGGATGAAGGTATGCAATAAGTGCATTTCTGACATGTGACACACCAACATTCATAACAATTTCATTGATAATTTGGCTAATCTAAAGCACGAGGTTTGTTCGTTTACGTGACAGTATACATGTTTAAGGGTCTTGCAAGCATGAAGAGATGTTGATTCTGTCAGATGACAAATCGGTAAAAATTGATAACCTGCTACTTAAAGCAAAGTACTTTCTGAGACCACGTAATTCAATTTAACCTAGAGTAGGACATTGGCCACCACACTCACCAGTGGAACTTTCAACATTATTGAAATTGGAGTGATCCTGAATTAAAGAAAATCAATTCACAGTCTCTATCCTTAGCAGTGTTCAAATATGATTATGTAAGATCGCCATTTTCATAATTATTATTTTAACATGAACTTAAAACACAAATATTGGACCATAACAAAGGAACTCACAAGAGAAAAATGAAAAGAACGTGCCATTCACACTGTCTATCGGAAGGAGAAGCACACAGAAATGAGATGTGAATCCTAAGCCATGCTTGGTAGTTGGAATGACAAGAATCAAGTAGGAACTATTAGGAGCAAAGAAGGATCGACATTAAGGGGTTGGATGGATAAAGATGGTAATAGCGGTTCCTAGCTTGATGGTGGGACCATGAACCCCCATCTGACATAAACTATTATTCTAGAAGATTTCAACTTTATAAACCAAGGTTCTGTCCTGGCCGTCAATACTCTAGAATTCTGATCAATCCATAAAACAGCTATACATGCAGGCTGCCAACATATTTCAAAATATATAATGCTTTTATAAAAAAAAAACTTTGTAGAAGTTATGATCAGTATATTATCACAATATTTCATCGGCGTTAGCCCTCATATAAATCTGCACAAATAACAGTAAAGTTCCTTATGTTTCCTATTGTCTTGATTCCCTCACTTTCACTTTCACCTTCTCATTTTCCTTTGTTTACTATCTTTGAATTATTCCTTTGCTTTTCTTGTTTCACTTGTCACGGAGACGATATTTTATGACAATTCATATTTAGCAACCCCAAATCATCTAGGGACTCAGGCTTTGTTGTTGTTAAGGTAAAGTTCGTATTATCCATCGCAAATAGTTCAGTTTGTATTATCTTTGCACAATTTAATGAAAACTCGTACAATCTATAGCAAAGTTGATGCCTACTAGTGGCTAAGTAGGCTAACCTCATGGCAATCGGAATGTCAGACAATTGTGTATTCAAATAATATTTATTAGTATACCGTATGTCATTTCATATGCCACTCTATGAAAGAAACACGATATAGCACAAAGCATATTAATCAAAGATTCATGACGACATATATCAAGCATGCCTTGGTAGTATTAACTAATCTATGACACTCAATTGATAGAGATTAGACAAGCAACCTATGTTACTCAGACACGGATTGAGTGTCTACTCGGATACGGGTGTCCAAGTGTCCGACACGGCTATTTTGTAGAAAAAATTCAAGTTTTTAGTTTAAAATGAAGTATCCAAGTGAAGTGTCGTGTCGGACACGACACGACACGACACCCGATTTTTGAGGTAAATGAAGGTGTCGGAGTAACATAGCAAGCAACTATACTTTTCCCGCTAACGACAACAAAAGGAACTGACCAGCATAACAATTCAATTGCTCATCTGGGCTCCAGCAACATGGGCATATCGAATTTTCTCCTAAACGCAACATGAATTTTCCCACACCCTGTTTCCCAATGTCAACCTAAAGAATGGAGGTAACAGGACCGTAGAGCCCCACATTTTGTACAAACGTACAGCACACAACATGAGCATTGTCCTAAATAAGAATCACAGGACCCTGAGTTTTATACTCTTTCCTTAACTGGAAACTGAGCATGCACCAAATATTAAACGAATCATATGCACTCCACAAGTACTAGAGCATATATATTGGGGGTAAGAAATAGCAAACTGCGAATGCAAGAGGAGAAACTAGCGCTTTACTTTTCCCTTCAATCGAAAAGCTCCAAAAATAGAATTTACAGTTCCTCGTAAAATGATCTAGATATGAGCATGACCCTAATCAGACTAGACTTCAATCTTTAAATCAAAGGAAACAATCAACATATTCGTAGCAGAGCTAATTTTGTCTTCATAAGAAGCATAGCATGAGTTTGCAGGACATGGAGAAAATAAAGGTGGTCGACACTAGATGATCCTACTATTTAGAAAAATACAACGCAATATTATATTTTCCCTTCAATGACTAGATAATTAGATATGGCCAAGCAACAAACTATAGCTGAGGTTATAAGTTTTTCATATCATCAATAGTGGACTCCAGCAACAAGTAATACTTCCTTCATTCTCTAATAAGTGCAATACTTAAGTGTTCACGTTTACCAATGCAAACATTTTGAGCCTTAATATCTCTAATTATTGATAAGTAAAAGATCATAGATATTTTCATGAAAATATTATAGAGACAAATCTAACAAGATGCCACATCACTATGTTTTTCTCTTACGTATAGATCGCAAACAATGGTCAAAGTGAAACACGTGAATAGTGTAAAATTCAAAGTGATGAACTTATTAGAGAACGGAGGAGGAATTAGTCTCCTTTTGGAGCGTAACTAATACAATTTAATCCTTTATTATTTACAGAAAATCATCTACCATGATTGCAAGTTTTTCCAAGCAGCAACACCGAATATTTTATTCACACAGATCAACATTAAGCAGCAACTCCTTAAAAGCGTGAAAGGCAAGGGAGATAAAACTTACAGCAATTGTGCAAGCAACATATCCTGGCTTCTCTCTTGGCTCCACATTTCTGGAACAAATTAGAAAAATTGCGGCAAGATACCAAGGGATACCAGCCATGAAGATTCCGATAATGAACCTTCAAAAACAAAAGCATAGAATCAAGCACAATTGAAACAGGGGCCTCAAGAAGCCTATTCTTGAAATTAGAGAAATTAAAATATTAGATATAAACATCGGAAAGTTGAATTTTAATTTTTCAGTTGTAGGATCCCTAAAACCCATTCCAAATTTTCTTTGGATATATATTTTTCTTTCTTTATTTAATACTTATTGCATAAAAATTTGATTATATGTTATGTCACATGTTATAAGGGATTTACCAAACTCAGATTGCTGATTGACTAGAAACTACAAATTTGTGAATGTGTTGTTTCCTTTTGGTCAGAGGAGTATTCGAATATATAAAGGCAATTTCTTTTAAATTAGTGACTGATTGGGGATTTTGAGGACTGTCCTTATACCAGTAAGAAAACAATTAACTTCATCATTGGTTCATCAGTTCCTTCGTGCAAGAATATGTTCCACTTCTCTTCTTCCCTATGCCACACACTTGGAGGATCTCATTGGACAAGGATTCATATGAATTAATCTATCCCTCGTAGAGCTTTAGCATACTAGATATTACAGAATGAAAAGAGAGGGGGGGAAGAAAAGGAACAGAGAGATTACAAGAACCAGCCACAGCCAATACCACAGCAAGGAAGTTGAGACTCTCTCATCGGCATTCCTTCCGCAACTACATAACCTTGTCATGGTCAAAGATATGCATACACATCAGTATATACAGTGTACATAAAGAAACTTATTAAGCATGCCCATATGATATAGGTATATATATAGATAAGTGAAAATATATACAAACTACCTTATGATGAAACAAAATGGACTTAATAAAAGCAAGAAGACAAAAGATAACACCAATATGAGGAAATCTCTTCATGTAATCTGATACGATCTTGGAGAAGCATTACAAGCTAATATACAAATTTCATTGGACTCATTAAAATTCATAGGTACGCGGCATGTGCTCTACTGCTCTCACACTCCTAACATCAAGTACCAAGATAACAGCACCCATTGCATACAAAATCAATCGGAAAGATTTCTTCAAACGATTGACCAATAGCTATTAAGAAATTAGCGTAGCAAAGCAGCCTCTAATACATTTTGATCAAGTTGCTATTGCCATTATATATCATATGTCTACTAAGCTTAAGAATAAACTACTTCTAGATCATGGGCGACGTACATTTACTTCAAACCAAAAAACAAAAGTCCTTGTGATTTACTGTTGTAATTCATATAGTGTCATTGTGATTTGTAATGGGAGACAATGAGTCAAATAGTTATGGAGGTTAGGAATTAGAGTACCTTTCAAATTTGATGACATTTAGAGATAACAGATTACTAGTTATATCAGTGGTTAAAGCACTTGATAAATGGCAACCTTGATTGCACACACAAGATAGTTATAAGGTGCTGTGACAACAATGTTTTAACAAGAAAAAGAATTAGCCGAATCGGAGTAAATTATAGCACTCAAACCGAACTCAGTGTTGAAGTAAGCAAAGCAAGCATCTCTTGCTCGCCCTTTCTACACAATAACACAAAATAGTTGCAATTCCATGATTCCCAAAAAACAATGAAGGTGAAACAATGTTTCCAACTAAAATCCTTAAGTTATGCTTCCTCCGTTCCGTATCTATTACAACCTTTGACTTTTATACACTCGCATTTGACCTTTTTGTGACTTTTACACAAGGATAATATAGTCATGTCTGATCTAGTTAGATTCATTTTGATATATGCTTAATTATTATTAACTTTTTTATAATTTTATAACACAATTAAAGATATTAATGATTAAAGTAGTGCATTGGAAGGTGTAAAACTCTACATGTTGCGATAGATACGGAACTGAGGAAGTAAGTAGTAACATACATTGTGAAAGAAATAAGGAAAGATGTTCAGTGAAACAAGCAGAATTAGTGAGTGAGTCAACGCATACTTAGTTCTAACAAGAGAATAGAGTATAAAAGCATCTACTAATCTCTAAAAATAAAAACAACCCAGTATAAGCGGCAGCAAAATAATTTAACAAGATCTGACGTGACTATATTTATCCCAGAGACGGTTTGGATACAGACCTGGGACGGTTTGATAACCACGGGAATAGTATTGAGGAGGAGGATCCATGGAGCCAGGAGGTGGGGCGGGCTGAGGGAAACCCATTGCAGGCCCGGTAGAAGAAGGAATTCCCTGAAATGTTCCATAATGAGGCACTACAGGGGGTGGTGGTGGAGGATATTGATCTGAATCATGTTGTTGATGATGATGCTCGTGGTGATGAGAAACAATTCTCCCTTCTTCGCTCATCTTTCAATTATGTACACTTCTTGTTGCTGCCTGATTTCTTCTGAATGTCAATTCAATCACCTTGATCAATGAGATAGATAGAGCGGGGGAAGAGGGAGGAAATTTCGATCGCGTTGAACTGGCCCACCTCTGTGAAAGAGTGGGGTAGTGCAGGGATTTAATGATGATGATGATGCGTGAAAATGACAATGACATTGGTGTTTCGTAAATAGCTTTTTGTGCGTGTTTCATTGGTTTTTGACTTTTATATTTGGTCAAATAGATTAAAAAGTATTTGATAAACAGCTTTTAAAGTAGTTGAAAATACGGCTTGTAAGCCAAAAGCGAAAAGCTGTTTTTACCAGCTTTTGTTGTTCGCTTTTGGCTTTTGTTTCTATTTTATACTTAACAGCCAACACTAACAGTCGTTTACCAAACACTTTTATATACAGCCAATAATTACAAAGTCGGTCAATCCAGCCACAACAAAAAGCCACCAGCCAACAACCATCAGCCAATTGTCAAACACGCCCTATATATTTTCTCAGTTCTTTATCAATCAGTATCTACCGAGTTTTACGCCTCCCTATACATAACTTTGAACCTTAATAACACTAATTATGCTTAATTAAAATTTTAGAAAGTTGATCTTTATTTAGTATGTATCCAATCGAATCTAACAAGATCTAACATGAGTATATTTATCCTTGTCTACAAAGTATTATAATTAGGCAAACAAAAATATATGAATAGTGTAAAACAAGAAACGTATTGGTTATTAAAGAAGAGATGAAGTACATCAATTTATTAAACTATCTTTCTAATCGTATATTCTAAAAATAAAAAACCAAAAGTCAAGTATCTCTCATCAAAACATTTCCTTACCTCTTCTGTTTCCTTTCTTTTTCATATATTTCATAAAAGCTTTGTTAACATATTATAAAGTCATGATTGGTACACTACTTTCAAAAATATGATTAATTGTGATAATATTTGAAAAAAAAATTAAGGATTTCAAAATTATTGTTCCCCTTGTTACAAACATAAACTCATATGTTATACTAAGTACGTCGATTTTGTTGCTTACAATTGTTATTTAAGCATGCCTCAGACAAAAGAGTAGTTGCATATATTATATTATCCAATAGATATTAGGATGTTTTAAATAGGGATGAGAATGGACCGAATTCGAATGTGGTGTAACTTCACTTGCCTTCGTTTCTTCACACGGTGGTGCATAGTGGTTAAGGGCTCTGTTGGTGGTCCTTTGGCACGATTTTTCTTCGGATTTTCTTCATCAATCTCTTCTCAAATGTATGATCTCAAACCACCACTTTTAAGTCGTTCTTCGGAGTATTATCGCCATAAAAATGAAGGCACAGGTGTCGTTATTATCCCTTATGCTGACAGGCGACAATTATGAAGCTTGGTCGAGATCTTTGTGAAAATCGTGCCAAAAACAAACTTGGCTTCATTGATGGTACAATCAAGGTTCCTAACTCAAAATCTCCTAATTTTTCCTTAATAGGGTATAGCTAATTCTATGTTAGTCTCTTGGTATTTTTGATGCTCTTGATATGTTTGTCCATTATACTATGCATTTTATAGAAATTTTTTGTAAGATTTATGGGACCGTCACTCTCTTAGTAATGGCCCTAGAATTCAGGAACAAAAAAATAAAATTCTTGATTGTCGATATGTTGTTGTGTTTTTGGTGAATGGAGACAATAGGAGCATGAGCCGATGAGCTACTGCAAGCTGGCGTTGGTATTGCGTTGCTGCCTATGAGTATCGTCTTCGATTACAGCAAGAGACTTAGAATTTTCATCAATTATGTTTTAGTTTGGACTCAAGAAAATAGGTATTCATAGTTTCAAACTTCTGATGAAGGATCCTTTGCCCTCTCTTAATATGGCATATGCTAATATATTTCCAATAAGAGGAAGATTTTTTTTTCAATTGTTCAAGACCAAATTTGCCTCGATGCTATAGGAGTCAGTGTGGGTATTTCTAATGGTCATGCGTCTTCTCCTACTAGCGAGGAAGTTTGTCTTCCAAGCGGATATGGGCGTAGTGTGCATGTGAAGGATCACTACTACCACGTTCATGGTTGGCAAGGCAAAGCGGGTCGTGACCAAGGGGTATGTGGTAGTTGTGGTAGCTGTGAAGGTTCTATTTTTACAGCCAAGCCAAGTGGGGGCGTACAAGGGGGTCTTCGGACATTAGTGATGGTGATCTTCGTAGCACTCCTACACTTACTAATAAAATACAAAACTTATTAGTGCTTTCTTCTTCTTCCTCCACTGAAAAATTGAGAGATATGTTTGGTTCAAATGATTGGTCTATTGATCACGATACCTCCAATTATAGGTCTGGTAATTTTAAATTGTTTACTAATATCCAAAAAAATCTTTTATGTTCCAACTCTTATGTGTAGTCTATTTTCTATATCTCAGTGGTTGGACATACAAAAAATATTGTTTTCTTCAATAATAAGTTATCTAATTTAAAGGACCTCACTCTGAAGAAGCTTATTGGACTAAAAGTGCAGTCTAATGGGGTCTATGTTTTCAAATCGGTTTACGTGAGTTGAAGAAGATAAATGATGCAAGTCTGTTGTGGCATCCCATCTTTTAAAGTTAAGTCTTTTCAATAGTTCAAAGTGTTATTTGATTGTATAATATGTTTTATAGGAACCCTATAAAAAAAATTCCTTTTAGTTTGACTTAATTCACTATGATATTCGGGGTCCAAAGAAAACTTCAGCTATTCGTCACTATAGTTGATAATCACTCTCTTGCTTCATGAATAATCTTAATGATGCATAAGTCTGAAGGGCCTCAACTCATTCAAAACTTCTATGCCATGGTTAAAACATTTGAATAAGAAGTTTGAGGTAGTGTATAATGATAATGATAACGGAGAAGAGTTTTTGAGTTTTAGGAGCTTATTTTTATTGATAAAGGAGTTCGCATCAAAATAGTTGCGTTGACATGACATAAATAAACGGTCATGTGGAGCCTAAGAATCATCACCTTCTTAATGTGGCACGTGCTTTACATTTTAAAGATTGCTTGATAGGTTTTAGTCGTGTCACCTAATCAAAAATAAACCTACGGACCTCTAACTAGGTAGTCAGTGGAAGCAGGGTCGAATCCACAGGGAGACAGAGTTTCTAAATCAATATTCAACCAATTCAGCTACTCCAGATGAAATCAGGAAGGAATTAATTAAACTAAAGAATATACTACAGAAGACGGAATAAATTGAGGATTAAACTATGGAATAAAAACCTAGGGTATTAGGTCGGTCCACCATGCTTATACCAATCAAATAGGGTCAACTACTACCAAAACCTAAGTCAAGAGTCGGGTGATTAAAGCCTATGTTGAGCTATGGTTAAGACTCAACGCTCATAGTTCAACATACGCCGCATGTTCACTAACGTAATCAGAACTACTGACGTGTCCTAGGCCTCTAGTCGTAAGACGGATCGGTGCAAACAACTATTAACCACAAGCAACCAACGAAACTGCGCAATAACGTTAATTACTCAATAAAGAACAAATCACATCACAATCACCCTAATCAAGCCCTAGAATTCGATAAGAGTCTAAATCACAGTCATGGTATAAACATGGCTTTCCTATCTAACACCCTAGAAAGAGACTACTCAGACATGATCGAATTAATAACGACAAAACTAATATGAAACCCTAACAATTGCATCATGAACGATTAAATAAATAAACTAAGCAATCAAAGTAATTAAAGAGATAAAGAGTAGAGGAGAGTACCAATTGACGGAAAGCATGAACTTTTATTGAAATTGAAATAGGTTTGATCACCTCTAAATTAATCTAAAGTGTTTGAATTGAACTAAGAACAATGAAGAATAAAACTAAGATGAATAAAAGATGTAAAAATAAAAAGATCTCTAAATAATGAGGAAAACGGTATTTATAATACCCCTCAAGTCTAATAAAAAATAGGAAGCAAAAGTCGAAAAACGCGACAAATGGTGCCAGACCCGATCGGGCCCGAGCACAGTACCCGATCGGGTCAAATGTAAAACAGTCAACTTGCGTTTGGGCTTTAGCATGGCAGCAGCGCTGCGTTTGACGGGATTTTGAGGCCCACCAGATCGGGCCATGGGCACCCACCCGATCGGGTCTGGCGACAAATTGGGCCAACACGGTCTCCTCGCAAGCAGCAACTCAACGAGAGCTATGAGCAGCCCACCCGATCGGGTCGGGTGGTGAACACCCGATCGGGCCTGGTGCATATGTGCTCGCCCGATGCGATCGGGCAAGACTTGCCCGATCGGGTCCGTGACTTTCATACCCGATCATAAATACTTCGCCCGATCGGGCCATTTCTGCCCGATCAGTGCACGGAAACCTCCTTTGACTCCTTGGCTCTCTAATCTTCACGTTTAGGGGTCTTGGGACCTCCTAAACTATCTATAAAGCTCGTGAGCCATCCTACGTGCCTCGTAACATCTCGTAAAGCCGTGGTTGCTTCCAAAAGGCTCGGGAATAAGGAGAAAACTCCATAAAACCTGCAATTCAATACTAAAACACGAAACCACAACTACATACGATAGTTAGCACAAAATAGCTCCCAAGAGCTCCAATGACGTATAAATTAGCTTGTAAATAAGGGAGAAAACTCTATATAAATACGTGATATCATTGCTTACCTAAGTTATTTTCGTGAGAGTATCTTATGGTAATTGCACACCCTATTGATCCCACTACTACTAATGTGTTACATGAAAAACTCTATATGCGTGTCTTTATGGTTTTCCCCTTCATAAGATAATGTTAGTGTCTCTGATTACCTTTTCTATGCTACTAATTGCCCCGAGTTAAAGGACAAGTTTGATTCTAAGTCTAGGTGATTACTTTTTTTTTGTTGGGGACCTTTTCGGTAATAGGGATGGGGTCTTAATATTTGGATCCCGTGAAATTTTTAATGAGTCGTGATGGGCCATTCTTAGAATAATATTTTCCTTATTTTGATTCTCTTAATGATAATTCTTGTTACCAATGGGATGAATATTATCCCAACCTTCTATTTGGGATGATGTTGTGGTAAAATGTTTTATGTTGGTTCGGAGGTTGGTGATGTAAGGCATGTTGGGCAACGTGTAGAGGATGGAGGGGCTGATGTGGAAAAGTCAGTTCACAAAGGTAGTGTAACACCCCGACAATTCTCTCTTTATAAAATAAATTATTTTCCAACGAAAACAGAGAATTATCAAGGCATTATCGTATGATAACATATCGGCTTACTCAGAGTTTTGCAGCGGAAAAACATTAAATAAAACTTTATTAATTACTTACCATAGTAATTGTCAAAACATTATCCAAACCTCGAAGGTAATTCAAAACCAACTTAAAGCATTTTAAAATAAATAATTTGTAAAACAACTTAATAAAAGTAACGTAAATGTAAGAAGCAATAAAAGTAAGTCATCTCTCATCAATGCTTCCCAAATCCCGAATGAGTAATTGTGATGATGCATCATAGCTTCAAACTTGTAGGCAAATACTCAATTGAATATTGCTCGCCAATAAAGGGTCATCACAGGATCAATAGGCACATTCATGATCGACACATAGAAAACAACGTAATCAGCAAAGCTGAGTACATACATAACAATATAAAAACACAAACCTAACATGATTAATATTGAACAACAAAGCATGATCAATAATAATACTCTGAAACTTAACTCGTAAGCTAAGACTTGACTTCCCAAAACATACGACATGATAATTCATTTAATAAATTGAATAGACAATGGATCGAGTTGTTCAACCAACCAGCCTTCAATACAGAAGACGAATTACGGGCGCGACTCCGTAATCCCTTGACCAACGATATCGAGGAACCTTTAAAATAAAATAGGGTGCGGTGATCAATCCGACCCCAAGAAAAGCCATGGGCTACCACCATGTACCCAACTCATACTAGTCCAGAACTTCAGACGTGCACAAGTCTAAAACTAATGTTATTCTCTTTCACTTTAAATATTAATATGTTATTCAATGTTGGACTCTAACTAAGCAACCAACTTTGCTGATTACGTGCTTTTCTATGTGTCGATCATCGATAAAATAGCGTGATCAAACAATTCCAATTGACAAGGAATTAATCCTCCAATTTATTTTTTGACTTAAATCAACAACCGAAAGTCCAAAGACCATAAATATACACACCCTACAAAGCCCTCGGTCTTTGCAAAGTAGTAAAATAACCATAACCAATAATAATTCAACTTACCCACAAAGTCCTCCGCCTTTGAGAAATAATAAAATAATGATAAGGGAAATGATACCAAAAATCCATAATCCAATAATAAAATATTATTAATTCCTCATGTGAATTAATAAATAAACTTCCCTTCCCAGACATGCTTGAATCAACATCCATTCATTCATGTAATAAAACATAAAGGCAATTAGCATGCTCAACAACACGTAATTTCAATTCAATAGCCATGTATAAAATATAAAAGGGTTCCCTATACATGATACTATAAATAATCATAATCCTTAGGACATGATACTAGTCTAAGTGTCTAACACATAAGGACATGTACGTACCTTGTGTAGACAAAGTGACAGGCCACTTTAAAACTCTAGAAGTCGCCCAAAGTAAATTCTCTGCCTACCAAAATAATAACATAGAAATGAATTAATATCCTAATTATTTCACAGCAATATAAATTATTTTAAAACGCTTTAAAAATCGTTTTAAAATACTTTTAAAACATTAAAATTTCAACCTTCAACAACCTTTACTTCCTCCGTTTTTATTTAAATGTGACACTTTTAAATTCACGGACTCCTAGGCAATTTTTGGGAAGGAAAGAGATAGAGAGAAAAAAATAAGGGGACCCATGTGAGAGGAGAGAGATAGAGAGAGTTTATTGACCAAAAAAGAAAGTGTCATATTTAATTTAAAACTTCCTAAAATAGAAAGTGTCACATTTAAAAAAAAACGGAGGAAGTAATATAATACTACAAGTCTAGGCTTTAAAAAACTCAAAAACCATTACTTTCATACTTAAAACTCAATTTAAATATAAAATAATAAATTTAAAATTATAACTTATATTCATAATAAATAAAAAACAGATTTTTAATTACTTAAACAATAAAGTTCTCAGCTTTATTCATAAAGCATAATTAAAATCATAAAAATCATAACTTTAATATTAAAACTATAATTAAACATTAAATAGAGGATAAGGGATAAGAAATAACCAAAAGAAACCACGAAAAATCGGAAATAAACGAAGCAAACACGTGTGAGAGGGTGGCGGCACGTGTGCAGCAGGCGGCCTACTGCTGCTGCTGCTTGCGTGGCGAGCAAAGAGAGAAGAGGGAGAGTGAGGGTGGTGCGGTGGCTGCTGGCGGAAGCACACGAAACGAGAGGGAGGGCGAGTGATGGGCTCGCCGGAAAAGTGAACGGAAAAGGGTGTGTGGGTGGTGGCCGGACGGCACACAAATCGAGGGAGAGAAAAGAAAGAGGAGGGGCGCCTGGGAGAGAGGGAACAAAGAGAATAAGTGTCCAATTTTGGTGTTTAGGGAGGTATTTTTAGGTTTGCCTAAAACCTATGGCAATTAGGGTAGGCTTAGGTTTGGGATTTGGGTTGATCATCCAACCCTAAGTAAAAGTTTTGGACTCCTCAATCCAATATTAAAATCATTTAAATACAACCCAAAATATTTAATAAAATATTCAATACTTAAAATCCAACCCAATAAATATTAATGATTATTTAAAACGTTTAAACAATCATTTGACTTTCAAAATAGTCAACACTTAAATAATTAAATGGAATAAATATGAAAATAATTATAAATGTACTTTAAATATATTTATAAAATTCATAAAATTACGGGGGATTACAGTTAGTGAATTTGGGCCGCTCAAACCTAGTGCTCGTCAGCCTTGCTGGACTAATGGTCATCCTCCAAGGGTGCTGCTACGCCAACATAAGTTCGCATGCATGACGTTTTGTGTGACACCATAATATCTCTTTGTTTGAGTGGGAGTTTTCTAGTGGTACCCCTTTTTTGGTTTAATTTTAGTAAAGGTTGACGTGATAAAATTTTATCTACAAAGCTTAAAGATTATGGGACGAATACTATTGTTTTCCAAACACATAGACCCTACTCCTTCTACTATTGTTCTTTATGCATCTCGTTCTTCAGGTAAGCCTTTTGATATAGGTTGCTATGTGTTAGTCTCTAAAACAACGATGTTTTTCGATGATAGTGACTAAAGGCAAAGTGTCACAATCTATATCGGGAAGTTGTTCTAATCACAACCTAGAAACTAATAGAAATTCAAATAGTAATCATGGTGTAAATATGGTTTCCCTCCCTAAAACCCTAGAAAGACGACTACTCACTCATAATTAAACAAACAACAATCAATTAAATATAAAAATCAACACTTTGCATAATGAACGAATAATTAATAATACTAAAGCCGTCAGACATTAAAAGGAAAATAGGAAAAAAGAAGAATACCAATTGACGAAAATAATAAACTTTATTGAACCAATCCAAAAGTTAGATCTCCTTCGGAAGTAAAACTAATGAGTTTCTCTCAAAAAGGTATTGAACAATACACTGGAGAATGAAAGATTATTGACAAAAATAACTAACCTATTTATAGTATCCTAATAAAACAATTTCGAAAAATAATAGGAGAAACTGAAATCTCATAGGGCCAAGCCTCACCCGATCGGGTCAGGCTGAGACAACTTTTTGGGTGCTTCTTTTCTTCTTGCAAAACAACAAAAACATATGGGGTCTCGCCCGATCAGGCTCGAGACTAAACATCTTGCATGCTAAAATCCCACCTGATCAGGCCAAGTCCACCGTCTCGAGCCAACTACAGACAATATTACATCTTTGTCCGCTCAATGGGACGGGGCTACTTTTCCTCGATTTCTTGGCTTTTCAAACTAACTCTTTACGTCCAAATAGCCTTGGGACCTCCTAGCTCATTATATAAATGCCTCATAATAATTCCTATCAAATGTGGTTGATATCATAGATTTATATAGAGTTTTTCCCCTTATTTTTGAGCTAAATCGTGCGTCATTGGAGTTCTTCGGAGCTATTTTATACTAATTATCGTATATAATCGTGGTTTTGTGTTTTTGTGTTGAATTGCAGGTTTTAAGGAGTTTTCTCCTTATTTTCGAGCTATTTGAAAGCAACCACGGCTTTACTAGTTGTTATGAGGTACGTAGAAGTCATCACGAGCATTATGGATGAATAACGAGGTCCCGAGACCTCTAAACTTGAAGATTGAGTGCCAAAGAGCCAAGAAGGACTGAAACCTGTGTTTTGATCGGGCAGAATATGACCCGATTGAGCGAAGATTATTTAATCAGGTTTCAGGGCGTCGGGCCCGAACGGGCAGCCCTTTGTAATACCCCGAATTTTCAAAGCTTATTTTATTATTTATTAAGCTTTAATATTATTTTCCAATTAAATTTATTTACTGACAATTCAACTTTATTTGATAATAATGTTTATTAAAAATGATTTCATTTAGTTTTTGAATTATTTAACGATTTTATTTAAATGATTTATTTAGTTTTGAATTATGTAATGATTTTATTTAAATGATTTTATTGAAATGTATTTACAAAACTAATTATACATTTTCATTAATTCTAATTAATTTAATTATTATTGGAATTGAAATCCTTATTTAGTTTGTTGGCATTCTTAGTTACAAGTCCATCCATATTAGTCAACCATGTTGAAGCCCAAATGTTCAATACAAGCCATAAGCCCAAACTACCTAGCAAAACAAAAGGAAAACAAAAAACAAAAAAAAATGGAAGAAGTCAGTATCTTCTTCTTCCTCTTTCCCTCCTCTCACGTGAACCACAAAGTTCAAGAACCAAGCTCAACCAAATCTGTCCATCAACAACTTCATGTCAGAATACTTTGAAAATCAAGCACAATTCAACTTCAATCATAACCTATCTGAACAAATCTCCCTAAAATCAAAAGAAAAATCACAAACACCATACCTTCACCATTAATGGTGATTGACCCAACTTCACATTTTCTGACCAAATTTGTTCTATAAATACTAACTCAAACCCATTCAATTACTCAAGCTACCGACTACATTGTAAGGTTGCTTCAATTTCTCCCTCTTCTATTTCAATTTCTGGTTTTTGTGTTGTAAAAATTAAAAATATAATTTCAACCCACCATTAACGTTTCTCTATTTCTGCCCCTCTAAAACTCGCTGGAAACCACCCAAACCGCCACCAGCCTTAGCCCATAACCACCTCAAACCACCGCCATTAATCTCCTTCGCACCACCAATCCTTCTCCTCCTTGTTCGCTGCCCTTTGCGTGCAGCCACCACGCACCACCGCCTGGACTCGTCGGTTGCTTGCGGCAGCCGCGAACCGCCGCCCCAAAATCCCACCGTGAAACCCCAGCGAGCCGCCCTCCTTCCCTTCTTCCTCCTCCTCTGCTTCTTTCTCCCCCCGCCTTCCCATGCTTTCCTCCTCCTTTTCGTGACTGGTTATGAACAAACAGTGAAAGAAAATTTTTCCCCCTCCCCTTTTTTAAGTTTTATTGATTTGAAAATAAAAATAAAATATTTTCTTTACTTGAATTGTTGGCCAATCAAACTAAATTAACTTAGTTTTAATGACTTAAACATATTTCTTATGTTTAAAAAATAAAGTTATTTTTCTATATTTAGACTAAGTGTTTAAATTAATGAAAATTAAAAGTTAAAGTAATCTCTAAGTACCTAAAATAATTTTTTTATAATAATTTGAAACCATAAACTTTGATATATAAAACTCTTTTGAAATAATTAATCAATTCTATTTAAGTTATTTGAATTATTTAAGTTTTTATTTTATAAATAAAATAAAGGGGTTATTTAGGTAACTAATTTTTAGATCTCGTTTAATTGTAAATTCCGATCTAGTAGAAGAAGATTATCAAGGGTGCGATCAACTTGTGGCTTAACTTCGGGCACGCTTTGAGAGGTAATTTTCGATGTCCATCTAAACGTATATCCCCTAGTATAAAATAATTTAATTACGTGACTATGTGATTAGAAATATGGATCATAATTATGGAATTATTATGGATTATAATTATTGACTTAAATGCGGATTATGAATACGATTAGTAAGATGACTAATGACTATGGATTATGGATATGGATCATTGATGTATCACATTTATATATAGTTTTTAGATGCATTTAGATTGCATTTAGAACTCCTTCATGAGCATTTAGGTGCATAATGACATGAATTACACAAGTTGTGCTCTACTACTCCCTGTTTGTGTGTTTCGATGATTTTCAGGTTATTTTGATACAAAGTGATCATGAGTACCAAGGATGTAGCCTATTAATCATTGAAGATGAAGGTAGCTTGCACAAGGATCACAATGCATCCGTTTGGGACAATTTTGAGTTGGAATGAAGCAAAGAGTTAGTGAAAGAAGTGCCAAAACTGACACACCTTCACTATTTTCATTATAACTTTTGATAGAAAATTTATAATCAATAAATTCCAATTGGGTTGGATTCTAGACTTCAAGAGTTTTCCAATTATAGGTCACACGCCCCGATCGGACTTCTGGTTTGAGAGATACGGCCTTCGCAAGTTGATGCAGAATTGCAGTTTACGCACCCGATCGGGCGGGAATTGACCCGATTGGGCCTGAAGCACGGAGAGCTCTTTTCCGAAATTCTATCTTTTTTAATTAGACTTTGAGGGGTATTATAAATACCTTTTTCCTCATTATTTAGAGACATCTTTTATTCTAGTTTAGACTCTAGTTTATTTCTCATTGTTTTTAGTTTAATTTAAACACTTTAGATTAGATTAAAGGTGATTGAACCTATTCGATTTCAATAAAAGTTCCTGCTTTCTGTCAATTGGTATTCTTCTTTGCCCTAATATCTTTTATTATTCTCAATTGCTTAGTTTATTTATTCAATTATTCATGATGCAATTATTAGGGTTTCATATTAGTTTTGTCGTTGTTAATTCGATTATGAGTGAGTAGTTTTCTTTCTAGGGTGTTAGATAGG
The DNA here is from genome assembly GCA_947645195.1 of Patellifolia procumbens. Lineage (NCBI taxonomy): Eukaryota > Viridiplantae > Streptophyta > Magnoliopsida > Caryophyllales > Amaranthaceae > Patellifolia > Patellifolia procumbens. The sequence goes on from CANSGD010000032.1 coordinate 891,058, forward strand.
AAAGCCATGTTTATACCATGATTGTGATTTAGATTTCTATTAATTTCTAGGGCTTGATTAGGGTGATTGTGATGTGGTTTGTTCTTATTGAGTAATTAATGTCAGTGTACAATTTCATTGATTGCTTGTGGTTAATAGTTGTTTGCACAGATCCGTCTTACGACTAGAGGCCTAGGACACGTCAGTAGTTCTGATTACGTTAGTGAACATGCGGCGTATGTTGAACTATGAGCGTTGAGTCTTAACCATAGCTCAACACATGCTCTAATCCCTCGACTCTTGACTTAGGTTTTGATAGTAGTTGACCCTATTTGATTGGTATAAGCATGGTGGACCGACCTAATACCCTAGGCTTTTATTCCATAGTTAATTCCTTGATTTATTTTGTCTTCTTTAGTTTAATCATTAGTTCAGTTAATTCTTCCCTGATTTCATCTGAAGTAGCTGAATTGGTTGAATATTAATTTAGAAACTCTGTCTCCCTGTGGATTCGACCCTGCTTCCATTGACTACCATAGTTAGAGGACTGTAGGTTTATCTTTGATTAGGTGATACGACTAAAACCCTATCAATCATGAACATGGACTATGCACTATGACAATGATTATTATAGCATCGTTAACATCGTAATTGAACTCGATAACGATCGAATCTTTTATCCTTATTCTCGATATAGGTTTTATGTATTATGTATTATTATTATTATTATTATCGTTATTATTTAACATGGTTATTATTATAATTATTATCAATATGGAAATGATGAATGAAATTGTGATGAAATGTGATAATGGAATGTAACAAAGTGACGATTATTATTATGAATATGAATAGGCTATCGGTAGTAGCCATGTATAAAATAAGTTATGGAATGGAGTAACGGTTTTCACTCTCGGATAAATGAATGAAGCATATGTGAACATGTGATATGTGATAACTTGTAATAAAATTTATAAATCACTTAAAATGAAATATCGGAAGGAAGTGATGAACAGGTTTCCCTGTATGGGAGGTTCAGAGGCCACCTACAGGTTCTTTTGTTACTATGCTGAAACTCGATGTTATTTGTCTTCCTTCTATCTTGATGTGTTCCAAGTTAGAGGGGGTGTGGACACTAGGGACTCTGTTTTATGGCCAATTTGATTGTGGGTGGATTTACGTGGTGTATCACCGGCCCACATGTGAGTGGATTTACGTGGTGTATCACCGGCTCATATTAGCAAGTGGATTTACGTGGTATATCACCGGCTTGCTAGCGTTCTCCTTCCCTTTCGTAAATGAATTAAAATATTATATTAATGTGACCTTTTAACTGTATAAGTTTATGTGCAATGCTTTTCAACTCGACTTATATATTATTTTCAATTATTTTAACTTAAGTACTTTACGGGATGGAGTTGAAATTACTCAGTTTATCTGATTTTTGGGAGCTTGTCTCTCTTGTCTTTTTCAATGTTCAGTTGCAGGTGGGTGATCGAGGGGAAATATGAGAGATCAACTAGAAGTTGTCATTCACCTAGTTTAATATTTTTCTTCCGCTGGAACTCTAAAACTCGTAGTATTTAGTACTTAACGAACAATTGCAATTTAGTTGTAAGGATTAAATAAGTTTGAAATGAATATGTTTTAGTTACTTAGCCTTGCACTTAACTCCAAGGGGTTGAGTGCGGCAGTAACGCTCCGTCCGAGTCGAACCCTCGTTGATTTCCCCTCAAACGAGTTTTATTAATATAAAAAGTGTTCGGTTTGGACGGGGTGTTACAGAATGGTAATCAGAGCGGAGTTAGATTAATTATGGCAAGATTAAGACAATAAAACATATAAAAATTAGGATGAATGAATTAATTAAGGTTAATAAGGAAATGTTTTAGGATAAAATGAATTCACCGGCTTGCTAGCATTCTCCTTCCCTTTCGTAAATGAATTAGAATATTATATTAATGTGACATTTTAACTGTATAAGTTTATGTGCAATGCTTTGCAACTCGACTTATATATTATTTTCAATTATTTTAACTTAAGTACTTTACGGGATGGAGTTGGAATTACTCAGTTTATCTGATTTTTGGGAGCTTGTCTCTCTTGTCTTTTTCAATGTTCATTTGCAGGTGGGTGATCGAGGGGAAATATGAGAGATCAACTAGAAGTTGTCATTCACCTAGTTTAATATTTTTCTTCCGATGGAACTCTAAAACTCGTAGTATTTAGTACTTAGCGAACAATTTCAATTTGGTTGTAAGGATTATATAAGTTTGAAATGAATATGTTTTAGTTACTTAGCCTTGCACTTAACTCCAAGGGGTTGAGTGCGGCGGTAACGCTCCGTCCAAGTCGAACCCTTGTTGATTTCCCCTCAAACGAGTTTTTTTAATATAAAAAGGGTTCGGTTTGGGCGGGGTGTTACACCCTTGCCCGACCAGATCGGGTGAGAGATCCAAGTGTTACTGCTCCTGTTTTTATCCACGCAAAGAGAGCTTGGGCTTTGTGCCAGCCCGATGGCATCTGGCACAGATGGCCCGATCGGGCGAAGCCCAAGACTGCTCATTTTGTTGCTACTGATGTGCGTATGCCAAGAGCAGAGCTGGGCCTTTTTTGTACGCGGCCCGATCGGGCGCTGGAGGCCCGGTGGCAGCGGGCAAAGCCCAGGAAGTGCGCTGCTGTTTTGTTTCAAGGAAGCTTGGGCCATTTATTTGTGTTGGCCTGATCCGGTGGCCCATTGCCCGATCGGGTGTCAAGCATGCGCAGCCCGAAATCTATCTTTTTAGTTACGTTTTCTAATTAGTTTGAGGTTATTACAATAGCGAAACCTCATTTATTTGAGGGACATCTTTATATCTTTATTTTAGTTTTCATTGGTTTAGTTTAAAGAGCTTTTGATTTGATTAAACATTTAGATTAGTTTCAAAGGTGATTGAACCTTGGATTTATTAGCATTCAGTCAATTGGTACTATTCTTATCTCTTAATCTCTTTAGTTATTTCTTAATTGCTTAGTTTGATTATTGAATTGTTTCATAATGCATAGATTAGGGTTTCACATTAGTTTTATTATTGTTGATTCAATTATGTCTGAGTAGTCTTATTTCTAGGGATTTAGGGAGAAAAACTATGTTTATACCATAAATTACTTTTGAATTTCTATTAGTTTCTAGGGGTTGATTAGATTGGTTATAGCGTGATTTGTTCTTAACGAGTAATTAATGTTATTGCGCAGTTTCATTGATTGTTCGCAGTTAATAATTGTTTGCACAGATCCGTCTTACTTTTAGAGGCTTAGTACACATCAATAATTCTGATTATGTTAGTGACATGCGGCATATGTTAAATTATGAGCGTTGAGTCTTAACTATAGCTTAACACGTGCTCTAATCTATCGATTCTTGACCAAGGTTCTGATAGTTGTTTGATCCTTTTGATTGGTATAAGCATGGTGGACTGAACTAATACCCTAGACCTTTAATTCATAGTTTAATTCCCGTCTTTATATTGCTTTCTAGTGTTTATATAGTAGTTCAACTAATTTCTATCTGATATTGTCTGAAGTAGCTGTTTGGCTGAATATTAACTTATAAACTCTGTCTCTCCATGGATTCGACCCTACTTCCCTTGACTACTGTTGTTAGAGGACTTAGGATTTATCTTTGATTAGGTGATACGACTTTAGCCTGTCAGTGGTTGACTCAAAATAGCAGAAGGTAGGGAGAAAACTCCCAAAAACTTGTAATTTAGCATATAAACAATTATGTAGGGAAGTTAGCATAAAGTAGCTTCTAAGAGCACCAGTCTCGCACGATTTAGCCTATAAGCAAAGGGAAAACTTTATATAAAATTATAATATCAGTATAAAATTAAATATAAATCTATAGCTGCAGTTGAATGCCTGAAAGGGAGTCTTGCGATTTATAGAAATCGACAAGATACAAGTATTAATTATAATGAAATAGTTTTCTTCAATTGTAAATATTTGGAACTATGCGTATTTTACTTGCTATTGCTGCTACACGTATCTAGGAACTTCATTAGATGGATGACCATGATGCGTTCTTACCTGGTGGCTAAAGAGATTTATATGAAGCTTTTGCCTTACTATTCTTGTTTTTCTCTAGGGAAAGTCTGCCGTCTACGAAAAAATTTGTATGGTTTGAAATAACCTCTTAGGAAAACGTTGGCGAAGTTATTTGTTGCTTTGAAAGGTTATGGATTTACTCAGTCTTATGCCGATCCTTCTAAGATATCAACACGAAGATTTCTCTCTTCACGTTTCGGTTTATGTTGATGATTTGATCATTGCTAGTTCTTCTTATGATCTTGTTTCAAATATATTTGCATTCATGTTTCGACATGAAAGACTTGGGCGTTCTGAAATATTTTTCTAGCAGTCTGGATTGTGTATCAGCGTAAATTTTCTCAGGGGATGTGATGACTGAAGATAATATGTTGGGTTGTAAACCTATTGAAATGCCTATGAAACATATTCATCGACTTTCTCTTGTCAATAGTGCACCCATGACCGATCCAGATTCTTATCGAGGGCTTGTTGGTCATCTTGTGTATTCTTTCGTTACTAGCTTAGAGCTTAGTTCTTTGTTCATACTTTAGCTCAATTTCTTAGTGATCCTTAGGTACCACATCGGAAAGTGGCACTCTGTTTCCTAACTTAATTTTATCCACCTTTAACAGCATCGCATCCCCCATCCGCACCTTCCTCCCACCATAACCACCAGTTATCCACACCATCTCCATTTCCCAGCCGCCCTCTCCTTGATCTTCCTTCTTTTCCCCATCTCCATTTTCCCGACCAGCCCGTCTCCGTTTTTTGCAACCAAAACCGGCCCCTCTTCAACGCAACCCTTCTGCCACCCCTTTTTCTCCCCTCAACCAACCCAGCCACCACCCAAATCATCGACCACACACTGCAAAAACCATGCACATACCCGCCACAAACACCACGCACCACCAGAAGACCACCCACATGCCGAAAATCACTGCAGTGCTGCTGAAAATACATAATAACGGCCGAAAGCCTCCCACTCTCTTTGGTGGTTTCGATCACTTCGATAGCATTTGAAACCCTAAAATGTTAGAGGGATGAAAGATAGAAGAGGACGTTTCTCTTCAGATTGGTTTGGAGAGATGCTTTCCGGTGGTATCGGCTAATGTGGCGTTAATTCGGGTTGTTTCGGTGGTTATAAGTTTTGCGTAGCTATGGGGTGGTCTTGGTGGTGGTAGCTTTTTTCGGTGGTTTTTAGAGGTTGAGAGGTGGACTATGTGGTAGTAGGTTTTCTCGGTGGCTGTAATGGTGGAAATGGTGGTGGCAACGTGGGTCTTGGTGGTGCAAGTGGTGGTTGTGATGGTGGAAATTGTGGTGGCAGCAGTGACGTGCAAGTGGTGGTGGGGCTTATTATAGTTGTTTAATGAAGGTTTACTATGTTTGTTAACTTACCCTTTGGTTTACTAAAATGTGGTCCCCAAATTTCTCTCTCTACCTTTCTTGGTTTTGCCCCACTTTCTCTATGTTCCACTAATTTGGAAACAAATGAAGTAAAACATATGGTCCTCTTTTGGGGGGAATTCATCATATGTATTATTATATTTTAGGAAAATTTGTTTAAAACTGCTACAAAATTTTACAGTTTTTGATTAAAAAAAAACCACCAAATCCTTTTTTTTTTTTGAATTTTAACTACTATAACTTTGCCAAATTTTGTGAAGCACCACCTTCTAACATGTTACGTTAAGTTTTCCGTTTGGTGGTGAACTTAAGGGTTAGGGTTTTTGACGAAAAACTTAACATTTTCCATTTGAAGGTAGTGCTTCACAAAATTTTGCCTAACTATAGTAGTTAAATTCAAAAAAAAAGTAATTGGTGGTTTTTTTCAAAAAGTATAAAGTTTGTAGTGACTTTTTCCAAATTGTCCTATATTTTATGGATACTAATCTAATAAAGCTTATAGTACGTCCTACTCATGAACTTAACGTTAAACATGAAAGAAGTCCTCATATTCTTATAATTTGTTTTACTTGATTTTCATCGAATCCAATTATGTAAAACAATCCAATAACATAGAAAATGAACTCTTTCAAAGTGTGTATTTTATATAAATCTAAACACTAGTGAAGTATAAATCTCCCGATCAACATTGGTTTGAGTCAATTTCTACTCTTGTTGTTTTCAAGTCTAGCTGATTAAAGTTAGAGCTTCATGTCCCTAGTGTTTAACTCTAGATCGCCATGTTTAATTCAGTAGAGTCTCAAGTTGAATCGCTATTCCTTAATCATTATTCTAAAGATTTACACATAAGTTAGCATGGTTGCAAATAAGCAATTTGCAATACATTTTCTCCTCACCTGTCTAGAATACACCAATGTGATTATGTGAATGTGATCTATACATGTATCCTCTTCTCCAACTCAGTTATTAAGGAAATTAAGCGAGCATGTAGGGATTCCCTATTGTTGTTGACATAGCTAGACGGATTCTTCTAGGACAATCAAAGGGTACTCGGAACTGGTTCTTGCAAGCCACAAACCATGTTAGCTGGTACTGCTACATCTATCATCTTTGGATATGCCAGTTTTAAGTCTGTTATAACATGTTGGGATGATCAGTTCCAACATATATCAAGATTCTAAAGAAAAACACATTGGATGAGATATATTGGTGTTATAAAATTTGTACTTACTCTCCATTATGCATTTGAATGTTTCCTGCAAAATAACATACCATATTTTTAGTCAGACACTAATTTATTTGGTATTAACAGAAGCACATACACAGATCTCACAGATATAGAGAAATAACAAATGCATGAGTCCACAGGCAAGTCCCTTTTAACCATATTATCTGGATAAACAAGACAGAGTTTATTACTCTAGCCATAAGTAATCTCCTGTCAAGTTGCCATATAATTTTGTGAAATAAAAATTCGATAGGAACCACAATGTATGCATATTAAGTGACTATCGAAGACCCAAATTAGAAGGCTTCCTGATACAAGTGATAGTAATAGAGATCATTTCCTGTCACCCCATTTGTCCCATATCCCGGTACGGAATCATCGTAATTTTGATTTCCAGAACAGCATTTAACATTAAGGAGCGACAGAAATGATTTTGTACATAAACATAATACAAAGAGAAGTAATGCAAGTTTATAAACTCCACATACCTCATAACAACAATTAAGATTTCGTTAATAGGCAGCATATTGAAGACAAAATGAAAGAAATGGTTTAGCTATATCACCTCATCTTTTGTCAAACGAGGATTGTACTGCTTCTCCTCTCCCACAGTACTAACCTGAAAGTTAGGTCAGCTTAGTACTGTAAGAACTTGTAAATTATACCAAATTACAGAGGGCTTTCCCAGAAACAAAAATGAGAGCTTGTCTATGTTTCTTACCATAAAACCCTTATAATCATGAGCAGGATAAACCAATGTCTCGTCCGGTAACGTAAATATCTGCTTCCACAAGATTTACACAATAAGTGCAGCTTCAGTAGACAAGTCCATATATGGTGGTAAAGTTCTCTTTTCTTTGTTCCCATTTTTCAGCTAAAGAGAATGGATAGAACTTTAGGATCTTACTTGTGAATGCACCGACTTATAGAGCTCAGCTGAACTTCCACCCTGTAAAGCAAAATTGGAACATGCTGATTGAGTACATTACACTGAGCCACTAAGGAAGAGCGTATGATCACAAAGATTCACTTGAAATGGACTATATTGGTTGATGGTAAGCATGCCCTTCCCCAAACCCCCTCCTTTCCCCTCTTCCTATGTAACAAGAAGTTGAAACACGGAGAAAAAAACATATTAGTTTGGGTTTTGCTTTCACATATCCAAACCAAAAGAACCAAAAAGTCCGTTCCAAACATCAAGGACAATCTCCACTTCAATGTCCACATTTCAAATACATTGAACTCCTTGATCATCCAAACGAAGTCATTTAAACTATAATACAGAGAGAACCTATTTCTTCTAAAAAAATTTAGAGGTACCTTAAGACTCGATCATTTTACATCGTGGTAGTTTCCTTTTTTAAACATTACAGTAAGGTGGCTTTTGAGTAACATTCTTAAATCAGTGTAGAACTATATGTCAACACAGCATCATATTAGTAAACAGCTTGCTTTCTACAGAATACCACTAACACAAAAGTGGAATCAAGCAATTCCTGTGTGCATAAAACCATATATATGACCTTCAATAAATGTAAAAGAGTAACTTATGATGAAAGATCAACTGATATTCAAACAACCATCCATACGACAACCAAAAAAACCTAGATATCATCCGAATGGCCCCAATGATAAACAATTGTGAATTTAAATTTTGTTATCGTTTCTCATATCACCTTTATCTCCTTTTTCCAACAATGATGAAACTCACACATAACAATGTTGTTCTATTACTATACTGAGCACAGATTACATTAACATGTAATGGGACGAAGCAGATTCAAATTCATGAGCTAATGCTTGAGCATTTGCCGCATACATGTATAACCTCAACTAAATTTCAAATGAATGCAGAAATAGAAGGGGGGGTATTAAATGAAAATAGGACAAAAGAAAAGTTTAGCTATTTTGTATTTTGTAAATGGTAGGGCATTCTACTCTTTCTTTTTCATTCATTAGAAATCAGAATTCACTCAAAGCTCTAAAAAAGGCCATCTCAGAAACATAGCAAAAGCATCAGCAACCCAGGTGTAATTAGAGCAAACGTAAGGGGTAAGCAGAATCATAAAGGCTTAAGGAGGACAGGGATCCTAGAGCTTGTCCAGTAAACACAAAGGCAGGAGTGAGGCATCCTCCTTATCAAAATGAGGTACAGTTCTCGCGATTAAAGATTGTGCATGTCAAAAGAGGTTGCAGACAGTGGGATTCTGGTGAAGATAATGCAGCCACTGCTCCGAACAAAGTGCCCGCAACTCATCTAGCATGCCTTGCCCAGGCCTTTAATAGTGCTTCGGCAGCAGCGCCTAGTCATGCCTTTTCTGAGATAGAGGTACTTCTAGTACATGTTTCCTCTTTAAGAGGGGTTGCTTTTATTACTTTCTGATAAAAAAAAGTAAATTTGTCAGGGTATTATATCTGAGCTATTGTCTTTTACACAACTGTTTGAAATTATTGGAAAAAATATGCATGACATTCTGCAGGTGTGCGAGAAATGATACTCCCATTGTCAATAATCTTAAGCATTGTGATCCAGCATATGTTTCCATAGTAGCCACATGACTGACATGAGTATCAAGATAGTTCCCCTCCCCAGTTTTTATAGAAAATATAAACTTTTAAACATGTTTACACAGTAGCCATATGAAAATTACAATAATTTCCCTTACCCAATTCAATTTTATATCATGTTTGCATAAAAGCCATATATTCCACTTTCCAATGGAGCCAAAGACTCTTTATGTTTTATGGAACGAAACAAAATGCTTCCTAAACTAGCTCCACTTGTTATACTATGAACTCGTAGGTGATCAATATATTTTTGACGCAATTTTCATTTTGGGTCATCCGGAAATAGCCTCTTTGTGTATCCAACACAAGGGTAAGGTTGCGTACATTCGACCCCCCTACCTCGCCTTATGGCGGGAGTCTTTGAGGCACTGGGGTAATGTTGTTGTTGTTTTTGCACAATAGCCATATGAATATCCAGGTTCTCTCTCTCCCTCTCTCGCTCTCCCCTCACCTACTACTGACCCATTCACCCATCCACTCAAGCAGAGACAAGTGGATGCAGCTATGCACACATGCACATGTACTCACATGAGCACACAGGTTACCTGGAAATCTGTTCGTCCACATCCACGTATCAGCAAGACATCACCCGTGAATGCCATCCTTGGCTGCGGTTGATCAGGACCATCTCCCGTAACGTATGTAACACAGCCTACTGTATGACCTGGAGTGGGACGAACCTGAAAGAATATACCACATTCGCCAGCATGAGCTAAAAATCTCAGCCTATTCATAAACAAGACCTATGAGTCTAATCCCAGCAGTTTGTTGATGTACGCAAATAAAGCCCTTCCACAAACTCAAATCAATAATTGTAGCACTAAAATACTTAATATTAGGTACGGAAAGCAATAAATAATAGATACCAGACATTACAAGTAGTCACTAAACGAGAAACATGTAACAAGATGGAGCACTGAAGTTGGTGATTATTGGCAATATCATACAGCTCATGCATAGGAAATGTTATAGGCAGAAGCAGAAATTAATGAAACATGGACCAAACCCTGTTTCTCAACCTCAATTAGAAGCATTAGAAATATGGAGGCACAAAAGATGGCTCACCTAACTTCCTCAGGATCTTGCAAGCAAAAAAGACGGAGCCAAAAAGATGCAATCAACAAAAAGATCTAATATTTGGTCTTTCATTCTTAAATTGTGACATGAAACTTGGTCAGGATGCATTAGAAACGTCAAAGCCCGTAGATCACTTAAAGTTATTAACTAAGGATGTTTAGTTCAAAAATGTCAACGTTGCAATACATTAACAGTGTAAAAAAGAAAGGATCTCTATTTTGAACATTCTTGTGCAGTCCCATGTTTTACATATAATAGCTGCTTAAGTATAATATGCTAGTTGATGAGACGGAATAACATAAGATGTAGAAAGCCATGGATTTTTACATATACATTGAGCAAACGACAAATTTGATCAGATTTATTAACCTAAATACTGACTTCTGCTTCAAGGAAGGTACAGTTCCACTGAAAAACAACAATGAAGCCGTCCCAAATCAATTTGGTGTCGGCTAACAACAGTTCTGCTGAAACTACTATTTTTTTTATCTATGCCCTAATCTTTATACGATTTTAGTGTCTACCTCAAATATTGAATTGATTACAGTACAAAATCACTTTATAGCTGTGTTTTATGATCATAGATTGACATCTAACAAAGCTTGATGATTAGGACAAATTGCTTGCAAATCAAAAGTTAACCTCCACAACAAAAGAATAATCCAGTACAAACTAAAAGAAGCTTTCATTCACACATTTTTGCACAAACCGAAATTAAGAAGAGTGCAAAACACAAATTTTCCAAAAAGGGGAATTGACCTGACTGCAATTTGACAGCTTGGAACCATTACAAGTATTTGATCTAAAAGTAAACTTTACTAGAGGGAAATACGTAGTAAAAGGGAGCTTAAGAGTTTGATGACCTCTCGCCATCCCCCTTTAAGATTCAGTCCCTTTTTCTCCTTTCTTGCTCATAATCAACAGTATGCTTAACATTGCCTAAGATAGTTCAGTGCCCAATCCCACTTATACTTCTCATATTGCTAGTCCAAACTAACAGGTATGAAGGCCATTGTGTTGTCTATGCCAATGCCACTAGAAGAACTTCGGAGAAAATTAAGCAACGCAAATGAGATTAAATTTGGAATGACATACATGCATACCTCAAGAAATAGATCACCAACAAATATTTTGTCACCAGGTTCCACCAGAAGATCAGCTTCAGCACTGCTTGCTTTAGAAATGATAGATTTAACCCCAGGAATCTTACTCTGCATAGAAAAAGGAAGAGCTATCAATATTTCTAAAAAGGTGATTTTACAGACATACTGTAATTTCTCAAAAAGACAGCTTATCTTAAAGTTAGGGTACATTATTGGCTGCAAAGCCTCACATTCCAATTCTTCCTACAGGCCTCCAGAAACATTCAAAATGTGCAGCAACAGAATAACCCACATAGATGACTAAAAATGAAGCCTGTTACTTCTTTTATCCATTTTTTAGAACAACATCGTCATCAACTTATGTTCACTCGTCTTTACAGATTAATGAGAAACCAATAAGCTCATAAAACCGAAATATCAACAAAATCGAAACGTTTATCCCGAAGGATGTGGTTGGTTATATGAATCATTAGTATATCTCCAGCGATCGTCCACATATATCCTCTTCCTCTATTCGCTTCTACGAGTGCTATATGATCCTGCAACCTAATTTTCGTCATACCCTTTTTAACTCCCTCTGTCTATGTCATTCTTATTCTTCCTCAACTTCTTCATAAAACTCAATCTTAAACATTTAAGTTCTGTATCAGTCTAAAGTAAGGACGATGGTTCAAAATTATACCTCCTCCATTCTTTACAAATCACTACAATCTCATTTAACACCATTCACACATTTACACGATTTATGCATAAGGAAAATCATAGTCATGTTAAATCTTGTTAGATTCGTCTCGGCATATACTTAATTAATACTTCCACCATGCTTTTTTACTCATTGCATTTCCTATTTATGGAAGTTTACTATTACTCACTACATATGTACTTTTGATAAGGTTCTTTCTCACGTATCTACTTTTTCACATGGTATTGGAGACCGCTTACCTCTCACATATCTCTATTTTCTCCACTTCCTTAAGAAGTGTGCACAACAGGTATGTAGTGAGTAAAAGGTACGGAGGAAGTATCAGCTTTCTATAATTTTTAATCAAACACAATTAGATATAAATGGCTAAAGTAGTGCGTCAGGAGAAGTGAAACTTTATAAGTAGTGATTAAAAAAGAAGTGAGAAAGTATATATCACTATGATGTTTGGTATAGGTAAATACTTAATGCACAAGGGTTACTGATAGTCTGATACAAGCATGATCAAAGAAAAACGTAATTATCACAGAGACTCTCCAAATACAACGCATCCTCTTCAAAAGTTATTTTAGAAGGTAAATGTATGAAAAACATATACCTTGAGCATTCCAGTTCCAGTGACATGATCAGCATGTACATGAGTGTTCATAGCATATATAAGTTTCAGTCCAAGTTCACTAATGAGGGAAAGATCCCTGTCCACTGTTTTGTCCACTGGATCAATTAACTGCAAGAAGAAAGCTTGTGTCAGCCATTACATGAAAAACCTTTATCAAGAGTGGTGAAAATAGAAGGTTTGAAGAAGAATAAGAATTTAAAATGATTTGAAGGACAAGCATAAAGTTTAACTGGGATGAGGAAAAGAGTGTCACAAGTAAACAATTTTCACTTCGGATTTTTATAAGCAATCTTATGAACCTAAAAGCAATTGAAAAGAAAGGAACAAACTTCAAATAGGCCCAACTATATTGTCAATTGTTGACCTACAAAGGTCCTTTACTCTATAAGTTGAATTTCAATGTATTCAGGGGTCTCAAAGAGAAGCTAGGAAATCGACAGATTCACACATATAGAAGGCTTTAGAGGGATGAGTGACCTCACATGAACACGAAACTGCTGAGCAGAACATGGAGAACATTTTTGAGATAAAGCTTTACTCAGACACCACGAAAGGAAACTACAACTAATAGGTAAACAGTGAACAAATACGAGATGCAAAGGCCAAAAGTTATTATAATGTTGCAACTTGCGAGTATGCTAATGCTTAAGTCTTAGAACATGTGGTTCATTGAATACGAAGAAAACAAATACGTAGGCATGATCAAAGCTGTGAACCCAAACAAGCTACAATGTTATGTTGATACCAGACATGTCACTTGTGAATACTAGCAATTATCACTTTGATAGTGTCCTTTAATAGCCAATGGAATGTCATACTATTTTCATGCTCGAATTTTATGATTGCTTGTCTTCATACCATCACATGTCGGTTTCAGAAAATTGACGTGAAGTAAAAAGAACTCCTCTCCGTTGCAACAAACTGATAATAAACTTTAAATTCGTTTATCAAGTATTTCGCACGTTCCAACGAACCAAGCAAAGCTATCACGGCATTACGCTTTACACATACCATTGTGTGTTTATGTGTACTCTTCAATTAAGTGCATGTACCGGTACCCATACTTTGCATGCCGATAAAGGCATGGACACTTGACACTATATTTTGCGCCAAATACAAGGAAAGTTTGCACAAGGACGCATACCTATTCTAAGACTTAAACATTCTTGTATAGGTAGTAGCAAATTTATCTGAAATACCTATAACATTACACAAAAAAAGGAAAACTGGCCCAAAAAAAAAAACTTTTAAAGCATTCTATGCAATAAAATAACCTTAAACTCAGTTTTTTTTCAAGAAAAAACCTTTCTTCATTTTCAGGCGTTGACCCACAACTTTTGTGGCGTTTGTCCAGATATTATATGGGAAATACCCTAAAACAACGTGTTATTGTTGTTCAATTAAGCATTTTTAGGGTTTTCCCCATTTACTTTACGCAAAAACGCCGGAAAGAATAAGTCATCGCCTGAAAAAAACAAAGTCGCCTGAAAAACCAAAGTCAACGGCGGAAATTGAAGTTTGCAAAAAAAAAACCTTAAATGTTTATTGCAAAGAATGGTTTTTTTTTCCGCAAAAATGAACATTTAAACCTTTATTTTTGCAAATTTTCCCCAAAAAAGGAGTAAATCCCATTATTTTGACCTTCTATAGACTATAATCGAGTGATATCATTTTGGGTATCTGTTCTCCTAGGGAATATGATGAACCATGTTGACCTCAAGCAGCTTGCCCCTCTCTTTGAACTGAACCATGTTCATAAAAGATCCAATTGTAACTGCTTCTTTCAGCAAAATAACATTATAAATCATTTTCAATAATTTCAGGAAATAAATAACCAGAGATTATTAAATAAAAATGATGTTGTTGGTCATCTGTGAAGAAAATGAAATAAACTGAGCACGATATCACGAGTATGACATGATCACCTGTAATAGAAATGATTCTCTAGACACATAAAAGTTTGACACTCATAAAACCCAATTATCCTGATACAAAGCAGTAAATTACCAGAGCAGGCTTTTGCGGATGAGAGACATCAGCAAGAAGGTAAGTAAAAGTAGAAGATTCCTTCTCGAATAGCTGCCGAAACAAATACTTGTTGGAGGCATGAGATGTCGTTGTATGCAAACCCATTTCGAATCTCAGGCTGTTTGTTATGGTGATCACTGATGATGATGATGATGATGTGGTTTTTTGGGAGGGAAATTATTGCACAATTTGTTGGGCGATAGCGAGTGGAGAGGAATTCTGAGTTGACGAAATTTCAGCATTATTAAGTATTTCAAAGGGGACTCCCTAATTCTTTTTGTAGATCGAGTCAACTGCGGGAGACAATTAATCGGCAATCGTAGTCCGGATTAGCCACTCGATTTGGTGTTCAGCTAAATGGAGAAACAAGTTGGGTTCATCATTTGATGTCTAAGTGTCGTGATGCTAGAGTCCCATGATTGCCCTGATTGGTACATGCGTCTTCGGATAGCGATTACGGGAAGAAGGTTAAAGGTACACCTTGGTAATGGGTATATGTAGTATGTACTTTTACCAGTTACGTATATTAAATGAATATGTGTTAGTTAAAATAAGTACGAAGAAAAATTAGTATAAGTTGGTTAAAATGAGTATGAGTTGGTCAAAATGAGTACTGATAGGATTTTGTCGTGTCACCTAATCAAAAATAAACCTAAGTCCTCTAACAATAGTAGTCAAGGGAAGTAGGGTCGAATCCACAGAAAGACGGAGTTCTAAGTTAATATTCAGCTAAAAAGCTACTTCAGACAAAAATCAGATAGAAATCAGCTGAACTAATAATTAACTACTAGAAAGCAATATAAAGATCGGAATTTAACTATGAATTAAAGGTCTAGGGAATTAGTTCGGTCCACCATGCTTATACTAATCAAAGGATCAAACAACTATCAGAACCTAGGTCGAGAATCGATAGATTAGAACACGTGTCAAGCTATGGTTAAGTCTCAACGTCCATAATTCAACATATGCAGCATGTTCACAAACATAATCAGAATTACTGGTGTGTACTAGGCCTCTAAAAGTAAGACGGATCTGTGCAAACGATTATTAACCTCAAGTAATCAAAGAAATTGCGCAATAACGTTAATTACTCAATAAGAACAAATCACACCATAACTTATCTCATCAAACCCTAGAAACTAATAGCGATTCAAATAATCATGGTATAAACATGACTTCCCTCTCTAAATCCCTAGAAATTGAACTACTCACTCATAATTGAGTCAACGATAAACAATCTAATATGAAACCCTAATAATTGCATCAAGAATAATTGAATAAATAAACTAAGCAAATGAGAATAATAAAAGAGATTAGGGCAAAGAAGAATACCAATTGACAGAAAGCAGGAACTTTTATTGAAATCGAATAGGTTCAATCACCTTTAATCTAATCTAAAGTGTTTAAACTAAATAAAGCTAAACTAAGAACTATGGAAAAACTAGAATAAAAAGATGTCTCTAAAAATATGAGGAATAGCTATTTATAATAGCCCCAAAATCTAATAAAAAATGAATAGAAAAAGATAGAATTTCGGGAAAAAGAGCTGTCCGTGCTCCAAGCCCGATCGGGTCAATTCCCGCCCGATCGGGTGGCTAAACTACAATTCTGCATCAACTTGTGAAGGCCGTATCTCTCAAACCAGAAGTCCGATTGGGGTGTGTGACCTATCATTGGAAAGCTCTTGAAGTCTAGAATCCAACCCAATTGGAATTTCTTGATTATCAATTTTCTATCAAAAGTTATAATGAAAATAGTGAAGGTGTATCAATTTTGGCTTTTGTTTCACTAACTCTTTGCTTCATTCCAACTCAAAATCGTCCCAAACGGAAGCATTGTGATCCTTGTGCAAGCTACCTTCATCTTCAATGATTAATAGGCTACATCCTTGGTAGTCATTATCACTTTGTATCATAATAACCTGAAAATCATCGAAACACACAAACGGGGAGTAGTAGAGCACAACTTATGTAAGTCATGTCATTATGCACCTAAATGCTCAAAAAGGAGTTCTAAATGCAATCTAAATGCATCAAGAAACTATATATAAATGTAATACATCAAGTACGAAGCAAAATGAGTATGAATATTCAAAATGATTACAAGCCAAATGAGTATGAATATTACAAATGAGTACGAATTACCTAAATGAGTATGAAGCCAAATGAGTATGAGTTTTTCTATCAGTTTTCCAAATGAGTATGACTTAAACCTTAAGAGAAATTTCTAAAATGAGTATTAATTTTTCAAATGAGAATAAACCAAATGAGTATAAATATTCCAAATGAGTATGAAGTCAAATGAGTATCAATAATTCCAAAAACTTCAAATAAAAATGACAAGTGATAAACTTCAAAATTAATTTCAAATGATCAAATAGGAACAAAGATATACTACCTCCGTTTCGCAATACATGCAACATATATCTCTTTTGGATGTTTTGCAATACATGCAATATTACCTTTAATAGTTAGTCTTTTTAGCTAAAAAGACATTTGTAACCCTACTTTTCCACTCACATGTACAGTACTTTATTCTTTATCACATGGGTAATAAAGGCAATTTACACTCTCTCTCTTCTCTTTCTTGGTCCATGTGCCAACCTCCAACGTTGCATGTATTGCGCGACGGAGGTAGTATAGATCAAATTAAAGTTCAATAAAAAAAATGAATTTGGAACCTTAATGTGTCCAGCATTTGAATACTTAGTCGTTTCACACTTCCTCACAAAACCCAAAAAATTACACACCCACGAACACCATCGTTCTCACAGAGGAGAGAGAAACCGAAAATCTGCGTTAGATTTGTAGATTGAGAGTATAGATACAGAGAGAAACGAATATCAATTGTTCATTCGCTGTAATTACAAAAACAACAATGATTTCATCGAAGTGGAGAGATCAAGAATCTCTCCTCAATCGATATTACATCAATGGCGACTCAGAGAACCACGTTGAATTTGTTGTTATGGAGGGAGGGGTGTTTGAAGTTATGCCGGCAGCGGAGGTTAATGTGGCGGAGATGAGGTGGCGGGGGGAGGGAGGGAGATCGTGTAACTAAAGAACAAAAACCTGAGTTGTTACGTGGGTGAGAAGAGAGAGGGTTGCCGGTGGATTTTCCTCCGTGTCCCTGTTCATTCCTAATATTTACAACAATTACCACCGGGAATACCTAGAACTAGGTACTCCGAGGTGTAGGTAATAAATTATGGGGGTAAAGATTGAGAATTGGTGGGTTTTGATAATGATAAAAATAAAATTGCTTCCAATAATGCAACTTTTTAACAGTTCGCAAATAATGAAGCAAATTTTTTATTTATTCTTAAATAAAGCAACCTTTGTACCTCATTTATTTTGAGTAGGTACATTGACCGGTAACCTGAACAAATGGTAATTTTTATTTAAAACTTTATATTCTAATTAATATTATTAAAAATAAACTTTAAAAATATAAAATGAACCCACCCAACCCCACCCCCACCCATTGACACCTCCTTCCTCCTCCCCTTCCCCACCCACTGCCACCAACCCAACCACCCAAACCACCGAAACCCAGCTATCCCCACCCATGAACTCACTCACCCACAATTTCCAGCCTCTCCTTTCCACCCTTGCCAACCACCACCTTCCATTTCAACCTTACCCAACCACTAGTCCACCACCACAAAAACAAAATTTCACAATTCAACGTTCTCATCAGATCATTCGAATTTCGACATTAATGTCAACTTCACATAATTTTTACAAATTAAGAACCACAATTCATTCCATTACACATCCATGTTAGCAAGATAAAACAAACTAGAAAAGCAACCTAAAAACACAAAAATAAAAAAGAAATTGAAAGTCTACTTGGCTATTATTTATTCAGCTTGTACAAAGATACCAGCAGATTCAGCACCATGGCCCCTACTATTTGTTGATTTCGCTAGCTTTCCACAATACCCAACTCGGTCCAAGCTAACTCGCAAGGGTCCGAATCCGGGTCAGGGAGCAGCAACTCTGTGAGTAGTAGCACCTCAGGTGAGGGTTTGTGAGTAGAAGATCGAGTGGCGGCGCGAGTTGAGCGACGAGAGGCTATGGCAGCTGTGTTGGAAGACATGAGGAGAGAGGATGTCGTCGTTTTGCTGGTCCTTCCTCTTCTTTTCCTTCAATTCTGAGGACGTGTGGCGTATGGAAGTGGTTGGGGACGGGTGGATGGAGGGGAAGAGGAAGGGGTGAGGAAGACGATGGGTGGAAATGGGGGGCTTTCATGTTTTTTTAGAAAAATCTTTTTTGTTTTTTAATATTTAAAAGAATTTTTTTATGAGAACCAATTGTTAATCGACACATGTCCTGTTTTTACCTATTCTTCAAGTTATAACCAATTTTGACATACTCAAAATAAATGGGGTACAAAGGTTGCTTTATTCTAGAATAATCAACAGGTTGCTTTATTATTTGCGAATCGCCAAAAGGTTGCATTATTAGAAGCATTTTTTTCCTAAAAATAATGATTATTTCTTGTTTAATAGGGCTTGGAAATATGTTGGGAATACAACTAATTGATTATTTTAGTCAAATACACTTATTAACTCCTTATCTCTTTAACTTTTATTGAGGGCAAATGAGTGATTTCCCTCCCAATTGATCCTTATCCACCTCTAAGTGGTTATTTGGTATACTTGGGAATTTTATTCTCGTGGAAAGTTTCATTTCATGGGAAATTATTTCCCTTATGTAATTCCTAGGAAATAACCTTAATATGTTTGGTTGACATTAACGAATTTGTACTTTCCATGAATTGATATCCTACATTTAGTTTGGTTTACTATTTTACTTTCCCATGAATTTCAACAACTATAACTAATTTTTAAATTATTTTTCCATTTCTTTATAAATTGCAACCCAAAAAAGTATATTTACGTTTTTCCATCTAATTCCTTGGGTGGGTAGTGCACATTCCATTCAATTTTAACACCTTTGATGAACTTAATTATTTTCTTTTGTTTCTAATGTAATCCAAATCAAAGCATTGTAAAACTCATTTATAAGAAGTTTTTTTTTTGAAGAGATACCAGGAATAAACTCAAATCTCCATATCTCAGGGATTGATCAGAGTCTGAAAACTAAGTACATAATACATTGATACTAATAAACTACAAACTACTACAAACTAAAACTAAAAACTAATAATAAAATAACACAAGCTTCGTTGAGAAGCCAATCAGAGTTCTGGGTCGGTGGCGGTGAAGGCGGTGCATCACCATGATGGTCTAGGAAGCAGGGCTGCTTCTCGGGCAGCGTCGGTGGCATGGAAATGGGTCTTCTTCAAGCCGTTAAAGATGAATCAACTTATCGGCAACCCACAAATGGATCTAAAGATGAGCACCGCTTAGAGGCGGTGGAGTAGCGACAAATGATGCCAAGGATCACATCGTCTTGGTTTCTTTACTGTGTGATTCGATCAATCCTTGGCACATACACCAGATTTCCATACGAATTGCCAAAAGAAATCCTAAATCGTTCTACGATATATCTCACAAGGAGAAAGAGATGGTAACCTTATCTCTCTAAAGGTACATCTTGAAAGCCTTGATTACACAAATCAGCTTGAAAGCTCCTAAGCAAAAAAAAAAAGAGGAAGTGAAATCCACCTCCCCCTTTGCCCTAACTTACCTTGCACCCAAACAAGAGATAGTAGATGATGGCGCCTTGGTGAGAGAGGGCATGAGATGGCCTCTTATTTCCTTAATAACAAGGAAATTGGTCGGAAATGCAAAAAGGTCTTGATTTCATTTTAGGAACTAGTAAACTAGCCATGGATGTCTAAAATCCTTTGATAACAAAGGGAAGGAAGCCATGGATGAGGCTATGGGATTTATAGAGAAGAGCGGTTGAGTTCTAGAGAGAAGGGAGAGTAAGAAAACACTACTCGTCCTTAACAAAGTTATAATGATAAAGCAACATGTCTTACAAAAAAACTGATCAATCCTTCTACAACTACATTAGCAAAGTAGTATACCTAAAAAACAATTTCTTTTCCATGTAGTCTCTCCATAAGATTATGGTTCTACGGTTCCCCTTCACCATCAATTTTAATGCAACAAATCTTGAGCATAAGCATATTCATAGTCACTTGGAAACTAAAAAAGAAATTAACTTCCAAAGGATTAAGAGATATCTTCTTTGAGATTGTATTAACTTCAAAATGAGTTAATCCTTCTATTTTCATAACCTTAATTGTCACTTTCATCCTTCTCTCAGCTCAATCAAATTCATGTTGAAAACAATTAGTCATACGTCCTATGTGCCCACTAGCCATTTCCATTACATCACTAATTTTTCCAAGTCTGGTAGAAAATGCTTTCAAATCTTCAATAGTTTATGTCCTTGCCTTCTTTGTTCTACTAGTATAAGGACTTTTTGATGGTGAAGATCTCGTTGGATTACTTGAAGGTTCTGAACTAATCCCATCGGCATTAGGCTGGTGCACTTCTTATGTTTCTTCACCCCTCTCTTCTTCATCCACCTCATCATGTACATCACACACATTTGTTGCTTCATTTCCAACAACCCTATCTTTGGCGCAAAACATAGGAAAAATCCAGACCTAAGAATCAAAGATGGAAATAAAGATGTCAATGAGAAGGGAGAGATAACCAAAAACATACCTCGGTCTGAAAGTGGCGCCTGATATGGAGAAGAAAGGTGAATTTTCAGAGTTTATCACACCCTATTTCAAACGGTGGCTGTAATACCCTGCCCAAATTGAACCCTTTTTGATTTAATAAAACTCGTTGGGGAAAAATCCACAAGGGTTCAATTTGGAGGCGTGTTACCGCCGCACTTATCTCCTTGGAAATAAATGTAAGGCTAATAGGTAACATCACACTATATTCAAATTAAGTTTTACAACAACTGAATTGTTCACGTCTTAGAGTCTCAGCGAAAACTAAATTAAACTAAGTGGATGACAACTCTAAGTGTTATCTATTTGTTCCCCCAGTCGATCACCCACCTGCACAAATACATTAAAAAGAAACAAGAGAGACAAGCTCCCAGAAATCAGATCAATTGAGTAATTCCAACTCCTTCCTGTAAAATACTTAAGTTGAAAATACTGTGTGAAAATAATAGGTTAATAGAGTCGAAAGCATAGCACATATACATATATAAATACAATTAATAATCACATAAGTGCGTATATATATATATATATATATATATATATATATAAGATTAATAATCACACGGAAACGTAATTTCAATCAATTCAATAATCTAGCTTTATCCGATTATTAAGTAGAGGAAAGAGAACGCCAGTAAGCCGGGGTCAATCCCCAATAACTACTTACTTCAAGGGTGTAGGCCGGGGTCAATCCCACTAACTATCTACAAATATCATAATGGCCATAAACAGAGTCCCTAGTGTGCACACCCCTTCTACTTGGACCACAACAAGATAGAAGGAAGACATGTAACAGAAAAATCAGCATAGTAACCAGAAAACCTGTAGGTGGCTGCTGAACCTCCCATACAAGGCAACATGTTCATCATTTCCCTCCAATATTCCACTTTAAGTGATTAATATCTTTTATGAAAGTCATCACTTAAATCATATAAACATATACAACATCTCATTTAACCAAGTGTAAGTATATTCATTTCAATATCAATATTACAATTCATTTACGATTTATCTAGAAAGCCCATTTCATTAATGTACACAATCATTATTTAGAAATTTCAATAATCCATTTACAATTTTCATTCATAAATTTTCCATAATTAGTAACAATGATAATGATAGTGCTAATAATAATGATAATAACAATAATAATAATAATAATAATAATAATAATAATAATAATAATAATAATAATAATAACAACAATAATAATAATGATAACAATAGCCATAGTAATTGATAATAATGATAATAATAGTACAAATAATTAAGCTTTTAATTAAACAAAGATAAGATTATTGATTAATATTTTCGATAACATTAGAATAATTTTCATATCATATATAGTTCGTAGTCCATGGCATGATCCATATTTGTAATCCATAGTCATTATTCATCTTACATTTCGTATTCATAATCCGTATTTAAGTCAATAGTTATAATTCATAATAGTTCCACAATTATGATCCACATTTCTAATCATAATCCAAATCACATAGTCACGTAATCAAGTCATTTTATACTATGGGATCTACGTTTAGATGGACATCGGAAATTACCTGTGACGCGTGCCCAAAAGTTAGATTCACGAACATATCAAAGCTCCTGATGATCCTCGTCTCAGAGTCTACAATGAGATTTAACGAAATCTAAATTAGTAACCTAGATAACCCCTGTTTATTTATAAAATAAACGAATTTAAATTATTCCAAATGATTATTAATGACTCAAAGTATAACATTTAAAATAAATAAAAAATGATTTGGAAATCATTTAAATATAGACTAAGGGGACTAAATGAATTTAACTTAAAACAAAATAGGTAGAAAAATGGTTTAATTAGTCAAATAACCCCCCTTTTTAATTTAAAACGGAATAAGGGAATGGGAGGGAAATAAAATCTGATTTCAAAGAATCGGTTTTAAGAAAAGGGAAGGAAAAGAAGGCAGAAAAGAGAAAGGGAGGACGAGTGGGGAGGAAGAGAGGCAAGGGTGGGGGTTCGACGGCGATTGGTGGTGATTGGCGGCCAGAGTCAGGCAAGGGTGAGGGTGTGGTCGAAGGAGGATGGCAGCACGGTTGCGGGCTCAGGCGAAGGGAAGGGGCAGCAGGGGATGGCGTGGTGTGTAGTGGTGCTGGGCGCGAGTTTGCAAAGGTCTTTCCGGCGAGTAGAAGGCAGTTCAGGTGGTGGTTGCGGTGATTCAGAGAAGCAGAGAAGGTGGGTTAAAGTTTTAATTTTTAATTTTTAGAAAACAAAAATCAGAAATTAAAAGAGAAGAGAGAGAAATTGAAGCAACCTTAGAGTGTGGTAGGTTGCTTGAGCAATTGAATGAATTTGGGTTGATATTTATAAAGCACATTTGGTCAAATTTTGAGCTTCGGAGTCAAGCTCCATTAATGGTGAAGTATGGTGAGGTATGGCGGCGTTTGTGATTTTCTTTGACTATGGAGATGATTTTGATCAGAAATTCTGAGTTTGTGGATGAGTTTCAATTCTTATGACAAAGAGTTGTTGAACTGTTGGATTGTTTTATTTTTTGTTTGCTCAGGCCTGTTCTTGCGTGAGAAGAGGAAGGAGGGAGATGGCTGATGCTGATTACTGACCAGTGATCACATTTTATTTATTTATTTATTTTTTTGGCTAAAACATCACATGGAATTGGTGTTTGGACTTGATAATTGTTTGGGTTGGGCTCAAAATGGGTTTTCTCAATATGGATGGACAATTGTAATGCCCACAAAGCTAAAAAAAAGTTTCAAGATCAATACTTAATAATGAAATCATTTAAATAGGATAAATAAAAATATTTAAAAAGAATATATTTTAATGAAATTATTTGAATAAAATCGTCACAAAATTCAAAACTAAATGAAATCATTTTTAATAAACATTATTATCAAATAAAGTTGAATTATCAGTAAATAAATTTAAGTGAAAAATAATATTAAACTTTAATAAATAATAAAATAAGCTTTGAAAATTCGGGGTATTATAGTGGTAGAGCAGAATGTGGGAAGTGGAAGGGAATTGTGGCGCCTATATTTATTTTCAAGGACAATATGATTAATGTTATTTCATGTGTGAACTCATTGTGGAAATTTGTATGATCAAGGAGGGTGGGTAATTAATGTCCCACGTTATGTGGGAATTTTATTTTCCCAAGGAATTTCCAATGCCCCCATTTTCTCAACTTCCTGTCAACCAAACGACTACTCTAATCAGAAAATCTTGGGAATTTCTATTTCTTGTATAAATTATTGTATACCAAACTAGCACTAAAAATAATAGCTGATGATGTAGATTCTTGTACTTGTTACCTCCTTCACCTTGAGAATCTTAACAATGACCCACTGCAATTGTAGCAATGTGTGATTCATAACATGTGGGTCAATTTTTTGATATGCATCGTAAACATTTTCAATGAGATCATTTATGTTCTTAGGAAAAGTCTGATACATTAATGCTTGAATTGCTCTAAAAA
Organism: Patellifolia procumbens; assembly: GCA_947645195.1. NCBI lineage: Eukaryota > Viridiplantae > Streptophyta > Magnoliopsida > Caryophyllales > Amaranthaceae > Patellifolia > Patellifolia procumbens. Next base: position 915,983 of record CANSGD010000032.1, read on the forward strand.
CCCTAAATCTAACACATTTAAATTAGGGGATTGAGGTGGCTATTGTATCAGCTTGATATTGAACCCATTCTAAGTGGTTGTTGCCTTGAATGCATCATCAGGTTGTATGTGAGGCCTAGCATTATCTTGGTGGATGAAAATGTCCTTTAACAAACCAGTAGGCCATTTACTCATAATAGCTAGGATTACATGTTGTATGATCATATCTCTGATGACCTTTTAAGTGATTTTTTCAACAACTTTGGTTTCTATAATGCCTTTTGGTCTATTTTTGTTTTTGTTCTTTGCTGCGACCTTCTCTACAAAGGGAAAATTGCCAAACTTCCTATCATGAATCATATTACCTTGTGCAGCAAAAATTAATTTTGATGTAACCTTCATGAACATAGCCTTAATCTTAAATCATTTTAACTAGCAACACCTATATGGATCATCTACCCTACGAGACAAATAAAACCTTATGGCGTCTGGGTTCAAATAGAACCACTTTTCATCCATGTGGATTATATTTTCCAATTCCATAAACTTTGTTCCTTTTGGTGTGCCAGGATGGATGTTGGATAATACCCACTTCATTCTTGCCAATCGGTGAGCCTATGTGACAGTTGGATGAATACTGCTTGTATGACTTCTTAATCTTCTGTTTTTGAGCAGTTTGTAAACTTCTGAGGGAGAGACTTTCAATGCCCCCGCAAAGCATCTTACTAATGTCCTCAAGTTAAGGGGCACTGATTGGAGGAACTCCTCACTGTACTCATCCTTTGATTTCCTCCCAACCTTTCCCTTTTTTTTGATTTGACATCAAAGGCATCATCCCTTTCTCTTTGTTTGCATGCTCTCCTCCATAATCTGTCCATAGTGTGTTTGGATACACCATACTTCTTTGTTGTGTTGGCTATAGAACCCCATGATTATGCATTCTTCTCTTCCATCGTTAACAACTCATCTATAGCTTTCCTTATTTTGTCATATTTTATTTCTTATTTTTCCCCTCTTTGTTTTTGTTGTTGTTATTGTTGTTTTGTTTCAGATTCAGAGGATGCTTGAGAGTCAAAGTTTAGCTCCATTTCTTAAAGGAGCTGAAATTAGTAGTCATCCCAACGATCTTCATCCAGAACCTGATTGTAGAAGTCCTATGCTGCTTCCATTTTGTCCAGTTGCAGCAGTGATAATATAGTGGCCTTTATGAATTTTTTTTGGCTAAAACTTTGGTGGGTAAATTACAAGTTTTGTGTTTGCAGTGGGTCAATTTTTGAAATAATTTGGCAATCTATGTAAGCATGTTTGGAATGTAGGAATTTAATGATTTTTGGTGATTTAACTCCTAAATAGGGAAAATAACGACATGGGTTAGAATTTTGGATGGTTTTTCAGTGGCTACAATTTTATTGTAGCCATTATACTTACTTATATCTTAGTCGTCTATTCAAATTTACTAATCTTATCCATTGATTTAGTTAACCAAAAACATTAAAAAAAAGCCAATTTACTGCTCTTCTCCATTTTTATCACATTTTCATTTTCTCCATTGAGATCAGTATTCGTGATCGGACTGTCAACGCCCCGAACTCGGGTGCCTTAATTAAACATCATTAACACTAATTAACCACATGCTTTGCGGAAGCGTTTTCTTAAACCTGTGGGTTATATGACCCACAAATAATAGAATATTTTTACAAAATCTCACCATTTCATAACTACGACTAATAACCTTATATACTTGCTTAATCTCACTTCTTAAAATCCATTCCAAGCACTTGCTAATCACAGATCCATACTGATCCTCTTTCTTAAGCAGGGCTTCGTTTAGAAGAAAAATATAGGGAAACAAGAAAAGACAAAAAACTTTCCAAAGTAAGTGGAAAACTCGTAACTTTACTCCAGCCCGTAAAAACAGTTTTGGTTCGAAAACATTTTTTCACACACAGGCACATATTTCATCCTTGCACTTAATTATGCGTCACATAAATTTAATAATTGACCGAAATACAGTATACGAATCTTAAGACCTTAACTTTAACTTAAACTTGAATGGACGGTTGGCAAGGAATATTCACACAAGCTTAGACCATTGGCAAGTACAGGCGTTGGACCTTACATTACTTTTATCATACATTCATCGTACTTGGCCAACTTGGCCCATTAAACATCGTAAACCTTTCCTCTACCTGTAACTTGCCCATTGACCAGTTCAGTTCTTAATTCCAAGCCAACAGACTCATTCTCTTTTCACTTAATTCATTAAACTTGTAGACTTGTATTCCGAACAATACTCGTAACATACTTTAACATCATAAGCATTAACGTAATCATAAACATAATCGTAACTCATTACAACATAGCTCATGGATAATGTTTCACAATTTACCATTCTCACATGAAATCCTAAACATACTCGTAAACTCTTATGAACAAGAATCATGAATCATGGATCACATTCTTTCATTTCATATACTCCCATGAATTTAAATACAATCATACTTGAATCACGTAAAACATACTTCCTTCAAATAAAACGATAATCATATTTGATATATAAATCATACATGACATATAGATCATACTTGACATATAAATCATACTTTCTTGTATCAACTCACGTTCATACCATACATACAAATATGTTAACGAGCATTTGTCATGATTCCGAGAACATTCATAAACTCTTAAGACATGAAAGTTAAGCCACGTAAGCATGACATCATACATCTCATAATCATGTTAATTACTTTATAAGCACAAACACGAGTCATGACCATGATTATTAAGAACATTCATAGTTCCACATAAATCATCAATATACTTTAAGACTTATACTTTCATGAACTTTCACACATCATCTTGAAATATCACGTGTTTCCATTCTTTTCATTCTGAACAGCTTGAAACCATATAGGTTTCCATCAATCATCTTGAACCATCATAGATTTTCATCTTTATTATTCTTTTAACTATGTAACTGGCTTAGTATTTGAGTTAGTCCTCCGGGAGCAGTCTCCCGTGTTGGATCTATCCCCGGTAGTCCTCCCATATTGGAGGCTACCCTTGCGGGACGTCTCCCACCTTGCGATAGTCCTCAAGAAGAACTCTCTCTTGTTGGATCTACCACTCGCACATAGATCTCATTAACTTTAAAAACTTGCGGTACCCCTCATGGAGCAATCTTCTTGTTGGGTGTACGGCGGGTGCGAAGGTACGTGCATGACCATAAACTCATAACATAGCGTAACCAATACAGCCAAAACCTCATTCCACTTTTACTTATCGTGTTTTTCGTTTATTATTATTCACACACATCACAATCCATAATTCACATCATTAAACTTGGTTACTGGCAATTATAGCCTTGGGGGACGCCTCCCACCTTGCGGGACATTTCCCACCTTGCGGTATCCCTCAAGGAGCACTCTCCCTTGTTGGTTGTACGGCCGTAACTTGCGTTTTTATTCACTATAAATGCTAGGAACCTCTTTCGCTTTCGTTTATCATGTTTCGTATCTTTAATTAACTTACTTCACAGAAGCTTAATCATTTTATGATAACCGCTACTAATTCATACATCACGTTGAAGATGGATTCAAACTTAGATTACTGTTTAATACCTCACAGAGGTAGAAATCATAGGTTCATGAATCTATCATGGAAACATTAATCATGTATTCATAATCATATAACATTTGATTCATGAATCATAAATAACATACTTTACTTAATTCGCCATCAATCATGAGTCTTATAATATAAGCGTTAATCATATATATCCATGAAATCATATAAACATGTGTCACGTAACTTAGAGCCGACATACTTTACTTGAACGTTAAATAATCATGTGAACAATAATTAGATTACTTAAAAACGTTAGCATCAAGTTTTATATGTACATGGATAAGACTGTAAAATCATACTTTCATACATTATTCATTTACTCACGTTATAAATAATAATTCGTGTTTCTGTCCAGGACCGCTACAGTGAGTGTGGTGGTGGGTACTTGGTGGAATGTGGCTCCCAAGCTTCCTTCGTGGTGGTGGTTACCTGCAAAACAAGGAGAAACCTCGAGGGTGGTTCCGAGGATCGCCTCTCCGATGCCTAAGTCAGTCCAGTTGAGCACAAGATCTCTAATAGAGAGAAAACGAGTATCAAGTGCAAGTATTTTGTGAGTGTTTGATTGAACGAACCTTACCCATGCATGGGCATGTGTATTTATATGAGACATGGACTTCTAACTGACCTAGCAAAGTAAGTGGGCTCCTTTTGGAAGTGGGCCAAGGTAAACAAGGCCTTCATAATCTCCTGCCCAGAGCTTATGTCCGGAGCGGTGTGCCGGATGAGGTCTGCTCTACTCCTGGTGCTCTGACGTGGAGTGACAGGACCAATAGGTCTGCTGCCAGCTGGCGGTCTGCTAGGCAGACCCCATACAATTTGCCCACCGGACCCAGTATTCCCGAATCGCGATATGCTGGGTACGTTTGTCTTGGTCTGGCGCTCTGCTCTTCGCAGACAGGTAGGTTGCTCTCTGATAGCCGTTCTTCACAGACTTCAGAGCAGCTCTATTTTTCCCGCCCATTTGGGTGGGGTGTTGAGCAAGGACCATTAACTCATTTTGAATTGAATTGATGTGACTCTTGGGGTTCCCAAGAAATGTAATGATGGGAAATTACTGTTGAGAGGATGTAGTTGTCCTATTTAAAGGCTGAATCGACCACTTGTAGAATTTTTCATTCTCTTTCTTTTGAAACTTCTTGCTAATAGTTTCTTCTGTTGTTCTCCACGGATTTCTTCTTGCCCTAGCAATTTCCGCGTGATTTCCTTCGATTTCTCCGAGATTTGTTTGCTCCAAGCCGCAAATTTAAAGTGGTGATATCTCGCACCTGCTGTTCTACTCTTCGTCCCTTCATTTCTCAGCATCTTCCACTCTTTAAACAGGTAAACTTCTTATAAAGATTTACTTTTGATTTGTTCTTCTTGGAGTGTTTCGGTGTGGTTTTCTCTATGTTGATGGGTTTTCCTCTTTTTCCCTCTGTGCGCATTTATTTTGCTGTATCCTGGGAATTAGGGTTTGCTCTCCTTTGTGGTTCATCTGCGACTGTTTATTTGCTTGTTTCTTGTGTGTTTGGTGTCGTTTCACTTCCACTCTGTTGTTCTGGAGTAGGCTCTGCTCTGCCTCTTCAGCTGAGTTCTGTTCTGCCTATCTGCTTGACTGTTATCTGTGGGACTTAGGGTTTGCTCTTCTTTGTTTACCCTGTTGTTTTCCCTATCTGCTGGGTTTTGCTTTCCATGCCTCTGGTACCTGTCTTAGCATTTTTCTCTTTTATTCAGTCGCTCTACCTTTTGTGGTCACTCTGAACATAGCTCTTATGCCGTAGATCTTTGCGGCATGCCCTCATTTCTCTGTATATATCTTTGCAAAAAGATATCCTATTTCTTGGTTATCTTTGACCCTCATATACCATACGTATCCTTGTCCCCCAGTCTGGTGGCTCAGCCTGTAGGTCTGAGGTATCAGACTATTCTGCATTGTGACTTTAGGTCTGATGCCTTTGTGCTCTTCCTCCTGTGTTGTGCACAATGCCTTCTTCACAGGCTGGGGCTTCTCGTGGGAAAGGAAAGGCATCTGCTTCCTCGTCTGAGCCAGATGAGCCGTATCCGGTGGACACCCAATCTCCATTTTTGAAGCTGGAACTTCCTAGGAGTAAAGATGAGATGGTTCCGCAGGAGTGGGCCGTCTTTGATCCTTGGGATGGCTTGCGTTTGGGAAGCTTTGGGCCCCAAGACCAATAGGTTCCCTCCGAACCATCAATTCAAGACTCCCCTGCCTACCATCAAGTGGGATTATAGTGAGAGTGAGATGCAGCTCACTGCTCTGAATGACAACAAAGGCAAGCCGTATCTGGCTAAGAAGCCTACAGATGTGTTCTCTAGGAAGCATGCTGCTTACTATATCGAATGGTGCTGTCATTGATGTCAAGTCTGGGTCTTTAACTCTGAGTGTTGGTGATGATAAAGTGATTTTTAAACTAACCAATGCTGTTAAGGCACCTATGCTTGAACAATCTTGTTGCAGGGATGAGGTTTTGGATGAAGTAGGTGTGGAGAAGGTTCCAATTCCACCTAAGGTTGCCTCACCGTCTGGAGGCATTGTCAAGAACATTTGGAGGAGAAAGATGTTTGATGAGGGTGGCACTGATTGCCAAGCCCCTCCTATTTGAGAGAGGGAGGATTATGGTCGTGCGGGACCTTTATAAACCAGCGCTGTGCGAGAGGCAACTCGTATTTCTTTTCTTTCCCTTTTCCTTTTCTTTTTATTTTTCTTCCTTTTGTGAGCGAGAGTGAGGGTACTAACATTGTTTTTCCTCTTAGCATAGTCCTTATCACCTTTTGGCATCGAGGACACTGCCAAGTTCATCTTGGGGGAGGAGTTCTATTTGTATTCCCTATCACTTTTACTGCTTTCTAGGATAGATTTACTGCTTTCAAAAATACTGAAAAAATCAAAAAAATATGGTTCCCATGACTGGTTTAGTTGCCTCCCTGTGCCCCTTGTTGTGCTCTATTTGAAATTGATTTGACTTTGTTTTCTGGATAGCTGGGCATTTGTGATCTTGAGGCTATGATTTGATGTTTGATTGCTATGATTTCGAGCATTTCTGGATTATATTAGACCACTTTGTGCTGCATACCTGAATTGGTTAGACTGTGAGGCCTCTTTGTAGCCTATTGGATTCATATTATTATCCAGTCTATTCTTGTGTGTTAGTTCCTCTTTAGTGGATTGATCTTGACTTTGACTTCGTACTTGTCTGATTTTAGATGACTTGTAGCATGTGCTATGATAGAGGCGTTCTTTTGTCTTATTCTTGAGCTTTAGAGTGAATTTTTGATATACTTTTATCCTCTTTAGCCCCGCTGAGCCTAATGACTTGTTTTGTGTTACTTAAACCCCTATTATGAGCCCAAAGCCTTCACTTGGTATTATCCCAAGCCTAGCTTGGGGGAGCTTTTGTATGGGTGAGTTTGAGATTGGTTTGTTGGTTTAGTTTGGTTTTTGAGGAATCTAAAAGTGTATTTGCTGTGGTTTGAGAGTGAGAAAGAGAAAAGGAAAAGCAAGTTTAGAGTTGCGTGAATGAAGTTCAGAAAAACGAAAGAAAAATGAAATGAAAATTCAAAAGAATTCTAGTTCTTTCATTCACGTACGTTCATAAAAGAATATTCGCTCCATTGCTAGAAAATTGGGTTTGTTATGCGCTTTTCATTGATTTATGAGAGTTGGGTTATTTTACATGGTTTTATGGTGATTGTTGGGAGTTGTGAAGGCCATCTTAGGCCTTGTTTGAATGGTTTATGCTCCCCTTTCTTGGTTTTTCCACCACATTACCCAAAAGTATCCCCTACCTCTCACCTAAGCCCCATTACAACCCTATAAAGTCCTCTTGAGCTCGTGTCTGCAATGTTCATTTGATTGATTTCGAGTTAGTTTGTCAAAGTTAAAGAGTAATTCTGCTAATTGAGTCGACTTGACTAGGATGAGCGTCATTGAACCTTCTTAAACACATGAGAGTGTGAGTGGGAAGGGTACTTATGGTCGGGTTGGTGAGTGTTCGGGCACATTCTTTGCCTGCCACAAAATTGAGAGGAGTGACACCCTAGTGAGTGCCTTTTCAGGACTTGTATGCTTTGTGGATGCTTGAGTTTGATAAATTGCTTGAATGATTGGTGGTTGGATGGATTTGATGAGCCAAACTTGAATTATGCCTGCTTGAACGATTCTTAGTCTTGAAAATGTTTTGAGCTTTGATTTGTTTTTATCTTTGGGGTGAGGTAATCTATTCCATGTTCATGTGCTGTTTGCTTGAGGACATGCAAAGGTTTAGCTTGGGGGAGTTTGATATCACGTATTTATATAGAGTTTTCTCCCTTATTTACAAGCTAATTTGTGCGTTATTGGAGCTCTTGGGAGCTATCTAACTATCGTTTGTAGTTGTGGTTTCGTGTTTTAGTATTGAATTGCAGGTTTTATGGAGTTTTCTCTTTATTCCCGAGCCTTTTGTAAGCAACCACGGCTTTACGAGATGTTACGAGGCACGTAGGATGGCTCGCGAGCTTTATGGATAGTTTAGGAGGTCCCAAGACCCCTAAACGTGAAGATTAGAGAGCCAAGGAGTCAAAGGAGGTTTCCGTGCACCGATCGGGCAGAAATGGCCCGATCGGGCGAAATATTTATGATCGGGTATGAAAGTTGCGGACCCGATTGGGCAAGCATTGCCCGAAGTGATCGGGCGAACATCATGTACCCAGACCCGATCGGGTGTTCACCGCCCGACCCGATCGGGTGGGCTGCTCGTAGGTCTTGTTAGAGAGCTGCTGAAGAGACGCTTTCACTAGGCCATTTTGTTGCCTGGCCCGATCGGGTGGCTGACCAAGGCCCGATCGGGTGGGCGTCAAGTCCATTTAATGCTGCTGCGCTGCTGCTACATCACAGCCCAAGACGAGAAAATGCGAAGTTGCTGGGCACCCGATCGGGTACTGTGCTCGGACCCGATCGGGTCTGGCACCCTTTTACGCGGATTTCGCCTTTTGTTTCCGTTTTTAGTTAACTTGAGGGGGTATTATAAATACCTTTTTCCTCATTATTTAGAGACATCTTTTATTCTAGTTTTATGCTAGTTTATTTCTCATTGTTCTTAGCTTAGTTAAACACTTTAGATTACATTAAAGGTGATTGAACCTATTCGATTTCAATAAAAGTTCCTGCTTTCTGTTAATTGGTATTCTTTCTTACCCTAATCTCTTTTATTATTCTCAATTGCTTAGCTTAGTTATTTAATTATTCATGATGCAATTATTAGGGTTTCATATTTGTTTTGTTGTTCTTAATTCGATTACGAGTGAGTAGTTTTCTTTCTAGGGTGTTAGATAGGAAAGCCATGTTTATACCATGATTGTGATTTAGATTTCTATCAATTTCTAGGGTTTGATTAGGGTGATTGTGATGTGATTTGTTCTTTATTGAGTAATTAACGTTATTGCGCAGTTTCGTTGGTTGCTTGTGGTTAATAGTTGTTTGCACAGATCCGTCTTACGACTAGAGGCCTAGGACACGTCAGTAGTTCTGATTACGTTAGTGAACATGCGGCGTATGTTGAACTATGAGCGTTGAGTCTTAACCATAGCTCAACATAGGCTCTAATCCCCCGACTCTTGACTTAGGTTTTGGTAGTAGTTGACCCTATTTGATTGGTATAAGCATGGTGGACCGACCTAATACCCTAGGTTTTTATTCCATAGTTTAACCCTCGATTTATTCCGTCTTCTGTAGTCTGTTCTTTAGTTTAATTATTTCTTCCCTGATTTCATCTGGAGTAGCTGAATCGGTTGAATATTAATCTAGAAACTCTGTCTCCCTGTGGATTCGACCCTGCTTCCATTGACTACCTAGTTAGAGGTCCGTAGGTTTATTTTTGATTAGGTGACACGACTAAAACCTATCAGGTTCCCGATACACTGGTTCTTGGAGAGAGTGCTCTGTGAGTACAGGATGGCGCTCTGCCAAGTAAACCCCCAGTCCCTGAAGAAAGTTCTGGGGTTTATTTGGGTCTGTGAAGCCCTTGATTTCCCTTTAACCATGAATCTCTTCAAGTGCATGTTCTTCTTCAAGAGGCAGGGGGGAATTATGGTTACTTCACGGGTTTGGTACGAACCAATCATCTGACGGTCTACCCGGTCGATCACACTCTGAAAGATTAGCTGGATAGTTTCGTCTTTGTCAGAGTGCCGACGGAGCCGGGGCATCCTTATCAATTCAAGGCCCCTCTGCGCCCTGTGGAACCTAAGTTTCGCAAGCAGCGGGACCCTCATATTCTGAACTGGGATGAAAGAGTAGCTTACTACTACTTTAAGTTAAATCCTAAGGGGCCCGCTGACGGAAAGTAGTTTCTTCCTAAGTACTGGTTGCCGCATCATCATGTGATGTGCCAGAATGGCTTTCTGAGGATAGGCAAGCTGTCGCCGGATTACACCACTGGTAAGTGTTCTGCCTGGTTTGTTTCTTTTATGTTTTTACATTCTGCTCTGTTGTGCCCCATGGCACTCATCCTTTGTGCTGTCTGCAGCTCCATGCAGAAAGATAGTCCGCGGTCTGATCATGGGTGGGTTCTGAGCTCACAATTCGCTCTGCCCCTTTGCTTTATTTTCTCCTTGTTATCTGCTTTGTAGCTGCTGATGCTCTTTCTGCTTTTCGCAGAGACTTTGGGGTATGCTATCCCCATGGAGTTAGGCTTGAGTCAGTCCTCAATGTGCCGTAGGTATCGCCCGATACCGGATCCGGGGCCCTATTCCGTCCTGGATTATGTTCGGGAGATTTCGAATACTCCCCTGGACCATCCTTCCCTCCGGACCAAGCGTCCGGAGCTCGTGGATAAGCACGCTGGGGTGGTTCGACCGTCGGGTGGTCCATCTGCTACCATCACTGAGATCGAATCTGGTGATGAGGAGGAGGAGGAGGTCGAACCCTTACGGGTTCACCGCTCCCGGCGTGCTGCGAGTCTTCCTGAGGATGATGGTGATGATGGTGATGCAGAGGGGACCAACACTCTGCAAGAGACTGTCTTGGCTGTTGAACCTCTACAACAGCTTCCTCCTCTGCAGACAGGTAATGTTTATGGTGATCAGTCTGTTCCTTTATGTGATTGTGTCCTTCCACTCTAACTTGATCTGTCCTAATGGGTTTCAGATCTGCATGTGGCGGAGGAGGTGCCGATGGGGGAGCCTCACCAAGCAATGACCGAGTTTGACAGGACTAAGAAAGAAATCACTCCAACGGGTGGTTCCACTCAGTTAGGTAAAACTGGTCAGGAGGCTCACCAAGCAATGACCGAGTTTGACAGGAGTGAGAAAGAAATCACTCCAACAGGTGGTTCCACTCAGTTAGGTAAAACTGGTCAGGAGGCTCACCAAGCAATGACCGAGTTTGACAGGACTGAGGAAGAGCTTGCTCAGACTGCCACTGCTCAGACTGTCGATCATCAGCCGTTGGTAGAGGACCAGACTGTATCAGGTATGTGTCTTCTTCAGACCCACTTTTATCTTTCTTCCCTTTTTCTCTTCGATTGAATGTTCTTGACCTCTTTGACCAAACTTTGGTTTGCCAGATCCCACTGGGCAGACCATGTCTGCGTCTGTCCAGACCAACCAGGAGGAGGTGTTGGAGCCTCTTCAACATGAAAAGGTGGAACAGTTGAGTTCCACCTCCGTCCCAGTAGTGGAGACCGTCTTGTCTCCTCCTGCTAAGAAATCTACTCCTCCTGGGAGGAAGTCTGCTCCTCCCCCTAGGGGTTTCAAGGAGCAGACCCTTGCTCCAACTCCTGAGCAGATAGCGCGCCTGGTTAGTGTTTTTCTCTTTTCTTTTCTGTTTAAGCTCTCATTTTGATATGTGTTCTGCTTTTGCTAATAATGCGGCTTTCTTTTGTTTTCTCAGCATGCGTTGCGGGCCAAGAAGGCGCAGGCTGCTGGGGCTCCTTAGACCTCTGCCCCAATCACAGATCAGCCTGAGGTCCCTGCGGAACCGATGCAGAAGCCAGCGTTGGAATCTGAGGTCTCTTCACATTCACAGAAGAGGCCAGCAGAGAGGCAGACCGAAGAGGAGGGTCCCCCAAAGAAGAAGGCTTGCCTTCCTGTTGATCCTACTCAGATTATCGACGTTGAGGTCGAGCAAGTAGCTACAGGTGCGTTCCCTTTACCCGGTCTCACTTCCGGCTCTTTCCCTTCTGTGGGAGTTACTGATCTTTCCTTTGGCTCAGGTTCTCTGCAGAGGGGATCCGCGGGTGACCGACTTGAGGCGCAGGGGCAGGAGCAGACGCCAGTGGCTTTCTCCGACTCTAGCGAGTGGCTGAAGCTTCTGGCCAGCCGCTTCTCGGAGGATTACGTCGTCCAGGACCTTCCTTTGGTGAGTTCTTATCTTTTCTTCGTTATCTGCTTCTGAGTCTCTTGAATTGCTCCTGATCCACTTTTCCTTGAATGCAGGCTGCACGGGCCGGTGCCTTCATTAGGGAAATCTGTCATGCTGAAGGATTGGGCAGGCATGAGGCAGACCTCCCTAAACTGCACCAGCTCAGGGCTCAGGTGGAGCAGCTGAATCAAAAATGCGCTTCAATGAGAGCCGACATTTACATGCTTTCAACTGCGTACCACACTGCTGTGGAGGAGAGGGATGCCATAACCGTGGAGCGTGACGCTTTGCGAACTACAAACCAACGCTTCGAAGGTATGTTGAAGCAAGCGGAGGCAATTGCGGCTGAACATTCAAGGCTCTCTTCCCAGCTGATGGAGGCGTCGTCCCGCGCTTCCGTGGCGGAGACGAAGTTGAAGACCTATAAGGCTAAGGTACAGACTGTGATGAAAGATCTAGAGCAGCTTAAGGGTCAGCTTTCTGCTGTGCAGGCTGATCATGAAGGCTGCTTTGCTAACTTGGATCAACAGGACAAGGAGGCTGAGCAGGCTCTAAAGCAGAGGGAGACTGAGCTTGGCGCGGAGTTCTCCAAGCTGCTATCAGAGAGAGAAGCTCAGTTGAGCGCTGCGGAGGCGGCCCGGGCTGTGAAGATGGAGGAGGCATTTCGAGACAAGTACTGGGAGGATTGCAAAGTTGTCGTTCGTAGAGTCCTCTAGCATCTGCAGCCCTCCTTTAATTGGGATGCTTTTAACGAGGCCTACGGCCGTGGGGTGCACATGAAGCCTCCTGCCACCCAGGAGCTTAGAGACATAGAGCTACTCTACTCTCTGCCTGCAGAGGGGGAGTGCTCTTAGCAACAAGTTGATGGGAGCTCTACGAGGGATGGCAGCTCTGTTCCTAATCAATAGGAACTCAGGCGGCTATCTCGCGCTTCGCCTCAGTCTTCTTGTGACTCTTGTCTGAGCTGCTGAGGTGGACGAACTGGGAGCCTGTGCTGAACGGATTGCAGTCCTCCTTTTTGGCCCTCCGATGATATCCCTAATTGACTTCTCCTGTAATATTTGTAATTAAATAGTCAAACAATATCTTTTCATCTTTATTTGCTCCCTTCTTTTGGTTAGGTAGCCGCCGTTGTTGTAGTAGTGTTGTAGCACTCTCATCTGGTCCATGACCAGACCTTTTATGTAGGGTACACTTTCTTTCAGAAATGCAAGTTGTATTGCTCTGATATGTATTTTTCTCTCTTCTGTATTGTGCATGCAAAACCTTCTCATTTTTGTTAAGTGTTCACGCTCTGCTCCTCCTTAGCCTCGCATTTCTTGCAGGCCCAAGGGCATTCTGCTTTGACGTTGAGTTTGCTGCGTAACTGCATAGTATTACCGAGCGTGCCTTTTTATACGGCATAGCGGCGGGTGAGATTAGCTCAAAGTTGTGACTTTAGGGGCCCTTTAGTCGCCTGCTCTGTCTTATGCATGACAGTGATCTGGCAATGAGCAGAGTGTAGGAGGTATTTTGACGCCCTAAGTCGTGGCGGTTTTGGGGATTTTAGGGTTTTGTTCTTTAATCCCCTCTGCCAATATCTTCGTGCCGGGGTACGCTAGGTTCTTTTGAACTCTGCCGTCCCCATTACCTTAGGTGTCTATGACTTATCCTTGCTGCTTTTTGGGCCCTTGGCCCTGCAGGTTTAGAGGTAGAGGTCTGTGACATCGCTAAGTCGAGCCGGCATCCGATCACTCTGTAGTCCTTGTGGGCTCTGGACAGAGTTGACCTTCCGGCTGGTTCCCTTTCAACGTAGGCAGTTTCTATGCTTGGTGGGCCTCTTCGGCCCACGTTCTGGCTCAGACCCTGTTCTGTTTTACCAGATTGTAATATTTTTCCTCAGTCTGTTGGTGGTCTGTTCGATTTTGGCATTGTGTTTGTATAAAGAAACGATAAGGGGATGGGGGTTTTATGCGATATGGAGAGTGTATAGCTCGAAAAGGATGGCTCAAAGGCCTTTCATTCATAGGAGTTGTTTGATACAATTAGGGTTACACAAAGTATTTTTTTCAGTATGCGGCCATTTCAGTATGCGGCCATTCCAGTTGCTCTTTAGTTCGCTCCCATCCATCTTCTTCAGTCTGTATGTTCCAGGGTACAGCTCTTCACTAACCTGGTAGGGTTCTTCCCATTTGGCCAACAGCTTTCCATGTACTTTGTCTTTCTGCACTGCTGCTGCATTTCTGAGTACTAGATCTCCCACCTCCAGAGGCCTAGCCCTTACTTTTCGACTGTAGTATCTGCTGATTCTGGCTTTGTAGGGCTCCATTCTGAGCCTAGCTTCATCCCTGTGTTCGTCCAGCAGATCTAGATTGGTTTTCAGGGCTTCAACATTCAGACCTGGTTCGAATAGACTGATTCTCAAGTTCTCTGATCCGATCTCAACCGGCATGACGGCTTCAGAGCCATACACCAGATGGAAGGGGGTCTGCCCAGTTGACTGTTTGACAGTGGTTCTAATTGACCACAGAGTGTTGGGCAGTTCCTCTAACCATTTGCTTTTTTGCTCTTCCAGCTTCTTCTGCAGACCTATCAGGATTTGCTTATTGGCGGCCTCGGCTTGACCCTTTCACTGAGGGTTGCATACTGAAGATAAAGCGTATTTGATCCCAAACTGCTCCAGCCACCCTGAGAGTGGCATGTTGTCGAACTATCTTCCATGATCGAAGACGAAAGCCTTCGGAATCCCATATCTGGTGATGAGTTTCTGCCATAGAAACTTCCTGACGGCCGCCTCTGTGATGGTGGATAGGGCCTCTGCCTCTATCCACTTAGTGAAGTAATCCACCCCTACAATTAGCCATCTCTTTTGGTACTGGGCTGTCGTGAAAGGTCCCAGGATGTCCAGTCCCAACTGGGCGAACGGGATAGGATTGTAGATTGGCATGAGGTCGTTTGCGGGCAGCTTGATGTTTGGAGCGAACTTCTGGCAGCTATCACATTTTTTTACCAGAGCCTCAGAGTCTGCTTTCATCGTGGGCCAATAATAACCAGCTCTGATTGCTTTGTGGGCCAGAGCTCTTGGCCCGATGTGGTGTCCGCAGAGACCTTCATGGATCTCCCTCAATATGTAGTCTGCGTCTCTTTGCCCTAAGCATTTGAGTAGGGGCAGAGAGAAAGACTTCCTGTATAGTTCATCCCCAATCAGGCAGTACCTGCATGCTGTCAGCTTAAGCTTTCTAGCCTTCATTTTACCCTCTGGTAGTTTTCCAGTCTACTTATACTCTGCGATCTCCCTGATCAAGTCTGGCATAACTTCAAGCTCTAGGACGCGCTTTGCGTCCTCGCAGATTGCACTGGTGGGTCTGACTTCCACCAGGACAGACCTGTTTAACTCCTCCAGACTGCTACTCCCCAGTTTGGATAGTGCATCCGCTTGGGCGTTCTGTGCTCTGGGCACTTCTTTCAAAATTTACAATCAAGGACCTCATCCTGGCATAGTAGCTCTGCATAGTGGGCTCTTTAGCCTCGTACTCCCCCTTGACTTGGTTGGTGACCAACTGAGAGTCAATTTTGAGGTGGATGTGCTTGGCTTCCAGAGTTTGGCAAAGCTGCAGTCCAGCGATGGCCGCCTCGTATTCTGACTCATTATTGGTTGCTGAAAATAAGAATTTCAGGGCGTATTCAATGATTTTCCCTTCCGGGGTTCTGATGACCACGCCTGCTCCAGAGCTATTGATGGTTGCAGACCCATCTGTAAAAACTTCCCAGGCTCTGGGCTCTCCAACCATTTCCTGATATGAACACTCTGCCAAGAAATCTGCCAGAGCCTGTGCTTTGATGGCGGTTCGCGGGGCGAACTTGATTCCGAATCCTGCCAGCTCCAGGGCCCAGTTCATGATTCTCCCCGACTTATCTACCTTCTCCATTGCTTTTTCTAAGGGCATATTTGTCAGCACAGTGACGGGGTGTGCGTCGAAATATGGCCTCAGCTTTCTGGTGGCCAGCACTACTGCGTAGACTGCCTTCTCTATCAGAGGGTAGCGCGTTTCCGCACCCGTGAGGGTGTGACTCACAAAGTACACTGGCTGCTGCTTTTTGTTTTCTTCTTTTAACAGGACTGCGCTTACGGTAGCAGCGGTAACAGCGATGTACAAGAAGAGAGCCTCCCCTGTCTTGGGTCTGGCTAACGTTGGTAGACCAGAGAGATGTGACTTCAGCTTCTAGAACGCTTCTTTCTGTTCTGCCTCCCACTTGAATTCTTTATTCCCTTTCAGTATCTTGAAGAATGGGAGGGCTTTCTCAACAGACTGTGCTATGAATCTGCACAGAGTTGTCATCCTGCCCGTCAGTCTCTGAATATCTCTGATGCTCTTGGGCTCTGGCAGGTCCATAGCCGCTTTTACTTTGTCGGGGTTTGAGTCAATTCCCCTTTCGCTGACCAGGTAGCCTAAGAACTTTCCTGACCTTACTCCGAACACGCATTTTTTTGGATTAAGTTTCATGTTGTGTTTGCGGAGGTTGCGAAGGTCTCCTTCAGGTCTGCTATGTGGTCTACCTAAGTTCTACTTTTGGCGATGACGTCATCTACGTACACCTCCAGATTTCTCCCTCTCTGCCCTGCAAAGACGTGGTCCATCAGTCTTTGGTAGGTGGCACCTGCATTCTTCAGCCCGAAGGGCATCATAATGTAACAAAATACCCCGATAGGGGTGATAAATGCTGTATTTTCCTTATCTGCAGGATCCATGAAGATCTGATGGTATCTGCTAAAGGCATCCATGAAGCTGAGTAGAGCATTACCGCTTGTGGAGTCTACCAGCTGGTCGATTCTCGGCAGTGGGTAGCAGTCCTTGGGGCAGGCCTTATTGTGGTCTGTGAAGTCTACGCACATCCTCCAGCTCCCATTTGCCTTTTTTACCATCACCACGTTGGCCATCCACTCTGGATACTTGCAGGGCTCTATCAACCCTGCTTCTAGCAGCTTCTGCACTTCCTCTTCGATGGCCTTATTCTTTTCTGCAGAGTAGTTCCTCCTTTTCTGCTTTACGGGTCTATACCCTGCGGCGGTGTTCAGTTTGTGGTTGATGGTGGCGGGGTCTATCCCTGGCATTTCAGCCGCTGAAAAGGCGAATACGTCTGCATTCTCTTTCAACAGATTGATTAGGTTGACTCTGGTTTCAGGGTCCAGGTTCGTACCTATTCTTACTGCTCTGCCTTCTTCCGGTCCCAAGAGTACCTCTTCGGTCTCTTCCCCCGGTTCAGGCTTACTTGCTTCTTGGCCGGCTTCCAAACGAGCATCAGCCTCGTTGATGGTTGCACATTCTTACTGTTTTTCCTCGTCCTCTTCGGCCTTTCCTTCCTTCCCTTCTTTCGCGGCTTCTTCAGCCTGATCCTTCTTGACTTCTTCAGTCTTCACTTTCTTTCCTTCCTTTTTTTCTTTTCTCCTCTTCCTTCTGGACCAAGAGTGGTCAGGAGGAGGAGGTCTCTTGTCTTTCTTAAGGGCAGTCAGATTGCATGACCTGGCTGCTTTCTGATCTCCTCTCAGCCTGCCTACTTCACCAGTTTTGCTGAGGAAGAGCATGGTCTGGTGATGGGTTGATGGGATTCCTTGTACTGCTTCAACAAATTTTCTCCCCATCAGAGCGTTGTACGGTGATGGGAGGTCTACTACTAGGAATTCGTGCACCACAGTCCTCCTAACTCAATTTTGTCCCTCTGCGGTCACAGCCAGATGTACTTTCCCTTCTGGGATGATGGAATTCCTTGTGAAGCCGACAATGGGAGTTCCTCCTCGTTTCAACAGTGAACGATCTAGCTCCATTTTATCGAAGGTATCCTTGTATAGGATATTCACGGCGCTTCCGCCATCCAACAGTATTCTCCGTACATCTGTATTGCAAATCTCCAGAGTGACTACCAGAGGGTCTGAGTGTGGGAAGCTGATGCCCTTGCAGTCCTCTGCTGTGAATGTCATATCCGGCAGGTCTGGACTTAGTTCTGTCTGGTCGATGGAGTAGAGATTGGGATGAGTGAGCTGCTTCAGGTGAGCCCTCTCTCCCCCCATCGAGTTCGAGCTGCCAAATATGACATATATCGTTTTCTTCTTTCCCTCTTTGATTTCTGCTCGCTTGTCCTGCGGCTTCTGTCCTTCATTCTGCTGTTCCTTTTCCTTGATTCCCTGGTTCCAGGCCAGGTACTCTTTAAAATATCCTCTCCTGATCAGGCTTTCTAGATCATTCTTTAGACTAATGCAGTCTTCTGTGCTGTGGCCTAGCGCCTCATGGAAAGCGCAGAACTCTTCCATGTGGGGCCTAGGCTTCTCTTTTTTGTAGGGGGTGGTCTGTGCCACTTGTTGTCGTCTCTGTTTGTTAAAAAGATCTCAGCCCTGGGCAGAGTAAGGTTGCTGTAGTTATTGTACTTCTCATGGGCCCTTAGTCGGTCTACCTCCCTTTCTGCTTCCTTCTATTTTTCCCTGCCTCTGTTCTGGTGGGGCCTGTGGCCTCCAAAATTCAGTCTGCCCCCCAGGAAGGGTTGCTCGTCCTGCCGAGTCTCTTGCCTGGCTAGCTTGCCTGCTCCGGGTGTCGAGGCTTTGTTGAAGTCCTCAACAGCAATATACTTCTATGCTAGGGCCACGGCTTCACTAAGCTCCTTCACGGTGACCCATTTCAGGTCGTCTCTGAATTTTCTGGTCTGGGGCAGAGCATTCCTCATAGCGTGCAGAGCGAGCTTCTGCTCTAGCTCTGGGATATGCACCAGTTCCTTGTTAAATCTTCCTATGAAATCCCGTAAGCTTTCATTTGGGTTCTGCTTTAGTAACAGCAGCTCGTCAGTGGACTTGCTTCTCCCGCTTCCACTGACAAAATGTTCTTTGAATCTCTTCTTCAGTTCATCAAAGTTTTCTATGGTCCCTTGGGGGATGGTTCTGAACCAAGTCTGAGCTATCCCTGCCAGGGTGGCAGGGAAATGTCTGCACCATGTGGCCTCATTGTAGTTTCCCAGCTCCATTTGAGTTTGAAAAGCTGCCATGTGTTCCTGCAGGTCTCCTTCCCCCTCAAACTTGAGGTTTAGTGGGAGCTTAGCCTTCGACACTCTGGCTGCAATGATCTCAGGTGTGAAGGGAGATTTGGAAGGAGACCTAATCTCTTCCTGGTGAGATCAGAGTGGGTCTAGAACCAACCCTGTGGGATATGATTCCTCTGAGTTCTGAGGAGGTTCCATTGTCACCGGAGCCCTCCTCTGCTATTGGCCCTAGCCTCTGACTGACATGCCTTCTCATGGGTCTGCCTCTATGCGCAGACAGGGCCTCTTCAGCTCCTACGTTACGCCTGGTTCTGACCCGGGGATTCCCTTGTGCTATGCCTCCTAGGTTTCCTCTGCGGACAGATCTCTGGCTTGAGCCCACCATATACCCTGTGGGTGTAAGTTCACTGAAGAGGCTAGGGTGTTCCTCTTGCATTACCTCAGTGTTCCATTCGTCCTCTTGCCAACCCCTCCTAATGTACCCAGACCCAGAGCGGCTAGATAAACCATACTCTGACGTTGTTGTGGGAGTGATGGCTCTCTTGTTATACCCGCATAGGGGTTCTTCTGTGGATGTCTCCTCTTCAGATGATAGCCGCAGATGTCTTCGAACTGAATCATGGATTCTAGTCCTTTTCCTCCTTTGATATGGATGGCCTTCAACATTCTGCATGTACTACTGAGCAGATTGCAGTACATTGATGGCTGCTTGGAGTACTTCAGGTGAAGGCATGACCACAGAGCTGCTTGGTTGCCTAGTTTCTTGGGTGTGGGCAGCAGTACTACCCCTTCTTGTTGACCTGATGGTCGTTTCTCTTGGTGGAGAGTAGCTCTCATCCTCTGAGCTGTGAGAATCGGATGTTGTTGAGTAAGGAACCACCATTGCGAAGTTGTAGATTGGGCTTTTCTACTCTTCCCCTCCTTCTAGCGCCAAATTGTTTCTGTCCAGGACAGCTACAGCGAGTGTGGTGGTGGGTACTTGGTGGAATGTGGCTCCCAAGCTTCCTTCGTGGTGGTGGTTACCTGCAAAACAAGGAGAAACCTCGGGGGTGGTTCTGAGGATCGCCTCTCCGATGCCTAAGTCAGTCTAAGTTGAGCACAAGATCTCTAATAGAGAGAAAACGAGTATCAAGTGCAAGTATTTTGTGAGTGTTTGATTGAACGTACCTTACCCATGCATGGGCATGGGTATTTATGTGAGACATGGACTTATAACTGACCTAGCAAAGTAAGTGGACTCCTTTTGGAAGTGGGCCAAGGTAAACAAGGCCTTCATAATCTCCTGCCCAGAGCTTATGTCCGGAGCAGTCTGCCGGATGAGGTATGCTCTGCTCCTGGTGCTCTGACGTGGAGTGACAGGACCAATAGGTCTGCTGCCAGCTGGCGGTCTGCTAGGCAAACCCCATACAATTCGTATATATACTTTACTCACGTAAACATGAGTCATGGATCGACTATACTATAATTTACTTTAACTTACATAAACTTGATTTTACTCGAATATCATATAACATGAACATACATAAACCTCTATTCATTGTTTAACATGTAAGAATCATTTAAATTGCATAAACTCATAACAACATATAATACCTTTGTAATTAATAATCTTACATTTTCATAATTATCATATTTTCATGTACTACTCACATTATACGTAACAATTCAATATCATAATTATAATTCAAATACGGAATCACATAAGTTTCATAGTTCATAGTACGAAGAATCATATTTTCACGTTATACATTGCTACATCTCATTTTCACGTTAGGGGATTTCATTTTTGTTTACCGGTTCTTTTAAGAACGAAATGAATCAGTAAGGTTCTTGTTCCAACAAGAACGAAGGACTACTTGGCGAAAGCTTCGGGGAGGTTTGGAACGGTTGACCTTGGGTTCTGCACCAGCTTCACCAATCTCAAGTTCAATAAGTGAAAGTGAATCAGACATGGGTGACGATAATGCACAATTTTTCAGGGATTTCGGAAATCCGGAGTCCTATATTATTGGGTGGAATTCGACTCCCCACAACCACTACAAATTTCAGCATTCATCGTCAGTTCACACGGATGGTGAAAGCAGAGCAATTTTGTTGAGGGTCAGATGAGGATCCACTTGATTATCTTGATCGGTTTTTGGAGATTTGTGCTATGATAACAACAAATGATGTTTCTCCAGACTATATCAAGATGCATCTCTCCCGGTCTTCTCTTTCCGGAAAGGCAAAGTCTTGGCTCAAGAGCTTGCCTGCTAAATCCCTCACTACTTGGGAGCAACTTACATTGGCTTTTCAAAAGAAGTATTTCCCATAGTCGAAGACCACTGATATTAGGAATTAGATCTCCTCATTTGAGCAAGAATGTGATGAGACGCTTGCGTAGGCTGGGGAACGGTTTAGGGAGTTGATTCGTTCATGCCCTCACCATGATTTCAATCAAAATCTACTCTTGAGGTTCTTTTATGATGGTCTTGACCCTATGTCACGTGCAAACCTTGATGCTGGTGCGGGAGGTAGACTTTCTAAGATCCCGCAAGACCAACTTGAGTCCACCGTAGAAGAAGTGATAAAGAACTACTCATGGGGTGGAAGAAGGAGATGTTCTCAACCTAAGAAGGGTGGCAAGTTTGAGTTGGACCCAATAGATCAAATTTAAGAAAAGATGGATCAACTTGACAAGAAGCTCTCTAAGATCACCCTTGCATCATTATATCCCTCACAAGTGAATGCTTTATCTTGTGACATATGTGGCGGTACAAGCCACGATACCTCTTATTGTGAAGGATCTCAGTCAGAGCATGTGGCGGCAATGAATTCTAGAGGAGAGGGTTATCAAGGTAACCAAGGTTATAGAAGTAATCAACAAGGAGGTTGGAGACAACCTCAACAAGGATACAATCAAGGCTTCAACCAACCTCAACAAGGTTGGAATCCACCTCAACAAGGCGTTGATCAACCTCAACAAGGTACACTCTAAGCTACAATCAAGGTGGGTCCTCCTCTCAAGGTTCCAATGTCTATCAAGCCCCTCATGAAAGATCCAACTTTCAAAAAGCCCCTCTAAATCCCCCATTTCCTAAACCAAATCTCAAACCTACTCCATCCTCCGACCCTATCTCCCAAATTCTCCAACAACTCTAAACCATCGCCCAAACCCTTGCTCTTTAAAGCCAAGCTCTTCAAAGCCATTAGCAAAGGTTCCAAGAGCTGCAATCTCACACCAAAATGCTTGAGACCCAATTAGCTCAAGTAGCCGAGAAGAACCCCTCTAACCCCACAAATCAACTTCCAAGCCAACCCATTCCCAACCTCAACCTTAAGCCAAAGCCATACATTTGAGGTCGGCATCGAACTATGAGGGCCCCAAGATGCTCAATGAGTGTGAAGAAAGTGAGGTCGAGGTGTTTGAGAAGGACGATCAAGTTGATGAAGAAGAGAGGGAGGTTGCTGTTGAGATAGGAAGAGAAGATAAAGAAACTCATGCGCAAGTATGTGACAAAGCTCCATTGTCAGCACCTCCACCACCTAAGACCTATGTGCCATCGGTCCCTTATCCTCAAAGGTTGGTGGAGAGGAAGTTGATCGACAAATTCATTAACTTCCTCAATGTCATGAAGAGCCTTCAAATTAACATTCCATTCCTTGAGGCCATGTCTCAAATGCCGGCTTATGCCAAATTCTTGAAGGAGATCCTCTCCAACAAAAGGAAGTTAGAAGATGAACTCATCACATTCCATACCCCAATGAGTGCTCTAGTGCAATGTACTATGCCCAAGAAGCAAAGAGATCCTGGAAGCTTCATCTTGCCTGTGAAGATAGGTGACTTTGAGCTTACAGGTGCGTTGGCCGATTTGGGGCCAAGTGTGAGTTTGATGCCTCTTTCTATATCCAAGAACCTTCACTTTCCTCTTCTTCCTTTCGAGGAATACCATTCAATTGGCGGACTGAACTGTGAGAGTCCCACATGGGGAGTTGAAAGATGTTCCAATTCAAGTTGGGCCTGTATTTGTGCCTTGTGACTTTGTGGTGATGGACATGGAGGAAGATCCTATAACCCCTCGCATTCTTGGAAGGGAGGCTCTTAAGAAATTGGGTGCCATGATAAACTGTAGAAATGATACTATCACTGTTTACGTCGCCAATGAGAAGGTTATTTTCGAGTTCTACAAGACATTGAGGAAATCTATGATTGAGAGGGTATGCCGAGTTAGTCATGTGGAGAGTGAGATGGAGGGTTTTGAGAGGAAAGTTCACAGTAATTATGTGCTCCATGCTTCTATCTCTGAGGCGCTGAGTTTAGATATGGAAGAGGTGGAAGAGTTCTTAATGCTTCTCGACAACGCTTCCGTTGAGGAAACACTTGCGTCGGGATTTGAGGTCCTAGCCACTTCCGTATCTCCTTTGTCACCCTCGTGAGCCTGAGCCTGTTTTCTTATTTAACCGCATCTTTAGCCTATAACCGATTTCCTAACCTAGGGGATTGTAAAGCTAGATTGGTGAGTGGTATGTCTTGAGATTTAGTGCTCTGATAGTGATTTGAGTTGGTTGTATGATGTGTGTTTTGGTTGAACTCATGTTATGTGTTGAGTTCACCTCCTCCCTACTTCTTGTTGGTCTCCTATCTCTCTTCCTTATTAGTTATAAAAATAAAAAAAAAGGAGAAAAACAAAGAAAGAAAAAAAACATTAGAAAAAAAAATGGGAACATCAAACATCCCAACAAAAAAAAATTTTGGTTTTGTTCTTAGTGCTTAATAAAGAGAGATTAGGAGATACTATTGGAGGAGGTGGTATTGGTCGATAGAGTGGTTGTAATAAAGTCATATGGTTTCGGGTTAGCGTTTGTCGAGATGGTGTTGATTTAGGAAGCTTCACTTTCCCCTATTAAGCACCAAATTCCCAAATGTCTCCACACCCTTACCTTTAGCCTTCATTACAACCTTGATTAAGTCCTCCTGATTCTTGAAAAGAACTAATGTCTCATGCGATGGAGAGTGAGAAGATATGCAAGCCTATGGTAGGATTTAGTCAACGGAATTGAGCCTCGAGCGATTATTGCAACCTTATAAACACAAGAGAGAGCTTGAGCACGACTAAAGTGAGAGCTACCGTCCATATGACTGAGCCAAGCTTGGGGGAGAACTTGTGGTAAGATTGGTTGCTTTTCCTTGTGCTATAAAATTTGAGACATGATGGTGTTTTTGCATTTATTGATGAAAATGTTTGAAAGGTCTTTGTTCTCTATCTTGGCATGCGTACTATTGTGAGGAGTCATTGAACTCTTGCCCTTGTAATTCATTTCCATTTCTTGAGGACAAGCGATTGGACTAGCTTGAGGGAGTTTGATAAGCACTTTATTGTGCTTAATTATAGGTCATTTTTAGTGTCCTTGCATTTAGTTTAGAGCATTTAAGCCTAGCATTGCATGGTTTTTGTCACCTTTGAGTTATATTGTCGCTTCATTATCTGTTTAGCTGTTTTTGGATCATTTCCAGGCTAACTAGCAGGTTTTTGAAGTCATTTGATCATTGGGAGATTAGTTATGGACTTTTAAACTTCAAATGGACATAACTTTTTATCCATAAATTGGATTAAGGTAATTCCAGTGGGAGGTATTAGCTCGTTTCGACAGCTTTCCAACGACTGGTCATAAGCCCAATTCCGATAAAAGACGAGAGAGATATGATCGTTTCAAATTGAGCTGTCCGCTGACCAAAAGTCAACACGCCCGTGTTGGGTTTTTTCCACGAAGACAGTCCTGTTGTGCTTGCCCATTGATTTGAGGAAGTCAGGCCAACACACCAGTGTCCATTTTCACACGCCCGTGTTTGCTGAATTTCATGGAAACAATAGATGCTTTATGAAGACGTTGATTTCAGAGAATCAGGTCTACACGCCCGTGTCGTTTTGGACACGCCCGTGTTGACCTGTATTCGTGTTTTTCCCGATTTTCCGTCTTTATTTATGGAACATTATAAATAGGTTTTTGGCGTTTTTGCTTTGTATAAACTCGACTCTTAGACTCTAATTACTTAGTTTTTCTCTCTAAACACTTTCAAACTTTTAGTTTTTCATATTGGCACTCTTATTGAAGATTCAATTGTTCATTCAATCCAAGTAATTTTCTTTCAATCTCTTTTCTCTATTTTCATTGCTTTGTTAATCACGTTAAATTTTATTAGTCTCTTTTGCTTTGAGCCCATGATTAGTGTGTAGTTCATTATCTAGGGTTTGGGCGAAAGTATGAATTAAGGGCTTAAGTATGATGTTCATGTAATTGAGTTTTCTATTGATTATTATGCATTGATCTTGGTGTTTTGACACCCTAGTGTAGATATTGATCACATTTATGCTAGGGCTTTCAGATTTCAATTCCTCTTAATTGATTATTGAATTCTTTATCATTCCCTTGAATCAACTTAATTTCTAGACCAAGAGATTGGGGAGAAATTAAGAGGATCCTTGTATTAGGGATTTTCCACCCTTATTGAATCCATTGATCAATTGACCAGAGACCACTCGAGAGAGGATCTAGTTGATTAATTAATTGATTTGATTACTCTTGAGGGCCATTCGAGAGAGGACTCGAGTATTTTAGAGGAGAACTTAACTTTGCATGGTATTCGCCTGTGAACTTTAGTTGCATTGGTAGTTGTTGCCTCGCCCGGATTCATACAAGTAGCCCAAGCTCTAGTGTTTGCCTTATTATATTTACATCTCTTACGTGGTTGTTAGTTGTTATTCTTTAGCTAGTTATTAGTTGATAGTTGAATCAATCCTTCACACCCCCAAATACCCTTCACTTAGGTAGTTTTAGACTTAATAGACCTTAGTCAATCCCTTTTTCCTCGTGGTTCAACCCTTGACTTGCCATTGCTACGTTCATAGTAGTTGCACATTAGGATTATAAATATTGTTTGGAAAGCGGTTCTTAGTGCCTTAACGACACACTAAAAACCTCTTATCAATTGGCAAGTGGAGAAGGGACCTAAAGGTTGGGCTTGATTTTTTTCAAAGCACGATACTTCATTAGACACTCATTTGTGTTATACCCCTCGAGTTTGGAGGACTTGGTAATCCTGCCTCCGCGGCTCCTCCTGGCTGCATTGGGATATAAAAAACACACTTGGAACTAGGACTTAGATTTCCTTTGCATCCTTTTTTCAAAGACTTGATGGATGCCTATAACCTTGCCTTGTGTCAACTGATGCCTAATTCATTGGCACGATTGTGGTCTTTTTCTTCAACTGCAATATGATCGGGGTTGCACCTACTTTACGCCTATGACATAATATGTTCAGATTGACCGTGGTGTTGGCGAGTTTTTTGGGTCCTGGTTGGTATTCCTTTCAAGCCCGTCATTTCTCCATGGTGGTTGATACAAGGTGACCTCTGAGATGCCGACAAACCAAAAGGGTTTTAGGGGTCAATTTCTCTATGTGTTTAGAGGGGATCAGGACTAGGATATTCCTACTACCCCGTCGAAGGATCCGCCCAAGATGGCCATGAACTTAAACGTCCCAGAGATAGACACAGATGTGGGCATTGTTGCTATGCACTGTTTGGCAACCGGTCACGACATGGACGGGAACAAGCGATATATACCGAACAACTGGTTGCCGACGGAAATCGACCTCCGCAACGAGCTCTTTTTGTCAGCATGTGGCATGTCCCCTGCTTAAGATAAGTGTAGGAGTCAAGACCTTTTAACTTAACCTTTTCTTTTGCTTATTGCTTATGTGATTTGACTATGATTTTTCGTTGATTCAGTGATTACTTACAATAAGCTCGACGAGGAGATGAGGTTCACTACTGCCAAAAGTGCCATGGCTGCCATGTCCAGGCAAGCCACTCTGAGGGGCGAGCTAGTCGTCCCAGCCCCACCTGTAGTTAGTCGACCAGATCTTATTCAAGGACATCATGCATATACTTGTCTGTTTTCTTATCTAAGTCTGACCATTTCCTTTTGCAGAATCAAAACAAAAGCCGAAGACATCGACCACCATGCCAGTTCCAGTGCCTTCTCCTGCCAAGGCACCGAAGACAACGGCAGTACCACCCCCTTCAGCTGAGAAGGAGTCGTCCAGCAGGGGGACTAAGAGAAAACCCGTCGAGTCTCCCGACGAGCCGCTGGACCCTTTGTTCCATGAGCTCGAGTACCATATGGGTGGTATTCTATTTTCCAAGCTAGTGATGATGTGGATGGCGATCTTCGTCCTCTACTAAAGAGGACATATGATTCTCATTTTCTTCATGAGGTTGACGGGAAAGCCGATGCGGTTAGCATCGCTTGTGATAGCTGTAAGGCTTTGCGGGCCCGTTATCAGGGAGCGAAGGACACTCTTGTTGTCCCTAGTGACATCGAGGATATCACCTGTGATGGCAGGGCTAAGGAAGTTGAAGCACTCCATGAGTTCTGGTTACAGGTATGCTTTCTGATTTCGACGTGCTTCTTGAACTTATTTTTAGTTTATAATTATGTTTCTTACTTTCAATGTAGATATCTCTTCGTTTGATATCTCTGGCTGACCGAGGGGATTCCAGCACCCCTGAGATCATTGAAGCTTTGGCAAAGACCAAGCAAGAATAGCTGGAAGCTGAGAGAAAGATCGCTGGGCTCGAGAATGAGCTGAAGCAAGCCACGAAGTAGGTCTCTGACAACCTCCAGGACCATCATGCTGAGACGGCGAGTATCAACGCCACTTTGGCTGAGGTGAAGAAGGACCTAACAGCTTCGAAGGCCAAACTGCATAAATCGGAGAAGAAGGTCTCCAAGCTCGAATCTAAGATTGTTGAATACAAGAAATCTTTGGAGTGGATTCGAGACGAACGAGCTCTGCTGATCAAGGATAAACTCCTCGGCAAGAAGCAGATTATTAAGGAGTGGAAGGAGTCTCCCACTGGGCTCCTATTTGCCGACCTTCAGATGTGTGAGGGCTATCAGTCAGCATC
This sequence comes from Patellifolia procumbens, assembly GCA_947645195.1. Classification (NCBI taxonomy): domain Eukaryota; kingdom Viridiplantae; phylum Streptophyta; class Magnoliopsida; order Caryophyllales; family Amaranthaceae; genus Patellifolia; species Patellifolia procumbens. The sequence goes on from CANSGD010000032.1 coordinate 943,883, forward strand.
TGCTGAGTTGACTGAGCTATTCGAGAAGGCCATCGGCGAGGTGGCCGCTTCAGTGGAATTCTCATCCGTCCAGGCTCGCTTTAAGGAACTCGAGATGGAAAGGATGAGAAAATACCAAGAGGAACAGAAGGCCAATCAGGCTGAGGCAGATGAGGAGGCTACCGAGGAAGCCGATGATGTGGATGCACCTGGTGAAGGGGTTATCAAGGATGCCGAGTTAGGGGAGGGACCACTAAAGATGCTGCTGAGGAGGAGGATTCGTTGAGCCTCAGCGGGTCGTCAGACGAGGAGGGGCCGAAAAATCCAAAGACGATGACTGCCTCGACCGAGGAGCCAGTCAATATAGAAACCTAGGCTTCTCTTTGTAATCAGCACTTCATGTAAGCAGGCTTTAGTTTCTTTTTGTAATTGGCATCCTCTTTCTTTTTCCGATGTACTCTACCTTTTGTAATTATTATTTAAATGAATGAAATGAACTTTTGGCTAAGTGTTTGTCCCTTGCTCTTTGTTGTTGATTGCTCTTTCAACAAAATTCGAGGAACCTGTGAGGTTTAATAAACTCGAAGGACCTGTTAGGTTTATAGAACTCGAGGTTGTATTTCTTACAAATAGTTCAAAGCATATTTTAAATTTAAGACGACTGTTCGCATGATCTATAAGGTCCGACCTGTTTGTCCTGTAAATTCGAAGTACCTACTAGGTATAACTTTGCAACTCAAAGCACAACAAACTCAAAGGACAACACAATTTCAACAAAAGGTTTGTTCGGAAGACTGGTTAGGTTGTCATTTCATTTCATAACTTCGACTATTACAGTCTGTTTTCAACCGGCAAGGTTATTATAAGTTCATGAAAGCAATATCAAACATCTTCGAAGTACTACACTGCGGGTTTTACTATTAACTTAATCGGCAAGGTCGAAGTGGTTTTCATCTTATTAGCCCCTAAAAGTTGCTGTGATGTACTTAAATATAAAATCTTCTTAGATTATTAATATTCCATGGTCGAAATAGGGGATCACCATCCATACTTTCGAGCTTATATGTCCCGGGTCGTACTATCTCATGTAATCCCCCGTAATTTTATGAATTTTTTAAATATATTTAAAGTACATTTATAATCATTTTCATATTCATTTCATTTAATTATTTAAGTGTTAACTATTTTAAAAGTCGAATGATTGTTTAAACGTTTTATATAATCATTAATTCTATTGGGTTGGACTTTTAAGTACTGAATATTTATTAAATGTTTTGGGTTGTGTTTAAATAAATTTTAATATTGGGTTGAGGAGCCCAAACCGTTTTAATTAGGGTTGGATGATCAACCCAAAGCCCAAACCTAAGTCTAACCTAATTGCAATAGGTTTTAGGCAAACCTATAAATACCTCCCTAAACACCAAGTTTTGCACACTTATTTCTCTTTGCCCTTTCTCCAAATCGGCGCCCCTCTCTTCTTTTCTCTCCCTTTGGTTTCCGCCGCCGAGCACCACCACCACCCATTCCTCCCTCTCGTTTAGTGTGCTGCCACTAGCAGCCACCACTCGCTCTCTTTTCACTCTCCACGCGATAGCAGCCGCAGCAGCAGGCCGCGTGCTGCACACGCGCCGCCAGCCCGCAACCACATGCCTCCTCTTGCACGTGTTCTTCCTTCTTTCTTCCGGTTTTTGTATTTTTCTTTCGGTTATTTCTTAACCCTTATCCTATATTTATTGTTTAATTATAGTTTTGATATTAAAGTTGTGATTTTTATGAGCTTTAATATGCTTTGTAAATAAATTAGAAACTTTATTGTTTAAGAAAATCTGAATTTTATTATTTATGAATTTAAGTTATAATTTCAGATTTATTAGTTTATATTTAAAGTGAGTTTTAAGTATGAAAGTAAGAAGTTTTAAGTTTTTGTAAGCCTAGATTTATAGTATTACATTATAGGTTGCTAAAGGTTGAAACTTGAATGTTTTTAAAGTATTTTAAAACGAGTTTTGAAGCGTTTTAAAATAATTTATTTTTGTGAATCTATTAGGATATTAATTCCTTGTTATATTATTATTTTGGTAGGCGGAGAATTTACTTTAGGCGACTTTAGTGTTTTAAAGTGGCCACTCATTCCGTCTACTTAAGGTACGTACATGTCCTTATGTGTTAGACTAGTATCATGTCCTAAGGATTATGATTATTTATAGTATCATGTATAGGGAACCCTTTTATGGTTCATACGTGGTTTTGAATTGGAATTACGTGTTGTTGAGCATGTTAATTGCCTATGATATTTATTGCATGATTGAATGGATGTTTGATTCAAGCATGTTGTTAAGTAGTACTAATACTTTGATCCCTCATGTGAAGTTGGATTAATATAATTTATTATTGGATTATGGACTTTGGTATCATTTTCCTTATTATTATTTTATTACTTCTCAAAGGCCGAGGACTTTGTGGGTAAGTTGGACTATTATTGGTTACAATTATTTTACTACTTTGCAAAGACCAAGAGCTTTGTAGGGTATGTATATTTATTATCTTTGGACATTCGATTGTTGATTTAAGTCAACAAATAAATTGGAGGATTAATTATTGGTCAATTGGAATTGTTTGATCGTGTTATCTAATCCTTAGGATAAAAGAGGATATTTGTTGTTTCCATGTTATGTGTTGGTTGCTTTGTTAGAGTCCAACATCGAATAACATATTAATACTTAAAGTGAAAGAGAATATTAGCTTTAGACTTATGCACGTCTAAAGTTTTGGGACTAGTATGAGTCGGAGTACATGGTGGTAGCCCATGGCTTTTCTTGGGGCCGGGTTGATCACCGTGCCCTATTTTGTTTTTAAAGGTTCCTTTATATCGTTGGCCAAGAGATTATGGAGTCGCGCCCATAATTCGTCTTCTGTATTGAAAGCTGGTTTTGGTTGGACAACTCGATCTATTGTCCATTCAATTTACTAAATGAATTATCATATTGTATATTTTGTGAAGTCAAGTCTTATCTTATGAGTTAAGTTTTAGAATATTATTATTGATCATGTTTTGGTTGTTCAGTTAGTATCACGTTAGTATCATGTTAGGTTTGTGTTTTTATATTTTTATGTATGTACTCAGCTTTGCTGATTACGTGCTTTTTTGTGTCGATCATGGCTGTGCCTATTGATTCTGTGATGACCCTTTATTGGCGAGCAGTCTTCAATTGAGTATTTGCCTACAAGTTTGAAGCTATGATGCATCATCACCTTTACTCATTTTTATTGCTTCTTATATTTATGTTAATTTTATTAAGTTACTTTGTGGATTAATTATTTTAAATGCTTTAAGTAGGTTTTAAATTACTTTCGAGGTTTGGATTATGGTTGACAGTTATTATGGTTTAAGTATTTAATAAAGTTTTATTTAATTTTTTTCCGCTGCAAAACTCTGAGTAAGCCGATATGTTATCACACGGGTTATAATGCCTTGTTAATTCTCTATTTTAGTTGGAAAAATATATGTTTTATAAAGAGATAATTTTCGGGGTGTTACAAAGTGGTATCTTAGAGCTTAAGGTTTTATTGGTCTTTCGTGCCAAAACTATTTTAGTCGCCTAGCTATTTCCAAAGTTATTTTATGAAAATAAGCTCCTAAGTCCTACTTATTCATTTCGTAAATTTATTTTGAAGAAATCGAGATTTGTTTTTATAAAAGGTTCAAATCTTATTTTGATTAGATATTTTCATTTTCGAATTGTATTTTCCATTTTTATTTGATTTTCAATTTCATTTGATTTTTATTTTTTTCGGTTTCCTATAAGATTTCCGAAGATTTAATTAGTTAATTTATTTTATTATTTTTGGTATTTTCGGAACTTGGTCTGAAAAATTTATTTGAATTGTCCGAAAATTTTTATTTAATTTTTCGGTATTATTGATCATTTTTCTCAAATTTTGTAGATTTCGAAAATCATTTTATCTTGCTTATTTATTTTATTTGAGTGAAATGAGTAGTTTAGGATGGGCATATAGGATAGAAATATCATATGTCTGCATTTAATTGTTGTGTTCAGTTTATTTCCTAGCTGCTAATCTGTTCAGCTTCTTTATGTCTGCGACTTTGTTCAGTTAGTTCAGTGTTCAGTTAGTTACCTCAAATTTCTCCCATGCATAAACGATAGCCACGTATGAACCACAAAAAGGTTCCCTATACATCAATACATGATACCATACAAAATCCTAACCTTAGGACATGATACTATTCTGACACAGAAGGACATGTACGTACCTTGTGTAGACAAAATGAGAGGACACTTTGGAAACTCTAGAAATCATTCAAGGAAAATTCTCCGCCTACTAAATAATAAAATATTTACGAATTGATATTCTAATTAATTCACAACAATTATAATTATTTTAAAACCCTCTAAAACTCGTTTTTAAAATCCTTTAAAAAAACTAGAGTTTCAACCTTTAATATCCTTTAATACAATACTATCAAATTACTCTTTGAAAACCTTAAAAATTCTTACTTTAATATTTAAATCTCACTTTAAATAGTAATTAAAAAATCTGAAATTATAATTTATAAAAATCAGAATTTTAGTTATCAAAACTATAAAGTCGTAAACTTTATTTATTAAACATCAAAAATCACAACTTTAATGAACAAAACTAATTAATAAATATAATAGAGGAAAAAGGGATGAGAAATAACTGGACGAAACCGGAAAACAAAGAGGAGGAGCACGCGCTCGATGGCGGCGTGTGGGCGGCAGTGGCGCGTGACAGCTATGCGTGGCTGGCTGTGGTGGTTGCTATGGGAGCGAACAAGAGGAAGAGTGAGGCGTGGTCGTGCTTCTGTGCATCGAGAGAAAAAGAGAGGAGAGGGTGGCGAGGCTCACCGGAAAAATGAGTGAGAGAGAGAGTTAGGTGGCGGCGCGTGTGGCCAAAAACGAGAGAGAAGAGAGTGTGTGGTGTCGGGTGTGGCCACCGGGAAAAACAAAGGGAAAAGAGTGGGTGTGGCCTGCGGTGGAGGAGAGAAAAAGAGAGAGAAAAAATAATAATATAAGGGTGAGGGTTTTGGGTGTTTAATAAAGTATTTAAAGGTTTGCTAAAACCTAGTACAAGTGCTTAGGGTTTTTAACTGGCCTTTTTAATTGCTCATCAAGCTCAAGGGTGGTTTGGACTCCTCAACCCATAATTTAAAATTACTACCTCCGTAATATATTATTTACAATGATTTGACATAAAGTGTGATTGAAAAATGTCTAATCGTTGCAAATATAACTTACAGAGGTAGTTATTTAAACTTGACCCAAAACTCAAGTATACATTTAATAAATTTAAAGTCCAACCCAATAATATTTATGATTATTTAAAATGTTTGAATAATCGTTTGATTTTCAAAATAGTCAACTATTAAATAATTAATAAACCATAAATTTAATAAAATTACGGGGGATTACAACAACGTTGTCGTCACTGCCAACTGTTAGTCCTCTTCAGCAATGCCTGTTGCACTAGCTCTGCCAAAGCCCACAACTATGGCCCCACCGCCAAACGTTGTATTGCCATCCATGCCTTCTGTACGTAAGACAACATTACCTCCTTTATCAGCTCTATATACCGCTCCAATCACTATATCTACAATCCCTTCCATGGCCCTGTCTCCATCCCATTAATCAAAAGCCAATGTTCCTTAATTTACTATGTAATATATACAATCACTTATTCCGAAGTTTGCATTATATCTTATGTTATGGTTTGCTATCATCGAGTGTATCAGTCAGAAGCCTCAATTCGATAGACAATCACATTTTAGTATTCTTATCTCAAGAGTCAGGAGTGAATGGTTGGTTCTTTAGTTTTAATATTTTCCTATTGTTATGCAATTGTTTTTGTAGTGCAATAAAAAAATATAATTGTTACTAGTGTATATCTTCTTATGTTCATTCGTTATCTCGTTCTATTTTCAAAACTTACACCACTATTGATGTAGAACAATAAAACAACCTCTTCTGTAAAAATACTATGACACGACAACAACAATTTTGACATTAAAAAAGTCATAGATTATAATCTGAAAAAATATGAATGATTTTTCAGGAAGTTTTGGTGGGAATGGCTTGGGTGAATGGATTTTGGTGCGAAATAAGATAGGGTTTTTTGTTAAAAGGAACCTAATAAAACACAAGTTTTATAGGGAAGAAACTAATACTTATTTTCTGTTTAAAAAAACCTAATAAAACACTTCCGATTCTTACTAACAACCAATTTATGATTTTCAGGCCAAACGACCATTTTCCAGGTTGACTTTTTTTAACCCCTAATTCACTTTTTCTTTTTTAGTTATTGCTCTCCCCCAAACCAGTTCTAACAGAATGTTTCTCCCAAATCATCAAAGCTTAGGGTTCCTCTCAAATCTTCGTTAAGGCTTCAAATTCGATTTCAAGCTGCAATCTTTATCAAATACAAGGTATGTTTTGCTCTTATATCTTTTCCTCTCAATGTTTAAGGGTTTTAGAAATCTAGGGTTCTTATTAATCATTTTTCCCCAATTCGAAAAATTAGGGTTCCTAATATACGTTTTTCCCCAAATTCGAAAATCCGAGTTTCAATTTCTTTTTTCCTCCTAATTTTTTTCTCTTTTCTTGAAGGAAAATGTTTGGGAAATCACCTTCAAGCAACAAAAATCCTCTCAAATGTGGCTGTGTTGTCCCAACTGAGCTTCAAATAGTTTTAAAATAAATAGTGGGTTTTATTTGCTTACCCTAAGTTCAGTGCCTTTTACAGTGATGATTTCTTTTACCCCTCCTTTTGTTTCAAAAACGCATTTTTTAGCTACACCCCAACAACCTAGCTATGTGGTTCTCAGTGTGTTGATTGAAAGAGAAAGATCAATGTGTTGCTTTTACAGTGGAGAGATGATAGAGAAGTAGGAGGGAGATGGGAGAATTGAAGATTCGAAGAAGATGACTTCAATGAGAGAGAAGCTAAGTTGAGAAAAGAGTGAATTGGTTGTTAGTAAATGGGAGAGCGATAAGTAAAAAAGAAAACAGTGACTTGGGGATTTAAAAAAAGTCAATGACGGAAAATGGTCTTTTGGCTCGAAAATCATAAATTGGTTACTAGTAACAATCGAAAGTGTTTTATTAGGTCTTGTCTACAAAACTTGTGTTTTATTAAGTTTGTTCTAACAAAAAACCCAATAAGATATGAAGTAGGCTACTTTTTAAAATTTGAATATTGAAGTCTTTAAAAAATAATTACGGTGTAGTTTGTTACACCGATTTGGTGGAAGATTTTTCTTAAATAATTATTTTAGTTTTACCTTTTTTAATTATAGAGTAATCTTAGGGCCTGTTCATTTCAGCTTAATTTCAGTTCAGTTCAGTTCAGTTCAGCTCTAATCAGTTCAGTTCAGTTCAGCTCCATTCTTTTATAACCATTTTGTTAAATATTATTATGTTGGTCTAATTTATTTTACTAATTGCTCTTATTATTATTATTTATTTATTTATTATTATTATTATTATTATTATCTTATTATTATATCATTATTATTAAGTGTTCTTATTATTATATGTATATTATTTTGTTTATTACAACTTTATTCATTATTATTACTATTATCATTAGGGAGGAACATGATTTAAGATTAAAAGTACAAATAAACCCGCGTTTTCAGCCCATAATCCAATCAAATCACGTCAAAACGGTTTATGATGTAATTTTGTACGGTCCGACCCAATCATTATTTTATTACTAAATATTAATATATAATTAAATCTAATTATTAAAATAGTAATATAATTTAAATTCTTAGATATTATTGTTATTATATAATCATCATCAGGTATTAATATATTAATACAAAGACCATAAAATAATTGTTATTAATTATCATTATAATCATACATCATTATCATTATTAATTTATGATTATTAATATTATTTATTTATAATTATCATTTAAAAATATCCAAAATACAATTATTATTATTCATTAATAATTATTCATTATTATTACTTATTATTATAATTATTATTTAATATTCATATTATTATTGTTTAAATATTATTTATATACTCCCTCCGTTTTTTTAATATGCACATTTCTCCATTTTGGGTTTTTTTTAATTGATACCTTTCTACCTTTTGTCATAAATGGAAGGTTGACCCACCTAATTATTATACTTCTCTCCTATTTTTTCTTTCCTTCTGTCTACCTTTTTCACTTTTTCTTTACTTTTACTAACCTTCTCTCTTACTTTTGCACTTTTTCCTTGGTTCTAGTGCAAAGCCTTAGGTGCATATTAAAAAAAAACGGAGGGAGTATTTATTAAATTCAATCTAATTCAATTAATTTCAGTTCAGTTCAGCTCCAATCAGTTCAGTCTTATTCAGTTCACCTCTAATCAGTTCAGTCCAATTAAGTTGTTTTCAGTAAATCTAAACAGGCCCTTAGTCGTTGAATATAATGCACGGCTGAGATTAGCATAATTATACTCTGTAGAATAGTAACAACTCCAGGGGATGTGAGCCGACTCTATTGAATTGGCGCAAAAATGGTGGTATAATATTAATTGTTCATCGCTTTGTGGATCCATTAGAAAGTGCAGGAATCAGGATCATCCATCTCTACTTTAATGACTCTCGTTCATCACTTTTCTCTACTGGGGTAGTCCAAATAGTTGAGCAAATAAACAAACAAACCTGCTACTGCTAATTTTGACACATTCAAAAAAGGTGTTCATTTCCACTTGACTTCCTTCACCAAACCAAATCACACAGCAAGAAAAAGAAACATATAAAGCAAAAGCAGCATCAGAAAAGAGATCACCACTCAACCCAACCCAACCCAAAAAGCAGCAAAAGCTAAAGATAACCACGTTAAGCAAAGCAAAAAAAACTAGAAAAAAAGATGGTTAACATTAATCATCATCATGAGCAGCTACATATAAATATAAGTTCAATACCCATGTTCTATTTTTACTCTGGTTTACTCTCTTCTATATTGGGTTCATTCCAACAATGCCAGTTTCTTCAGAGATTGTTCTTGCAGAACCAATACAAGAAACTTACTATGAAATTGAGAGGGAGCTTCCAAGTACAAGTAGTAACAATAATGCGAATGCCAGCAGCAGCAGCAGCAGCAGCAGCAGCAGAAGGAGGAGTTATACAAGATCAATTACATATGAAGGTCATGATAATTACGTGCCAGAACCCTTTGAGAGTGAGAAATTGCCTGTCACTTTGGCTTCTGGTATTCGACGCTTTCTTCGTGTTGCTAATCAGATTGAAATTCAAGAGCCTCGTGTTGCTTATCTCTGTATGTTTTTCTATTGCCTCTCCCTTTTAAATGTGTTTCTGATGCTTTTCTGTTTCATTTTTGGTGAAGTTATGTCTTTGTTCATTCACCTTGTGTCTGTTAAAGTTATGTCTTTGTTCATTCACCTTTTTTTTTTTTTTTTCTAATTGTTTCATCCTAGAATTACTTAATTGGACTAATATTAATATAAATAGCAGGGGCGAAACCAGACTTGGTTGAGCCGGAGGGGCCGGTCTAATAGATTTGGAGCCACTTCATTAGTATATACTTCTATATTCCTAAGGAGGGCCGTTCTAATAGACTTGGGGCCACTTCACTAGAATACATGCCTAACCTTTTTTTTTTGGATTGGCCATGGCCCTCTTAGTCCCCAATTATGCTTCTCGTTGATAAATATCATATTTTCGATTCTAAAAGTTTACAAGTGTGTCTTTCGGATGTTCTATTCATCCGATAATTGATGAATCAAATTATTTTTCTTGATTTAACTTTTTTGCTCTATTGAATTTTATTGATTAAAAGTGGCCTCCAATGGACTTGATTTTAATTACTAAACTAATTTATATTGTTTGAAACTAATTTTTATGAATTAATTACTTTATATTGATTGAATCTTATACTCATGTTCATTCATGTAATAGTTGACTTAGGGAAATTTTCCCTTCGTTCATTCATGTAATAATTGACCATTATCCTTGATTACATTTTAGTAAAATTCACGTAACTTCACATTTCGAAATTACACATTAAAATGAATCTAACAAGATCTCACATTGGTGAGAGATTATGATCACTATTTGTATATATGACTGGAAAAAAGCTTTAACTTTCACTAATAAAAGTTTAAACTGATTATAGCTAAATATCATTTTTCATAAGTTGGGGAGAACGAGAAACAACTCTTTAATAGTTGATTTAATAAATGCATATTTTCTAAGAGGGGAAAAAACATCTAAAAGCTTAACCTTACAAAAGTGTTTTGTTTTCAATTTTGATATGAGATATAGGCTAAAACATGTAAATTTTCATTTTTTGCAATTTTTCTTTATATAATTATATATAGGGATTTATTGGCCTTGTTTGGAAATCACTATAGTGCTTACCCGAATTCATTAGTTGATAGCTAATAGTTGATCATATTAGCTAGCTAGTAGATTGAAGTAGTTTGTTTTATAGAAGTGTTGGTCGATATTACATTGTTAATTTATCTTATAGTTGCGATTTCGTCTACATGTCCAATCCCCTCTCAGGATAATGCTATTATGTTTAATACATTGTTAACTTATCTTAGACTGGGCAATTTTTTGAAATGGCTCCGAACCGCTAATTTGTGTCCAATCCTCTATTTACCAACTATGACCATTGTAAAAGTTTAATTTCTATGCTTTATGCTCATCGTGAAACCAGTAAGCATTCTTGTTGCTCGTTTCCATTTCATTTGAGCATTGGTTGTACCATTAAAAATGTATCTGGTTGTTTAATAGATGGACTTAGATTTAACTATATACTTAGAAACAATTTAATTAATTGTTACTGAATTTTCCTCGGTTTTTCACTCCAATGTTCATTGTTGCTAGCATGTTTTTTATGCCCTTTATTTTTCCTTATCTTTGCGCCACACAATTGGCATATATGATGAAACATGTTCAAAGTGATGTTCATGTAGAGAAACTTTTCATGATATACCTTTGTACTATAAAAAAAGTCACATGATATGATAATACAATTTGTCTGTCTTTTGCAAAATAATATAAGAACATAATACTTATTGAAAATAATTTTTAGTTTCATAAAAAGTTTGGCTTCTTAGAGAATATTTACAAAAATATAGATGTTCCATGAAGTTTTCCCAACGCAAAAAGAACAAACCCAATAATGAAATTTAGTGAGCCAATGGGCCTTGTGTACGCATGTCTTGAGCTCAAATACCTATTATTATGTATAATATATAAACCAATACATTATGTTAACAATGTACACATTACAGCTTCCAAATCAATGTTATTTTTGTAAGGAAAGTTTCATGTCATTATCCATCGTAATGCTTGTTAACCACAAATACCTTTTTCTACCATACAATTGTATTACCATCCAGTAGCATTTTGGATGGTAGTTTTGAGTGGTACTAGAACATTTTGAAACACTTGTTTGGGGTTAGAGTTCCATTATAATAGACATTGACATGTAATCTTTTGATCTTTCTCGACAAGATCTCACTTAAATTTGTTCGCACCTTCAGAACCAGCAGCTACTTTCTAGTCTTCAACTAATAGAAATCTAGAATAGTCTTGCATGGATGATACTGCTCTTCTTAGTTGTTCTTTAATGGGGGCACTACATTATCTGACTTTAGAAATTATTTGCAATAAGAATTAGTAACTACATGCTGAAACTGAATAGGTCTTACTCTTTGGTGACGGACATGATGCTGGGTTCTCAAAGGAGATCCTGCTGTTTGTGTATGTGGCTGTAGCGAACCCCAATAACGTGCTCATATTTTAAATGTTCTTGGGCAGGCCGTTTTCATGCTTTTGAGAGAGCACATAACATGGACAAAAGTTCTAAAGGGCGTGGTGTTCGGCAGTTTAAAACTTCACTACTTCAGCGCCTTGAGCAGGTATAATAAGTTCTTAATATTGCATAGACATGGTAGATTTTCAGTAGCCCAAGTCATCACTTCAAAGCTCACCAGTACAATAGTAGGTCTGTATAATGTGGCATATACAGGGTATTTCTGTGATATCTGAGATATGTGATTAGCCTTCTGTCTTGCATTTTTGTGTCTTTTTACAATTACTGTGTCTAATTCATGAAGTAGCTTATTTTATATATCAAATATGAGATTGATGATGATCGCTGTTTACATATAACCCATGGGCCAATGACCATCTAATAGATGATTAGAAGTACTTTTCTTGACGTACTGAGGGACTGGATTTACATGTCAATAGCTGTGGTGCAGTCCTGGCTTCTTTGTTGCTCTCAAGCGTGTCAATTTGTGCATGTAGAGTGCATAGAATTGCGATCATGTGAAAGGTTCACCAGTCTTATCAGCTCTAGACAGTAAACAACCTGTCCTGTCTTTCATCATTACCGCTGTAAAGTTTATTGGTTTAAATTTTGCTACAAGCACTGCACAATCACTCTCTTCCTGTTCGCTTTTAAATGCTTAGTTTTGTGCTACAAGATCACTGGTTTGAAAGTATTGGCTCACTTCTAAATGGCTTAGTTTTTGAGGAGAAAACTACTTGTGGCCGGGGCGATGGCCGAGGTTCATTGTTACCATACGTTTTAATTATGCGAAAAAGTTCAGGAAATAATATTCTAAATTAATTCAATAATTAATAAACAAATTTAATTTTCTCAAGTTGAATTTAAAAGGCTTAGCATATCATAAATAAACAATTTTCAAAAGCTATGAAGAGTGTAAGGGGAGAAAAACTGCATATTTTTGTTATAATATTCATTAAATCAAGCCACATATGGCTTGCACCGGGACTTGCTAATAAATGACAAAATAAAATGACTTTAGAGGAGGAGGAGGAAGAAAGTGGAGAGAACAATGGAATAAGGAATTAAAAAGAGGAATCAAGACGATAACATATTTGTCATAACTTAGTTTTCGGTCTATGAGGTAGGATGAAGGTTGGAAAAGATCTTAGGTTGTGAGTTTTCATTTTTCTAAAAATCCTTAAGCTATTTGTTCACACCCCTTTTTCCTAAAATATTATTAAGGTAAAAGGATTACTAATTAGAAGATGAAAACAATAAGGGATGTGGCTTGGTGGTAGAGTGATTACATTCCAAATCATTGGTCACAGTGTATTATGGCTCCATGTCAACCTGTGACGGCTGTGAGGCTGTGACATGGAGTGACACGTGGCAAGCTACAATGCGTGCTCTCGCATTTTAATATATATATATATATAGATCCTTCAAAAGGGGTAGATAAAAGACTAGAGTAAATCTTATCTTAACTGAAAAGTACAATAAATTTCATTTGGCAATTGCAGGGACAGGAAATGCGATATCTACTTTTACATGCTTTTATTTTCGTAATTCATAGGCCATTTAGCATTTTTTCTTTTCTTTGTGTACAAGCTGGTATAAGTCTATTTGTTATCTTTTGTCAGCCAGATATTTTAGTTTAGGTCATTGTTGCTTTATTTCTATTTCTTTCTTTTTTCTTTCTTTGGGTGCAATTTTATTTCTGTAAGCCCTGGTCGATTGGCATATCTATGGTCTGTCTACCCTTCTTCATTGCTTTCTCTTTGCCACTTCTCGAGTTAGGCAACAATATAATGTATAGTTTCAAATGCCTTTATTTTGTCCGGATGCTGATATTGAAGGTAATTGGGTAGTTCTTCTGTCACATGGTAGAGTACATGTTATATACTTCCTGTTGTTTTGATGTTCCTGATTTACTTGCTACTTCCGTCAACATATAGGATATGGATGAGAGTATTGCGAGACGGAAGGAAAAGAGTGATATACGTGAACTTAGACGTGTTTATAATGGATATAAAGATTATATCATCAGGCACACTGGCACTGACGACTTCGCCAACAGGCAAGTAAAAATACGCTTTACAATTTGTTGATTTCTATGCAATTCATCTTCAAATCTTATTTTTAGGGGCTGCTATTAGGTTGATTTTGTTTGACAGTTTTGAACTCAATATTTCGCAGAGAGAAGTTGACAAATGCACGAGCAATTGCTTCTGTTCTGTATGAAGTGTTATATGCAGTTACAAGTGCAACTGGTCATCAGGTTTTATTTTGCATATCTGATTTATTATATCATCACCATTGTCAGAAATATTGCTGACATCCATCTTTACTGCCTTTTTTCTCTACAATTTCCGACAGCTCCATGGTGATAGAGGCTCAATCTATGTAACATACAATATACTGCCACTGGGTAGTGATGGTGTTCATCAAGCTATCATGCTACTCCCTGAGGTGTGTTATTGCCAAAGGATTTTCTAAAAAGAGCTACAAAAAGTTATAGAACCTCCACAATTATAGTTTTCTGCTATTAGATGATTTTGTATGTTAATGTGTCTGGTATGCTGCTCTCCGGGATGCTTCCAAATATGTTAGTTTAAAATTTATGAGCAAGCTGAAAGTTTTCTGCAGATCAAGGTTGCAGTTGCAGCTGTGCGCAATATTCGTGGATTACCTTTCATGGATGAATTCAAGAAGCTCAAATCTCCCAAGACTCCTTTCGACATATTTGACTGGCTCGGTTTTGTCTTCGGGTTTCAGGTTGCTTTAAAAGATCTTTACTGAATATTTGTACTTTCTTTGTTTCCTTAAAATTGCAATAGTTTGACTCGCACACTTGTCAACACACAACTTTGACCATTATTATCCTTAAGAGTCAAATTGCTGCAATTTTAAAGAGAGTATTTTATTGCAGGTTTGACTACTTCACTAGTAAATGAGCAAATATTCTGCTTTCGACTTTCCTACTTGAGGGTTTCTAATTTTGAACATTGATAATATTCTACCGATACCAGACAGGAAATATTGCCAACCAGAGGGAACATCTTATTCTACTTCTTGCCAACACCCACATCCGGCAGAGTCACAAGCAAACATCAGTGCTGCAGGTTTGTCTGGCCTAGTTTTCCTTTCTAGGGATTACAATTTTTTTGACTGTACAACATTATGATCAACATTGGATTATTGTATGAAGTTCGCAGAGGGAACGCTGGATGGACTGATGAGAAAGTTTTTTAAAAATTACACAAAGTGGTGTAAGTTCTTGCGCAAAAAAAGCAACATCCGGTGAGTGAATAGTGAATAGTGAATACCAATGAGCTTCTATCTTTTTCTGTCTAAGATTTATAGCAGAGATGCTAAAGGGAGGAACTTACCTGTGCAGGTTACCCTATGTCAAACAGGAAGCCCAACAGTATAAACTGTTGTATATAGCACTATATCTTCTAATTTGGGGAGAGGCTGCAAACTTGAGATTGATGCCAGAGTGTCTTTGTTATATGTATCACCATGTAAGATGAAATGAACACTCTTCTTTCCTGAGTTAAAGATCATGGACGACCTGAACTTTGGCCTTTTTTAAGTTTTAAGGATCTAAAATTTGAATGACAGCTGTTAAGGACCTTATTCTACGTGCAGGTTAGTTCAGCCGTCAGAAGTGGGAAAAGAAGGAACGTAACTTTTTTGACTTTTCTGTCAAACTCAATGCATCCCCGCATCTGACCACCAGAAGCACTATCATCCTGAAACCTTAAGCCACCACAAGGGCTTTGAACCTCCCTTTTCCTAGAATACATCCCACCAGTTACCATCAAGCGATCGCCATCAACTGGCCATTAGCATTTCTTTCCCGCACCAACCATTATTAGCCTTATTGTAACAGCTCTGCTGCCAATTGATTCATGGCCTACGCTCCAATATTAAAAGATAGCAGCAACCAGGGGAAGTAAATTTAAACAAACTACATCCCAATTATATACTTGATAGCTCAAGGATAATACAAAACTAAATTATCCTGCCAAGCTTTGAAGAATTCAACAAAAACTAGAATTAGGAAGGTTAAATGAAGAAGTCAAACACAAAAAAAAGGTAAACAAAGTTGCATTCATTAACTCTCCCCTGATCCGCCACTACCATCCCCTTTTCCATTGGTTCAATTACCTTTCATGTCACAGCTCCGATCACCAACCCCTATCCCATTCCTTTTATCATGCAAGACGCCGGAAACCCCAAAACATCCCCTTCCATCGATGGCCATCACTACAACTGCCCCCCCACCCCCCATCCACTCCTGTATTTAATTGACCACTCCACTCCTTATGACAAAGCTCCAACAACACAAATATAACCTTTTTCATCTGCCCGTACATATGTCTTGTTCCCCTTTATATCTATAACGGTGTATTTGGTATGTCATGAGGATAGGGATATGGATTAGAGGAGGGATGGGGATAAGGAATTGATAGGAGGGATAAGGATATGATATGTGTTTTCCCTTGTTTGGAATGGGTAGGGAATAAAATTCGAATAAGCAATAAACTTACAAAAATAGCCTTATTTACTTTCTTTCTCTCTCTTTCTTCCTCCCTTTCATTAATGGAAAAATTGTATTTTTAACTTATAATCTTATACCACTCCCTCTAAGGTATTATTTTTGAGGGATAAGTGCTAATTTTTTTCCCTATCCCTATCCCCATCCCCATCCCTTCCAGAATCCCTATCCTTCTAAATAAACACAAGATTTCTCAAATACTCTCCTTCTTATCCCTATCCCTCCTCTATTATCCCCTCAAACAAACAAGTTGTTAAGATAAAAATTAAGTTTCACAAGAAAACTACATAAACACATTGTTTGTATAGGAGGAAAAGGGCGGAAAGGAAAAGAATAGAGAGGGGGGCAATTTCACTTGTTTGGATAAACGATTGGGGGAGGGAGAGGGAGGGATCCATTTCCTTCCTCCTTTAATAAGCATAGTCCCTCCAAGAATGAAAAATTTGGAGGGAAAATGGACCGCACCTTTTCCCTCCCTTTCTCTTCCCTCCCCTTCCTTTCTCTCCTTCTTTGCTATCCAAACAAAGCGCAAAGAGGAGAAAGAGATCTTAAAGCCATTTTGAGAGAAAAATGTCCAAATTTCTTTTACGGACAATGCGGGAAACAGAAAATGAGCGACTGAGAGAGGGAGGGATCCTCTATACACTGTATTCTGGACTTAAGACTATCCTTATCTCTAGTTTCAATAGTTCAGGTCGTCAACTCTAAAATGCCTCAAGTTCTGGTTGTTGTTTGGTCTTTCACTCCTACTTCATCATGTGCATCTTGTTGTTTTTATATGCAAATCTGACCTATGTATCTCTTTTCTCTCCCTCATCCTTTGTTTTGTCTGGTTTAACTCAATAAATTAATATTTGAAAAAAAGATCACCTCAGCTCTGTCGTTCATTACATCATATGTATATTATGCCTCCCACAATTTTGATTTGCCCGAAGATATTTTCTGTAGGTGGTGTAACTCAATTTTGAACTTCTTTTTCTTGTTCAGATGGCATATGAGTTGCATAGCATGTTAACTGATGCTGTTAGCTTGATGACATGGGAGAAGGTCATGCCAGCATATGGAGGAGGAAATGATGCTTTTCTTACTAATGTTGTCCTCCCATTTTACACAGTTATATCTAAGGTGCTCTAACATGACATTTTTTGTATGTTCTCTAACTCTTAACTCCTAACTGGTTAATCTGATTACATCAACATATTTAAGGAAGCTAAGAAAAGCAAAAATGGAACCGCTGATCATTCTACATGGAGAAACTATGATGACTTGAACGAGTACTTCTGGTGAGATATAAGTATACACACTCCTATATTCTGATTGATGCTTCATTGTCGCGGGCCTCGATCAATATTTGTGATTATATGCATGCAGGTCGCCTGACTGTTTTTCAATAGGTTGGCCAATGCGCACTGATAGCCATGATTTCTTTTTTGTGAAAGAAAAATCTGATGATGGTCAAAGAGAGGGGAACATCTTTGTTCGTCTAAAGAAATTAAGAGGAAAGAGGGCGGTGAAGGATGAGGAACATGGGGTAAGTCATATCTTATATACTTGCTAGTTCACTCCATTACTTTAGAATGTTTTTTTTTTGACTGATGGCGCTTTTATCTGTGCTATAAGTTTTTGGCTCCTTTTTCATTCCGCTTTTCCTGTTCCCTACAAATTGTTTACTTCAAATGTTATAAATTTGAAAATTAATCTGATCTTTGTCGAGTTTTGCTAAAAAGAATTTCTACTCTGGCACGATTAATTGCCCAAATTGATGGAGGAAGTTAGTTGATAAGCAAAAGCTATTATCAAGAAATCTCTGATAGTCTTCTCTCAGTACTTCTACGCTCCAGTTGCTACATCGACAATATTTGAGTTCACAGCTATTGGCGTAAAATTTTGTATTAGTAATTTAGTATCATATAGCGGAGATAGAAAACAAATCAGTGACAATGGATTCAACTCTAAACTAGTGTAGACAAATACCAAAATGCACCTGTAATGCAAACATCCATACAAAGAATTTTAGAATTTTCTTCTAAGATGTTACTGGTTTTGTGTGAAGAGCATGGTATGGTTTCTGATTATTTTGTGATGTTGTTAGCACTAGCATCAGCACCATCGGCTATTTGTTTCTAAGGACACTCACTTAGCTGCTAGATCTGGGGGGCTCGTCTCTTTTAGTTAGTTCACATGGACGGTTGTTTAGCTAGGGTTCTTTTCTGATTGAATCCTATGTCATGGAGAAGAAGGGTTTACAAAAAGGGAATGCTTCTTGATATCACTAATCACCACTCCCTGAGTCAAAGTGATGCTTGTTCTACTGTGGTGATACTATAAATTGTATGCTTCTAAACTGATATTTTGCAAACTGGCGGGATTATAAATACAGGGAATATAGCTGGAAGAAAATTTTGTCAAATGGCAACTAGTTTTAATCCAAGTTTATGAACTAGCACCTTGTTTTTATTTTCTTGTTGTTTAGCACCTTGTTTTACTTTAAAATTTGTCAAATGGCACTTGGTTTTAATCCAAGTTTGTGAACTAGCACCTTATTTTTATTTTATTATAGTTTAGCACCATGAATTACTTTAATCTATTTATTTGGCACCTTACTTATATGTTTCGGCCAAATGAGGGCATGTTCTCCCTTGCTTATTTTTAATGTTGTTCAGCTCAGGATAATACTTTTATTCTCACATTTCTATTTCTTTAAGTTCAGTTCAGTTGTTTTCAGTTTTTAATTTTTTAGTTCCGTTTAGCTCATTTATTCTGTAGAGAAAAGGCCTAAGTCAACTTTCAGGCATTTGTCCTAACTTATGTGTCCCCCTAATTTGCACATCATTTACACGTATCTAACTAAAACAAAATACAAAACCATACCTTACTAAAAACTATGTAAACAAAAATGCACCTAGATAATCGTAATTACTTCATCAACCTAACCCTTGACTTTTATTAAATGTTTCGGTTTTAAGTTGAAAAATCCAACACCAACCAACTAAGCTGTTAAATGGCTAAACTCGTGTTGCGAAATAGAATATATAACCGCATAAAAATTCTCTTAAGACATTATTTTATTTATTTTGAATTTTTTTATGGATGTCCTCCAATTATATCTCTATTGGCCGTTAGTAAAAATGGAACATGGTAATTTGATGACATCGAATATGCCATTAAAATAAATCAGTGGGTTGATGTTGTATGATCAACTTAAACCAACATGTTAGGGCCCGTTTGTTAGCGGTTGTTGTTTTTTGTTTTTTTTTTAACAGGAAAAAAACCATAATATGAAACCACATAAAATAGTTTCCAATCTTTTGTTCTCAATTTTCGAAATAAGCATGATTAGCACCAGTATGATCAATTACAAGTTTATTATATTCTTACATTATATGACTCTAAAATCATAAAATTCGAAAATTGGAAATAATGAGTGATACGGAACGAGCCCTTATCTACTTAAGTTGAAGATCTTATTTCAAAGGTCGAGGTCAAGTTGATGAAGTAATTACAATCAAATGCCTGAAAATTGAAAACAACTGAACTGAACTTAAAGAAATAAAAACGTGAGAGTCAAAGTATTATCCGCAACTGACTAATTAAAGTGAACTGCACTCTGCAGTGAAATAAGCTGGAGAGAACATCCCCTCTTTCTTCCCAAGCATTTAAGTAAGATGCCAAAAAAATAAATTAAAGTAGTTCACGGTGCTTAACAACAATAAAATAAAAACAAGGTTTAGTTCACAAACTTGGATTAAGGTGCCATTTGACAAATTTTAAAGTAGAACAAGGTGCTAAACAACAAGGTGCTAGATTAAAAACTTTGATTAAAATTAGGCGTCATTTGACAAAATTTTCGAAATGGAACTAAAAGCTTGATAATAATATTAAGATATTATGCTTTCTATATTCCAGTTCGCTCTCTTGGTTAGGTTGTATTATCACAAACAATGTAAATTTAAATTGATCTCCTTATGCGGATTTGTTATGCTTGCTATCTTTTATGTTAGGGACACAAATATGGGTGGTTTGACTTGTTTTGTTGGGGAAAACTGCACATTAGTGGTCTCTTTCTCTTTGTTTTCATTCATCTTTGATAAGTATCTCTCTTTCCTAGTAATACTCATATTTTTGATGATATTCTTTGTGTTCATGATGGTTTCAGGACATTGCAGACAAGGGCAGTCAAAAGAAATGGCTAGGGAAAACAAATTTTGTTGAGATTCGTTCGTTTTTGCAGATATTTAGAAGTTTCGATAGAATGTGGATCTTTTTAATTTTAGCCCTTCAGGTATTAGCGCAGACCAACTTTAAGAACGTCATCTTCGGATAAATTTCAGTTACTAAACTCTTGGTTTCTTTACAGGCACTGATTATTATTGCATGCCATGATCTTAGCTCTCCTCTTCAGTTGATGGAGACAGCTATACTTGAGGATTTAATAAGCATCTTCATCACATCTGCAGGGCTGAGAGTTGTGCAGGGTATAGTGTTATCTTTGAATTGCAATTTAAGTATTTTGGCTGAAAAGTATGTTACCATACATGTTGGGAATCATTTGTGGTCTTATATTGTTGAAGTGTGCTTACTCTTCTGGGGTGCATGGCATTTGAGGCTGTGACGCGGGAAGAATTGAAAGTAAAAGAATGCACTTCTTATTCCATGTCCACATTTAATGGAAGAACAAAGACCTTATAGTCTTCAAAAGACACTGTATCCACTTTGTGCTCTCCTCTTTATGAATCCTGTTAATCTGAAGTGAAGTTCAGTTGCCTTTCTCAAATCAGTACATTTTGATCCATTCCCTTTGAAATACAATCTTTCCATCACCATCTGTGTTGCAACGGAAGCGAATAAACAAACAATAAAGCAGGAAAAATAGATAAAGAACAAACAAGAATTAACAAGGTTCACTATCAATGTAATATTGTGATAGCTACATCAGTGTCACATAATTCGCGGAACGCCCCTGAATGAATTTGAAAGGAATTCGCTACCCCTAGGGTGAATTCGGTTCGATAGATGAATTTGGTACGCTTGAAAAGAAGGATAAAAAAATAATTAAATAAAAAATAAACAAATAAAAAATAATTCAATAAAAAAAACTAAGGATGTCTAATCATGTACTTCCTCCGTTCAAAATAAGTGACATATTTGCATAGTGTTTACTATTCACACATTAGACTTTAGTTAGCTTTGGTGATTTATATTTTAGGAAAAACATAGTCATCTTGTTAGATTCGTCTCAATGTGTTTTTTTCAATATTAACTTATTATAATTTTTACTTATTGATAATTATAGATATTACTACCTCCGTCCCATATTAGTTGCAACAATAGCTTGTGCACATAGTTTTAGGAAGTTAATAGAGTAGGGTGTAGGTTACATTAATTTATTGTAAAAGTTGATGTGATAGAAAGTGATGTGGTACTTTTAGGAATTTAATAGAGTAGGGGAGTAATATTTTAATGTTTTTCACATAAATCAATGAATGAGTGGGGTATATTAGTTGGGTGATATATAATAAAATATTGGTGGGTCCATGCCTAAAATTGAAGTGTTGCAACTAATATGGGACAACTATATATGGAAAGTGTTGCAACTAATATGGGACGTAGGGAGTAATATTTAAAATAATGCATTGGCAAGCGTGAAGCATTAAGTGTGTCACTTATTTTGATATAGAGGAAGTATATAGCACAGACTTACAACACAATTTAGAAATACTCCCTCCGTTTCTTTTGGTAAGAACACCCGAATCTAAGACCCAATGTTCAAAGGGACTAGACACATTAACAACAACCAGTGCTAAGTCCTCCTCAAAGTCATATTTCGTACCATGTTGTGCAATGTTAAGAATGCTTTAGGATTCTTGGGACATTGATGCTTGGTTCTTGTCTCCTTCACCCTTAGAAATTTTTTTCTTCTTAGGACCCATCCCATTAGTCGAGTTTATAACTAGCCTACCTCGAATCTCCACCACTATCTATCGTTGTCGCCTTATGGCGCACTTCCGTGGTAAACAATGTTGACTTCACCTCTTCTAGGGTCACAGTCTCTCTCCTAACAGCAAATGATTGAACATAACTCTCATATGAATTTGGAAGCTAAACAAGCAAAATTATAGCAACATCTTCATCCTCAATCTTAACATCTATATTACGCATAAAATAGTATTAAGGCTCCTCGTTCAATTCTTTCGAAGCCATTGGATCCTTTCCACTTAGAGACGTACCTCCTTACATACGCAAGACAAACTAAACGTTGCTTGAGAAGTAACTTGTTGGTGATTGACTTTGTTCATGTAGAAACTCTCTAACTTTGCCAGACCAGCAATAATCGTTTCGTCTAAAACTTCTGTGAGCACATCATGTGCCAAACATTGCAAAATCGTGGAGTGAGCCTTGTCCTCCATGGCCTCCAATTCGTCCTCACTAGAGCCATGTGCCGCTCTGCTTTTGTCCTCTTTGACAAGAGTTTTCTAGATGCCTTGTTGCTTTAAATCATGCATCTTGATCTGCCGTAGTCAAAAACTTCCTCATCGTAAACCTGTCAATCTTGAATTCATCGTATTCATCTCCGTAAATCCCTAACACATTCTCAGGTTCCGATACCAAGTTTGTTTCAACGGAAGCGAATAAACAAACGATAAAGTAGGAATAACGAATAAAAAGCACACAAGAAGATAGCTACGTCCTCGTGAGATGATTACACTTACAATATGCAATAATTCAATTGAATCTAAAAGACTCTATCTAATCTTCTCTATTGTGTTTAGGCTAATCTCTGTCTAATCATTGTGGTGAAAAGTCCTAAATATGAGTTAATATATTTATATAAAGTCTAGAATACGAGTCCTTGCTTGTCGAGAAATAGCGCTTTGTAAATCGCCTTCGCGTGTCGGCGCTCGTGCACCGCGTGGAACGTTGCAGGCCGCGTCCAGCACCGCGACCCACGGTCTAGCGCGACTCACGGAATGCTCTCGCCAAAATTCCGCGAGTCGTTTGTTCCACCATGACTCACCCACCGTCTACAAAGTTCGACTCTAAGCCTTTTGTCTTTGGGGCTTCAATTATGAACGTCCAAACTCCAAAGTACTCCAAGTCACCCAAATTTAACCCATAACCACCAAAGATCAAGTTACATTCCTCACAATTTGTGTATGTACATTAGTACATTGGGGTGGTCTAAGCACTCCTCTATCAAGGGTGAAGACCAAAGACAAAGGATAGAACTTGGACATCTAAAATTTCTTAGAAGCTTGCAATATAGATAAATAATTGTGTTATATGATATATTGACATGGACTTAGACGAAAGAACAAAGAGCTACTTTTTCCCTCTCTTTTCCTGTGGTGCGTGAATTTTTTATTGTTCTCGGCAGTCCGCAAATAATATTGCATCTCTGTTGAGCTGACCTTTTCTGGGGGATTTTTTATTGTGGGGTGTGGGGGGTGGGGGGGGGGGGGGGGG
Organism: Patellifolia procumbens; assembly: GCA_947645195.1. NCBI lineage: Eukaryota > Viridiplantae > Streptophyta > Magnoliopsida > Caryophyllales > Amaranthaceae > Patellifolia > Patellifolia procumbens. The sequence goes on from CANSGD010000032.1 coordinate 967,702, forward strand.
CATGTGGTGTAAATTTTATCTGGAAAAACATTGTAGAGTGGTTAATAGTGAAAGTTAAGTTGAAGAATTACTAATTTTCAGGACATGATCCATTTTGTTGGTTATAAGGAAACTATAATACCGTTCTTTCTAAATCTTGATCTATTTTCATGATGTCAACAGACACTCCAGTATATTTACATTGAATTTTCTGCTGAATCATGAACTGTTTGAAAATTACAGAAATTTTAAGTTAAACTATCACTATGTATGTTGCAGCTATTCTTGAAATTGTATTTACATGGAAAGCTAGGAAGACAATGCACTCCAATCAGACATGGAAGTATGTTTTGAGGCTAATTATTGCATTGGTTTGGGCAATTATTCTTCCTGTGTACTATGTGGGTACGAGAAGAAAATATACGTGTTACTCTATTCGACCAGGGAGCTTGCTTGGAGATTGGTGTTATTCATCATACATGGTTGCTGTTGCGATTTACCTGATGGGTGATGCAGTTGACATGATTCTTTTCTTTGTTCCTGCAATTGGAAGATACATTGAAACCTCAAATAACAAAATATGCACCTATCTCTCTTGGTGGACACAGGTAATATAGTTGGATAATAGCTCCAAACATATGGCATGATGAAATATCTCATTTGTTATGTCATAGAAGAAATATCATAACTTCGTAAAGATCAAGCTTTCTCAAAGATTCTATATCATAGTCTTACTGTGCTTATGAGCCTCACAGATCTCTACATACGGTGGTAGTTGGTTGGATTTAGCCGACTTCATTCTATAGCTGGAGTGGTCTTCGATTCATTACAATAGGTGGTCGGAGATATGTCAACCATATAGATTCTGGCTCTATTATCTATGTAGTTTTTTCTATGAACTACATCACCACAAAGCAGCTGCTGAAATATAGCTACATGGGTGTACAGGAGATAACTGCTAGTTTAGTGTTTAAAATTTAAAACGTGCTCATGTTTGCGTTGGGTCCCTTTTTGATCCATGGAAGATGGTTTCTAGAATAACCTTTTGAAGAAAATTCCATTGGTGAATTTAATGCTCTCTTCTTCCTCCACGATACTTCTTATTTCATGAATCATCACAAGTTGTTCTCGTATAGGAAACACCCGTTGTGGTCAGCCCCTTGAGACAATAGATTTATGTCCCTGATTATTTGTTGTGTGAATTTGGTACTTGTTTCAATATGCTAATACGGCTCATGATATATAGATAGTTTTGTATGCTCATACAATGCGTGTTTGTGAACAGCTTCCTGATCCTAGATTTTGTACTTTGATCTTGTTTGTGAGTTCTGACGATTTCTTTATGTGACATAGCCTAGATTATTTGTTGGACGTGGAATGCAAGAAGATCAAATTTCCTCATTCAAGTACTTATTCTGATTGATTTACCTCGATTCTTGGTTTCATCTAGCTTCATTATGTCAAATATTGAGGGATGTCTCACATTATAATTGCTAGGTATATGCTATTCTGGGTGCTGCTGCTGCTAAGTAAACTGTCTTTTAGTTACTATTTTGAGGTGAGTAAACGCTCAACATTTATATTTAGGATAAAGTTCAGGCAAGAACACTCCTGATATATGAACCATGCAAACAGTAAACGAGTGATCTACTTCAGTGAAAATATAGTCTTTTTTTTCTGAACTGTAACCCTATACTTAACAGATTATATTTTAACCAACATGAATTTCTTATTTGTTATATACATTTTGGCTTTGCCTGGTGATGAAAATGGACTATAATTTGACCAAAAAGGATTACTTTTTAGCTTTAACACGTTCTCTTGTAAGGAGTTTATCTCACTAGCACCTAGAGAGAGAGAGGGAGTCAAGATCTGGTGATTAGGGATGGCAATGGGTCTGTGTCCAACTTTTTTAGACCCAATGGGTCTAGGTCGGGTCTGGTTCAGATGTTATCAGGTCTAGATTCGGGTCCAACTATATCAGACCCTGACCCTACCCACAGACCCATTTACATAAAAAAAGTTCAAAAATAATAAAGTTGTAATATGTGACTCTATTTAAGACATGTAATAATGTAAGTTCAAACATTTTTAATATTTTGTGAGCTATATTATGTTAATCGTTTCGATACAAGCCTTAACTATGGTCAAACGAACCTATAAAATAGGCAAAATAAATTTATTAGATTAAAAACTACTATTAAACTTCAAATTTAAAAGGACCCACTAAGGATTGGGTCTGGGTTGGGTCGGGTCTGGGTCTGAAAGAAATTAATGGGTCTGGTCGGACCCGACCCAGACCCTATCCATTGCCATTCCTACTGGTGAGTAGGGTCTTGTGATGAGAAGTGAGAACTTAGAGCTATAACACTTCTTACTTGAATTATGGCACTTCTCAGTTCTCACTTAGAATTATACCTCGAAAGTTAGTCACCAAAAAAACATAAAACAAAAATTTACTTTTTTTTATCGTTAGTTATATCACTTGTTCATTAGAATCATATCTCTTCTCACTTCTCATACGAAACCTTCTCACATTAACTCATCTCTCTCTCCCTATATATGTATAAAGTCAGGAATCTCAGGATACAATAGAAATCACAAATTTGGTGAAAACCATGAAAACTTGAAAAAAGGGGTACACATGAGGTTTACTGGGGTACATAATTACATATTACAATCAAAGGAGTATGCATGTTTTTCACATCACAGATGTCAGTATTTAGAAAAATGTCATTAATGAACTACGCGTATCCCTTTATGCCTCCTATGTACCCCTTATATATAGGAATAGGATCCGGTGATAACCTTTGAAAACAGTGTAAAAGGGGTAGATAGGACTATAGGAGGCATAAAGGGGTACGTGCATTTCATTAATGACATTTTTGTAAATAGTGACAACTTTGATGTTACAAACACACGTACCCCGTTGATGGTAATATGTACCCTTGTTCAAGTTTTCACGGTTTTCACCAAATTTGTGGTTTTTAGTGGATTCTGGCTTTCTCTCTCTATATATATATATGTATATGTATATATTTATCTTTCTTGGTGTGATCTCACATGTAAAATTGCTGCTTGAGTCAATGACTTTATTCTTGTTGTCAATGGATTGTGCAGATAAAACCACTTATAGAACCAACAAGGCAGATGACGAGAATTGGTTTGCATAGATATAGATGGCATGAGCTGTTTCCTCATGGTAACCTTTACTTTTTTTCTGTTGACAGTAGACTGGACCTTTTCTTTGAGCTTTATTGCTTAGAGCCTAATTTCATGATTGCCTACTGGTTCAGTTAAAAGTAATGCAGGTGTACTTGTTGCTGTTTGGGCTCCTATTTTGCTGGTAAGTTTCCTAGAAACTACAAATAAGTACATCAACTCATTGCTGATCTAAGAAATGTTTTCTTGTATTGAAAATAATCCTTATTCCAGAAGCATATCTCTACTTAGTTGACATAATGGTACTAATCATAGTATAGACTATACTTTACAGCATAAGAATATGTAATGTTTTTGAACCATTCACTACCATTCTATTAGAATATTTCTACCAAGCATGCATGTAGTTAGTGAGAAATGATTTCAATCTGGACGATGAGGAAAGTGATTACTGATGATATGGACATACCCTTCCCTTCATCTCTTTCCCTTCTTCCCTCTTCCTTGTGAAAGGAAACTTGCAATAATAACATTCTATAGTTTGATCTTTTCATGAGTTGATGGAAGAAAGGTAGCAAACCTTGCGTTAGATATGGTATCTCTATAAACAAGGACCATGTAAAAGTCTTAGCGGAAAATGTTCTGAATCCATTTTCTGGGGTCATAGGTTTTTAATTGTCCATCCTCAATACCTTTCTCATCCAGGCTTTGTTTGCACAAGGGAAAACTTGAAGCTTTCCTCATTTGTCCTTGTTCCATGAGGAAAACTTTTACCAACTTGTGCATTGTTATGAAAGAAATTAAGAGATATGTCCTTTTGAGGACAAGACTGTTGATTGCTTTTCAACTAGAAAATCCCCTATTCCCCATAAAACTCGACTATTTGAAGATGTTTGTGCTTTCCATCTTTCAGCATAAGCGGTCATGCCCTCGGATCTGCAGTAGAATCCTGTTACTGCATTAATTGCACGAGTTTTTTCATGGCCGCTTTGTACTAGTTTTATAAATTCATTTTGATACATCTGGTTTCTATGTTTTGGCTTTCAGGTGTATTTTATGGACACACAGATCTGGTACTCTGTATTCTGTGCAATTTTTGGTGGCATTTATGGAATTCTGCATCATCTTGGTGAAGTTAGTCTGTTCTTCTGCTTCCTCTCTCTCTTCTTCCGGTAGAACGTGTTATGTCATCTTATTCATCCATATTCTATACAGATACGGACACTGGGAATGCTACGAAGTAGATTTCAGTTGCTTCCTTCTGCATTTAGTGCTCGTCTGATCTCACCCATTTTAAGAAATGATGGAGACAGAAGAAACAAAGGTTTTTTCAGTAAATTGAAAAAGGTATAATTTTGTGATGTAGAAACCTGGAGTTAAGCAATTGGATCAATTAGGTATGCCTCTTTCTAATTTTGACTTGGTGCTGTCATAGGAGTCTGGACACAAAAAGAGTGATGTGGCAAAGTTTGTTATGATGTGGAACCAAATGATCCTCAGTTTCAGACAAGAGGACTTGATAAACAACAGGTAGGAACTTTTAAGAGATTATTTAGATTCTTTCACGAGCATTCTCCAATGGTGTTCTTATGTGATTTTTTCTGCTCTGAACCTGTGACAGAGAGAGGGATTTGATGATCATGCCCTTGTCATCAGAAATATTATCTGGCCATGTTCGTTGGCCTGTCTTCCTTTTGACAAATGAAGTAAGATGTGTCTATTATTATATTTTAGAACCTCTGCTGTGATGCTTTATGAGTCTTATTTTGTCCAATTGCAATTGTTAGTTTGCAACAGCATTGAGCATTGCTAAGGATTTTGTTGGCAAAGATGAAGATTTGATCGTTAAGATAAAAACAGGTAGCCTTATGTACTCTGCGGTGAAAGAGTGCTATGATTCACTGAAGCAAATTCTTGAAATTATTGCTGTTGGTGAGGTGGAGAAGAGGTAGAGAACAACATTCATCAAACTTATTTTTGTTCTCGACTATTCTCCGAATTTTCCTTTGGTTCTTCTGAGTTATATTTTCTCTTTCTTATGAGATCTCCAACTGTTTAGGGTTGTGTCAGGTATAATTGCTGAAATTGAGGAAAGCATCCAAAGATCAACCCTGCTTCAGGACATACAAATGAGTGAGCTACCAGCTCTACATGCCAAATGCATAGAATTGGTTGAGCTCCTGGTAATTTAAGCATATTAATATTTTAGTTTAAGTGTTCTTTTTTGTTATCTATAGTCTGGTGGTAAATTGATTTTCTTTCTCAGGCTGAAGGGAATGAACATCATCGTGCTGACATAATAAAAGTACTCCAAGACATGTTTGAACTTGTGACAAACGACATGATGATCAATGGTTCCAGGTTTGTTTTGTTGTTTCTTGTTATACTAATCTTTTTTTGGTTAGTAGCTACTCTTATTGCTCATAGCTCATTTTAAAATGTGCAGAACATTAGACATGTTAAGCTCTTCCCAGCAAAATTTTGAAGATTCAGCATACTTCTCCAGGAAGATTCAACCAGAATTATTTGCATCGAAGAACTCTATTTATTTCCCAGTGGCTAAAGATGGAGCACTCCATGACCAAGTAATTCATATTCCCTTTCATTGCCTCTATTACCTTCTGTAGTTACTTTCATAAATTTGCTTGAACAACCATTTCTATACACATCATGAGTGTGCATGATCTTCTTTCGGTCACTGCAACATTGAATTGTTCACAAACTGAACAGATTCATGGCAGGCAAATGCATATAAAATGGTTTTTCCTATTGACTTCATTTAATGATGTAAATCAAGAAGCTTTAGGTATATGAATACTGGAACGTGTCTATACAATTAATATAAGAGACGTCACATCTGGGTGCAAAATTACGCAAGCAACAACTAATATTTCATTAAATGACTTTTATTCTGAATGTGATAGATAGAACGTTTCCTCTTGCTGCTTACTGTAAAAGACAGAGCTATGGATATTCCTGCAAACTTAGAAGCTCGAAGGCGCGTCTCTTTTTTCGCCACATCTCTCTTTATGGATATGCCTGCTGCTCCTAAAGTGAGGAATATGCTCTCATTCAGGTTAGAGTTGTATTCTTCTTTGCTTCAGTCGTGTCATATCGGTCTTTGATTCCCAGTTTTGATTGCAAGTACTTGTCATGAAAAGTCAGCAATTTCTTAACTACTTGATTCTCCGATTTCTTCTTTTTTTTTCTGTTTTTTTGGTGCAATCCGGTTAATTTGTTTGATATCCTAGTGCTGGTTTACTATAGTCCTATTCCATTTATATAGTAAAGGAAGTAGAAATATGGCTACAAATTTTTCGTATATCTTCGAATGACTTTGGATATCGTTCTTGTAAGTCTCCTGCTCATAATGCAAAATGTAGCACAACTTTTTTTTCTTTGTCTTTCTTACTCGGACTCTTCATTTTACCTGAAGTACCCGTGTCGGATCCTCGACACTCCGAAATGGGTATGGACGCTTGACACTACATTTTGTGCTAAAATCACGAGAATTCCGAGTCCGACACTTGGACACGTACCTGTGTCCGACGCTAGTACCGGAGTCAGAGTAACATAGTTTTTTGTTGTTGCAGTGTGTTGACCCCACACTATATGGAAGAAGTCAAGTTTTCTATGAAGGAACTCTTGTCGAGCAAAGAACAAGTGTCAATCATATTCTACATGAGAAAGATATATCCAGGTTCTTTGATGTTAGCTGTTACCATTCTATTTTCTTCACAAAATGTGTCAATTTTAAAGGTTTGGCTGATGACAATCCTATTGCAAACTTTTAGATGAGTGGAAAAATTTCTTAGAACGTGTGGATTGTGAAGATTTAGATGACTTAAAGTATGAGAACAAGGAAGATGAGCTTAGGGATTGGGCTTCATTTCGGGGCCAGACTTTGAGCAGAACAGGTACAGAAAGCATAATGGCAGTACCCAATGAAGGTCTATTCCAAAATTAGTTATAAATATCGGGTCATTTACTGTTTAACGTGTATTTTCTCTTTGCCGCTAATAGTCAGAGGAATGATGTACTACAAAAAGGCCTTAAAATTGCAAGCATTCCTTGATATGGCAGAGGATAAAGGTTTGTTCTTTCATGAACTCTGATATTTGAGATTGAATTTAAAGATTTGCTTGCCAACCATTTGGTAAGTGTGAGTCTGTGTGGGTGTCAGGCTCTTATGAAAGGCTAATCTTTTTATTAATGGCTTGGTTGGTCATGCAGATATTCTTCAAGGTTATGATGCCATGGAGAGCGGGAATGGAACTTTATCTGCTCAGCTGGATGCACTCGTAGACATGAAATTTACATATGTTATTACATGGCAAATGTATGGTACTTGCAAATCTGCTGGAGATCCGCGTGCACAGGATATGCTTGATTTAATGATTAGGTAATTATTTGATGTGAAAATTATTATTTACTTCCAGTTTGGAATTTTATTCACATAAATAATGTCAATTATTGGATCCATAATGGAAGGTACCCAGCTTTACGTGTTGCTTATGTTGAGGAGAAAGAAGAAATCATTGCCAATGAACCTCAAAAGATTTATACGTCTGTGTTAGTTAAAGGAGGAGTCAATGGTCATGACCAGGTAATATTCATTGAAAATTAGAAGGATTGTGGTCGAAAGAATTTTAAGCCTTTCAGTAAAGTGATAACGGGTGAACAAAGTCATGATCCAAGTCTCTATGACCTTGCAGAGCTCCTACAAGAGAGAGATGGATACGAGTACTGCCTTACTAAATAACAAATCTCATTTTTATGCTCTAAATTGTTCTGTAGGCTTAATTTATATCCTAGCTTTCATACATACAAGAGAATTTCATGCACTAATTAAGAAGATATTCGAAGAAACGTAATAGAATAATATGAACTTCAGGAGAACTTTGAACTTCAGTTATGTTACAGGTTACTCATACTAATCTGAAAGTTCTCAACTCCTGAACTTCTTTTTATTCTATATATTCGAGTCTTGGCGTTAGTTCTCCAACACTTCCCCTGATCAAACACTACCAAAACATCCAGTTATGTGGAGTGTAATTCAATTTTTCAGTTGCGTGCTTCACAAATAATACTTTCTGTGTCGTCCTCAGATAGTTGTTTTGCTTACTGTTTTGGTCAGTCAATAAAAAAAACTGTCTTTTTAGCTTAAATGGAAAATTTACCCCACTCGACCCACACACATGTGATGTAGAGCCCCTCCTATTTATGTCTCAATCTATCAAATCATTTTCTTATTCTTATCTTACGCTATCTTTATTTTTTTCTTAATTTCTTTCCTATCACGTTACTCCTTCTCCCAATTATTTCCTGACGTTTGAAATGATGGTTTAGTATTGTAGTAGTGAATGGTTGCCTCTCACATTGATTTGTTGTCTGCATGTATTTTTTTATGGTGATCCTTTGATCTGGTTCATGTTCCTCCCCCCGACGTATCTTTATGGCGCTTTGAACATTGACGGTATCTCTAACATGTAATCTGCATACCCTTATGAATTTATGATCATAACAATATAGTAATCCTGACTGATTCAATTTTTGCAGGAAGTGTATCGTATCAAGCTTCCAGGTCCGCCTAATATTGGTGAAGGAAAGCCTGAAAATCAAAACCATGCAATAATTTTTACACGCGGTGAAGCACTCCAGACAATAGATATGAATCAAGTATGTGTGCAATCAGTAAAGCATTCACTATAAAAAGTCATGTTTCTTATATCGTATGTACTCTCAGGATAACTATTTTGAAGAAGCTTACAAAATGAGAAACATCCTGCAAGAGTTTTTGGAAGACCGAGGACACCGGACTCCCACTATAGTTGGTCTGAGAGAACATGTATTTACTGGAAGGTCAGTTCGTATAAACTCAATGACATGCATGTTACTTACCTATGATGTTTGGACAAGGATCTTTTCCTTTGTTATACATGCATATGTAATAAGTCTCAAGTACCCAACATGGATACTTGAAGCTAGAGTGAAGAATCCGAGCATCACGGCTTCCATCTGTCTGAATTAACAATTCTAGCTGTCATACTGATTCGTAAATGAGTTCTCGCTGCTTGTAATTTTTTCTTTCTTAAATTTAGGAATATGATCTAATATATGACATGTAACTTTACCTACAGATACTTCCCTCTAACTTTTTGAATTTAGTAGTCCTTAATTTACAATCCACTGGAAGTAAAGTTGATAAACTCTTAATGGTTGATTTGTGTTATAGTTCTCGGCATACCTTGGTAGTATGGTACTGTGGTGCACGCAAGGAGTTACTACAATTATTACTAAACAGGGATCTTGGTTGAAAAAAATTTAATGTGTGTCATTGTCCTTACTGCAGTGTCTCTTCTCTCGCATGGTTCATGTCATATCAAGAGACAAGCTTTGTGACCATTGGCCAGAGAATTTTGGCTAATCCTCTCAGGTAAAATATTGGTTTGTTGTGACACGTTATGGATTAAAAATAACTTGCTATGATAGCATGCACCATGGATGAAATCTTTTTCTGTCTTTGTGCACAAGACTTTGTGAATTCCGTAAGTTTATGTTCAACGTAGTGTATAAATCAGCTTGATTCTCAATCTTTAATTACCATTGTCATTACTTGTCACATTTCTATACACAGGGTTCGCTTTCACTATGGTCATCCAGATATATTTGATAGGATGTTTCACATAACACGAGGTGGTATCAGCAAAGCGTCAAGAACGATTAACCTGAGCGAGGATGTTTTTGCTGGTAGAACATTAGAGACATCCTTTTGATTTTTAGCATATTCTCTGTGATTTGTATGGTGAGGCACAATTTATGTGCAGGATTCAACTCTGTACTGCGACGTGGATATGTGACCTATCATGAATACATCCAAGTGGGAAAAGGTCGTGATGTAGGTCTGATTCAGATTTCAAAATTTGAAGCCAAAGTAGCCAATGGTAACAGTGAACAAACTCTTACACGTGACCTATATCGTCTTGGGAAGCAATTTGACTTCTTCCGGATGTTATCATGTTACTACACAACCATTGGCTTCTATTTTAGTAACCTGGTATGTCTTTTTCAAGTGGCATTCCCTTTTTTTGTTCTCTCTCGATATCTCTTTTTGTATCTTCTATAGTTATAAGATTAGCATCTCTTGTATCCTGTATGACATTTCAACAATCTCCTGCTTGTTTTTTCCTGCTATTAATTCCTTATTAGGATAATGTTTGTACAATATGTGTTGCTTGTCACTCATGTTTCTTAATCACTACCTTGGTTTACTGCACACACATAGATTGAGTCTTGATCAAATATTTATTTTCCAACATTTATCTTATTGCCTTTCATACTAAGTTTATGGTAAATGATGTATGCAACCCTAATGGCTTCGTATAAGAAGCTAAAAGTAGATACAATAAGCAACAAGTAAACATTCAAAGCACCAATCGACACGTGATTATTTCATTGATCCCTAAACTAACAGTTTTATGGGAAATATTTATAATGCTTATTATTTATCCTTAGGGGTGCATATATCAAAACCATAACTTTATTCACGTGGAATAGAGTAATGAACTTTGTCAATTTTACTGCTGAAATCTTGCAGATATCAGTTATTTCCATATATGTATTCCTCTATGGGCAGCTGTACCTTGTTCTGAGTGGGCTGCAGAAAGCACTAATAATTGAAGCTAGAGTCCATAACATACAATCCTTAGAAACTGCTCTGGCTTCACAGTCATTTATACAACTAGGACTCTTGACAGGTCTACCTATGGTTATGGAGATTGCATTGGAGAGGGGTTTCTATACAGCCCTCAAAGATTTTGTTCTTATTCAGCTGCAGCTTGCTTCAGTGTTCTTCACCTTCTCTTTTGGAGCAAAATCTCACTATTATGGTCGAACAATTCTTCATGGTGGTGCCAAATATATACCTACAGGTCGCAAGGTTGTGATTTTTCATGCCAGCTTTACTGAAACCTACAGACTTTATTCCAGAAGCCACTTTGTGAAAGGATTTGAGCTGCTGCTCCTGTTGATTGTATATGATCTATACCGGAAGTCTTACCAGAGCAGCATGGCATATGTCCTGATCACTTATGCTATATGGTTTTTGTCACTGACATGGTTGCTTGCTCCATTTCTGTTTAATCCTTCTGGATTTGACTGGCCATTAGTTGTTGGTGACTGGGAAGATTGGAACAAGTGGATAAGGCAGCAGGGTGGTATAGGAATCCCACCAGATAAGAGCTGGCAGTCTTGGTGGGATGATGAGCAAAGGCATCTTCGCCGTTCCAAATGGAGCTCCAGGCTCATTGAAATAATGCTCGCACTGAGATTTTTCATTTATCAATATGGCCTTGTCTACCAGCTAGACATTTCCAGAAACAGCAGCAATTTTACTGTCTACATCTTCTCTTGGGTTGTCATAGCTGTGATTTTTCTCTTGGTCAAGGTAAATCTATCTTTTTACTTTCTCAATAAAATATGCATTTAGTGATAATTAAACCATTTTGACTATGGAGGATAAAACAGCAATAAGTTTCTAGGATAAGAGAAAGATGGATATGATTCTGATAGTGTTCTGGTCAGGTCAGTATTCTGCAGGGAACCCTTGGTATCACCATGTGACCCTATGATCCTGTTAGTAGAATTGTCGATCTCAGGGAAGCATTTGAAGTTGACTTCAAAGAGGACCTTCCCCATCACCAAGGGACCACAAAGTTTGTTGAAGCATGTCCCATAATACCGCCTTTTAATTACTCCGTTTGTCCATAATTAATTAGTCATGTCGTCCAACCCTCCATTTTGAAGGAATCATCATGATTTCTGAAAAATTTAAGCGTAATCTATTTCCGCTGTCGGAGCTGGAGGACTTTTTCCGGACATCCAGTAATAAGCTATGCTTGATTGCTTAGTAGTCTTTAGTCACTATAATTGTTTGAAACAAGATCAGAAATCAAATATGTCTACTTGTCATTTGAGAATCTATTGATAACCACAATCCCGTATAAATATTTAATGACGCTGAAAATTCTCTATTCATCAAATTTCTCATCCTTTGTTATGCCGACGTTATGATCTCCAGATAATATTTTGTCATATTTGGAAATGTAAACTTGTGAAACATGCTTCCATTATCTAGTCATATATACCGCTTCTAACTTTGATCTAGAGGACCTGGTTGTCTTTAACTTTATTAAAATATGATTCATCTACAATCATTTCTTATGTTAACTGAAAACTGACTAATCCAATTCAAGTACATTCAGATGCATTCTGATTGAGATGAATGTGGTGTGCAGATAGTGAATGTGGGAAGGCAGTGGTTGAGTGCTAATCATCAGTTTCTGTTCAGACTATTCAAAGCATGTCTCTTCTTGGCGGTTATATCTACGATTATCACACTTTCACTTGTTTGCGATCTTTCTATCATGGATTTGGTTGTATGCTGCCTGGCCTTTCTGCCCACTGGGTGGGGTTTAATATTGGTAAGCTAGTTGGAGACTTTTTGTTCCCTATCTACTCGTGTTTATCTCATGAGATTTGTGGACAACTAGCTAATAGATGTAAAAAAAAGTACCTAATAGAACTTTTTTCAAATACAATTATAGAGATCTTATTGCATATCTCTACCTTTTGCAAAAAAAAGTCCAAGTAATACAGCGAATGGAGTGACATTAAATGGTTCCCTCCTCTTAGTATAACCTTCCCTTCCCAGTTTTTTAATCAGTTTCAACCAGGCTTCGTAAATCATCTCAAAACTGCCCTTTTATTTGTTTTGTTAGGCAAAAGCAAGTGGTATATCATAAACACTGAAACACATTCATAGGTAGTTGTTTTGTATTGAAAAAGTGAGATTATCTTAGGTAGTTATCTACAAATTCTATAACTTTCTGTGACTGATATTTGCTTCTTCAGATAGCACAAACTCTGAGGCCACTGATAGGGAACACTGGAATTTGGGAGTTCGCCCAGGTTTTTGCTCGATCTTATGATTATGCTATGGGCATTGTCCTTTTTGCGCCCATTGCATCCTTCTCTTGGCTACCAATCATATCAGCCTTCCAAACTCGTTTTCTTTTCAACGAAGCCTTCAACAGAAGATTACAAATACAACCTATTCTTGCAGGAAAGAAGAAGCGTACTTAGATTTTGTATTTTAGTGTGTATATAGCCAAATCAAATCAACAAAATACCTGGTAGCTCAGCTGTGAATAACATAGAAATGTATAGATTTTCAAAAGAAATAACATAGGAATATTTAGTTTCAATTATACTTTGTATGCAGCTAGAACACATATATATGCTCCGCAGATTTCTAATTTCAGTCTTTTTGCGAAGCAATAGTAAAAAAAGCTGGCCTTTGTATTTATGGTTGCTGATTACACTAAGAACTTAACTAAGAGTCCAAAAGTTTCTTCAACTCACTTGCAACATCAATAATACTTGGTCTCTCATCCTCATTATAAGCGGTGCATCTCAAAGCAAGGTCGAATATTTTCTGCATTTGCTGTTGCTTTCCATTTTCTCGTGTTTCTTTTGAAATTGCAGGATCTACTACGGTACCAATGTCAATATTTTCGCCATGATCTCTTACCATGCCAAATAGTTGACAATGGTGGTAAAATACATTATGTGTAACCTTGCCATCTAAAAGCTCAAAAAGTAGAAAACCAAATGCATACACATCAGGTTTTTCTGTTAACCTGCCTGAAATTATATACTCAGGTGCACCAGATGGTGCATCATTCACATGATCTTGACCCTCAGGGATCAAAGTTGAAAAATAGAACCCTGTAAGCTTGGCCTTGTAATCCTTGTCCAGAAATATGTATTTGGATTGAAAATCTCTAAATATCACCGGCCTACCATTTTGGAGGTAAGCAAGGGCATAGGAAATTTTCGAGCCAATTTTTAACCTGATTTTCCATGGTAATGATCCTTCTTCTCTGAACGTATAATTTGCAAGACATCCTTGGTGAGGATATTCATACACTATAGATGGGAAATCTGCTTCAAAGCAAAATCCCAAAAGGTTAAGACAATATTTATTCATGCTCATTGGAGTTGGTATAACAATCTCTCGTAAAATGCCTTCTACACCAATGAATGGACTACATATGCTGTGAAATATTTTGATGCAAGTAGCTCGGGTGCCTTCATCTATTGTGCCTCGGTATACATGGAAATAAGATGATCTTGGAGAAGTTGAGATTGAGTGAAGTTGCTCATCTTTCTGACTTCTTTGGCTAAGAAAACATGAATGGGATAATTTCTCCCATTAGAAGGAAACAAGCTCCTCTTGTAGCAACCTTCCATTCCTAATGAAATTATGTTTCCATTCCATAGTTTTCTTTTGGTTGTTCATACACTTTAACATTTTCATGTGACTGTTAGTGTTGTGATTATTAGAGAAAGGAAAGAGATCGAACGTACAAGAGAAAATGATTAACTGCTTTCATATGATTAATGAGTGATGATGTGCCTTTTAAATAGGCAAATCAAACAAACTAAATCTCCTAAATAAAAGCAACCTACTTGCATTGCATTGACGGTGGAGTTTGCTTAGTGCCCCACTTCTTTAGCTAACAACCACATGAATTAATAACTACTAATTGACTAAATAAACAAACTTATTTTCTAGAATCCACTACTTAACACTAATTAATTAGAAATATGCATAAACATAAGATAGTAATTACTAATATTTGGAGCATAATCCAACACACACCCTTGCTCCAAAAGTTCCTTCTTGATCTTTATGGAGCACCCTCTCTCCATAGCTTTGCAAGCTTCATTTTTGTGATGCACGTCTCACCACCATTGCTATTTTCATAGTTGATGCACTTCTTACCAATATCTTCACTGTTGGAGCACTTCTCTCCATGATGCACTTCTCATCCGCATTTCTTAAAACAAAATTTCTTCTACGGCCACTTGTGCCATACTTCCATCTTCTTCCTTCTAGAACTTGCAATTTCTTCTGGAACTTGTGCCATGCCCAAATTTTTTGCAATTAAAGCATTGTGGCTTTCCTTTATGCCAACACTCTTTCTCTTCATGACCAAACTTCTTACAAATATTACATTGAGAAATTTTGTTTTTCCCCTTTGAATAACAAGTCTTGGCCAAAAAGGCTTCTTCACTTTTAGGCGAATCATCATCACCTCTTATTTTTCTTCTTGATCAACCTCATGAAGTGCATTGATCAATTCTGCAAAAGTTATAGTAGACAAACTTTTTGAATCTTCAAGAGAAGAGATTTTAGTTTCATACCTAATAGGAAGAGTCACTAAAATCTTGTCCACAACTCTTTAAGTAACAAATTCTCCACTTAGTAGTTTAATTTGATTGACAATGAACTTTATCCGATTTCCATATTCTTTAGCGCCTTCAGACTTTTTCATGGTCAACATCTCGAACTCCCTTTTGTGATTCAATATTTACATCAATTTGGTTTGACTATTACCTTCAAACTCCTCATTGATCTTATCCCATGCCTCTTTCGGAGTTTCACAAGACATAATTAGTGTGAAAACCCCTTCCGACACGGCCGAATGCAAGCAAGAGAGATTTTGTGGCTTCTTTGCCATAGCCTCTTCATATTTTTTGAGTTGTGTTGTTGTTGCATTATTTGGGAGAGAAATGGGATTAGCATCATTTTCTATCACATCCCACAAACTCAAAACTCTTAGGTAAGATTTTATATTTATGGCCCAAGAGTGGTAATTTTCCTCATTAAAAATGGGAATGAGAATGGGAACAGAAAAATTACTTGATGCCATCAAAATAATTTGCAACTCTCAAACTCTCACTTTTTTTTTTGCTAAAAAACCTCACAGGCCCTAGATCTTTTTGGCTCTTGATACCATGTTGTGATTATTAGAGAAAGGAAAGAGATTGAACGTACAAGAGAAAATGATTAATTGCTTTCATATGATTAATGAGTGATGATGTGCCTTTTAAATAGGCAAACAAACAAACTAAATCTCCTAAATAAAAGCAACCTACTTGCATTGCATTGACCGTGGAGTTTGCTTAGTGCCCCACTTCTTTAGCTAACAACCACATGAATTAATAACTACTAATTGACTAAGTAAAGCAAACTTATTTTCTAGAACCCACTACTTAGCACTAATTAATTAGAAATATGGATAACTATAAAATAGTGATTAATAATATTTGGAGCATAATCCAACAGTTAGTAGAAGAAAAGTTATTGTTGTTGGATGGGATAGCAAAATGAGAGTTATGTGTGCATACGTTTAACAACGAATCCAACCCTAGAAAAATTCAAAGTCAGCTTTAGTTGTATACCTCTTCAAAGTCATCCATATAGACTTGTTTACTCCGATGGTGTTGTTATTCTTTCTGGGTTCATCATCGATATCGAATTGTTCTATCCAGAATGAAGGAAAATCTTATTATTATTATAAGGATCGTCCAATGCTTTCTAGAGGAAGTTCATCTTCAATGTTTGCTCAAAGGATCATGACTTCCTCTTTATTCTACCTGTTTATGGCAACGTTTATCCTCGAGGGTAAAGCATCTAGGAACTTCTTTTTAGTTGGTTTACCCTTTAGTTGGTTTACGATAAGACGGTCTTAGTATAAACCTTAACGTCAAACTAGTCCAATAAGCTAATCAGAAGCCCAATTACTCGCGTCACACGCTAAGCAGCCCACAGATTGATTTTTTTAACTTTTGCGTTTTTCAATTTTTCAACCTAAAATCTTAACTTCTGCATCCATAACTAATAGGAAAATTTGACGCCAACAGTCCAAACTATTGGACATCTTCTATAAACAATCCAAACTATTGATAATCCATGAACAGTCCAAACTATTACCCCAATCTTCCATAAACAGTCCAAGTGACTTGTTAACCTGTTGTAACAAGTTACCTAGAGGTCACGTGATATGCAGGTGACTTTTTTAAACTTCTGAATTTTTTTTGACTTTTTTTTATTTCATAAATCTGTTAATTTGTTGTCATCTCTCTCTCACACACCAACAATCCCCTGTTCACCGCAACTCCCCCCCTCACCACCACCCACCACCGGCGCAAAATCTCCTACCATTAATCCGCTCCCTCTCCGTCAGCCTCCTCCTCCACTTCGCCATCCTCAAACTCCAATCATGGCAACTCCTCTCAATCTTCCTCTCCACCATCGTCGGTCTTGTCCTCAACTCTCTCCTTGTCGGCGCTTGGGATTTTCTCTGCTTTACCGCTTCCGTCACGGTGCCATCTCCCCCCCTCTGTTTGCGCAACCCACGCTCAGAGCTAATAAAGACATCAGATTCTTTGGTGGGCAACACAACACCATCAGAAACCTCATGCTCAGGGTCAACCAAAGGAGATAAAAACCCAATTAGCAGATTCAAGATGTAGATCCCAAGTCCATAAGTGATTATGTGAAACCTTTGGACAAAATAAAGCCTAATCCCATAAATCAAAGCAAGAACTACATTTCCAACCCATCTAGGAACAACATGTGATGTGGATCTGTCTTATCCAAATAATACTAAAAAATTCTTGAAATTTCATGAATCTTCTTGCTCACCGGACTTTCCGTTGATGACCCACCTAATCCTTCCATTAATAAACCCTACATTTGATTTAAATTGCTCTCACAAGTTCTGCCCACCAAATTTTTTTCACAAAATTAGTCAAATTTATGGGTAAAATAGTTGAAAGAGAGAATCTTGCAATGTGGGTATTCTTTAATTAGGTCGAAATAAATAGAGAAAGTGTGATCTGGGTATATTAACACGAAGAATAAATGAGTTGAGTTAAGTTTGTTTTACTTTTAAGAAGAAGAGTAGAAGTTGAAGCTTCTAAAATGGTGTGTGAAAGCAAGTTAGAGCAACAGTGGTAACTGGTAAGGGTGAAATCTGATGTTGTGAGCCTATGAGGAAGGGATGGGGGTGGCTGGCAGGGAGTGGGGTGGGGGGAAGGTTTTGTTTTTGTTTGTGGTGGTGTTAATGGAGTTCGTGGTGGTGTGGGTGTGGTAAAGGGGCTGGCAGGTGGTGGGGTGGGTTTATTTTAAAGTTAAATTAGGTTATTAAAACAGAAAAAAAGAAATTAAAATAAATCAAGTTTTACCAGTTATAACAGGTTACCGGGTAACTGGGACTGTTTATGGAAGATGGGTGGCATAGTTTGGACTGTTCCTGGATTATCAATAGTTTGGACTGTTTATAGAAGATGGCCAATAGTTTAGACTGTTGGCGTCAAATTTTCCTAACTAATATCATATACTCCCTCCGTCCCATATTACTTGATACAGTTTGACCAGCATAAAGTTTTAGAAGTGTTATTTGACTTATTTATTTTATTGTGAGTAGTTAATTGTTGGTATTATTTAAGTCCATAAAGTACAATGTGGGCCATGGGTATATTGCAAAAGTAAAATAAAAAGCTAAAGAGAGAGAATGCAATAGGACAAATGTGGACCCATCCCATAATAAAAAAAATATATTTTTGGTGTAGGACCATGCTATTTTTAGAAGTGTATCAAGTAATATGGGACGGACGAATATGGGACGGACGAATATAATATGGGACGGAGGGAGTATGTGAAATCGATATTATAAAATATGCTAAAAATGTCAACTTTTAAACTTAAAAACTTCACTTTTGAATCTAAAACTTTTAACTTTTAAATATTGACATAAGTTATTGGAAAAATTGTCAAGAATAAGTCAACCTTTTCGCGGTGTTCTTCTAATAAGTTAAACTTTGGATAATCCTGTAATAAGTTAACTTTGATATTACTTAAAATTTTAACAAGTCAAATGACTTATAAATTATTCAACCGGTAATATGTGAGGCTTTTATTATATTTTAATTTATTATTTCTGTGTTCCTTCTCTTCTTCTACTTTCCTTCCCAACCATTTTTGTGTTCTTAAACCGGCTTTAACTTGTTAAAAGCGAATACCCTTAGGCCCCGTTTGGTTTATAAGGTGGTATGGGTTTGGAATCAGGAATCAAACCAGGGTGGTATGAGGTTGGAACTTGATTCCTAATACCATGTGTTTGGCTCAGTTTTGGAATGAAAATGATACCCTTAATAGTTACTTTTGGAGTATTTGGTTTAGAACATTTTAAAATCAAGAATCAAATAAAAAAATATTCTACATATATCACGACTTTTTTTCCCCCTCTACTTTTTATATTATCTTATAATATTTACATATGTAAGGATGAATTTTTGCTATATTTTTTCAAGACCAACAAATTACGGATCATGCTACAAAATAGTATTACAAATTTGCACAAGCTTAGAAAATAAAAGTAAATAAAACAAATTTTTTTGCAAGATATATCATATGCATTCAATGGCTGGTGATCAGCAAAATGAGAATAAAAAAACCATATAAATACGATTCTTGGTGATTAGAAAATTGAGAAAAAAATAAATCATGTAAATATGGTTCTAGGTGATTAGCAATTTTAAAAAAAAAATTATTTATATATGTTAATACTTGTGTGTGTGTGGCAAATTGAGAAAAAAAAATCATCATATGAATGTAGTTCGTGTAGGAAAATTCGAAAAAAAAAACTAGATAGGATATGGAAAGTAATCATAACCTACACACTTTTGTTAGTCATTGTGTTTCTTAAAAAAAATCATCATATGAATGTAGTTAGTGTAGGAAAATTCGGAAAAAAAACTAGATAGGATATGGAAAATAATCGTAACCTACACACTTTTGTTAGTCATTGTGTTTCTTAAAAAAATGAGGGCTAACACGTAAAAGAAGAAAAATAGATTATACAAACACAATTAATTAAAAAATAAAAAATTGCAAAATCATATGATTATAAGAAAAATAATATATATCTCTATCATCAAAGCTATTATAATTAACTCATAATTAGATAAAAGAAAAAAAATTACATGTTTAAGCTTTATGGTACATAACAAAAGAATGTTGAAGGAGCTTATTGCCTGCAGTATTTGTTAGTCTTTCTTGTTAATTGATACTTAGGGGGTTGGAATGAGCCATACCCACCTCCCCCCAAGGGTTTCTAAACCCCATACCTTATGGGTTTGAGGTATGGGTTTTAAAATCATAATATATCCAACCAAACACATGGTATGAGTTTAGCTCATTCCAACCCCATACCTAATACCTGAATTATGTGAACCAACCGCCACCCAAAAGGTTAACTCATTCCAAGATTATTATGTTTAATTTACTAAAAGAAGAATGCGAAAAGGTTGACTTATTCCCTATAATTTTTTCTAAGTTATTTTGTTTAACAAGTAGACTTAATATATCACCTTTTAAACCTTAAAAGTTAACTTTTAAATCCAAACATCAACTTTGGAATATACGTTTATAACACATAATAATTCTTACCTATTCAACAAAAAACCTTAACTTATAAGCAAAAAGTATTAATTTTTCACCCTAAAATATTAACTTCTATTAGAAATTGAAAACAGGTTATGATATTCACAAATGGGTTAAAAACCTTAACAGGGGAGGGAAGACGCGTGTTCGTGGGTCTGTACTAAATGTGCCTATTGGACTGATCTAATATTAAGCTTACTATAAACCGTCTTTTACGAGAATTTCCCCTTCCTTTTTTATTTTTTCATCTTTCTGATGATATTGTAGGGCCTCTTGGACCAACTCGAATTTTAAATTTGTATTTTTATTTATAATATTATAATTATACTCATCTAACTTTCAATATCATTGTTACTTTTTTTAGTAAACCGTAAATGTAAATATGTAATCCTCCTTATCTACTAGAACCCTTGGAATTCCTACTTTGTTTATCTCGGGAAAAAAGATAGATTGAAAGTTTATTTTCAGGTAACAAGACCCAAATCACATGATATATAAAGAAAAAGAAAATTACTAGAAAATAAATCGCAAATATATAGGGTTCATCAAATAAAACAACATAAGTGGACAAATTTGGGAGGGAGAACATACTAAAGTATTTTTTTTTACTTTTATATATGTTCTTCCCAAATTTATTTATCTGATCACGATCTGACCTGATGTTGACTCGATCCAACCCAAAACTGGCATACCCAAAATATACTCAAACTCGAACCTGGCCCGGAATCAGCCTGACCTGAATTAACCTGACTTGAATGGACCTGACCTGAACGACTGGATTGCCACCTCTAGTACAAGCATACAACAAGATATAATAATCGGGTCATTCAGATTGGTTTGGGATTGCATTGGTTTCGGTTCAGTTGGGTGCTCAGATTGGGTCACTGTGGGTTTCGGTTTTGAGGCTGGCCGACGGGTCTATCTTTCAACTCAATACTTGATCGAGTTTTTCGAATCGGGTAATTCAGATCATGTGGTTATTGGTTTGTTTCAAGTATATAACTCCATTTTTTGGGTTCAGATTGAATTCAAGTCGTTTCATATCTGATCGGATTATCTTTCGTATCTTTAAATTTCTCGTATTTGTTTAATATCGGATCTTGGTTAGGCGGTTCAGCGTCGAAATTTTTCAGGTCATATGGAGTTCAATGACGTCATTATATATATGAGTACTATTTAATTACATGGATATTATCTTTAAAATTGTTGTTAGGATTACTGCTAAAACCCTTCCTAGAAGGGGGGGGGGTGGATGGGGGGGCTTCTTAGTCGAGCCTTTGTGTGTTGTGGTGTGGGATTTTAATTCCCCTTGTGCTATATATTACTTATTTGCCAAAAAAAATATTTATTCTCGTATTTTGACATAAATTTTCAACTTAAGACAATTTTAGACAATACATTTAATGCTTTTATATAGCCCTAAGGGGTGCATATCACCCTTTTTTTAATTTCGGGTTAGGATTTTTGAATTTGGTTGTAAAGGCGCATCATTACCTTGGGTGCTAAAAAAGGGTATAACTCTATCAGAAAGCCTTTCTCCCCATGAAAAAAATTTAAGGTTTATGAAGGTGTTAGCTAGGATTTTCGATGTTGTGGTGGTGGTTGATGGAAAATTTTGAAGGGATGGTGGTGGTTGGTGGTGGTGGTTGGTGGTGGTGGTGGTGATTGATTGGTGGGGAATTATTAACATTTGGGTCAAATGTATTCATGCTTATTATATTAGAGAAAGAGTGTGTTGTTGGAAATGATGTCCTTAAATCAAATATGTACTCCCCCTTTCTAATTTATTTGCTACATTAGCTTTTTCATAGTTTCCAAGATAATATTTCAAAAACTAATATTCAAATTTGGCATAGGAAAAAAAACAGAAATTATATATTTGGAAAGTGCACATTGAGACGAATCAAACAAGATCCTACATGAGTATGCACGTATATAAACTCCAAGACGGTCAAAGTGGCAATTTTGCATTTTTTTAAATTCCCACTCTTAGCCTAAAACCCATCTTCTTCCTCTCTCACCCTACTACCACCCAAACCACCACCCTCTACCAGCCCCCAACAAAAACCACAAAACATCAAACTAAACAAATAAAAAAAAACATTACAACTTGCCTTATCAACTTCATCACACCTCATAAACATATTGATCAACAATTTACAAAGCTCAACACTTTAATAAATGCTTTCTCTCTTTATACAAGACTCAACCAATTTCCCTAAATCAAGAACGCTCAAATCACCACAAGCTGATAGTTTAGACATCATCGTGAATTCGTCAGGCCTACTTTAGCAACCTTCATTTGTCTAAATAGCTCAACAACATACAAAGACAGTCCCAACGTCGTATAAGCACCGATTATGGAACTCCATATCACAAAAGTTCTCTCAGGCATTTCATCAAACAATTTAAGTGCGTACTCAATTCCTCCCTTACCACAACCATACATATTAACTTAAGTATTTCCACATATAAATCTCCTTGAAAACCCTATTTCAACACCAACCCTTGAAGCTATTTCCCAAACCAAATCCCCAACACCAACAAAGGTCTTGAGAACACATCGATAGGTAAATTTATTGGGCAAAACCCCATTCATTTGCCATACAACAATAAACAATTACAACACAATGCTTCAACTTTGAGGTTTTAGCACAGTCCCTTATTACAATATTAAAACGAAAGGTATCATAATGATGTGCGATTTCTGGATCCAACGAGGGAGAGGGAGAGGGAGAGGGGGAGAGAGATCGAGAGAAAGTCGCGAGACATGATTGATTTTGGGTGGTTCTTGGGATGGGTGATGTTTCCGGGGTGGTGGGGTGGTTTTATTGGTGGTTGTGAGTGGGTAGGGACGGTGTTGCCTGCTACATTGAATTTCTTGGTGGAGGTGGTGGTTGAGCTGTGTATCAGGGAATTAACGTGAGGGCGGAGTGTTGGTGGTGGCTGGAAAAAAAAGGAAAAATAAATGTTTTTTAGTGGAACAGTTATATTTTACCTGATTAACCGGTTTCAAATCACCTTTTTTGCATTTGTGGCGGACCTCTCCCATAGTTGGCATTATATAAGTGTAGGCACAAAAAAATAATAATATGTGCCGCGTCATCAAATTTCATTAATCCAGAAAAGTCAACTGTTGACTTTATAAACGTAAATGATAAATGATATTAGTTAATTCGGACTTGTAATTAAGTTTGAGCCGTTTTAATTATTAGTCATTTACTGGTTGGATTAAGGCCTAATAAATAGGCTATTTGGATAAATAATGGCTATGAGGCCCATGGTGGCTACTCACTAAAACTTAAACCCTAGAAAGCTCTATATATAGAGCTCTCCAATCTCATTTGAAGGAGGTCCAGAAAATAAAACAGAAGGGAGAGAAAACCCAGAAGCCAGAGCTATTCCAGAGAATACAAACACTCTCTAGAGTAGAATCTACATCAACATTGCTCAATCTAGAAGAAGAACAATAAGCACCATAAAATCATTGTGTCGTTCCATTCTAGATAACAAGACTTGTAAAGATCAAGACCGGTGTCCCTCATTCAAGAAATCTAAATTCGTATTACGAAGCTGCCAAGTCAAGTTCGTGATATAAGTCAAATCATTTGTGGAGATTGAATCAGTGGAATTCCATTAGAGATTGTAACCCATATTTATATCAATAAAATTATTATGTTACACTATTTTTATTCTCATTATTGCAGATTACAAAATTGGTGTTTATAAATTTTTGGCACGCTCGGTGGGACAATTCTCTACCACTCATCCCTTTCTTCATTCCAACCCGAAATCCTTTTCGCAACCAATGGCGTGAAAGAAGGATACTTCTCGATCTGATGTCGAAAAAGCTGATGAAACTCAACAAAGATCGGAAAACTTGGGTTCAGTCCTTGGAGGTCAATCCACGGGAGTATTCACAAGATGAAAACAAAGAGTTGTTGTTGCTACTGCTGCTTCCAGCCTCCGGTCCTCATCTATTCCTACCAAGCCGCGCACGAAGTCTAATGGTTCATTCAATTCTGAATCATCTATTGCATCTTCTTTCCGAAGGGCATGTCAAGTCCCCATCTTTGGCTCAATTCCTTCTACGGAGAATGAAGAATATGATGACACTCTATTCAATTCAAAAGGGTTCTCCTTTGAAGGACGTGAAAAATTGATTCTCCACACTAGTCCTCTCTTTGAGCCTGTTGGTGTGGAAAGTGACACTGAAAGTACTGGCGACTCCTCTTTGTCGTCCCCTTTGAAAGATTAGGTGCCACAACCTGAAGTTGCTACTATTATGGTTCATGAAGCCAAACCAGTCGAGGAACAACTAACTGAAATGAAGAATCTCCTCCAGAAACTTATGAAGGACGGAGAATAGAAAGATTTACCAATCAAACAACAAAACGAGCAGATCGCTTCCATGGCGAGGAAACTTGAAAAACATCCTGGAAAATCTGACTCCGAAGTCGAAAGTGATGGATCGTCATCCAGTCGTGACTCCAAGTATACTTAAAAAATTAAGAAGGCACACGATGCATTGACTATTCAGAAAATCCAAGAAATGATAACTAACGTAGTCAAGCATCAACTTGTTGGAGATAATTATCACTATGTCAAGCCGTACACCAGAAGGATCGACAAGCTGAAGATGCCCCATGGCTACCAACCTCCAAAGTTCCAACAATTTGATGGCAAAGGCAGCCCTAAACAACACATTGCCCATTTTGTGGAAACATGCAACAATGCTGGAACCGATGGAGACCTGTTGGTTAAGCAGTTCGTTCGTTCTCTGAAGGGAGTTGCTTTCGTGTGGTATACAGATCTTTCACCGGAATCTATAAGTAGTTTGGGCCAAATGCAACAAGAGATAATGAACAGATTTTACAGCTCAGCGTATTGTGAGCATGACCGAGTTGACCAAGACGGAGCAATGGAAAGATGAACCCGTCGTTGATTATATCCATCGGTGGCGTGCTTTGAGCTTGGAGTGCAAATATCATTTGTCGGAGACTTCCACTGTAGAAATGTGCATCCAGGGAATGAAGTGGGATCTTTTATACATTTTACAAGGTATAAAACCCAAGTCTTTTCAAGAACTGGCAACACGCGCCCACGACATGGAGATTACTATTGCCAATCGTGGTGGAAGCTCTTCTGAGTACAAGAATGAGAAGAAGGATTTCAAGAAACTAGAAAAGTATGTCAAAGGCTCTACAAAGGAGTCATATGCAGTCACCACGACGACTGCCCCCGTGAAGATTTCTGCGAAAGCAAAGACAGAACAAAAGAAGGGGTCATTCTCAAAAGATGTCAAGAGGGATAGACCCACGTTGAAAGAACTACAGGGTAAGAAGTATCCGTTCCCGGATTCAGACTTAGCTGGAATGTTAGATTACCTGCTCGAAAAGGAAATCATAGAGTTGCCTGAACCAAAACAACCCAAAGAGGCAGGGAGGACGATCGATCCGAATTATTGTCGTTACAATTGGTTAGTAAGCCATCCTATCGAGAAGTGCATCACTCTCAAGGAGAAAATTATGCAGCTGGCTAAGGATGGGAGGATCGTTCTTGATCTAGAAGACATGGCTGAGACGAATCATGCTTCAGTCACGTTAGAGGCCTTTTCTGATGATGAACAAAGGGGGCAAGCTCGAATCATCCAGTTCGGAAATTTAGAGCCCGTGGTAGTATATGTGGTGGAGCCGTATGGTGAATCATGTGTTGAGAATTTTCATTCCATATCCGCATCCTGCAAGGAAGAAGGCGAAGGAGAAGAAGAGGGGTGGACTTTAGTCACAAGAAGAAGGCAAAGAAAAAAAATGTGGTCGAAGCCACCACCGTCTCAACGAAGAAAGCAACAACATAGAAGGAAGAATTTTAAACACTCCAAGGCGAAGAAAAAGACTACACTAGTCTGAAAACAAGGGGCCTTACCCATGGATTTGCTTGAACAAGAAGCACGAATGCCTATCACATTGGAAGAATTCTTTCCTGAAGTTTACTTCGATGAAGTCTCGGTCAACACTGTGACATGCAATGTGGCTGAGGAAGAACAAGAGCAAGAAGAACAAAAGGATTCTTCTGTGCAAGGTCTTGATCATAGGAGAAGTCCTGAGAGAGATGCCAAGATCTTGGCATTGTTGGATACAGTTCCATCTCGAATGGCTTGGTGACAAGCTTTATATCTTCCTGAAGAAATGCGGTTGGCTCTAGCTCGTGCCATGGAAAATCCTACTCAATATACATCGAAAGAAAATATTGAGCATGGGATCTATGACAATCACCCTGATCCTTGTGCAGCATGCAGTGCAGCCTTAGCATTCACGGACGATGACCTCATGTTAGGGTCAAAGCCTCACAATAGGCCTCTCTTTGTGTGTGGATACATCCGTAAGCAAAAAGTTAATCGCATTCTTATAGATGGAGGTTCTGCTGTGAATATTATGCCCAAGTCCACTATAGGGAAGCTAGGGATCACCATGGAAGAGTTATCCCAGAGTCGTGTGATGATCCAAGGCTTCAATCTTGGAGGACAACGAGCCATTGGTATGATTCGAGTTGACTTGTAAGTAGGGGAAATGATGGCAACAACCATTTTTCATGTTATTGATTCGAAGACCTCGTAAAACTTGATCTTGGGACGACCTTGGATGCATGAGAACGGTGTTGTAGCATCGACCCTGGACCAATTTCTCAAATACTATAGAAATGGTGAAAGAAAGGTGAGCGCATACATTAAGCCATTCTCAGAAGCAGAGTCTCATTTTGCCGATGCGAAATTCTATATTGACAAGGAGGAACCTCGTGAGGTTATGCCAGTAGAGGTTGCATCTACAGGAAAAGCCCTTCCGAAGAAATGTGAACCAACTAAGTAGGATCTTCCGTCAAGGAGAGTTGTAAAGCAAGAACTCGCAGAAGTTGATGAAAAGAAAGACCATGGCGCTTCTTTAAAGGCTCATAAAGCTATTTCTAGCTCTTCAACTCCAGTGTTGCGCTACATTCCTATGTCGAGGTGCAAGAAAGGCCAGTCTCCTTTTGTCGAATTTGGAATTAAGGAATGTGAGATGAAGCCTGCAACAAAAGAAGTTGAAAGTAAGCTGCAAGATTTGGGTGAAAGTGTGACTTTACCAATACAAAGAATGCACGATTCTCGAATAAAAAGAGCACCACTCTCCTGCTTCATCAAGTCATCAGAGGTGCATGGTTCGAGAAAGGACGATTTTGATCCAGTTGCTTACAAGCTTATGGAAAATTCTGGTTACGATTTCTCTAATCCAGATCCTATGGGAAAGGTCGTAGAAGTGAAGACTTATGGCCTCAATAAAACTCAACAAAATCTCGAGCAACAAGGGGAGCATGTTAATGCCAGAAAGATTGGCCTTGGATTTACGGAGCCTAATCCAATCAAAATATCAGTTAGGAGGAAGACAGTGCAGGATACGTCATGAAGGCATGAATGCTTCTCCAATCTGCCTCTAAAAAGTCATGACACTCAGTCTTTGACAGGTTAGAAGGCCAAGGGAATCCTCCACCGTTAAGGTCGATCTTTAAAAGATTAGGTGGTCAATGTAAGGATGTACGTACAAAATCTTCCAAAAAGGTGTTTTTAACAGATTGGGGAAAGATACCTACAGACCCAAGGATCGTCAAGTATCGAGCCTTGAAGGTGACACGCTCAAGAAAACAGTCTTCTCTCGAATTGGAAAAAATCATGCATCGCCCGTATAGCAATGGCGACGAAAGATGGAATGAAGATGGAAGACGAGCGTAAATTGGAGAAGGACGTGAGGAGTGTCATACCATCTCGAATGAAGCGTTATGCAGTTTTAGACGTGAAAATGGGGAAATCTCTTAGTGTGCGAGGCCACACTGTAGTTCTCACAAATCAACGCTAGAGTGTGAACGAGCATCCAGTGTTAGACGGAGAAATGGTCATCAGCTCCAATCATGTTACGGCTTGTGAAGAAGCAAGTATGGATGAAGAAGTAGAGACAACTGAAGCACCAAAGACTCTGGAAGATGGAGGCAAGTCCACCGTTGATGATTTGAAAGAACTAAATCTTGGCACGTCGCAAGAGCCACGACCAGTCTATGTGAGTGCTTTGCTCACACCTGAAGAAGAAAAGGCGTACTTTGATTTACTGATGGAGTACAAAGATGTGTTCGCATGGAGCTACAAGGATATGCCGGTGCTGGATCCAAAAGTTGCAGTGCACCGCTTGTCCGTAAGAAAGGGGGTGTCATCAAAGAAACAACCCCAACGGCGTTTTCGACCAGAACGGATCCCTGAAATCGAAGCAGATGTCAATAAGCTCTTTGATGCAGGCTTCATTCGTGAAGTCAAATATCCTACGTGGATTGCCAATATCGTCCCTGTATGAAAAAAATGGTCAGTTACGTATATGCATTGACTTTAGAGACCTAAATGATGCTTGTCCCAAAGACGGCTTTCCATTACCAGTCACTGAGATAATGATTGATGCCACGATTGGACATGAAGCTCTATCATTCATGGATTGCACAGCAGGTTATAACCAAATCTTGATGGCGCCCGAAGACCAAGAAGCAACTGCTTTTCGCACGCCTAAGGGAATATTTTGCTATAAGGTGATGTCATTTGGCCTGAAGAATGCAGGGGCCACCTACCAACGAGCAATGCAAAAAATACTTGAAGACATGATGCACAAAACAGTTGAGTGTTATGTTGATGATCTTGCGGTCAAGTCGAAGAAGAAGGGCGATCATTTAACTGACTTTGTAACGTGTTCAAAAAGTTACGTAAATATCAATGGAAGATGAATCCTTTGAAATGTGCGTTTGGCATCACCTCTGGAAAATTCCTAAGATTCATCGTCAGGCATAGAGGAATCGAAATTGATCAATCCAAGATCACGGCGATCCAAGACATGCCCCCACCCAGAAATCTCAAAGAATTACGTGGACACCAAGGTAGATTGGCATACATTCGACGTTTTATCTCAAATTTAGCTGGACGATGTTATCCATTCAGCCATCTTATGAAAAAAGGCGCTCCATTCGAATGGGCCGAGTCATGTCAGAAGGCTTTTGAAATTATTAAACAATACTTATCGACGCCTCCAGTGTTGGGGGCACCCATCCCAGGAAAGCCACTTGTACTCTATATCGGGGCTCAAGAGAAGTCCTTGGGGGCATTATGTGCCCAAGAGAACGATGAAGGTAAGGAAAAAGCCCTGTATTATCTCAGTCGAACCTTGGTCGGGGCAGAGCTGAATTATTCGGCAATTGAGAAGATGTGTTTGGCTCTGATCTTCGCCATTCAAAAGTTGAAGCACTACATGCAAGCACATATTGTACGAGTAATCTCAAAAGAAGATCCTATCAAGTATATCTTGTCAAGGCCAGTGTTGTCGGGAAGAATCGCTAAATGATAAATTCTCATAAGCCAACATGACATCGTGTACGTTCCTCAAAGGGAAGTCAAAGGACAAGCTTTGGCAGATTTCTTGGCAGACCACCCGACGCCATCTATTTGGGAACTTTTAGAAGACTTGCCAGAAGAAGAACTTTTCTACATAGAAATCCTTCCATCATGGGAAATGTACTTTGATGGGGCTGCAAGGCAAGATGGTGCTAGCGCCGGTGTTGTTCTAGTATCACCGGAAAACTAGTCCTCACATACTCCTTTGTCCTTACTCATTTGTGTTCCAACAATGTTGTTGCATACCAAGCTCTTATTCTGGGGCTTCAGATGGCCAAAGAAACCGGAGTTCAAGATCTAGATGTGTATGGAGATTCTAAGTTGGTTATCCATTACCTTCTCAATGACTATGACGTCAAGAAGGAGGACCTTGTGCCTTATCACCGACGTGCTTCGCGGTCGTTAGAAACATTTGACAATGTAAGGTTACAACATGTTCCGAGGAGTGCCAATAAGTTGGCCGACTCTCTTACAAATCTCGCAGCCACATTGGCACTAGGGGTAGGAGAACAAGGCGTGTTCGTTCCAGTTTTCAATCAATGGGTAGTTGCACCTCTAGAGGATGAAA
This sequence comes from Patellifolia procumbens, assembly GCA_947645195.1. Taxonomy (NCBI): domain Eukaryota; kingdom Viridiplantae; phylum Streptophyta; class Magnoliopsida; order Caryophyllales; family Amaranthaceae; genus Patellifolia; species Patellifolia procumbens. The sequence continues at coordinate 998,221 of CANSGD010000032.1, forward strand.
TAGAAGAAGGAGTCACTCCAGTCTCAGTTTATGAAATAAACATAAATGATTGGTGCCAACCACTTATAGACTACCTAAAGCATGGAAAGCTTCCAGGCGACTTGAGGCAAAAGACGGAGATTCGACGACGAGCTCCACGCTTCATTTATTTTAAGGGACGCTTTACAGACGCTCGTTCCTCAAAACTTGGATGAGATGTCTTAGAGACGAAGAAGCGGCCAAAATCTTGGAAGAAACACACTCAGGAGTGTATGGAGCACATCAGGCTGGTCGAAAACTTCATGATCAAATAAAAAGGTTGGATATTATTGGCCCAAGATGGTTCAAGATTCTATGGAGTTTGCAAAGAATGTCAAGCCTGTCAATATCATGCAAATTTCATCCACCAACCGCCGGAGCCATTACACCCCACTGTGACATCTTGGCCTTTTGAAGCTTGGGGTCTCGATGTAGTTGGTCCTATCACACCAAAGTCATCAACTGGCCATGCTTACATTCTCGCACAGACATATTATTTCTCCAAGTGGGCTGAAGCAGTTCCCCTTCAAGAAGTTAAGAAAGAAAATGTTGCTGATTTTGTTAGAAATCATATCATATATCAATACGGTGTACCTCGTTACATCACCACATACAATGGTACGCCATTTGTTAATCGATTGATGACAAGTCTTTGTGAGAGGTTCAAATTCGTACAACGTAAATCGTCAATGTACAATGCTCCTGCTAATGGTTTGGCCGATGCTTTTAATAAGACACTTTGCAACTTGCTTAGTAAGGTCGTCTCAAAGAACAAGCGAGATTGGCACTAGAGGCTGGGGGAAGCATTATGGGCATATTGTACTACGTACAAGACACCAACCCAAGCAACGCCATACGCCCTCGTATATGGTGTGGAATCTGTGCTCCCGTTAGAGATACAAGTCCCATATTTACGTATGGCCATCTAAGAAGAGCTCACGACAGAGGAAAATGCTAAGATTCGGTTAGCTGAATTGGAAGCTCTTGACGAGAAAAGGCTTGAGGCACAACAAAAGTTAGAATGCTACCATGCTCGGATAACACGTGCGTTCAATAAAAAGGTGCGTGTTCCTTTCTTCCAAGTTGGGGACATGGTTCTTGCTGTAAAGAGGCCCATGATAACTTCTCGGAAGACAGGGAATAAATTCACATTGAAATGGGATGGCCCGTATGTTGTGCAAGAGGTACACACTAGTGGAGCTTACAAGATCGTTGATGCAGACGGACTACGCATAGGACCTATCAACGGGAAATTCTTGAAGCGTTATTATCCTTGAGGTCTTGTACCGTATAGGCTCCTAGGCAAGAGGGTAAACTACATACACATGTACATAAAAGTTGCAAAAAAAAAAAAAAAAATGAAAAAATTGAAAAAGAAAAGAGTGAAGCTTGTTTGATCGAACTACGTTGGCTTGATCCTGTGGAGTGAATATATCCACTTCATTGGTACGTAGGCAGCTTGAGGAATCTATATACTTCAAGTGCAGTCACACCAAAAAAAATCATTCATTGTAATACTCCCGGCCCGCAAGAGTCTAAACTGTGAACGACTAAATAAACAAACAAACAACATTTGAACATTGATCTTATGAATATGCGGACGACTTTATTGTGGAGAACCATGTATAAACAAGAAAGAAAATCTTTATTCACTTGGAATGAAATAAAACAACTTTATAGTCCTTACTTAAAAAAAAAAGAGGATGTGCAAAAAAAAAATGAAACCAAAAGAGGGAAAGAAAAAGTTGACATATTATTATGGCTCCCATTGGAGAGCCCTCAAGGCTTCACGAGCATCATCAAAGTCCTTCTCAATCTCAGCAAGCTTTGCTTCTCTCTATTTTACAGCGGCAATACTCTGCTCTAGGGAAGTATGAGAGTTCGCCAAGCCTTTCGCCGCCACAACTCGTTTTTGCAAGGAGCTTTTCTGAATCTCGGACGAGCGACATAAGCGCTTCCTCCTTTTTCCTCAGCTCAGCCAGCTGTTGTTGAATCTCCTGTCCTTTGCCATGAAGTGTCCGGACTCGCTCCTCTTCCTCTTTTTAAAGATGTGCAGCATTCTCCATACAGGACTCCATATCCAGAAGTTTTTCTTGAAGGACATTCACAGGAGTTTCTCCTTGCTCCTTTTCTCGATGGACATGTACTTGTAAGGTGTGCTCCACGTACCTCTTAACAAGATCACGCGGTCTAGAAATGTCGAACTTCTTAGCACTGATATATTGGAGGAGCTCTTCAAACTCCTGTTTCAATCTAGGGACGTCGGCTAGAGGAGTATCCAACAGCTTGCCTCGTATCGAGTTGACCATAAAATTTGCAGCACAATGATCAGCTTCTCAATTAGCTCGGGCAATCATGTCTTGCACACTAAATGGAATAGATGCTTTGGCGGTGACGGAAGGAATTTCAGGAGCATTGTCAACTTCCTTAGCATCAGGAAGTATGATGGGGTCATCGATAGAATTGATCAATTCCTCATCGACTGAAAGACGAAAAACATTGTTACAAGCACGTAACTCTTTGCCGATGTTCGTCTCCGACTTATCAGCCTACAAAATAGGAGAAGTAAAGGTCAGGTATATTAACAAAAAAATTGGCGGAAAGTATGATAAAACAATTCTTACTTGTAGTCCTCCATTTTCAAAATCCTCATCATAGCCAGAACCAAAAATATCATCAAAAACCGACTTCTCAGGGCTACACTTGGTGAAGGATAATTCAGTTTCAAGCGTTTTGCTAGGGCTATCTTTTTTATCATCCTTCTGTCCTTTTGTTAACGACTTCTTGTTGTGTAGGAGGAGTGGCAATGTCCTTAGGTAATTTGACCTTAAGCTTACACTTGTCGGCAGAGTCGAGTGGAATCCTAGTTGTCCTTTTTGATGTCTAAATGTTGGAATCGTCATTTTTCTTTTCCTATGCTTGCTCTGGCCACGAGCTTCAGGGATCTTTGGAGGAACTGGAGGACAGGAAGATGAAATCACTTATGAAATAGACTTCACCCAAGATATATATATATAAGCTGGCGTAACTCGTCCTTGAGGACTCGATGGGCAGCCAGGAATAAAAAAGGAAGAGTTCGTTCCCACGCGAATGTTGGACTCGAACAAATGAAACAATCTCTCCAGCTTGACTTCTCCTTGTTGTAGCTCCAGTTCTCCAGGCACGTCTTGCTAAAAACCGAATTGTCTGCCAAACCTATGGGGACTGTACGACTCAACCACATAAGTGTCGTCGTATCTCAGAGTGACAAAACTGGATCTCATGCTGATGAAGAAATTCAAGGTTCGGCGAGATTGAAGGTTATCATCTATGAACTCCTCATCACGTGTACCATTCACTAACGTAGCGAGCCAGTTGATTGACTTGCCAGTACGAAAGCGATTTTGTGCTTCTGAGAGCCGGATAGGCAAAACAGAATCTTGGCCTTGAAATGCAATCATGAGGGCACCTACAAAGTCGCGAACGGTGGCATGGTGGCTACGAAAATATTTTGCCGCTAGCAAGACAAATGCGCAAAGCCAAAAAAATAGAATGCTGCAAGGTATGAGGCCTTGCGGTGTTCCACTGGGATATCTATATCATTAAACTCCCCATGAATCACGTCACTCCATGGTTGAGGGTCTCCGAAAGTTGCAAAATCCTTCACGTAAAGAGGAACACTAGTTCGCTTACCATTGTTTCTGGACATCACCATGTATCTACAGGAGCCTCGGAACCAAAATGAACACCACTCTTCAAATGTGATGTTTGATGTTCCAGACTTTCTTGTGATGTGGAGGAACGCCTTAAACAGATATTTGCAACATATAGGGAGACATAGTTGACCTTCGTTCCCAGATTTTTCAAATTCATCAGCAGAGGATATAACTTCGTCATAAAAAATGCCGGTTATTGGTAGACCACTAAGAAGGTGTATGTCTCATAAACTAATAGAAGCCTCTCCAAACTCAGTGAGCAAGGTATTCGTAGTAGGGCACCAGGATTCACAACTGGAGAATTTTATTTGTAAAGGAACATTAAGGCATAAACGACGTCGAGAAGGTGTACACTATTAAGGGAATTTCTGAAATGTCGCAATCCTCCAGCCACTCCCAATAGTGAGGGATATGGGTGAACTCAACACCAATGTTCATGTAGGAATTCCAACTAGTCTCCTTCCTAGAGATACGTGCCTGAAGCGTCTCTAGTGGCTTGATTTCAGCGTCACGTGTCTGATGGTGAGATGCACGAAGAACGGCTTTGGGAGCTTTGTCTGCAGATGTTTGCGGCCAGAAATGTCTTTCCAGCAACAGTTCAAACTCGACGGACATTGTTCAAATGACTGATTCTTTGCAAAAGGTCCCGTCAATGGACGAAAAATTGAAAATTGTGCTTTATGGCCACCATTTGCGTCATCGACTACAATCAGAAATTCTCCTTCAGATGCTCCCATGGACTAGAATCTCACCATGATATATTATTTCCTAGCAAAAAGAAAATAAAATAAAAGAGTTCAAATAAAAAAAATGATGGAATCCAATACGTGCAACAAACAAAATTGTAAGGCATGTTCATTAGATTGTTAAAGTCATATGCTAGCTCATTGGTTTTGTTTTTCATTATTGTAAAACAATAAGTAAAAAAAATAGATTAAAAAAACAAATAAAGGGAAAAAGAGTGTGAAAAGTGACACGTGAAGTTAGCATTGATGGGTATTGAATTAATGATGCATGGGCAAGTGTAAATGCATCTCTTATATGACTCACTAAGTGTGTCCAGTGCTTTTCATCTCATACAACAAAATACAACAACCCATTCTTTTCTACAGCATCTCTTAACTTCCCCTGCTTTATTTCACCATCAAATGCCTAAAAAAAAGAACAGACATATAGTACTGATGATGGACAGATTTCATCAAGAATACATGGGTATTCAAGAAATTCACAGATGAAGAGTTCAAGTTGATCGATCAAGAAAGCAGAAGTCATATTATTAATTGACAACTTCGCGATCGAATGATTTTGCGGGGAGTTAGATTGGTAAGTTGTTATTTGAAGATATGGAGATAATTCTGGGTATGAAGTTTGATTTAAAGAGACAGAAAAATAGAGAAAAATGGAGTACTATCCACAAAAAATGGAGTAATGGGTGATGCTTGTTTATGCTAAGACCTTATGGGTTTGAAACAACAAGAACAAGTTCATGAAATTAAATGCTCTTGGGTAAACAAGGTGTAAAGAATTACCTTTGGTTGGGTTGAGTATTTCTCGTCGGCAATGTAAGTACGGTGGCAACGCCGATTCTGGGTTCCAATTTGGAATGACTTTTGGCTCTTCTTTTCCTTACGCGTCGTTCGAAGCAGTCACCGGGATAAGATTCAGACTCCAAGGGTGGAACACAGTCAGAGTTCATCTCCGGCAAGGCTCCTTGGTTCGGCTGGCGTCGGGATACTCCGTCTTTCAATGGTGAAATTGAATTTTGTTTATAAAAAATCTGATGTTAATCATCTATGTTAATATCATCTTATCAAAAAATCGAATTCAATAGATAATGATAATGATGACGTTAAAACAAAAAAAGTGTGAAAAATCAAGATTCAAGTTCAGCGTGAAGTTTGCTGGGCTTTGATAGATTTTTTTTTCTCTATGATCATAATTCAATAGAATGAATGATCATAGAAGTGAAAAAATAAGGATTCCATTTCATGAATTAATGGATAAAAAATGCAAGACTCGATAGTTCATAAAGCAATATTGTCAAAAAAAAAAAAAAGTTCGAGACCCGATCACGCTTAAACACTAAAAATTGTGTACGTGATCAGTCTCGAGGGGGCAATTTGTAGGCACAAAAAAATAATAATATGTGCCACGTCATCAAATTTCATTAATCCAGAAAAGTCAACCGCGACTTTATAAACGTAAATGATAAATGATATTAGTTAATTCAGACTTGTAATTAAGTTTGGGCCATTTTAATTATTAGTCATTTACTGGTTGGATTGAGGCCTAATAAATGGGCTATTTGGATAAATGATGGCTATGAGGCCCATGGTGGTTACTCACTAAAATCTAAACCCTAGAAAGCTCTATAAATACAGCTCTCCAGTCTCATTTGAAGGAGGTCCAGAAAATAAACCAGAAGGGAGAGAAAACTTAGAAGTCAGAGCTTTTCCAGAGAATACAAACACTCTCTAGAGTAGAAAACTACATCAACATTGCTCAATCTAGAAGAAGAACAATAGGCACCATAAAATCAATGTGACGTTCCATTCTAAATAACAAGACTTGAAGAGATCAAGACCGGTGTCCCTCATTCAAGAAATCTAAATCCGTATTACGAAGCTGCCAAGTCAAGTTCGTGATACAAGTCAAATCATTTGTAGAGATTGAATCAGTGGAATTTCATTAGAGATTGTAACCCATATTTATATCAATAAAATTATTATTTGTTACACTATTTTTATTCTCATTATTGCAGATTAAAAAATTTGCGTTTACAATACGAAAAACTCGTAGTTGGGATTATTGTTGGCGGAACGGTCTTAGTTTTGATTATTCTAGTCAATTTTTCCTAATATTTATTATTTATAGGTAACTGTGATATTTTACTAGAAACCAATTACAACTTGTTTATTTAATAAAATGAAATTAAACTGCTACATTAAATTAAACCTAAATTCATAAATTTAACGAATAATAGAATAACTATATGTTATGGATAAAGTAATGACAAATAATTATATGCGGCTGGCCACGACATTAACTAAAGGTGTGGCGAGACTATTTAGTAACTCATACATTACTCTTTTCACTCTCCAAATTCACCTAAAACAGTTGGTAACCCATCCCCTTAAATAGTCAGTAACCCCCTCCCCCAAAATAGTCAGTAACCCCCTCCCCCAAAATAGTCAGTAACCCCTCTACAAAGAGTTAATAACCTTTAAAACAATTAGTAACCCCCTAAAACAGCTAGTAATCCTCCTAATTAGTCAACAACCTCCAAAATACTTGATAACCCCCCATAAATTAGTCATTTTGTGCACGACATACGGTTTGTTAATTGTGCGACTTTCTGTAAACTAATTTAATGATTTAAGGGTAACATATCGTTAATGAAACGAGTAGTGGAATTTGGTAGTTGTTGAATTCTAAGGGAACATTACAAGAGGGGAGTGAATTATAATGTGAGGAATAAACGTTACTTTTTGCGAAATTATAAAATAACGAAAGGAACAAGAGAAAAACACAAGAGATTTTAGCAAGGAAAAACTTTCTAGGCCCAATAGGAAGAAACGACGACCTCGACCACAAGGGATTTTGACTCAAACTTTTCCACTATAATTGGTCAAACGACTCTGTTACAAACCTATTAATTCTCTCGGGCCACAACTTGAGTTCGTAAACTCAAGTTCGCAACAACAGTTCCCGCTAATTGTTGTTCCTCTCGTAATTCACTCGAAGTTCCTTTCTCTTTCTCTTGCTTCACTCAAAGCCTTAGACTTTAATGAAACTCACTCAAATTTCTTCACCGTTCTCTTACTTTACTCAAACCTTCTCTCAATACAGGATTTCACTCAAAATCACCTTACCCCAAACAAAGATTACAAACGATAAAAACAATAAGGAAATAAGTAGGAAATGAATAAGGAACACAAGAGTATATTGAAGGAATAAAGGTACTGACTCTGTCTTAGTTAAACTCAATTAAAACCGAAGTCAGACACACTAGAAGGACCACTAAAATCCGACACACTATATGGAGGGATTGTTTAAAGTCCAACATTTTAAACTTGGGATTAGGCGCCTATTTATAACTTAAGTATCCATGAAATAACTTACCACTAATTAACCCACTAACTCCATTGTCTCCACTAATTAAATTATTAATTAAATTTCTTAATTAAATTACTTGGGAATTAATAAACTAACCCACTAACTAGCACAAAACGTGTAGTAGTAGTATTACGTGTGAAATGGTTACTTGGGGAATAATTAAACCATTTAAGTTAATTAGTCTTAGGAAAATATCTTTCTAATTTAATTTAAATAAAATCAAAAATCAGATTTAATTTGAAAAGAAAACCTTTTTGTTTTTTTAATAGGAAAGTTAAGATTTTAAAATAGGATAATATCTTTTTCAAAACAGAAAATTAAATTAAAATCTTTTCCTAACTAATTCCCTAAATTAGTAAATCTAGGCCAAACTTAACTAGGACCCCTATATTTACTGTTATATTGTAATATCCCAAAATTTTCTTACATTTTAAATAATTTTATTTTCAAATTATTATTTGGTAAGTTCCTAGTAGTTATTTTATTTGTTATATTCCTTCATTTTTTTTTACTCTTAAATTTTTTACAAATGGCCTGGGTATTGCTTCATGAAAAATCTTATAGCCCACTTTTCACTAACACTACCAAGCCCAACCCACCCTTAACCTTTTAGCTAAAAACAAAGAAGAAAAGAAAAAAAAAATTATTCAATAAAAAAAAATCAAACCTTAGCCGTGAGATTTGGGAAAATTTTCCTCCCTTCCTTCCCATATCAAAATACCAATTTCTTTGTTAATAAATCCCTAATTTTTTGCCAATCAACTCTTAAATTGATTGAGATCTTCATTTTTTCCATAAATCACTCTCCATTTCCTTCTTAAATCCATCTCCTTCACCTATAAAACCCCCAATGGTCATTCCATAACACCATCTCTTCTTTACCTTATCTTCAACATGTTTGAACTAAACCCCTATTTTTCCTCCCAATGATTCTTATACTACCGATTTTCAAAAAAAAAAAAAAACAAAATTAAATGAGAGGAGGTTCGCCGGCGACGCAGCATCGGCGGTGGCTGGCCTGCTCAGGCGCCACCTTCTCTTTCTCCTTCTTTCTTTTTTCTCTTTTCTTCTCTTCCTTCGTGCCCTGTTGGGTTGTTTTCGAGTTAAGTATACAAGAGAGTACTCAACTTTAACAAAAGTTGCAGTTTGAGTACTCAAGTTGTAAAAGTTGCAGTTAGAGTACTCATACGTTAACTAATGATGTTAAGTACACTTAATCACCCTAATTAAACCTTAAATACTTATCTATTATACCATTTCAGCTTCACGAGAACCATGTTCAACAATTAACTATAAGCAAAAACCACCACCCATACTGCACTATCCCCAATCCCAACCCTAACCCAATAGAGAACGAGACAACTAGATCTAGAGTTTAATTGTTGAATTAGACCATCTAGAGCCAAACTTAAATCTTTATCCAATCTTTTCCTCATTTCGTTTTTTATTCTTTTGTTTCTAGAATTACAATGGTGCTTCTTTCAAAACAAAAAAAAAAGAATTACAATGGTGATAAGATATGTACTTATTTTTGAATGGCGGTGGTCGGGTGGGTAAGATGTGGTTTTGGTGGTTGTGGTTGTGGCTTTGGTTGAGCTGTGGGCCTTTTGTCGATATGGTTACTTAAGGTGGTGGAGGTGGCCAGATTTCCGAGTAATATGGAAGGAGCTTGGCGGTGGGTTGAAACTCGGTTGGAAGTTGTAGGTGGTGAAGGGTGTTTGTTTATTGTTTAGTTTGGTGGGTTAGGGTTATGGTGGCTTTTGACAAGGTGATGACAAGTTGTTGTGATGAGGAGAGAGAGGTAGATCGAGGTGTTCGTTGTTGACATTTTGGTTATTGAACAGTGGTTTAGATGGTGAACGGTGGTTTTTGGTTGGTGGTGTGGCTGGAGTGTTCTGGTGATAGAGATATTTTGTGCAATTAAGTAGTTTTTCCATTAATTATTTAGAGTTAAAGGTTTAGTTAACAGAAGTTAGATTTTAGTACTCTATTTGCAACTTTTACAATTTGGGTACCTAAATTGCAACTTTTTGTAAAGTTTAGTACTCAAGTTTGTACTTAACTCGGTTGTTTTCCAACTGATTCAATAAAGCAGTAAACCCCTTTGACCATTTTGCTTCTCTTACTTCTTTTTCTTTTCCTTTCTTTTAACTTTTATTTATTTATTATTTAACTTTTATTTATTTTACCTTTTAACTTTTAACTTTTAACTTTTAACTTTTATATTTTACCTTTTTTCTTTTACCTTTCTACCTTTTTAAAGTCAAGTTTCTCCACTAGTTTATTGAGATTCCCAAAGAACGTTTTACCCATTAGTATTTCTAAACTTTTATTTACTTGGGATATTACACAAATTACTAATAGGGGGTTATTAATTAATTGTAGACGGAAACTTCATTGACGGAAACTTCATAGGCGACCGTTAGAAGTAATTCCTAATTTACGCTACTCGAGGTAATCTCGATGTCTATCAAAACTCTAGACCAGTGCCGGCCATAAGTTGGAGCACAGTGAGCTCCCGCTCAGGGCCTCCTTTTTGGGGGGCCCACCTCTATAAAATAAAATTTATTTTACTTTGTATTTTTTACTCCTTATTAGCTGTACAACATCAGATATTCACACCTCACATTACACTTTCCCAAATTCATCAGATTAAAGACTCCAAACTTATTTTCTCTCTCTCTTCATTTACCCTCATCTTCTCCTCTCCCAATTCTCAAGCCATGAATGAAGGTATGGCTCTTAAAATTCTTCAAATAACGTTAATATATTTTTCCTATTTATTCTTCTCAATTAAACCCACAATAATGCATAATAATTATTATCTTTATTCTTTCCCTAATTCCCTCCCCCCCTTCTTTCATCTCAAATATCAAGTTCTTCCGTCAGTTTGTGGTTGCCGGCGGCCGGCGATGGCGAGTCACTACAGGCCCGATAAAGTTGCGAAAATTCAACATGGCTTGCTTCAAAGTCCGTGGTTTTTCGTTTTGGCACAATTCTCCCTCACCGACTCAAGAACCATCATCAATTTATACTCTCAATCACAAAATCAGGTTTCATTGCTCCTAATATTATCCTTAATTAAATTAAATTTGAATGATTTATATTTTATTAGGTGCTATTTTTGTCTAATTTGATTGTTTTTGGCCAAAGTTGTATAAAATATCTGTTTAGTTGTTTGATTGGGGTTTCTGTATTATTTTTTTTGGGATAAAAACTATGACTCGAAAGAGAATTCATGAGTCAGGTTGTCAAAAGCGTAATAAGAAAAGGCGGAAATTAGAGTTAGCTCGATCTCAAAAAGGAGCTATTCATAAATTTTTTGCTAAAAAAACAAATTTGTCGAATGTTGATGCTAGTCATGCTACTGATCATAATAATGTTAGTTTGAATGGTAGTGTGCACTTAGATAATGATGATGTGGATGTGAATGCCAAAAATGATGGTAAGGATAATGATAATGTGGACTTAGATGAAGATGATTATGCTAATGCTACCAATTCAACTGGTACTCAAAACAGTAGTGATAATATTTGTAAGGATGTTGGGAATCAAATGCCATCAAATGCTTTTTATATGCCTGACATATTTGATCCAAGAAATTGGGATGGCTTACTTCCACACATGATTGATAATTTGGCTGTAAAAGGTCCTAAAAGAGACTTGTCTATTGAAAATGGTAATCTTGATAAAGTAGGAAGACATTTTTCTGCTTCATTCTACACTAGAGTTTTGCCAAATGGGGAAAAATATGATAGATTGGCTTGTATATTCAAAAGAACTTGATCGAGTGTTTTGTTTTTGTTGTAAATTATTTAAGAAAGGGGTTGGTAGAGGTCGATTAGCTAACGACTGTTTCAATGATTGGGCACATCTTTGTGTTAGAATTAGAGAGCATGAAACTAGCATGGAAAATATCCAAAATATGACCACTTGGTATGAGCTACGTCTAAGACTTGAAAATAAGGAAACTATTGATAAAGTAGCTCAAAGGCAACTAGAGAAAGAGAAAGAGCATTGGAAAAATGTTTTGTTGAGAATTATTTCAATTGTGAAGTTCCTTGGAAAGCATAGTTTAGCATTTCGTGGTACTAATGAGAAATTGTACCAAAGTAGCAATGGAAATTTTTGGGGTTGATTGAAATGCTTGTTGAATTTGATCCTATAATGCAAGAGCATGTTCGCTGCATTACTAATGATGAGATTCATATTCATTACCTTGGTCACAACATTCAAAATGAATTGATATGCTTGCAAATGCAATAAAGTGTGAAATTGTTAAGAAAATAAAAGAGGCTAAGTATTTTTCTGTGATACTTGATTGTACCCCCGACGTTAGCCACCAAGAGCAAATGTCTATAATTTTAAGATATGTGGATGTTTCTTCTAATTGTGTTAGCATAGAGGAGTCTTATTTAGGATTTCTAAATGTGAAAGACACCACTGGGCAGGGACTTTTTAATGTTTTACTACATGAATTGGATGATCTTAAACTTGATGTAGATGATGTGCGTGGTCAAAGTTATGATAATGGATCAAATATGAAAGGAAAAAAACAAGGAGTGCAACGAAAATTATTAGACTTCAATCATAGAGCATTTTACACTCCTTGTGGTGCCCATAGCCTTAATCTAATGTTGTGTGACATGGCTAGTAATTCTGGAAAAGCTAGGGACTTTTTTGGTGTAATACAACGAATTTACACAATATTTGCAAAATCCACAAAGAGATGGGAGATTCTGAAAAAGGATGTGAAAGAGTATACTCCTAAATCAATGTCCTCTACTCGTTGGGAGAGTCGTGTTGACAGTGTAAGAGCAATAAGATTGCAAATTTCAGATTTTAGAGAAGCTTTGCTCGAAGTTGCTGACAATGACAATGATTTTTCTATCAAAAGCGAAGCCAAATCTTTAGCCAATAACGAGCTTGGTAATTTTGAGTTTATAGTTTCTATTGTCATTTGGTATGAGTTGCTATATACAGTGAATTTAGTTAGCAAAAAGTTACAGTCAAAAGATATGCTTGTTGGTGTTGCCATTGAAAATGTGAAGAAGTTGATTACATTTTTAAGGAGTATAGAGAGAATGGTTTTTATAATGCTCTTGGAGTTGCTAAAAATATTGCAATTGATATGGATATTGATCCGATATTTCCTGAAAAGCGTCGAATTAAAAGAAAAAGGCAATTTGATGAGAATGTAGATGATGAGAGTATACAATCAGCAGAGGAATCTTTTAGAGTTAATTTTTTTAATTGCATCATAGATCAAGCTATTGTCTCACTTGATAGGAGGTTTGAACAATATGAACAATATGAAACTTTGTTTGGTTTTCTATTTTCTGCTGACAAATTGCATTCATTAGACGATTCGAGTTTAAAATCATGTTGTTGTCGTTTGGCAGAGGCACTTAAGTATGGTGATAAATGTGATATTCATGAGTGTGACTTATATGTGGAGTTGAAGTTACTGCAACAATTTTTGCCTAAAGAGAAGTTGGGGGCGCTTGAAATCTTAAAGATTATGAAACGTGTTGATTGTTTTCCCAATGCTATTATTGCTTACAGGATATTGTTGACCATTCCCGTGACTGTAGCAAGTGCCGAAAGAAGCTTTTCAAAGTTGAAGTTGATCAAGACTTACTTGCGTAATTCTATGTCCCAAGATAGGCTTAACGGACTAGCTATGGTGGCAATCGAGAATGAGCATTTGGATAGAATTGCTTGTGAGAATCTGATTGATGAATTTGCTTCAAGGAATGCTTGGAGGACAAGATTTTTCAAGTGAATATCATGTAATTCATAGTTTTGGTGAACTTTTGATATATGAAAGCTGTGGCTTTTTTTTTTTGTTGAATTCAAGAATTCAAGTATATTTTGTAGTTGAATTTTATAGTATGCGCCCCGTTATTTAGGGGCCCCTTTTTTAGATTTCGCTCCGGGCCTCAAAAATGTACGAGACGGCACTGCTCTAGACCCGTTGAGAAAAGTTTTCTATTGTAATTTGAAATTAAGTTGAACGTTGGATATAAAATAGTTTTATTACGTTACTACTACTACTATTATTATTATTGTTATTTATTATTATTATTAACTATTTTATTATGCTTTTAGAATTACTACTATATATGACCATGATTAATGAAGTTGAAAGTTATGAGTAAAATATATGAACTGGCTCTCGAATATGGTCATTATAATATTGGAACTTTGGAAATTATTGAGTTCAATGGAATGAACTTTATTATTGATCTGGACTTGATTAAATTACTTTGTTTTACACAATGGTACTAATGAGGGAAATGAAAGCTCTTATGGGTGTTGAACAGGTTGCCCTATATGGTAGTACAGCTACCTATAGGTTTGGTTACTTTACTATTCTGTCTGAAACTATTGTCTTCCTTCTATTTGTTGTGATACAAGTAGAAGGGGTGTGCACACTAGGGACCTTGATTATTGGCCATGAACTGTTGGATGGGGTGACGACCTCTTGTTGAAGTAGGTGGATAACAAGGGATTGCCCCGACCTACTGGCGTTCGCATTTCCCTTCTAATAAATTAATGTTTTAGTTAATGTTGGATGTCGAATATATTATTGTTTAAACGTTTAGTTCTTGTAATTAAATTATCTATTTTACTCTTTATTATATTAATTCTTTAAACGTAAAAACTTATTTTAAATTAATTACTTTTACGGGATAGAGTCGAATTACTCAGTTTTTCTGATTTTGGGAGCTTTGTCTCCCTTGTTTGTTCCTTTATTATTTTTGCAGGTTGATGATGGTAAGAGGGGAATGCGAGTGAGGAAGCGTAGCCTTATTAGTTTAAATGATGGATTTCATTTCTAGTTGTTGGACTTTATGAACTTTCTTTTCATTTGTAATAGTTTAGATAAACCCGAATTAATGCTTATTGAATAATTGTTTGGTTAGCCTTAGTTTTTAGCCTTCATTTACTCCCTTAAGGGGTAAATGGGCGTTAACATCCTCCGAATTTGAACAATGGTTTTCAATACACAAGTATTTTATTTAGTTCAAATTTGGAGGGTGTTACATATATGCTCAACATAAAATAAGCGCTCAACATTCATTCGATTTAGGTGTTCCTAATTACGTTTCTAAGTCAGGTCCCAACTCTTGTTCCCAAATTGTGCCAACATATATTCCTATGAACCCGATACCCTTTCCAAACTTTGAAACAGTTGCTTAACATTTAAATCAAGTTCCAATGTGTTTGTGTGTGTTCCTATATTACCAAGTTCTCATGCCAAAGAACTTGTAAACTTAATTAATACAAACTGACACAATCTTTTTACCATTTAGACTAATTAAACCTAAGAACTTAATTAGATACTCTAAACCTTCATTCAAACTTTATAACTCAAGTTTGCTTACCTTTCCGAATCTCGTTCCCTTTTCACATTTAGGAACTTAAATACAAAACTCATGCATTCTAAGCTTCCTTTATGTTAGGATAGTTGTTCGTTTGAATATCTTCACTTCAATCTTCAAGTTAAGTTTCTCCACTTTAACCTTGATTGTAGTATTATCTTTATCCATAGTAACAATGCATCTCGTACACCTTTATCAACAAGTATTCTCAATGCTATAGGCACGACCTTTTACAATGATTTTTGCACACATATAACTTACAAACTCTATTAGTTAATTACTTTATTTTGTCATCTTCAAAACCATATTGGGTCAACAGTTGTCAATAGCAATTTTACACACGATAGGGGAAACACAAAGCCCAAATTCCATGAAATATACAAGATGTTCTATTTTATCCTTTTTTTTATTTTCAAATTGAATATATAAAAGGAGGAAATAATTCCCTTCGAGATTGTTTCACAAGAGCATTTTTACAAGGGAAAGATAATCATAATTCAGTTCAAAGATATTTAAGAAACACAATGAATCAAGAAACGCTAAAGGAAAAGGTATTCAAAATATCAAAGGTTGTGAGAGTAGTGGATAATGTTCCATGGATAATATATTGGATCTATAATGTCATTCAATTATTCATCACCATATCCAATGTCACTCGTTCGGGATTCAAAGTCAAGTTCGCCGTAAAAAAATGTTCACTCAAAGGTGTTCAAAGTCATATGTTCATGGACAATTAGCTAATCAAAGCAATCAATGGACAATTAGCTAATCAAAGCAATCAATGACGTTCCAAAACCTCCAACTCCAAACAAAAGCAAATAAGTCAAGAAACTAAAAGAAGATTATGCTTTCAAAATGCTCAAAATAAAGACGCTATTTTTTCCCGAAATTCAGTTGACTCATCTGACTCCTAAGTCCATTCTCTACCAAATAATCCCCTCAAAGGACCTGCTCCCACGATCCATATGTATAGTAAATATGTAAAAATAAAAATAACTAAAATTTGAGAAAGAAATATAAATCCTATGGTTCTCATTATACACTAGAAAATATCTTTTCGACCACTAAAATATGGAAAGTGATACAAGCAATCTTTGACAGTGTGTTTGGGAAAAAAGAAAGGGGAAGGAAAAGAAAGGGAGATAAGGGAAGGGAAGGGAGCGAAGAGAAAAAAGATGAGTTTCGCTTCCCAATCTCTCAATTGTTGGAGGAAGGAATTTCTTACAATTTAAGCCTTCCATAGTTCCATGCTCTCCCCTCCAAACCCCTCACCCCTTGGTGTCCAAACAATGGATTTTGACCATCTCCATTCCCCTCTCCCTTCCTTCCTATCTTGCCTATCGGACAAGCTGTGAGGGATTAATCCACATGATTTTGTACTGTACACCAACTTTTATACAACTCGTATGCAAAAGCGGGAAGTAGGAACATTAAGAAACATTTGTACGGGAACATCAAGGTACCAAGAAAACTGAACAGCATGCACGGCAACAAAAGACTGTTGTACACCCACAACCATTTGGCAATTTTCCAGCAAACAAGACAATGCACCTCAATATAAGTCCTTTATATTTCTCCCGAAAGTGTAGCCAAATCTTTATCTCTATCAGAGCTACTGATATTGTCGACACTTTTCTGGACAGGCTCATCAAGGCTAGCCTTATGTTCCACCCAGTCATCAACACTTGGTGGTACCGAGTTTGAGCCTATTGGAGTTCCTTCGAGCGATTGACCGTAAAGTGAGGATGATAATGAGTCTTCATCAGACGAATCATACTCCAACCGATCCCCCTCTTCTGAAGTATCAACCATTTTCTTGGAACTTTTCCTTGAAAATGACTGTTTTAAATTGCGCGCAGAATCTCTAGCATTCTTGAACATGTTCTTAGCCCTGCCTTTAACATCATACTTGCCTGAATTTTCTCCTCCGCTTCCCTCATTACTTGAACCTCCTACAAGTTTTCCATCAGGTCCACAAAGGTCCTTATCCACTACAAGATTGACCCCAACCCTTTTAATGTGAGAGGCTTTGACATTAGAATGCGATGATGGATCCGGAACCTCGGGCTCACAGCTAGTTATTTGATCTTCACTCTCGTGATGCCTGTGGAATACCTTATCAAAGCCTCTTTGAAATATGTTACCTCGCTTTTTCTTGTGTTCGTCTTTACTATCATCACCACTACTACTACTGTCAGTTACCCTCGAGGATTTTGGCGTGTCGACTGAGTGGATCTCAGTATCAGTAAGTCTGCTCTTTCCTTTCCTAGGTTCCCATGTCTGGGAAATTTCACTTCCAGGATGATGGATCCATATTCCAGTCTCCTTCTGGCCCTCAACATCAATGGCTTCAAATGTATCAGCAGTCGTTTTCGGGTTTTCAGTTGAGGTAGGTCCTTGCTCAGCCATAGTATTCTGAAATGATGTTTCTTTCTCTGACACAAACTTCACCTCTCCAGGCGTCTGCTCCTTACCCTGTCAGCAACCTTTTTAAATCAGAAGTGAATAATCATTCCACCAGTAGTAATGATAAGTCTACCAAACAAACTTCTATTTGTAACACTTGCATCATCTAACTTGGGCTGGGATTATAGGAGGTTAGGAGCCTATATGCGTAGGAGATAAGTAAAAGGGAGCCCATGTGATAGGGGAGAGATAGAAAGATTAGAGAACCCATTGTCAATTTAGAAAATAATACAAATAATATGAACTTAACATTGTAGCTTTGTAAGTGAATAATGCAAACATAAATAATGGAGGGAAGTACATAAAATGACTTGATATACTAATAACCATTAAATTCAATGGAAAAAATTAGACTACCTTTCTGTTCGCCTCAATAACAGTTATAGCAAGATGCAATCTTCCAACTTTGACATTCTCAAGGGCCAGCCACATGTCATGCCTATGGCCATCCCTAAGATCGTTGATGTTCACCGAACAATTTCTGTAGTAAATAGGACGAATAACCATGCTACTTAGTGTAACTCAGAATAAAACACTAACAAATCCAAAATCAAGGTTGCATTGATGATCAGTTCAGCAAGCATATCTTAAATTATGACGCATTAGCAGATACAATTTTTTATTATCACTAATAATGAACTTGACAAAGCTCCTTTGCGCATAAAATTTAAATGTCGTTGATTCATGCAACAGCATCAATATCAACATTATAACTGTAAGATGCCTCTCAGGAAACAGCATGGAGTCATGGTGGGTCTATATACTAACCTTACCCCTGGGAAAATGGAGACATAAATACACATGATCCATTATGTAAAGACCGTGTAGTATTGTACAATAAGCACACAACTTAATGACCAATATTTCGTGTAGTGGATTCGTTATATCCGAAATCAATTTGGAGATGGGCAGAATTTGATGGTTATTATGCATGAGAATAAATACGCTGCTTTTCTGGATATATACGAGAAAATGCTTACACTGCGAAGTGGGTAATCAAGAGCAACAGAACTATAGCTGGTTCTGTTTCCATCACCAATGAAGATCACATAAAAGCTTAAACCCTCTTAAAAATTACTCAATACTTTCTCCATCACAACTTGACTCTTGTTACACTAATAAAGTAATAAGAGTATTATGGTCTATCATCTCAAATTAAACCTAGGGTAGAAGAAAACAAAATTAGAAAAACAACAAAAACAGTTAACAGTCAATAAAATAATAAAAATATTGTCCAACAACTTAAACTTGTGAAAATCAATAATCATTTCAGATCTCATATTTCTTTGACAGCATGATACTAAGAATGGATGACATGTGTACTGTAGAGAAAAATGGAAAACAAACCAAGACATATATTTTAATAATTTACATTTACTGGGTCATCAGTACACTCGTTTGAAAGTGAGCAAGAGAGCTTGAGGACTAACCCAAGAATATCATCAGACGAAAAACGGTCCTTGTCACGGACTTCAAATTGTAGCAAATTTGGTCCATCCCAACAACAAATAGGAACCTTGAACTCCTCTTGCCATTTCGGAGTTAATGTTTTCCTCTGTATTTGAGTCTTAAATCGGTACTGTTGAAGATGCCCTTTCACATAGGGATCAGCCAAACCTGCAGAATTAGTAAAAGTTAGAATCTCTTAAGATACTTTGTGTATTGAATGGAAAATGGCCACTGACCATTGAGGTCTGATGGCTTCAGTTCTGTTGCCTCAATAACCTCCACATTTGCATAAGCAAGAGGTTCCTTCACATCCATGGAGAACCAAGTTTCTGTTTCATAGAAGCCAGAAAACTTATTCAGTATTAAAAGAAATTGCATGAACACATGCGGTTGCTTATTTTAAAAAACCACATCTTCAAATTCCACAGATCACAATGTGTCCATTGTCTGCATATTTGTTGCACACCCCAATAAGAAACAGATGGACAGGTTGCATATACTAATGTGTGATTAAGCACCAATAGACTTTAGAAAAAAAACCCGATATATGAAATTTAAAAAACTTCACATGGCTAATGGGAAAATATTACAAAGGATACTGTGTTTAAGCCATGCATGTCTGGTCGCCAGACTTTGGAAGTTCCAATATTGCAATAATGTTGAAGGATTTGTCTACTTCATATTGTTAACGCATCAAAATGCAAGACTATACTGCAATATTAATTCTATTACCATCCCTATTATTTTTTTCAGATTATTGTTTTCAGCAAAATCATAGCAGTGTACTGCTATAACAACGATAAGTCATATTGAAATTTCATTGCCTCAAAAATAATAAGGAAAACTTTATCATCATTCTGGTATGAACTTAAGTAAAAGTATCTAAAATGCAATAAAATGACAAGATAGCAAGTAGGAAAGTAGGATAGGTTACGTATTGAAAAATCTCAGAGGAAAACACCAATAACATCCCTCATATTCGCGAGAATGAGGAGTCTCTAAAGGTTATTCTGCTTCACTAATTTTCAGGACGGGTTCCTGTATCTAGCAGCTAGATCTTTGTGTTACATCAGGTGCATCTCCCCTCAGCTAACAAACTAACTAACCATTTGTCATAAAAGACTTTTCTACGCTTCTGACCAACTCCCTTTCCCTGATAGAAAAGATTCCCTTATACGCTCTTCTTGCCCTCCCCTATCCTTCCTTATCTCATAAGTGATCAGCATTGGAGGTTTGGCCAGCTTCATAGCATTAACCGCAACCCAAACTTTCAACCTTTTCCTCAAAGTGAAAAGAGGGAAATCTGGCATGGAGAGCACAATATTCCTTCCAGATAGCCTTTAAAGCAGGAAGATCCCGCCACTGTTATGAGCACCTTTGTCACTAAGCCCATGTCATGTGTACAAGGAAGAATATCACTGCAACTTTCGCATTTGTGGTAACGAGCGATGACATGGAAGCGGCTTAAAAAGGATGAATGAAATATATAGTGTTTTCACGCGGCGTGAATTTAATAGACTTTCACACTTGTGAATCTTTAACCTCAAATTTACAATTTCCAAGTTTAATAAGTATTCTTATAACTTAATATGAACAAAGCTTCATATGGTTGAGTTATATATATATATATATATATAAATAGGATCAAGTGAAAACTGTTTCCACCATAAAAACCAAGTAAAGGGGTACATAGGACTCATAAAGGGGTACGCGTGCTTTCATTAATGGCATTTTCGTAACTACTGACAATTTTGATTTTAGAAAAACAACTTTGATTTTAGAAGCACGCGTAACCTTTAATCGTAATATGTACCCTCGTAAATCTTATATGTACCCCTTTCTTTCAAGTCGGGACTGATAGTTTTCAGTTTTCAGTTTTCAACAAACCATAGGTTTTTAGCAGCACCACGGTGGTTTTGTGGTTCCGCTAAAAACCTATGGTTTGCTCAAAACTATCAGCCCCGACTTGAAAGAATGGGGTACATATAAGTTATACAAGGGTACATATTATGATTAAAGTGGTACACGTGCTTCTAACATCAAAGTTGTGTTGTTAATATCAAAGTTGTCAGTATTTACAAAAATGTCATTAATAAAAGCAAGCGTACCCCTATAAGTTAACATGTACCCCTTTTACATGAGATCCCCATCCTATGATTAGTGTAAATAGATTACAACTTGTATTTTACCCATCTTGAAAGCCTATGCCATGTTTTTCTCCTTTCTTTGGTGTGTGCATATATTTTTTGTGTTACTATCTGTGTTTTCCCCTTCTCTTTTTTTGGCCAATTCTGATAAGTAATAGACATAACGGCAAAAAGGAAACTCTAACATAGCGAGTCACTATTATGTAACAAATGATGGAGAGATGGATGTGATTTCAACGCAACGGTATGTAACGGTAATTCGTGGAATGGCAAGTTCAAAATCAGTCACGTAATGGCCAGGTGTGTAGCTTGCCCGACCCCTAGTATAGCACATGGACAGATCTGCATTTGAAGCAACACGCAATGTAGGGGAGATGGGAGTGAAGCCTATGGACTGCTGTACTTCAGAGATATGGAAGACTGGGTGGATTTCATAATGAGAGGGAAGACACGACTTGTAAGCCACAGCCCCCACTTTCTGAAGGATCTGATAAGGGCCATAAAATCCCTCTCTCTATCTGATTCATCTGACACAATAGTGGACGAAAAGCCAGGTCACCGCTTCCTTTATTAAGAGAGCTGCCACACCAACAGGCATCAGCTGTGAAAGGGCAATTGAGAGGCTGAGAGCTAGAAAGTGACTGTACTTGGTCAGTCTGTCCACCAGCACCAAGACAGAATTATACCCAGCAGATCTAGGCAATCTCTCTATAAATTTCCATTTGAGATATCGTCCCATACATGGTGTTGGATTGGAAGAGGCTGAAGTGAAATTCCCCTGCCACTTTGTTTGAGACCTCAGGTGTGTACTTGATTCAAAAGTCAAACCCCATCAAGTTGCTCACCAATCATTATTTCTCAATGCCGACATCCAGGCCTCAGCAAATACCTTATTTTTTGCTGCTCAGAGAGAATAACAAAGGGCCTGCCCAACAAATAGTCTTCTTCTTTGGACAGCCAAGACACAGCCACAAATTCTTCCTCATAGATTTATTTAGACCTTGCTCATGGCCCTAAAACCTTGGTAAACTAAGAAATAGGGTAACCTTTTTAAAGTAACACATTATGCAGCACCAACCCAAAACCAGAAGCATCTGATTCTGAGACAAAAGGTTGAGTGTAAGTCTGGCATAGTCAGAATAGGTACTGAGGATAAAGTTTGTTTTTGAGCAGCATCACTCCATTTGAAGATATCCTTCTTTAGTTTCTCTGTGAGTAGTTGTTCAATACTAACATATCCCTTAACAACTTTTCTGTGGTATCCTGCAAGTCCCAGAAACCCTTTAACTCCAATCAATTCTTGGGAGTGGACCAAACCAGCATAGCCTGGAAACTTATTTTAGTAAACTGCCACCCCATTGGAAGAAATTACACGGCCTAAGTAAAGCCACCTCAATTTGAAGTCACACTTACAGAATTAGCATACAACTGATCGTCTACTAGTAGTTGGCGCATAATGGTAAGGTGTTGGCTGTATGCAAGTATATCAAGAACAAATTTCTTAGGCAGGGTTTGAACTTTGAACACATCTTTTATCAAGGCTTGGAAAGTGGTAATGGCAGCTGTTCATGATTCATAGTGTTTCCTTCTTATTAGTTAGCTTTTCATGAGCACACCTTAAGTTAGCTTTTCACAGTCTACATCTTTTATTAGTGAGCCCAAAAGGAATTACCATAAACTCCTAGTGTTGTTCATGAATCCTAATGGCAGCTTTTCATATGTTTCCTTTTTCATCTTAATTTGGTGGTAACCTAACTTAAGGTCCAGTTTGAAGTAAATAGTTGATCCATGATCAATGACTTTGTTTTAAGTAGTAATTGTGGTCCCTTTCTCTTGCACATTTTTTGTTTTCTTACGAATTGTGCCAACCCACCCGATGCAATAAAAAAAACACAGGAAAAAGTACTTCGTCGCACAAAACAACAATGCTTTTGGTACTAAAGTGCTTGTATATACAGTTACAATAGCTAATATTCCCCTAACCAAACACTCTGATGCTCCAAATGAGAACACGAAACAAGGTGTCTGAACAGCCATCCAATATTTAAACTCAAGTCCCATTTACTAAGGTTTTCACTAGTCATCCTCTATAACAAATAACTAAAGAGAGTCTGAATGAGCATTCACCTGCCTAAACTTTATCCTCAAAGCACTTAGAGAATGAAGGAAAAGAAAGGCATGAGAACAAGGCTTGGGAGTTAATTTACGTAGACTAGTGTCAGAGGCCTAAGTTCCACTAAACATCCCATACGATTCTCTGAAAACCTTTCTCACTTTTCATCACTTTGTGCCACATAGAGGCAGGGGTCAAAGCATACCAATAAAGCTATGCTTCTGCACACCAAATTCACAAATCCCCAAACTACGTCATTGTATTCATTTGAAGGTAAGACTTTGGAGTCGGGACCCATCTCAGTGCCTCCCCCCCCCCCCCCCTTCCTCCTCTAATGAGCACCATTAGCCAGCTTCAAACCACGACCTAAAAGCATCCCAGAAATTTTGTCACATGTCTACCACAAATTTACTTATGAAATTATCTCCTCTCTCTGTGCCTACCCATGAAAAAATTGAATATATTATAAGCTCAGTGGCTTGTCCACAACTGCAGGGAGTACTAGGCAAAAGCCAATAATATTCCATACCATTTTTTGAGCAGTTTCTGCTATTTTCCCAAATGATCTACTACCAATTCCAAACCACCCAATTAATGAAGGGAAACCCACATTAGCATTCTCTGTGCAATAAACATATAGAGCCAACTTTATAACTAGGCCACTATGCATGAGGTAATGCACATAAAGTATGCTGAAACATACCAGGCTCAGGTGATACAAATTTCTCAAGGTCAGCAACCAGCATGTTGGGCTGCCAAAAGTATGTACATGTAGATTTTAGGAAATATAAAAATAACTCCGATCAGGAAAAGAAAATTAGACACAAGTTTCTAGCCAATGAGCGTGCCAGAGTAGCAGTCATTGCAAGAATTACCTCAACAAGTGTCTCCTCAAATGCGACAGCCAACAACTTATCCTAAGCCACGAAAACATCATCATGAAGCAGAGTATATATGTGAGGATGATTGGCAATAGTCAAGAGCAAACAGATTGAAACACAGCTCATAGGAAAAGGTTTACCAGCCAACCAGCAATTCCAGGAAGTTCTGTTACATCAAGACCATGGTTAAAGAGCGGTTTGACAGTCATCTGAAAATATGGAGGTTCAGCAAAACATATTCGCAACCGTCCTATGAAAGGCCATGACCGTAGAAACTTCACGCCAACCAGCACCTAAAAATTATCAACAGTGCACAAGGGCATTTTCAATCATCAACTGTGAAATCCATTTCCAAAAACTCCAATGTACTTATAAGTATTCTTTTGAAAAATTCACTCTCTTAGATTTTTAACCTCAATTTTGCATTTTTTGAAGTTTTATAAGTATTCTTATAATCTACTTTGGCCTAAGCTATGATACGGTTGGGTTACCCATATGGTAAATAAAAGATAACTTAAAACACGAGATTCATATCCTATTTATATATAAATTAATACTAACTCATATATTATCCAAGTTGAAAGCCTACGGCAAGTTTTTCTCCTTCCGTTGCTGCGTGCCTATTGTTTTTGTGCTACTATGTGTATCTTCCCTTTTTTTACCAAATCTGATAAACAAACGCTCTAACGCGGCGAGTCACCGTTACGTAACCACGCGGCGAGATGGACACGAATTTTATCGCGGCGTTACACAACACCATTTCGTGTTATGGCAAGCACAAAATCCGTTGTATAACTCCATGCCATCGGCTTTCGTCATCACTCTTCACCACCGGCGGATCGGACAAGGTAGTCATCACTTTTCACTTGTGCGGCAGGTAATCTCCTTCTCGCTGATGTTTCACTCTCCTCGCACCGCGATTAGTCACCATTCCTTCTTGGTAGTGTTTCACTCTCTTCTGCCACCAGCCTCCATCTCTTTCTTGCTGATGTTCCTCTTCGATTAGGGAGATGGTCGTGGGTGTGGTTTGTTTCTTGTCTCCACTCTCTGATTACGGTGGTGGGGTCGTAGGTGTTTATAGTAATAAAAAATTCAGATGGAAAAATGAATTAATTCTGTGAATCTTACCTATAACAGAAGATACATTAGATTTTGTTTTTTCACGCCTTCTGAACACATATATATAACTTATCCTCAAAATATGTGGAACAAGCAAGTCTTAGATTTGCGAAACGACTATGCTAATGTCTTCTAAAGTTAATTTGACCCATTATACAGTAGGTTGTAATCTAACTGACGCCTACATAAAAAGGTATTGTGGTTGTAGGAGGCATACCTTCCCTTCAACATGCATGCCTGTCAAGTGCATCTTCGCCACCATTCCAAATCCAAGTCTCTTCCTTAGTTTAGCAGCAAGAATTGCGCTCATATCTTCTCCTGTTAGGAAATTCAAGCCAAGCTCCAAGACCTGAACACAGAGATCAAGTCATTGTCACCTTGTTATCAGAAGATAATTAAGGTCTTCATCTTTTTGATAAGTACTAAAAATTTAGAGTATAAAGACACCCGAGGGTGTCACCCATTTACAAAAGAAAGAATAATGACAAAAAAAAGTGGTAACCCTCGACAATAGTAGATTAATGACTAATGAGTAATGAGAGCTTATTGAAAAAAAAAGTAAGAGCTGATTCTGAAACAGGAGCAAGCTTATGACACCTACCAGATGGTCGTCCTCAGTAGAGTCACGAAGAACGCGAATATCAGTGAACAAAGGTGGGGTCCTTCCCAAGTAAAGATGTTCAACAGCCGCTCGTTTCTAAGACAAGCAAGATGTTATCAGTTTGAAGAAGTGAGCATTGAGCACTCATCCAAATAAACAGGAGAAACAATCCTATCTATACGGTTAGCAGGCTACCTAGGCCTCTTTAAAAGTGTCATTGAAGCGCACATAAGGCTATTTTCTACCCCTCACATTTTTCTTATTTTAAAAAGCATAACATTTCCTATTATGATTTCTGCTCCAAGAGAGCAATATAACTGCATTCAGCATCACAGAAAAAGTTGGAAGACAGGCTTTCTGCTGAGACTTGACCTATTCTTATAGGTCGGCTATATGGCATCTCAAAAGAATGAAAATTTTCGACTATTTTTATTAGGGCATATGAGCAGCAACAACGCAATATTAAACACGATACCATAAAAACAGTGTGTGGCAATCTCCTAAAAATAAGCAAAGCAAACTAAAGAACTAGTCTAATCTTTGATTGTAAAAAAATATATATTCCAGAAATCTATGATGTACACTCAAACATTATGCACCTAAATGTGTTCCATTTTCATTTACCATGAGACATCTAAACAATACAATTGCAAAAATATCAGTACAGCACAGTACTCCCTACATAATCACTATAAACAAGTCATCTAAACACGATCATTGAGGTTCATATAAACGCAACCTTAGTATTAGCAAGTCAAGAATCTAGAGTGGGTGGTTGTAGCAGCAAATATTATGATAATGAAGAAACTCAAATTAAGCAAATATTGAATCATACTACAGTCCATGGTTTGTACTTCTGCAGGAACCAGGGTACAATAGGAAGAAAAATCCTCTGGGAAATAATAGGCTCGAGACAAATAGGCCACATTTTTTCAACCGCGTAATTCAGCCACCTTACTGTCTCGGAATCTGTTAGTATCTGAAGAGAGGAAAAAAAAGATGACCCATTAAAGTCCAACCCTTGATCATATTCTCAACAACAACTATAATGAAAGGAAAACTTAAAAAGGAAACAAAAAAGGAGCTTTAGTACTACAAATCATCAATCAATCAATTATGAGTTGGAATCTTAAAAGGCAAAAACTAATTATATCCCCGGAGCGTTGAATAAGGCAGCTAAATGTAGGAATTTCACATCAACAAAAACAATAATTATACCAACCTATCTGTGATTTTGGCAATATATTCCAAAATTAACACCAAATATATTCAATGTTAATTAACGCCCTACGCTGTTAGTTAGCAAGATCCATCAAAAAGAGTACAAGTAACATAAACAAACAAGGTAAAGATTAATAAAGAAAAGTAAATACCCGTCTTTGATTGGCTGCTTTTCTTTCATGAAATTGCAACTTCCTCCTTAATCTCATAACATACCTTTCATGAACCTAATCTCAAAAGGGGAAAGGGGAAAGGGGAAAATTAGAGAAGGACCCACATCTTCTTTTAACAAATAACATGATCATGGAGAAAAAAAAACCATTTCTTTTTATAAAAAGGGAAGTATGAAATGATCCAAACCTGATACAAGTAAATCAAAGAGATGAAATAAACAACTGGGTGGCAACAATTGTAAGAATTGAACAACCACAGCAAAACCAAGACAGCAGCCACATGATGGATCATTGAAATCTCTGTTACCACCATTTTTTTTCCACTTTCAAAACCCAATAAAAATCACTCTTGCTACCACCAGCTGATGACAAGATTAAATTGGAGAGGGATAAAATGTAAGTTAATAATCAGCTCATGATCTTCCAATTATTCAGTGAAACACGACAAGTATAGAAGAAGAAGAATGTGAAATTAAAAACTGTAATTGTGTGTAATATTTAGTGAATGGAAAGTTAAAGTGCTGACTGTTGGTCGGATGATGGCTTTGAATGAGAAGAATTTCAACGAAATCGAGAAGGAAAGTGACAACAAATAAATACTGTATTGGGTTATTTCTCAACTGATTATTGCCAGACCAAGTCTTTGCTTGTTTCTGATGAGGACAAAAACCAAAAAAAAAAAGAATACCTGCTCGTTTTCCTGGATAATTACCAAATAAAAAAGGAAGTTGGTTTCCCCGTGTTTGTTTTTTAAGGGGGAGAGATAGAGCGAACTCCGTGTCTCTGTGTAGTCGGCTGTTAGCTGGAGTTTGGGATACAGACACGTGATCACTCATCGGATGTTGACCCAGAGATGGCAATATTAAATGCATGATTTATCACCTGTTTCACCTGAAAAATAGAAAAGGGTGAAAAATCGAGTTAAATGGGTGATGGTCGGATGATGGATGAACGAGTGACGGATAATGGGTGGATTAGGGTGAGAAAGTTTCATCCATCACCCGACCTATCACCCGTTTATCACCCTCTCACCTATTTGTTACTCTTTTTCTTAAATGTCTATCAATTTATTTACATTAGTATAATTTTTTCCCTTTTGATTATTATCAACGTCTTTTCACATACTTAATTTATCTTAATTTGACATAAAGTATATATATAAATTGTGATTTGCAAGTTTGATCTAACTTTTATCGTTTAATTATCTTACATGGATGATCACCCTGTCCACTCGATTCACCTGTGAGTGGTGGATGGATGGAATACGGTGATGGTCTTATCGGGTAACGGATGCATGAATGAGAGTTGGTATAACCGGGTGATGGATGCGGCTGATGGCTCACCCGACCTAAATCCCACCCATTGTCATCCCTAGTTGGGGTCTAGTTGACTACCACTAAATAGTGATGTCTAAAATTATGGGCAATTATTTTCACAAATTACTTTTTAGAGTAGGAAGGTTTGTAATTCATCACGTGTCAACATCCTGTTTTCAGTAATATTATATCCATGTTATTCTTATGTATGAAAAAGAGTGACAAAGAGCTCCAAAGCCTCCAACCATTCATCCATCATACTAATATTAATTATTGCGTCCAAATTGATTATGATATACGACCGGAAGCTAAGGGTTAACTCATAAGTTTTGAAATTTATCTATACTGTTTTAGAAGTGAGGAGTTGGGTTATTGTGGCTTTATGAATAGTGTATTGACCATTTTTCCCTTTTGTATCCACATAATTATTTGGCTGACCTTTTTTTGTTGTGTGTTGTTTTAGGGCTCTTCCAGTCTTGCTCTTTTCCTTCCACCTATCTCCTGCCCCTAAATTAAGCCCTCGGATTGCTGATATTTTATGCTTGAATGAATAAAAATGTCGATGAATAAGAAAGAAGAGTCAAGTACTACACCAACTCCCGATCGATGGTACATTCTAACCCATTAATTGTTCAAGGGTGATAATTGATAACCAACTCCGCCTCGATGCGCCATTGGACGAATAGTTGATTGTTTGACAAATTAAGATAATTAAGCGTCGATACCATCCTTATTTCAACAGAATTTGCCCA
Organism: Patellifolia procumbens; assembly: GCA_947645195.1. Classification (NCBI taxonomy): domain Eukaryota; kingdom Viridiplantae; phylum Streptophyta; class Magnoliopsida; order Caryophyllales; family Amaranthaceae; genus Patellifolia; species Patellifolia procumbens. The sequence goes on from CANSGD010000032.1 coordinate 1,027,676, forward strand.
GAAAAGTCATTGTTTCCTAAATTCAAATCATTAAGCAACTTCGAGGACTTAATCCCAAATGGAATCTCACCAGATAAGTCATTATTATCTAAATTTAATCTCCCTAATTGCCTCAATTTCAACGTTGAGTCTAGCTGACCCATAAAACTGATTATCATTTAACAAGAAATCAACCAATTCTTAAATTTTCGAAACCCCAAAAATTTGAGCTTTAATAGCGTCGGCTCAATGACAATGACGATGCTACTAACAAAAAGAAGGAGAGGAGCTTGTGCTGGAAGCTTGATTCACATACCTATGGTGATTATAGGGTTTATTACTTTCATCACGGACATATTAAACAAGCTCTTTATACTGGTTCTCTTTCTCCATTGTTGAGTTCAAGAAATTTGAACTTTAGTGGGTGTTGGAATGATTCATATATTAGTTGCATTGTTTTGGTTTCCTGAGTCTAAGCTAAGATTAGTAAGTTTAATTTGGTACTTATGGCTAAGTTAGTGGATTAGTGCCTTAGTGGCAAGTATTAGAAAATCTTATCATCTAATGTTACTTTGTCTCATGTTTTTAGTGGGTCAATAAAAAAAATTACGCCATTCAGACACCCGAGTGCAAATTTATGGTTTGTCAAAGTTTTAACGGAAAAAACACGAAGTTGAACGCCTTCAACTAATGCCTTGCACGAATCAACCTATACACCCCATCACTCTTCCTACAGCCATCAACAAGCAACCCCTCATACATGAGCTACCCCTCTTCCATCAACCCCTCTTATACAAGCTACCCCTCAACATCCATCTACACATCAGATTATCAGTTGCCCCTCAGCCAGCAACACTATAGCAGCAAGCTACCCATCAACTTGCTACTTGTCAGCCTATTGCTACCTACCAGCCTACTGCTACCCATCAGCCTACTACCCCCATCAACAGCCTTCAACTATCCGTCAGCAATCAAGCCTTGATCAGTCAACAAGCTCTTGATTAGTCATCGTGAAGTAGTCAAACCTCGATCAGTCAGCAGGCTCTTGATCATTAATCGTCAAGCAGGTCAGTGTGAAGCCTCGATCAGTCAGCGTTAAGCCAATCAGCGTCAAGACCTCATACGAAGCTAGAAGCCATCATGCGTATAGACAAGTCATCATATGTATCGACTAGCCGTCATACGCATCGGCAGACCATCATAATTCATACATAGCTCTAGGTCATCATACATATCGACAGGCTGTCATATGTAGAGATAGGCCATCAACGTTATGCCTTTAGCCTCAAATGCTTGTTATTTGGTGGGGTACCCTTCAGATAACACTCAACCGACTCACGTCATGTACATTCATGATAAGAGTTTTTTAGTGTGTCGTTAAGGCACTAAGAACCGCTTTCCAAATAACACTTATAAACTTAACGAGCAACTACTATGAACGTAGTCACGGAAAGTCAAGAGTCGAACCACAGGGAAAAAGACATTAACTAAGGTCTATTAAGTTTAAAACTACCTAAGTAAAGGGTATTTTGGGGGTGTGAAGGATTGATTCAACTATCAACTAATAACTAGCTAAGGAGTAACAACTAACAACCAAGTAAGAGATGTAAATATAATAAGGCAAACACTACAGTTCGGGCTACTAGTATATATCTGGGCTAGGCAACAACAACCAATGCAATTACACTTCAAAGGCGAAAATCATGCAAAGTTAAGTTCTCCTCTAAATTACTCGAGTCCTCTCTTGAATGGCCCTAAAGAGTAATCAATTAATCAATCAACTAGATACTCTCTCGAATGGTCTCTAGTCAATTGATTAATGGATTCAATAAGCATGGAAAACCCCTAATACAAGGATCTTCTTAATTTCTACCCAATCCCTTGGTCTAGAAATTAAGTTGATTCAAGGGAATGACAAAGAAATCAATATTCGATTAAGAAGAATTGAAATCTAAAAGCCCTAGCATAAATGTGATCAAGATCTACTCTAGGGTGTCAAAACACCAAGATCAATGCATAATAATCAATAGAAAACACAATTACATGAACATCATAATTAAGCCCTTAATTCATACTTTCTGTAATAACCTTATTTTTAATAACATGTTATTTAGTTATCATTGTGATAGTGGTTTGATTATGCAATAAAACTCTTCGTATTTATTTATTTGAGATGTGTTCGATTTAATTTATTAAAGTAACTATATTATTATATTTAATGGAATTATTTTGGAGGCCATTGAATTTGTTTTGACATGTTTTAAGGAGTTTTGAATTGTTAATCGATACGAAATTTCCTCCAAGGGTAAATTATATTTTGTAAGTTAGTATATAGAGAGGGCGAGTGGGTTTAGTACCAAAAATATTTAGATGGGGAGAGTTAGTCTACAATAAGAAAAAAGAAGAAGAGAGGTTATAAGGGACTTAGTCCCTGTTTCACGAAGGAGGAAAAGAAAAAGAAACGGAGAAACAAGGAAGCAAGGAAGAACATAGGAGGGAGACGGCATAAGAGTGATAAGTGGACTTTAGGTTCACTAATTTGCATTTAGTTTTAGGTCATTTAGATGCATTTTAGGCCATATAGTTTCCTTTTCTTATCCTTTTACATCCTTTCTCATATTCTCATGCTTTGCATTTAGTTTTAGTTCATTTACATGTAGTTAGGTTGCATATAGATCATTACATGTGCATGTGCATCCCCCCTCCCCTATTTAATCTCTTCTTGAAGTGTTTAAAGCTAGATTTGCAAGGAAAAGGCTCCAAAATAGGGAGCGAGCGCTCCAAAAGAGGCGGAGCGGGCGCTCCGTCCATGAAGAAGTGAAGAAGGGAAGGAAGTGACTTGGAGCGACTCTGGAGCATTCACGAAGCGGGCGCTCCAAGCACAGAGCGGGCGCTCCACAGTGTAAGGAGTGGGCGCTCCTTTGCCCAGAACTGCTCTGTTTGTATCGTCTCTTACATCTTTGCCCTTATGTTTAAGGGGTTTAAAAACCCATTTTTGTAATAGTAATTAACTAAGTTTTTTATTCCAAAATTTAATTAGCTTTAATTAGAAAGAGAGTAGAGAGAGAAGTTGAAGGTTTAGAGAGAGAAACTAGCTCTAAAAAGTTTAAAGTTGAAGATTGAAGCTATTTTAATGGAGATTTGCATTTGATTTCCATCCATCTTTGAGTATTTCTTCTATCTCTTTACTTTATTAGCTTTTATACTTGTTTTACCTTGATTTAGTATTGATTAGTAGTAATTAGTTGATGATTAGCTTATTTAATATTATTTCCACTATTGTTGGATCACCATTGTTGATTGAAGCTTTTTATTTCATGCTTTTCATGGCTAGTGAGTAGTTTACTAGCTAGGGGAAGTGGATGACCTTGCTAATCATGAGTTAACCTTGAAAGTCAAGCTAGGGGGTTAGATCTAGGTAAAATTAGGTTGTCTAGTTTAAATTAATTGATATGTTTGATTGATTGATCACCATTTAAACTAGATTTGGGTATCTTAGGTGAAGGATTGAGAAATGAAGCCTAGGTTGACCTTAAGCTAGTGAATAGGTTGACTTCACCATGAGAATAGGTGTTGACTTCCTAGGACCTCAATCGAATCACTATGAGTTGTAGAAATACTTGGTTGATTAAATTTACCATGAGAATAGGTAAAATTGGTTAATTGGGTCCTCCTAATTAACTCGAGAGAGTAATTAGAAAACATTTGAGTGACTTAGTCCCCTAATCGACCCTAATGAATCCCCTTGGCTTGACAATTTGGTTAATTAAATGTTAGCTCGTGAATCCCCTATCCCTAGTGTCCTTTTAATATAGTTTAATTCGAATCATTTAATCTTTTTGCTAGTTTCTTAGTTCCTAATTTCTTAGTTGTTTACTAATCTCAAACCCCCCCCAAAAATAGGTTTAGCTCGTTAAATCTCATTCAAACCTTGATCAATTGTTGCGTCCTCGTGGATTCGACCTTTTCTTACCTTATATTAGGCTAGGTTAGGTTGTTAATTTGGCACGTGCAATGACCGTGTCAAATTTTGGCGCCGTTGTCGGGTAAGCAACGGATTAGATTGCATTAAAATTGTGATTTTTGAGTCTAAGTCAACTCTATTCCCCTCCCCCTTTCTATTTTTATTCTTCTTTGGTTACCGATTGGTTGCTTGCTACTTGGTGGTAAGCCCTTGTGTTGCTAACATTGCTCTTTAGCTTTTGTATTTGCATGTCAAGAAGGTTGCGAGGAGATCAATTGCTTCCAATCGACCACAATCTTGAGGGCACTTTACGGGAGTTGAGGAGGATTTTACGGGAACCAAGAGTACTAGCTACTAGTGAGGAGAAACCGGGGGAGGTATTTGAGGAAATCAATCTAGTACTTCTACTTCTACTGTAATGGCGGAGGATCCACCCATTCCAAGGGCTTTGATGGACTGTGGTTACCCCGAAGCGTTTGAGCTCAAAAGTGGGATACGGAGGCCGACAACAACCGCTAACTTTGCGTTTTCTCCATACTTGATTAGAATGATCAAGTAAGAGCCATATGGAGGATGTACTCATGAGTGTCCACTTGATCATTTGGCGAACTTTCTTGAGCTTTGTGCCATGGTCAAGCAATATAATGTCACTCAAGAGTTCGTGAGGCTTAATCTTTTTCACTTATCTCTCACTGGGAAAGCCAAGAAGTGGTTACAATCTATACCTCTCGATTCCTTGACTACATGGGCACAAGTAACGACGGCTTTTATTGATGAGTTCTACTCCCAAGAGAAGACTTTTGAGGCTAGGAGCAAGATCTATAATTTCACACAAGATGAGGATGAGAGCTTGAATAAGGCATGGGATAGGTACAAAGACCTTCGAAGGTTGTGTCCACACCTATGGTCAATGGATGTTGATGCAAAGTTTCTATGATGGATTGTTTCCCATGACTAGAGCTAATCTTGACTCCGGAGCGCGGGGGAGGGGGGGTCAACTCACCAAGCTACCGGTTGATTTTATTGAGCACGCCATTGAAGAGGTTATAAGGCATTACTCTTGGGGGAATACAAGGTCTACAAGCAAGAAGGTTAGTGGAAAAGGGAAGTATGATGTGGAGGCTATGGATCATATCCATGCCAAGCTAGAAACTCTAGCTAAGAAACTTGAGAAGGTGAACTTGGCATCCCCAAGCCAACCACCTTCCCAAGCTTTCTCTTGTTATATTTGTTGGGGCACCTATCATGCAAGCTCTTATTGTGGAGGATCTACAGAACATGTGGCATGGGTTGGTACAAGGCAAGAAGGGCCCTCAAACTTCAACAACTAAGGGGGGTGGAACAACCCCTCTCAAGGATCATGGAAACCCCATCCACCACAAAATCACAACAACTACATCCATCCATATCGACCACCCGGTTTCAACCAACAACAACAAAGACCACCCTTTGAGCCTAACCCACCAAAGCCTTCAGCACTTGAGTCTACACTTCAACTTTTTCTTGCCCAAAAAACCAAGACCAATGCCGATAATGATAAGAAGTTTGGAGACATTCACTCTTCCTTGCAACAAATGCAAGCTCACAACAAAATTATTGAGACCCAACTTGCTCAAATTGCTCAACAAGTAAGCAACTCCACTTCTTCTTCTACTCAATTCCCTAGCCAACCCGTGATTCAAGAGCATGCCAAGGCCTTTACTTTGAGATCCGGAGTAAATTATGAGGGGCCTAAGATGCCTAGTGAGGTGAATGAAAGCCCGAAAGTTCATAAGAAACTTTTTGAGAAAAGGGGGAGTTAAGGGGAGGTTGAGAAGCTTTTTGAAGAAGTAATAGTGGAGGATGAAAGGTATGTTGTACCGAGCCAAGAGAAAGAAGTTCATAAGAAACACAAAGAAGCTAGTCAAGTGGCACCCAAGGCTTATGTGCCTCCGGTTCTTTTTCCTCAAAGGCTAGCTAAGAAGCAACTCAATGATAAATTCATGAAGTTCTTGGAAGTCATGAAAGGACTTCAAGTGCACATCCCTTTTCATTAAGCCATGTCTCAAATGCCCACTTATGCCAAGTTTCTTAAGGAGCTCCTCTCCAATAAGACCAAGCTGGAGGGAAGTGCTACCATTGATTTGACCGCCGAAGTTAGTGTCGTACTTCAAAACAAGCTTCCCAAGAAGTTTGAAGATCCGGGGTCATTTTCTATTCATTTGAAGATTGGGGACTTGGATCCCAAGAGGGCCTTGGTGGATTTGGGGGCGAGTGTGAGTTTGATGTACTTGTCCATAGATAAGCAACTCAATTTTGAACTTAAGCCTATAAGGATAGTCACTCAACTCGCCGATAGATCGGTGAAAGTTCCAGTTGGAGAGTTGGAAGATGTGCCGGTCCAAGTTGGAAGGGTCTTTATCCATTGTGACTTTGTGGTTATGGAGATGGAGGAAGACTCCTAAGTTCCTCTTATACTTGGGAGGTCTTTCCCTAAAACGACCGGAGTTCTTGTTGACATGAAGGGTGATGTGCTTACACTAAGGGTTGGAGATGAGAGCATGGAGTTTGCTTTCAAGCAATCAATGAAGTCTCCAATCATGGAAGTGGTGAAGAGAACAGATAACTTCTATGAGGAGGTCTTGAGTTTGAAGAGTATGGGGGGTAAGAAGGACCCCTTGGAAGATGTACTTTTGGGAGAGGATTTGGAGGATAATGAGGAAGGGAAAAACTTCAAGCTTGCCATAGATGCCACTCCAACCTATTGCTCTAGGAAGGAGAAGATCAAAACCCTTGAGGGGCCTTCACCTAAGAAGGAGAGTTCTAAGCCTCCTCCAAAGGTAGAGTTGAAACCCCATCTCCCTTCTTTAAAATATGCATTGTTGCCCGGTGATAGTCAATGCTACGCTTGAAGGCACTCGACTTACTCAACTTCTTGATGTCCTTAGGGAACATAGAAATCCCATTTGGTATAGCATTGAAGATCTCAAAGGGCTAAGTCCTTCCTTATGCATGCGTAGAACTCATCTTGATGACGATCATGCTTCTTCTATTGAGCCTCAAAGGAGGTTGAATCCCAATATGAAAGAAGTGGTCAAAAAGCAGGTCTTGAAACTCCTTGAGGCTGGGATAATCTACTCTATCTCCGATAGTAGGTGGGTTAGTCCCGTGCATGTGGTCCCTAAAAAGGGAGGCATGACCGTCATCACCAATGAAAAGGGAGAGCAAATCTCTACTAGATCGGTGACCGGGTGGCGCATGTGCATAGATTACCGGAGATTGAATAAAGCCACCGAAAAGATCATTTCCCCATCCGCTTTATAGATCAAATGTTGGAAAGGTTGGCAGGCCATTCCCATTTTTGTTGCCTTGATGGTTATTCGGGGTTCTTTCAAATTCCCATCCACCCCGATGACCAAGAAAGGACTACATTCACATATCCATTTGGTACCTTTGCTTATCGAAGGATGTCATTTGGCTTGTGCAATGCACCCTCTACATTTCAAAGATTTATGGCCGCCATCTTTTCGGATATGTTGAAAGATATCATTGAGGTGTTGATGGATGACTTCTCCGTGGTAGGTTCATCTTTTGACAATTGTCTCAAAAACTTGCAAAATGTGCTTCAAAGATGTCAAAAGATGAATCTAGTGCTTAATTGGGAGAAGTGCCACTTCATGGTGGAGGATGGAATTGTTTTGGGACACAAGATTTCCCAAAATGGAATTGAGGTAGATAAGGCCAAAATTGAGGTCATAGAGAAGTTGGCCCCACCTACTACGGTGAAAGGAGTGCGTTCTTTTTTGGGTCATGTCGGTTTCTATTGCCGGTTCATAATGGACTTCTCTAATAGGCCCCTATATAGCCTCTTGCAAAAAGATATTGAGTTTGTTTTTGATGACGATTCCATGAATACTTTTGAGACTTTAAAGCATGCCCTTATTTCCGCCCCTATTGTGCAAGCTCCGGATTGGAGCATGCCTTTTGAACTAATGTGTGATGCTAGTGACTATGCAGTGGGAGCTGTTTTAGAGCAAAGAAAAGAAGGGAAGCTTCATATTGTTCTGTAACACCTCGACAATTCTCTCTTTATAAAACATATATTTTCCAAACTAAAATAAAGAATCATCAAGGCATTATCGCCCGTGTGAAAACTTATCGGCTTACTCAGAGTATTGTAGCGGAAAAACATTAAATATACTTTAATAAATACTTAAATAATATAATTATCAAACTAATCTTCAAACCTCGAAAGTAATTCAAACCAAATCAAAACATTTAAAAAGAAATAATTCATAGAACAACTTAATTAAGATAATATAAAGGTAGGAGACAATAAAATAATAAAACGATCTCCCAACAACGCTCGCAAGTCCCAAATGAATATTGAGATGATGCATCATGCTTTCAAACCTATAGGCAAATACTCAATTGAAAATTGCTCGCCAATAAAGGGTCATCACAGGATCAATAGGCACAGCCATGATCGACACACATAAAAGCACGTAATCAGTTAGGCTGAGTACATACATAAAAAAAGTAAAATACGAAACCTAATCATGATACTAATGAACAACCAAACATGATCAATAAAATACTATCAGACTTCAACTCTTAAAATAAGACTTGACTGCAAGACACACAACATGATAAATATTTACTAAATTGAATAGACAATGGATCGAGTTGTCCAACCAAAACCCAGTCTTCTAAATGAAAGACCGAGTTACGGGCGCGACTCCGTAACCTCTTGACCAACGATATCGAGGAACCTTTAGAAATAAAAATAGGGTACGGTGATCAATCCGACCCCAAGAAAAGCCATGGGCTACCACCATGTACTCCAACTCATACTAGTCTAGAACGTCAGACATGCACTAGTCTAAAGCTATTGCTATTCACTTCCACTTTAAGTATTAGTAAGTTATTCGATGTTGGACACTAAACAGACAACCAACACATAACATGGATACAACAAAATATTCCTCTTTTATCTTAGGATCAAATAAGTGATCAAACAATTCTAATTGACCAAGAATTAATCCTCCAAGTTTATTTGTTGACTTAAATCAACAATCGAAAGTCCAATGACAATAATTATACATACCCTACAAAGTCCTCGGTCTTTCCAAAGTAGTAAAATAACCATAACCAATAATAATCCGACTTACTCGAACAAAGTCCTCGGCCTTTGAGAGTAATAAAATATCCAATAAGGGAAACAATACTAAAATCACAATCCAAAAATAAAATAATATTAATCCCTCATGTGAATTAATAAATAAACTTTCCTTCCCAAACATCCTTGAATCAATCATCCATTCAATCATGTAACAAAACATAAAGGCAATTAACATGCTCAACAACACGAAATTCCAATTCAATAGCCACGTATGAACCATAAAAGGGTTCCTTATACATGATACTATAAATAATCCTAATCCTTAAGACATGATACTAGTCTAACACATAAGGACATGTACGTACCTTGTGTAGATAAAGTGAGAGGCCACTTTAGAATTCTAGAAGTCGCCTAAAGTAAATTCTCCGCCTATCAAAATAATAATAATACAACAATTAATTAATATACTAATTAATTCACAGCAATATAACTTATTTTAAAACGCTTCAAACTCGTTTTAAAATACTTTAACTATATTAAAGTTCCAACTTTAACGACCTTTAATCTAATACTCATAAATCTATACTTTAAAACCTCAAATATCATTAATTTAATACTTAAATTTCACTTTAAACCAATAATAATAAATCTGAAATTATAATTTATATTCCTAGTAAATAAAAATCAGATTTTTAATAATTCGAATAATAAAGTTTTCAACTTTATTATAAAATATATAAAAATCATAAAAACTATAACTTTAACATTAAACTATAATTTAAACATTAAAGTAAAGGATAAGGGTTAAGAAATAACCGAAGAAAAACCACGAAACCGAAAAAACAATGAAGGGAAACCCGCGTAGGGGCGCGTGGGCTGGCGGTGGCGAGTGGCAGTCATGCGGCCGCGTGGCTGTTGCTGCGGATGCCGTTTGCCGACGAAGGAGAGAGGGGGGGGGGTGTGCGTGCTGCTTAACGCGACTACACATGAGAGGGAGGCGATGGTGGTGTGCGGTGGCCGAAAAAAGGGAGAGTGAGGGTGGTGGTTGCGGTGGCACGAAACACGAGGGAGAGGAGAGGAGAGTGGGGCGGACGAGTGAGGAGAGAAAAGTGAGAGAGAAAATAAGAGTGTGCAAAATTGGGGTTTTGGTGGATATTTATAGGTTTTGCCGTCACTTAGGTTAGGCTTAGGTTTGGGCTTAAGTTGATCATGAACTTAAACAAATTGTTGGGCTCCTTAACCCAACATTTAAAATTATTTTAAACACGACCCAAAACCTTTAAATAAAATATTTAATACTTCAATGCAACTAAATAAATATTAATGATTATTTAAACGTTTCAAAAATCATTTGACTTTCAAAATAGTCAATACTTTAATAATTAAATAAAATAAGTATGAAAATGATTATAAATATACTTTAAATATATTTATAAATTTCATAAAATTACGGGGGATTACATGTTCACTATGCGAGCAAGACAGTTGATTCAGCTTAAAAGAACTACGACACAACAGAGAAAGAGTTGTTGGCACGCGGTTGTGTTTGCCTTTGATAAGTTCCGACCTTATCTTGTGTGCTCCAAAGTTGTAGTGTACACGGATCACTCGGCAATCAAGTACCTTAGGTCCAAGAAAGATGCAAAGCCGAGGTTGATTCGATGGATCTTACTCCTCCAAGAATTTTATATTGAGATTAGAGACATAAAGGGAATAGAGAACTTGGTGGCCGACCACCTTTCCCGGTTACCTTTGCTTGAAGACTCCCCCTCCCATGAGCTTCCCATTAATGATAGCTTAAAGGATGATCTCTTGTACTTCATCAAAGCCCTTGATACCCCATGGTTTGCCGACATGGCGAACTACTTGGCTTGTGGGAACATTTCTTTTGAGTTCAACTATCAACAACGAAGGCCGTTTTTCCATGATTCTAAGTTCTATGCGTGGGAGGACCCACTTTTGTTCAAGCAGGGGGAGGATGGTTTATATCGGAGATGCCTTCCCGATGATGAGATAGCGAGTGTGATAGAGAAATGTCATTCATCCCCTTGTGGAGGACATATGGGTGCTGACAAGACCGTTGCCAAGATCTTATCATGTGGATTGTGGTGGCCCACAATGTTCAAGGATGTTTGGGGTTTTGTGAAGGCTTGCGATCGGTGTCAAAGGGTCGGCAACATCTCCAAAAGGCATGAATTGCCCCTCACCAACATTCTGGAGTTGGAGATATTTGATGTTTGAGGGTTGGAAATCATGGGCCCTTTCCCTTCTTCACTTGGTAACTCCTACATATTAGTGGCGGTTGACTATGTCTCCAAATGGGTGGAACCATTCACCTCTCCTACAAATGATGCCAAGGTAGTTACTAAGCTCTTCAAGTCCGTGATATTTTCGAGATTCCGGGTTCCAAGGGCCGTGATTAGTGATAAGGGATCCCATTTCGTCAAAAAGAGATTCCAAGCATTCCTCTCCAAATATGGGGTGCATCATAAAATGGAGCTCTCCTACCATCCTCAATGTAGCGGCCAAATGGAGGTGTCAAATAGGGAGGTGAAACTCATCTTGGAGAAAACTGTGAACCGATCTCGCAAGGATTGGTCATTAAAGCTTGATGATGCTTTATGGCTTATAGGACGGCTTATAAGACCCCAATTGGCACAACCCCCTACAAGCTAGTGTATGGAAAATCATGTCACTTGCCAGTTGAGTTAGAGCACAGAGCGTATTAGGCCATCAAGCTTTTGAATTTTGATCTCAAGTCATCCGGGAAAAGAAGAATTTTGGATATACATGAGCTCGAAGAGCTTTGGCGGGATGCTTATAAAAATGCTCGGATCTACAAGGAGAGGACTAAGGCATGGCATGACCGAAGGATTATGAAGAGAGAGTTTAAGGTAGGAGACAAGGTCCTTCTCTTCAACTTTATGCTAAGACTCTTTCTGGGAAAACTTAAGTCTAGATGGAGTGGACCGTTTGAAGTTAAAACGGTGTTCCCGCATGGGGCAGTGGAAGTTTGGAGCGAAGAAAAAGGAACGTTCAAAGTAAATGGGCAAAGACTCAAGGTATACCATGATGGAATCCAAATTGAGAGCATTTGCCATATTGCTTTGGATGACTACCCCTTCCCCTATAAGGATTTTCTTTGTAGGGAGTCAAGCTAATGACTTTAAAGAAGCGCTTACGGGAGGCAACCCGGCTTCTTAGCTTTTCGAAAACAAAAAAAAGAAAGAAAAAAATGAGAAAAAGAAAGAAGGGAAAAAAATGATAAAAAGAAAGAAGGAGAAAAATTGAGGAAAAAAAAGAAAAAAAAGAAAGGAGTGAATAAGAGGTTGAGCATGAGAAAGAATAGAGGAAGAGTGAAAATGGCTAAGTATTGGAAAAGAGAAAGAGGAGCGAGCTCAAAATGCCAAGGGAGGGTCGCTCCCTAGAAGGAGCGGGCGCTCCATTCACATAGGAGCGGGCGCTCCATTGGTCCGAAAAAAATGAACCCTTGGTAGGAACTTGGAGTGGGGAAGGAGCGTTCAAGGAGCGCCCCGCTTCAGGGTTGGAGCGGGCGCTCCACTTTACCTGGAGCGGGCGCTCCTTTGAAAATCTGACGCTCCTTCGTTTTTTTTTGTCACGTGAGCTATTTTAATTTATGACTCCCCCCCCCACCTATCTGTCCTACCTCATCTCCCTTTCACTCTTACTCTCATTTCATTCACTTTCATTGAATCATTCATCTTCTTCAAACCTCTTTTCTCTCTCCAACTTCCATTGAACCTCCATCTCCAAACCACATATCTCCTTCATTTCTCATCTTTTTCACTCATTTCCTTCACAAAACCTTCACATTATCTCCTACTCTACACAAAGAACCCACTTTCGTCGAGAAGTCCCAAATTAAGATCGTCACCACTCAAAGTTGAAGTTGGGGGTGATTTCTTGAAGAAAAAAGGTTATGGGGCCCGGTTAGAGCTTAAAGAAGCCTACATTGTTAGCAATTCAGGATTTTCTTCACCCCTCTTAAAAAGGGAGGTAAACCCTAACCCTAACTTTCATTTTTCTTCTAGATTTGGCTTATAAATTTGAATATATGATGATTGTGGTGATTCTTCTGAACTTAGCTGGTAGATTTAGATAGATTTTGATTTTGATTTGATTATTTGAAATTTTTTGTGTGATTTCTTTCATTTTTTTCGTTTTAGTTTCTTACTCCTTTTAGCTTACTTAGCATAATTTTCCTAGTTTCTTTTATTTTTGATTTTTTCTAGTTTCTTTTTAATTTTTTGTTAATTTTACTTTGATTTTTATTTTTTGAATACTTGTTTTTTTTATTTCATTTTGTTATTTGGGAATTTGTCATAGTCGGTGCCCCCATTTTTGAGCTTACTTTGTCGGGTTGAGCTCGTGGTCTTTTGATTTCTAAAAACCACCACTTGGTTGAGTCATTCTCTATAAACTCCAAGTATGTACCATTTTCGCAAAAAGAGTAAAAAGGACCATAGCTCTTCTTCACAAAAGAACCAAAAGGGCACCCTTCCGGCCCTTAAGTTCGTCAACACGGAACATAAACGCTGGTATGAAGAACTTAGGCACCAGAAGATTAAAGCTTCCAAGTTTTACCATGGTGATACCCTTGAAAGTTTAGGGATAAGGCGTGATGTAAGGATGTCCTTGCTTTCTATGGGCATGAAGCGCTTTTACATGTTTCGCGCTTTGACGTATGAGCGCTTCACTTTGGAATTCTTAGCCTCTCTCGAGACACGTGAGGTTGAGGGACATAAGGGGGGTGTATGAAATCTCCTTCCAATTGTTTAATCAACCCCAATGCATCTCTTTTAGCGAAGCTTAACGTAATATTCCTTTGTGATGCCTCAAACGCCATTCGCAACCCCGAAACTTGGAAATATAACGTCTATTATCAAAAGACGTATTTTGACGAGACATTGCCAGATACGCCCCCTTTGATGCAATGACAAGGTATTCCTCTCATATGCATTCCCCCGTCCTTAGATACATTCACTGCCTGCTGGTTACCGCCCTTTAGTCCAAAAAGGAGCCAAGTAAGTGGCCTTTGAGGAGGTGAGTGCACTCTACATTGCCGCCCATAACCCTCTGGAGATTGGGGGCAAGTTGAATGTCGGAAATCTATTTCTCCAACGGTGTCTTGCTATACGCCGTGGGGAACTTTTCAAATCCGATATTCATTGTGGGGGAATGGTGACTATATTCAATCAACTAACTACTTCAGATGAAAATAGGGAAGAGTCAACTGAACTAATGTTTAAACTAAGGAAGACGAATTAAACCGAGGATTTAACTATGGAATAAAAGCCTAGGGTATTAGGTCGGTCCGCCATGCTTATACATATCAAACAAGGTCAACTACTATCAAAACCTAAGTCAAGAGTCGAGGGATTATAGCATGTGTTGAGCTATGGTTAAGACTCAACGCTCATAGTTCAACATACGCCGCATGTTCACTAACGTAATCAGAACTACTGATGTGTCCTAGGCCTCTAGTCGTAAGACGGATCTGTGCAAACAACTATTAACCACAAGCAATCAATGAAATTGGCCACTAACATTAATCACTAATTAAGAACAAACCACACCACAATCACTCTAATCAAGCCTTAGGAATCAATAGAAGTCTAAATAACAATCATGGTATAAACATGGCTTCCCTATCTAACACCCTAGAAAGAGAACTACTCAGACATGATTGAATTGACAATAACAAATCCAATTGAAAACCCTAAGAATTGCATCATGAAACAATTGAATAGTAAGCAATTAAACTAAGCAATTGAGAGATAAGAATAAAGCAATAAGAAAGATGATTACCAAATTGACGGAAAGCGGGAACTTTAATTGAATTGAAATAGTATTCGAATCTCTTCTACAATGGAAAACTATGAAAAACTAGGCTAAGAGCTCTCTAAATGTTCAATATAATAAAAAATACAAATAAAAACAACCTAAAAGTATTTATAGTTTCTAAGAAAGCAATAAGAAAGAGTGGGGAAATAACGAAAAATCGCGTCCCCGTGTTGTCCACCCGATCGGGCAAAGGGCCACCCGATCGGCTCTGGGAACAAGTTTCCAGCAACAGCAAATAAGTCTTCACCCGATGAGATCGGGCAACTTCCAGCTGATAGGGGCCGCAACCCCAGCACCCGATCGGGCAAGTCCACCCGATGGCATCGGGTGGATGTCTTCTCAAGTTCCTCAGAATTTCAGCAAAATAACCAAGTGTAGGTCAGCCCGACGGGATCGGGCAAGTCCGCCCGATCAGACGGAAAATCTGAACTTCTGGGCCAAAATACTCATACCCGATCGGGCAATGGTTGCCCGACCCGATCGGGCGAAGCTCTTTCTTTCTTGCTTCTACTTGGCTTCAGACGCCAAATCTTTTGCATATTTCTTCTTCACAACGGGGTCCGAATACCATCTCGAGACCGCCAAGATGCCTCATAACCTTTCGCTACAGCGTGGTGATCAAAACGACAAGTAAATAGGGAGTTTTTCCCTAAAAACCTGCAAAATGATATGGAACACACAAACAACAACTATATCGAAATGGTTAGCATAAATGGCTCCTAAGAGCGTCAATATCGCACAGTTTAGCTTGTAAAGAAAGGGAAAAACTCTATAAGAAATCAATATATCAAATTCCCCCAAGCTAAACCTTTGCTTGTCCTCAAGCAAATAGAACATGATCATGGAATAGATTGCCTCACCCCATAGATAAAACAAACCAAGCTCAAAATATTTTCAAGACTAAGAATCGTTCAAGCAGGCATAATTCAAGTTCGGCAAATCAAATCCATCCAACCACCAATCATCCAAGCAATTCATCAAGTTCAAGTGACTACTAGGCATACAAATCCTGAAAAGGTACTCACAAAGGGTGTCACTCCTCTCAATTTTGTGGCAGGCAAAGAATATGCCCGAACACTCACCGACCCGACCATAAATGTCCCTTCCCACTCACACTCTCATGTGTTTAAGAAGGTAAAATGTCGCTCATCCTAATCAAGTCGACTCAACTAGCAGACATACTCTTTAATTTTGATAAACTGACTCAAAATCAATCCAATAGACATTGTAGGCACAAGCTCAAGAGGGCTTTTCCGGGTTGTAATGGGGCTTAGGTAAGAGGTAGGGGATACTTTTGGGTAATGTGGTGGAAAAACCAAGAAAGGGGGAGCATGAATCACTCAAACAAGGCCTAAGATGGCCTAAACAACTCCCAATCAACACCATATACCACGAAAAATAAACCAACTCTTATAACTCAATGAAAACTCACAACAAATCCAATTTTCAGGCAATGAAGCGAATTTTTTTCTTTATGAACGTACGTGAATGAAAGAACTTTGAATTCTTTTGAACTTTTATTTCATTTTTCTTTCATTTTTCTGAACTTCATTCACGCAACTCTAATTTTGCCTTTTCTTTTCTTTTTCTCATACTCAAACCACAACAAATACACTTTTAATACCTCAACAACCAAACCAAACCATGAAACCAATCTCAAGCTCAACCCATACAAAAGCTCCCCTAAGCTAGGCTTGGAAATAATATCGAGACAAAGGCCATGGGCTCATAATAAGGGTTTAAGTAGCATGAAACAAGGTCATTAGGCTCAGCGGGGCTAAGGAGGATAAAAATATATCAAGAACTCACTCTGAGGCTCAAGAATAAGTCAAAAGAACGCCTCTATCATAGCAAATGTAACAAGTCACCAAACATCAGATGAGTACGAAGTCAAAGTCAAGATCAATCCGCTAGAGAGGAACTAACACACCATAAATATAGACTGGATAATAGTATGAATCCAATAGGCTAGAAAAAGGCCTCACAGTCTAACCAAATCAGGTATGCAGCACAAAGTAGTATAGCATAGTCAGAGATCGCTCGAAATCAAAGTAGTCGAACATCAAATCAAAGCCTCAGAATCACAAATGCCTCGCTATCCAGAAAACAAAGTCAAATCAGTCTCAATAAAAGCACAACGAGGGGCACAGGGAGGCAATCAAACCAGTCATGATCAATCATATTTTTTTTTCATTTTTTCAATTTTTTTCAAAGCTGTAAACTATTCTATCAAAGCTTTAAACTACACTAGAAAGCAGTAAACTATACTAGAAAGCAGTAAAGAGAGTACTCACAGTGAGAGATCCTCCCCCAAGCTGAACGAGGCAATGTCCTCATTGCAACGAGGGAGAGGATAGAACAAGGGCATCAGCCGCCCATATCATCATCCGTGGGGGCACCAAAAAGACCACCACTAGAGGTACCACCACCATCTGTGTAACCACCACCTGAGGGATCACCTGAAAAACCACTCATTCCTCCACCAAAACCGCTAGTACCTGCATCAAAATCACCGCCAAAACCACTAGGCCCAAGACCAAAGTCTCCTAAAGAGACGGACTAACGAGCAGGCTCCTCCTCCTCATCCTCTGCCATGTCATCACTTTGACCGGCAGGCTGGCCATAGCTCGGGTTCCAATGGTACCACGAGGGGTGTTGAGCAGTCTGCTCAATAATGCCACGCCTACAATAGTCGTCATAGAGAGGATAAAGGGCGTAGTGTTGGTCGTTGGCCAAGGTATCCATCCGTCCCCATCTCATCAACACGGGTGTAGAGCTGATCAATGCGAGTGCCATATCCCGCTAGGGTGGCGGTGTTCGCGTTGATCATTCCTTCCATCCGTCCCATCCCTGTCTCCATGCGACCTAGGGTCGACATCATAGAAGTGAAATCAAATGTGTCCGTATGAGGGGGAGGAGGGGGAGGGGCAGAAGTGGAGGCGCCCTCGTCTAAGATCGGCGTATGACGCCTATGGTAGGAACGACGAGGGGGCTCGAGGTTAGGGACAATAAGGTCAACTCCCTCTATAGGGAGTAGGTAGTTCTCCTGACGGGGCCGCAAGCGGGCTCTAGGGTCGGGTAGGATGATGGATTTTTTTGATTTTATCACCCACTGAAATCTTTGGTCAGGCAAGCGGTTGAGGACTTTAAGGGTGTTGAGGTATGTGAGGTCAATGAGGGTAGGGCCCAGGACGGGGGTACGCTGAGTCTCGTCAAAGCCGGGAATTTGCTTGGCAAACAATGTGATCAACCCCCGTTGACTAGCCTCCTAGAGGTCCAACTACCGTCGTCCCTACACTTAGGGAGCGAGTTCTAGATACGCTCGAACTGAATAGCTACGTGGTGGGCCAAGTTGTACTGAAATGACTCCCTAGAGCCTTTGGCAATGTAGCTAGCTATAGCAACTAACTCGGCCCCCCGGACCAAGTGACCCTCATACCGCCCTAAAAGAGTCTGGGCCATGAACTTGAGCCAAATGCTAATAATTGGGTGATGGAAATTCGCCCAATGACAATGCTGGATGTCAAAAGGCGTAGTGTCCCCTGTCAGCATGAAGTAAGTATGGGCCATTTTAAAGTGGTCTGGTGGGTAATAGTCACCCCGTACCTGTAACCGAAGAACCCCCGCAAATTCCCTAAGGCTGAGGGAGTGGTCTTGGTTTAGTAGTCTGAAATGAACGTGGGTGACTGGACCGGCCTGGGGCTTAGTCAAACTAAAACTGCTGAAAAATTCATAGACTAATGGAGGATATGTATTAACATGCACATTATAAAGTGACTCCATGCTCAAAACTTTCATAAATTCCTTAAAATCATCAGTTAATCCCAATTTAGACAAAAGTTCAAGATCAAGAAAACGAGTAGGAAGTACCTCCCGTTTTTTAAATCGAAGGAACTTTTCACGATGTTCATCATCCCGAAAAATGATTTCCGGGTACTGGGGGTCTCGTGGAACTTGTGGTGGTGGTGTTGCTTCTCGCCTAGATCGCGAGCCTTCACCTCTAATGAGCCTTCTGAACTTGCTTGCCATGGTGAATTTGAACCTTGTAACCTTGTCTAACATAAAGGATGGGGTTTTGGGTGAGTGGTGAAGAGAAAGGAGAAGGGAGGATGATTTTTGTGAGTAAAAAAATTGTGAGATTGAGGGTGAAAGGAGGAAAGGAAGAGATTTTATGAATTTTGGAGGAGAAATGATGAAGATTTGAGGTAGAAAAATGGAGTTTAATGGAGGTTGGGGTTTGGAGTTTGAAGATGAGTGAAGAGAGAGAGAGAGAGTTGAGTGGAGAAGAGATAAGGAATGAATGGTGAGAAGGAAAGAAAAGAAAGAGAACCGTGTATTAGACGTTCATAAGGTCGCAGGCCCGATCGGGCACTTGGCCGCCCGATCGGGTGAAGGTTCTGTTTTTTGTGGCTGGGGAAAAAGGACTTCGTCCGATCATCCGCCCGATCGGGCAACTTATTTTTGATCGGGTACTCAAGTCGCGCGCCCGATCGGGCTAGATGTGCCCGATGTTATCGGGTGGGATGACCTTTTGGTAGATTTGACTTTGACCTTTTCTGCTCATTCACCCGATCTTGCACCCGATCGGGCAAGGTATCTATGATCGGGTGCTAGGGTCGCGCACCCGATCAGGCACACCTTGCCCGATGTGATCGGGTGCTCCTCTTATTCTTTCCTCAGCATAATTTTACCCCCGCCCGATCGGGCATCAGCCACCCGATCTGATCGGGCGAGCTACTATTCAGTAAGTAGGTCGCCTTTTTGCAAGTTTGGGGCAAGCATGGCTCAATGTTCTCCTCGAATAGCATATCTGCACATCAAAGCACACAAGATCTAGGAACACATTAGTACCCTCACGTTATCTCACATGCTACAAACTACGAAACAAAGGAAAAGAAAAACTAACTCAGGGATACGGGTTGCCTCCCGCAAAGCGCTGGTTAATGAAGGTCCCGCACGACCATATTACCTCTCTAGGAAGATGAATCAAGTGGGGAGGAATCAAAGCGAATTTCCTCCACACAACCAACAAAGGCACCCTCATGGTACAGCTTCAGACTCTGTCCATTTGCCTTAAACTTCTCTCCTTTTTGGTTGGCAACCTCGATGGCACCATGTGCCTTTACTTCTGTCACCTCGCATGGTCCAGACCATCGAGATTTGAGCTTTCCAGGAAACAGTCTCAACTTGGAATTGAACAATAAGACCTTGTGGCCAACCTTGAACTCTCTTTTTCCTATCATCTTATCATGCAACTTCTTCATTTGCTCTTTATAGAGCCTGTGATTCTCATAAGCATCCAAACGGAGCTCATCCAACTCATTGAGTTGAAGAAGTCGTGCTTCACCTGCAGCTGTCAAATCAAGGTTAATCTCTTTGACCGCCCACGCAGAAAGATACTCCATCTCAACTGGTAAATGACAAGCTTTGCCATAAACCAGTCGATAGGGTGTGGTACCCAAAGGAGTCTTAAAAGCAGTTTGGAGCGCCCAAAGAGTATCATCAAGTTTCAAAGACCAATCTTTTCTAGCCTTACTGACAACTTTCTCAAGGATCCTCTTAATTTGCCTATTAGACACTTCTAATTGGCCACTAGTCTGAGGGTGATAGGCAAGACCGACTTTGTGGGTGACTCCATGTTTTGTCAATAGGGCCTTGAAGGTGCTCTTATGAAAGTGAGAACCTCCATCACTAATTACAACACGGGGGACACCAAAACGGGGAAAGATTATTTTCTTAAACATCTTCATCACAACCTTGGAAATCATTGGTTGGTGATGCTATAGCTTCCACTCATTTAGTCACATAGTCGACGGCCACTAAAATATACCTATTCCCACAAGAGGTAGGAAAGGGTCCCATAAAATCAATCCCCCACACATCAAAAGGTTCGACCTCTAAAATCCCACTCTGTGGCATCTCTTGCGTTTTTGAAATATTACCCGTCCTTTGACAAGCATCACAAGACAAACAAAAGGCATGGGCATCTTTGAAAATCGAAGGCCAATAGAAACCACTATGTAAGACTCTAAAACCAGGTTCTTTGGAACCTAGATGACCACTAGAAGGCATACTATTACAATGTAGCAAAACACCCTCTATTTCCCAATCAGGAATGCAACGACGAAACATTCCGTCGGAGCACTTCTTATATAGGAAAGGATCCTCCCAAAAATACATTCTAGCGTCATGATAAAACTTTTTGCGCTGCTGATATGTAAGATTGGGAGGATGAGAACCACTAACACAAAAGTTAGCAAAATTAACATACCAAGGAGTTTGAGAGGACACAGAAAACAAATGATCATCAAGAAAAGAGTCATCTATAGGAGGGTCAGAAGGGGATCCGAACCTCAACCTAGAAAGGTGGTCGGCGACCACATTCTCAGCACCCTTCTTATCTTTGATTTCCAAGTCGAACTCTTGCAGCAAAAGAATCCATCTGATGAGTCTAGGTTTGGCCTCCTTCTTGGCCATCAAGTACTTCAAAGCAATATGATCAGTGTGTACTATAACTTTCGAACCTATCAGATAGGTTCGAAATTTGTCCAATGCATAGACTATGGCTAGCAACTCCTTCTCTGTCGTAGCATAATTAACCTGGGCTGGATCCAAGGTTTTGCTAGCATAGTGAATAACATGGAGTAGCTTATCCTTCCGCTGACCAAGTACTGCCCCTATTGCATAAGCACTAGCATCACACATGATCTTGAAAGGGAGATTCCAATCTGGAGGTTGTATAATAGGGGCAGTGATCAAAGTTGTCTTTATCCTGTCAAAAGACTCCAAACAATCATTAGTAAAATCGAACGTGGCATCCTTTAGCAACAATTGCGTGAGGGGTTTAACAATTTTCGAAAAATCTTTGATAAACCTGCGATAAAACCCCGCATGACCAAGGAAACTTCTCACTCCTTTGACATTCATTGGAGGGGGAAGTTTCTCGATCACCTCAATCTTTGCTCTATCCACTTGGAAGCCACGCTCAGAAATCAAGTGACCTAAAACGACACCTTCATTCACCATGAAGTGACATTTTTCCCAATTAAGCACGAGGTTTGCCTCAACACATCTTTTAAGCACTTTGGACAAATTATGCAGGCAAACATCAAAATCAGATTTATAAACACTGAAATCATCCATAAACACTTCCATGATATTTTCAATAAAATCAGAGAATATGGCCATCATGCAGCGTTGGAAGGTAGCGAGAGCGTTACACAATCCAAATGGCATCCTGCGATATGCGAAGGTGACATAAGGACATGTAAACGTAGTCTTTTCCTGATCATCTGGATGGATGGGGATTTGAAAAAAACCACAATATCCATCCAGATAACAGAAATAGCTATGTTTGGCTAGCCTTTCCAACATCTGATCAATAAAGGGGAGGGGGAAATGGTCTTTCAGAGTGGCATTATTAAGTCTACGATAATCAATGCACATACGCCACCCTGTGACAGTCCTAGTGGAAATCAAATCACCCTTTTCATTTTCAACAACAGTGGTCCCCCCCTTCTTGGGAACCACTTGCACAGGACTGACCCACTTCGAATAAAAAATGGGATAAATGATCCCTACATCTAACAGTTTCATAATTTCTTTCTTCACCACCTCTTGCATTTTAGGATTCAAACGTCTCTGAGGGTTGATGCAAGGGCGGTGATCCTCTTCAAGATTAATACGATGCATACAAAAATCAGGACTAATGCCCTTCAGATCATCAATACTATACCCAATAGCCTTCTTGTGTATACGAAGCACAGTAAGAAAGCTTTTCAATTGGCTATCTGTGAGTTTAGTACAGACAATCACATGACATTCTTCCTTATCATCTAAAAATGCATACTTCAAATGAGAGGGTAGTTGTTTGAGTTCCACCTTAGTTACCTGAGGAGTAGAACTGGAGCATACACTTTCAAGTACCACAGTTTCCTGTTTCTGTTCAGCTCCATGACCCTCTAAATAGCAAGATAGGCATCAACATCAGTATCGATGCCTAAGGAGTCACTCTCAGTCAATGCTACCTCCAATGGGTCAGCATCACGTATCTGCTGAAATGCAGACATCACAGGTTTTTATTACCACATCTATCCTGCAACAAGATTCTTCAAGCATAGGAGACTTTATAGCATTGGTTAGTTTAAAAGTGACAGTATCATCACCAACGCTCAAAGTCAAAGATCCTGACTTGACCTCAATAACATCACCTGCAGTGCACAAAAATGGTCTGCCCAAAATAATAGGAATTTGGGCATCCTCCTCCATATCCAATACAACAAAATCCACAGGAATGTAAAACTTTCCCACCCTAACAGGGACGTCTTCTAAAACACCTAGAGGGTATTTTATAGAACGGTCAGCCATCTGCAAAGTAATTTGAGTGCACTTAAGTGCCCCCATATTCAGTTTATTACAGACAGACAATGGCATGACAGACACAGATGCACCTAAATCACATAAAGCTTTATCAATAAAAAGTGCACCTACATGACAAGGGATGGAAAAGCTACCCGGATCTTTCAATTTAGGTGGGGATTTATTTTGCAAAACGGCACTACACTCTTCAGTGAGTGCGACTCTATCTACCCCACCAAATCTCTCTTTTTAGTGATCATCTCCTTCAAAAACTTAGCATAAACAGGCACTTGAGAAATAAGTTCAGTGAAAGGAACCGTTACCTCAAGGTTCTTGACCATGGCCAAGAACTTACCAAGTTGTTGATCCACCTTGGAATTTTGAATTCGATGAGGAAAAGGCAACCTTGGTGTAAAAGGTGTATCAAAAACCTTCTCCTTCTCCTTCTTCTTTTCTGCCTGTTCAGCTGTTTTAGATACTTCGACATCAGACGTCGAATTCTTCTCCAATTCCTTCTCTACTACCTCCTTCTCCTTGTTAGGGACAGTATTATCATCAATGGGCATAGGAGGAGCAGCATAAGCAGTGCCACTACGAAGAGTAACGGCATTTGCTTGCTCCCTATGTGTAGGTTGCCCTGGCAATTGTCCCTACTGCCTCTATGCATTAGTTTCTGCCAATTAAGCAATCTAGGTCTCGAGAAGTTTTATGTGCTTCTCTTGAGCCCTCTGTGCATCCTCATTGGCTTTCTGCATAGCCAACAACTATCTCCCCTGAGTTTTCTGTACTTCCTCATTTGTCTTTTGCATAGACAATACTAGTTTCATCAGTTCAGAAGTGTTAGGCTCTTGTGAGGTTGCATTTTGTGGTGCTGGCTGATAATTTTGATGGGCAGGTCTTTGGAAACCAGGGGGATTGTGAGAATTCCCTTGGTTGTGGTAGTAGTTGGGTTTTGGGTTGTTATGTGGAGGTTGATAGGAATTTGTGGGGGATGGTAGGAATTTTGTGGCTGTGGGTTCTGAACGTTGTTACTTCTATAGGAAAGAAGTGGGTTGTCTTTCGACCCAGGATTGAATGTGTTGGAGTAGGGGTTATTGGGTTGTCTTTGCTAAAAAGCATTAGCCTGCTCCATCTGATTCTGACTGAACTGACAATCATGACCGAAGTGACCCTGAATACCACACACCTCACAGTAAGATGAGGTGATGGGTGCAACTACCGACATGGCATTGATGCTCATAGGTGGAGGTGTTGAACTAGAGGTCTTCATTATTTGTAGTTGCTGAGTTAGTTGAGCCATCTGAGATGTAAGCAATGAAATAGCGTCAACTTCAAGTACCTTCTTAGTCAAACTCCTAGATGATGAGTGGTCATTGGCTGCGAGATTTTCTAGGAAGTCATAACCCTCATCAACTGCCTTGTCTAAAATGACTCCTCCTGCAGACAATTCAACAGTACTCTTCGTCTGAGGCTGCAGACCATTATAAAAAGTCTGCGTCAGAAACCACTTGTCCATATTATGATTTGGACATTCCCTCTGTAGGTCTCTGAATCTAGTCCACGCTTCCCTCAATGTCTCATCTGGCTCTTGGGAAAACGTGGCCAACTTGTTCGTGATTTCTGCTGTTTTTGTGGGAGGGTAATACTCATGTAGAAATGCAGCAGAAATCGCCTGCCATTCTGTCTCAGTGATATCGCTGAACCACCTCTGAGCTTTATCTCTGAGTGAGAACTCAAATAACATAACTTTGAGCTGCTCAGGTGTGACTCCTTGATGTTTAACAGTCTTGCAGAGTTGTTGGAATCTCTGCAGATGGTTGGCTGGATCTTCAGAAGGATGCCCACTAAACTGATTCTGCTGCACCATATTAATTAGTGCAGGTTTGATTTCAAAATTGTTCGCAGCAATAGTGGGCATCTGTGGACCTGTGGGTATGCCTTCAGGATTAGGCACCCCATAAGATTTCAGTGACTTTGTCATTGGTAGTGTAGAAATCTCTGAATCTGGCTTCTCTTGATCAAATTCTGCTCTAAGATCCCGAAGTATTGCTTCTATGTCGAGATCTCCAGGAATAATATGAGTTTTCTTTTGATACCTGGACATATAAGAGAAAACGACAAGATAACTGTAAGAACGGCCTCAATTGGAACGGGAGGTTCCAATGAGGCAAAAAGAAGTACGCTAATAAATCGAATAAAAACTAGAAAACTAGCCGTCTCCCCGGCAACGGCACCAAAATTTGATAGGATTTAGTCGTACCACCTAATCAGAGATAAACCTACAGTCCTCTAACTATGGTAGTCAATGGAAGCAGGGTCGAATCCACAGGGAGACAGAGTTTCTAAATTTATATTCAATCAACTAACTACTTCAAATGAAAATAGGGAAGAGTCAACTGAACTAATGATTAAACTAAGGAAGACGAATTAAACCGAGGATTTAACTATGGAATAAAAGCCTAGGGTATTAGGTCGGTCCATCATGCTTATACCAATCAAACAAGGTCAAATACTATCAAAACCTAAGTCAAGAGTCGAGGGATTAGAGCATGTATTGAGCTATGGTTAAGACTCACCGCTCATAGTTCAACACACGCCGCATGTTCACTAACGTAATCAGAACTACTGATGTGTCCTAGGCCTCTAGTCGTAATACGAATCTGTGCAAACAACTATTAACCACAAGCAATCAATGAAATTGGCCACTAATATTAGTCACTAATTAAGAACAAACCACACCACAATCACTCTTATCAAGCCCTAGGAATCAATAGAAGTCTAAATAACAATCATGGTATAAACATGGCTTCCCTATCTAACACCCTAGAAAGAGAACTACTCAGACATGATTGAATTGACAATAACAAATCGAATTG
The DNA here is from genome assembly GCA_947645195.1 of Patellifolia procumbens. Lineage (NCBI taxonomy): Eukaryota > Viridiplantae > Streptophyta > Magnoliopsida > Caryophyllales > Amaranthaceae > Patellifolia > Patellifolia procumbens. The sequence goes on from CANSGD010000032.1 coordinate 1,053,819, forward strand.
AAAACCTTAAGAATTGCATCATGAACCAATTGAATAGTAAGCAATTAAACTAAGCAATTAAGAGATAAGAATAAAGCAATAAGAAAGATGATTACCAAATTGACGGAAAGCGGGAACTTTAATTGAATTGAAATAGTATTCGAATCTCTTCTACAGTGGAAAACTATGAAAAACTAGGCTAAGAGCTCTCTAAATGTTCAATAGAATAAAAAATACAAATAAAAAAAACCTAAAAAGTATTTATAGTTTCTAAGAAAGCAATAAGATAGAGTGGGGAAATAACGAAAAATCGCGTCCCCGTGTCGTCCACCCGATCGGGCGGTTCCAGCAACAGCAAATAAGTCTTCACCCGATCGGGGCCGCAACCCCAGCACCCGATCGGGCAAGTCCACCAGATGGCATCGGGTGGATGTCTTCTCAAGTTCCTCAGAATTTCAGCAAAATAACCAAGTGTAGGTCCGCCCGACGGGATCGGGCAAGTCCGCCCGATCGAGCGGAAAATCTGAACTTCTGGGCCAAAATACTCGTACCCGATCGGGCAATGGTTGCCCGACCCGATCGGGCGAAGCTCTTTCTTTCTTGCTTCTACTTGGCTTCAAACGCCAAGTCTTTTGCATATTTCTTCTTCACAACTGGGTCCGAATACCATCTCGAGACCGCCAAGATGCCTCATAACCTTCCGCTACAGCGTGGTGATCAAAACGGCAAGTAAATAGGGAGTTTTTCCCTAAAAACCTACAAAATGATATGGAACACACAAACCACAACTATATCGAAATGGTTAGCATAAATGGCTCCTAAGAGCGTCAATATCGCACAGTTTAGCTTGTAAAGAAAGGGAAAAACTCTATAAGAAATCAATTTATCAAGGATGCTGATATTTTTATCATCCCTTTTGAGCCCCCCGTCGGGCAAGCATCACCAAAGAGAGGATCCGAGTTCCGGTCGTCGTGCTTTAGTGTCGTCCTTCTCTTTTGACTACGAGGGGGCCTACTATAGTCTTGCTCTCAACCAAGATCGCATGATGAATGCAATCCAAGGCATGAGAGAAGACTTGAGTGGTATGATGGTACAAACTAATGCTATGTACCATCACCACGTGGATAGAGGAGATGTTGAACCCTATGTCAACTTTCCTAATTGGGATCCTCAACAAGGGCCGGTACCGGGATGGAATGAATGCCAACCCACGTACCCGTATTGGCCCCACCTAGACCCCACCCTATGATTGGCGGGAACCCGGGGGTTCCAACCCCACGGGTGATCCCGCCTATCCCTACCCTTATGGAACTTGGCCGCCGGGTTACACGGGCGGTTGGGAGCCTCATGGCCCCGCCCCCTTAGCATCTATGGCTCAATGTCGCGCCCTCCCCCTTCGGGCGACATGCCACCACCTCCCCATTTGGGAGAAGGTCCATCTCACATGGACTAGGACTAGTTCCTCTTGCCCCGCTCCCCCTTTACTTGTTTTGTATGTTTGCATCAAGGACGGTGCTTGATTGTTTGGGGGGTGTTTATATTTGATTATGCACGCGGGATGTGGCTTCTTTTTGAGGGCTTGGGGTGTATTTTTGGTAATCGTCTTAGAGATGATGCATGCTAGGTCGGGATCACGGGGCATGATAGGAGAGTGTGCTTCATTGTTTGATGCCTTGAGGATATTGATGATATCGACCATGGTTGATTGTTTCCCTTGTATGTTACAATTAAATGACTTTCTCTTATTTTCTTCCTTTTTGTTTCTATGTATATATCTTTTTGCTTTACTTTTTCTTTTTATTTTCTTCTTAACTCCTTTTAGTCTTAGACTTGCATGTAATATAGTTGCATAGCATGATAGTTTTGCATGTAGCTTATTAATTGCATATAGGATTTGTCTATTGGTAGTTTGCATGTAAATTTTAAAAATTTTCAAAAACAACAAAAAGATTTTGCATCACCTAGTTAAGGACACTACTACAAAAGTTAATATATCCAACGCTTCTTTAACAGCGGTCGTGCAAGGAACCATTGTTATTAGTAGTTTTCATATAATTCATAAATTAATGGAATACTTTAATAGCGGTTAACCTATAACTGTTGTCTTATATGGATAATTCCACACAACTAATAGCGGCTTAATAGTGATATTGATAAAGTTCACCGCCTTGGCCGGAAAAAAAGCCAAAAAATAAAAATAGATATAAATTGCGCACTGAAACTCCCCACTTCATAGCCAGTTCCCACTTCTCACTCCTCCAAACCCACGAAGGCACTAACAATTCAGTTCCACCCTATGTTTTCGCAGCATAGAAAATCAGGCTTTGCGTTGGATCTGTTTGTCTCTAACAATGATATTCATTTTCGTGAATTGAGGTAATTCTTATTACTTCATATTAATCTCCTATTTGATTGTTTAATTTCTTTCGATTTGATGGGAATTGTATGGTTTTTCGAATTGGGTCTATCGTTCTTTTAGTTGGGGTTTTTATATGTTGAATTCTTTCAGAAGAAATTCAAATAATTGTATGTATGTGATTCAAATAGATCAATTTATGATATAAATTGAAGTGATACAATGATGATTCCAGCACATGAACTTTACCTTTGTGAATTATAGAACGTAAAAAATAGAAGTTTTCACTAGAAATTTTTAAGAACTAAGTAAAGAATCCATAGAAGGCTATAGTCTTTTCTAGAAATACATTTAAATAGAAACATACTGCTGGGTTTTTTGAAATTTTTATGAACTTTACCTTTGTGAATTATAGAACGTAAAGCTTTAGATTGCAGTAGAGTTTTTTGTTTTTTGAAAGGCAGATTGCTGCAGATTTGGTTATGCACAAAGTTCCTTGCAAAATTGTTTCAGATTTAAGAGAATTTGCTTATTAGTATTGTCAAGTTGTAATGCGGTGTGTGAACCTGCTAGACCATCTAAACAATGGAATTGATGTCAATGCTTGCTAGACCATCTAATCATTGGGGGAAATGTAGTCAATTACCTACTAATAACATTATTATTTGTAAAAAAAATGTTACTATAATTTCAGGAAATCCCATTGTGTTTAGGAGGACCTATCCTACATTATAGAGGAAAGGCTATAAGGTCCTCTTTGTTGATTAATATTCGGTTTAAAAAAGAGTCTTTCAATGAACTAACTTAAGATACATATTATGGCAAAGGCTTCAGGAGGTTCAACAATCACTTAAATTAATAGGTAGTCATTATTCCAAATGCAACAACTACACTTTTTTAAAAGTTCGGCGTAACCTTGCAGGACAGTTTATATGAATATTATTGTGAAATGTTTCTTGCTTTTGCATTGATATATGTAAAGGCTATATGCCTATGCATATCATACGGTTTAATAGTTTGGACATAGTATATGTATGATCTAGCTCGCTTCCTCTCACATATACTTATTTCTTGTTGACTAAATGTAGAGATTTAGAAAGATAATATATGATGATGTGCTGGAAAAGTTAATTAATATGGCATAACCTCGTGTACCTAATTAGTAAAATTTTATAGATATTCAATTTCAAGCACAGATCTAGAGTATGGTTATAATTAAATAAGAGTATAAAACTTTATTGATAAACATAACCTCCTGCCACTTTATAATGGATATCACCTTATAATGTTGGGTTAGTGGAAATTTATTTATACTAAACTTTCTTCTCATATTAGTCTGTGCTTGTAATGCTTGCTTATTACAAATTGGAAAATTTGTTGCCAATTATGCAAGCGTCATTAGATATTGTGCGTGATTGACCCGTTCGATGATGTTGTCTATTATATGGACCCTCTAGGAAACAAAGATTGTTCAATTGGAGATGATCTTCAAAGGGTTGTGGACACGTAAGCTAATTATATTTTCTATTGTACAAAATTTATAATTTTATTGATATATTTGTACTTCAAATATAATACTCCCTCCGTAATACAATACTTGCAACATTTTCAAAAAAAAGGTGTAACATAATACTTGCAACAATTCCTCTACTTTCTTCATATGGTAAAGTTTTTAACATAAAATTACATTGTCCCCTCCTCATGTGTACTCTTTCCCTCCTTTTTTTTCTTAATCACGTGTAATTTTTCTCTCTTACTTTTACCAAACTACACTTTTATCCATCATTAACAAATTTTTCCTAGGGATTCTTCCTAGTCCATTTGTTGCAAATTTTGCGTTATAGAGGGAGTATTATACAATATCTTCTCTCTCTTTTTGTATGGCAAAAGAGCATTGCTTAGTTATCGAAATCAAAATCAAGTTGGAGGACGTAAGAATGTCAAGAACCACACAAAATGGGATCGTATAGAGGTTTAGAATACTTCCATTTTATTTTTGGAACTTTCTTTCTTCCCTTGGCAATATTGTTCGAATTATACTCTTCAATTTCTTACTTGGTAAAAACTTTTATTTCTTTTTGTAGTGCTCTCGCCAGACAAACGACACTGATTGTAGCTACTTTGTGCTAAGATTCATGCGGGATATTGTAGATCAGAAGTTGACAAAGATGGGCATCTCATCTATGGTACATTGTAATACATATTTCACAAATGTCTTTGGCAATATTTTTTAGGTTTTGACAACATTTTGATTACTTTATGCAGAGTTTCTTGCAGGTAACAGATGGCCTACTTATACTCAAGTGTCAAATTGATGATATAAGGATTGAGTTCACACATTATCTCCTAGACTTTGCTTGTTAGGTTTGGACTAGGGAATTAGAAGATTCAAAGCTTTGTCTTTACTATCATTTTATTTTTTTCATTTGGATGATTAGTAGTTATCATGTTATGCAACAATTTCAAGTTTCATTTGTGATGATCACTAGTTTTCAATTGGATGATTGGTACTTTATTGGAGATATTATTGATTTGGTTTTTATTTCAATTGTCAAATAGATGTTTTAAATAAATGTCTATTGGTTTTATTTGTATTAAAGTTGTATTACATATCATTGTATGTTTCCGTTTAATCTCTTTTATTAAAAAAGCTATAGTTTAGAAGTGATCACAGACAAACTATTGTTAAATAGTAGGGCTTGTTTAACAGCGGTTTGGCGGAAAATCGCTGTTAAATAATACCTATTTAACAATGGTTGTAATAGGTTTAAGAGCGGTTGGACGATTTAAATATATACGATCAACAGCGGTTGGAAATAATCAATAACATCGGGTACAAGATAATGTCATCATTTACAATAGCGCTTAGATCTAAAGCGGTTCCCAACCGCTGTTATTTGATACTTTCAACCGCTGTTAATTTATCTTTTTGGTGTAGTGGGAATGACTCTATATTATGAATTTAGAGGTTAGAGGTTGGGAACTTGACTTTTGAGTAGGGGTGTAGTAGCTTGAGTGCCTTATGTGATTGTAGGAATATTAGTGGTGCTTTGAGCTTGGATGTCTAGGTCTTGTTACAAATAGACCCCTCGATTGTCCGAGACTCGCCTTTAGCGTGAATAAGTGTAACTATTTCCTATGAAAAGTCTTTACTCTCTCCTTTGACCTTGGATAAGCCCTTTAGCGACCTTGAGAACCCTTCTAGCTCAATAAAATGCAAGGCTAGTAGTTTTTTTAAAAAAAAAAGAAAAAAAAAAGAGGAAACAAAACAAAAACAATAACAAAAAAGAGAGATTGAAAAGAAAAAGAGCCCTTTGCCAATTGAATCAAATAAGTGGTGCATAAGAGCCCACAAGGCTAGTAGCCTATAGTATAAAAAATCATGCTCCAGCCTCTAGAGATGCTCAAATGCCTTTGGTATGAGCTACCTTGCCCTCTTATCGCGTCTCATACCGAGTGCTCGGTACCGTGCCTCAGAAACATGACTATCGAGTGAGATGTGGACTGCGTGAGAAGGTAGTCTAGGGCCTTGCAACAAAAAAAGGGAATTTAGTTAACTAATTAATAAAAGGGCTAGCTTGGGGAAGTTTGGAACTTGTGGGGTGTGATTGGTATAAGGTTGAGCGCGTTTTTCCATTTTGTGGGGAAAGGTTTCACTTAGGATCAATAACGGCTTGTGTAATAGTTGAGGGACTTCTAGGACGATCATTTTCTTTGCACACTAGATTAGACCACCCCTTTGACCCCTAACTTGTGGATAAGGAAGGACAGCTATAAGCTTCGAAAGTTGGTCGAGATTTCCCTTTGCCTTGACCCCTCTTATAAGATGAGCACCTTGATTTTTTGCTGCTCTTTCTAGTTTTAGTTCATGCATTTGTTTCCTTGGGATTGTTAATTGCTTGAGGACAAGCAATTGGCAAGCTTGGGGGAATTTGATAAGTGGACTTTAGGTTCACTAATTTGCATTTAGTTTTAGGTCATTTAGATACATTTTAGGCCATATAGTTTCCTTTTCTTACCCTTTTACATCCTTTCTCATATTCCCATGCTTTGCATTTAATTTTAGTTCATTTACATGTAGTTAGGTTGCATATAGATCATTACATGTGCATGTGCATCCCCCCTCCCCTATCTAATCTCTTCTTAAAGTGTTTAAAGCTAGATTTGCAAGGAAGAGGCTCCAAAACAGGGAGCGAGCGCTCCAAAAGAGGCGCAGCGGGTGCCCCGTCCATGAGAAGTGAAGAAGGGAAGGCAGTGACTTGGAGTGACCCTGGAGCATTCACGGAGCGGGCGCTCCACAGTGTAAGGAGTGGGCGCTCCTTTGCCCAGAACTGCTCTTTTTGTATCGTCTTTTACATCTTTACCCTCATGTTTATGGGGTATAAAAACCCATTTTTGTAATACTAATTAACTAAGTTTTTAATTCCAAAATTTAATTAGCTTTAATTAGAGAGAGAGTAGAGAGAGAAGTTGAAGGTTTAGAGAGAGAAACTAGATCTAAAAAGTTTAAAGTTGAAGATTGAAGTTATTTTAATGGAGATTTGCATTTGATTTCCATCCATCTTTGAGTATTTCTTCTATCTCTTTACTTTTTCAGCTTTTATACTTGTTTTACCTTGATTTAGTATTGATTAGTAATAATTAATTGATGATTAGCTTATTTAATATGATTTCCACCATTGTTGGATCATCATTGTTGATTGAAACTTTTTATTTCATGCTTTTCATGGCTAGTGAGTAGTTTACTAGCTAGGGGAAGGGGATGACCTTGCTAATCATGAGTTGACCTTGAAAGTCAATCTAGGGGGTTAGACCTAGGTAAAATTAGGTTGTCTAGTTTAAATTAATTGATATGTTTGATTGATTGATCACTATTTAAACTAGATTTGGGTATCTTAGGTGAAAGATTGAGAAATGAAGCCTAGGTTGACTAATTTTAAACTATGAGTTGTGGAAATACTTGGTTGATTACCGTTACCATGAGAATAGGTAAAATTGGTTGATTAGGTCCTCCTAATTAGCTCAAGAGAGTAATTAGGAAACATTTGAGTGACTTGGTCCCCTAATCGACCCTAATGAATCCCTTTAGCTTGACAATTTGGTTAATTAAATGTTAGCTCGTGAATCCCCTATGCCATAGTGTCCTTAATATAGTTTAATTCGAACCATTTAGTCAATTTGCTAGTTTCTTAGTTCTTAATTTCTTAGTTGTTCACTAATCTCTAAAACCCCAAAAATAGGCTTAGCTCGCTAAATCTCATTCAAACCTTGATTAATCATTGCTTCCTCGTGGATTCGACCCTTTCTTACCCTATATTAGGGTAAGTTAGGTTATTAATTTGGCACGTGCAACGACCGTGTCAAAGAGAGAGAGAGAAGGAAAGAGGGAGATCGAGAAAGAGCGGAGGACGGCAGCAACGGCGGGCTCAACGGTTGTCCCCAGGGGTGCTGTCGAAGAGGGAGGAAAAAATCGACCGCGAAAAGGCCGCGTGAGACAGAGGTGCAGCTGTACCGCCACAAGCAAGCCAATTTACGGCCGACCTTGGTGTTTTCCAGCTAGAACGGAGTGAAGGAAAGATAGGGAATTAAGTAATCTATTGAAACCCTCAATCAATTTCATAATTGGGTCACCTTTGAAGTTAGGGTTTGAAGAACAAAAGGGAAAAGGGAACGAATTAGGGGTGACTGACCACCACGCCACCACCACGCCATTTTCTGACCATCTGAGGTACTTAACCACTTTGTTTGTTAATTGGAAATCCAACCCTGATTCGTATGAATTACTACCTGATATATGACCATCTCTGATTCAATTTTAATGTAGATATGAATGGGAGTGGATTGTTTATCTAGTTGAATTGTATGTGTTTGCGTTTTACGTGTGAAGTCAGAATTCAAATTGAAGTATGCATATATGATTGTGATGTTATTCTGAAGTTGAACTCAATTGGCGGTTTTAAATTTATATGTGGATTGAAGTTGAACTCAATTTGCGGTTTTAAATTTATATGTGGATTGAAGTTGAACTCAATTTGCGGTTTTAAATTTATATGTGGATTTGCTTCTGGAGTTGGTTTTGAAATATGAATTGTGAAAGTAAATTGTTGAACTAAGGTGTGAATCTTGCTAATATTCGAGTAGCTATGAGTTAATTGAAGAATGAATGTGGTTGTTATATTATATATGAGGTTACAAATATGAAATACATTGATTGGATTAGAATACGAATCTCGGTAATGATAGTATAGATTGGGGCTCAAATTGAACATCAATAATGTTGGCTGAAAACTTGTAAAGCGTTAGGAATCATTGGAATTGGAAGTTATGTGGGTTATTCTCCATAAATATGGGTTAGATGATTAGGGAAGGAATGATTAGAACCTGTCTTTGCTTAAAAGCTTATTACTAAAATAAAATGGAATAAGAAAGACTACTTGAAAACATAAGGTAGATGAACTTGGTCTAATAGTGGAGGATGTGCTTCATTAATAATCTAATTAAATACATTTAGCTAAGGAGTTCAGTCAATGAATGGTAAATCGGGATATACAATTTCATTGTTGAAAGTGAATCGGGTAATGAAGCTAAGTTTAGGCATATACTTTTTTTAGACCATGGATATTACTAATTAGATTTCGAAAGCTAGGAATCGGATTATCTAGTTATATACAAAGGATATTCCATAGGTTAATGTTTTGGATATTGAAACAAAATATCTTGTTGTATCTGATAGTTTGGAGGTTTAATCTGGTTGTTAAAGGTAAAACTAATAAGTCTCCAAGATGAGAAGTTAGAGTTTATAGGGTTTGGAATATGATTGTTGAGCTAATGATCAGCATAGGGGTCTTTAGTTTGAGAATGTTAGATTAGACTAATAAGGAATTTTGAGGTAAATGTGTAAGTATGGAAATGGAAAGTCTATTTAGACATAAATGAGTAAGAATGATTCTATGAAGATATTCCTTTCAATCAGTATAGTGAAGTGATTAATTACCTTGAATGGATGTGTGTTGAGCTAAGTATCACAATAATAAACTAGCTTATGCTCTTAAGTATGATCAGCTAATGGAGTTCGGTCAACGAATAGTAAACGAGATTATACACTTATTGTTGGAGGTCGAATTTGTGGATAGGAGCTTGTCAATGAGAAACCTCTAAATGTTCTTTTTCTTATCACCATTGGGACAGAAGTAAAGGAATCACTTTGAGTTACTTTACATAATGAGTTAATGAACTAGTAAGAGCCTTAAATAATTAACTTAACAATGTTAAACCTTGGTGATCAAAGTGGAAGCCTTAGAATATAAATCAGTACCTAGGGAGTAAGTCAACTAAGTCCAAGAAAAATGAACCTAGTGCTAGTAAAGGGGGAATTGTGGTTGTGATCTTGAAGAAATGAGGGTCATTAGCTAATATGAGGACTTATGTAATTATGCTTGGAAACTAACTAAATATTAATAAGAAACTCCCGAGGTCTGTACAATTGTGATAGAATAGGAGTTACTTATGATGTTGTACCTTTCAATAAGAACTGATCTTGTGGTATGCCTACTTGATACGTTAATATATGACGTGTCTTTTATGAGGTTTAAGGTTTTTGCTTAAAGAGATGCACCAGAACGATTATCATGATTATAGAAAGTGTAAGAATGATTGTTGGTGTAATGAAGTAAGAAATATGGGTTTAGGAAATAAATCTACAAAAGTACTAGTTATATTAGTAATCCAAACAACTGGTTTCTTTTCGCGTATGTTGAGGAATCTCTCTTTATGTCAATAGTACTGAGGTTAGGTCGGGATAACTTGAGAGGGTTAAGTAATTGATTCATAAGATGATTTCTATTAGTCGATGAGATAGCTGAGGTCGGTTTATGGGAGTTGTGGTGAGTGTTTATAGGCTCACCGTATGAACCTTCGAGGTTGGTTTAGATGATTTGGATGATGGATAATTGTGGATTATATGAATTGTGTTACACCTATACTAGATAATAAAGACTATATTGGTATGTTTAGGTTACAAAATAAATGCATTCGAGAATCATGAATTACTATGAACTGAAAAATATGGAATGACCGATGATTCTTAAAATGAATGTTGGCTTTTATCATTGCGAAAAACATAAGAATATCTATTTAAATTGTTTGTGTTCTAGAAAGATTATCGATGTTGGATCGTTGTGAAAGAATTTTTGAATTTTGTTATCAAATGCAAAAGTGTTATTGAATCATGAAAATTGTGAATAATGGAAAGTAGAAAGATATGAATAAATTTTAGATATGTTGATTGAAGTGTTGTTTTGTCTTCGCCGAATTTAGGAAGGCATAGGAGTGATATCGTCGTATATTGCAAGATTATGAACCGTCCTCGCTTTAGTGCGTCCGGCCGGAACTCGGGTCACATAAAAAGCTAAAGTTGAGGGATGTGCACACTATAGTTATTGGCCAATTATATTTGGTTGATAGACAGCCGGGACTCCCGGGTCTATCATTGTTTGTGGGTCGGCCGGGACTCCCGAATCCACTTTGTATGTGTAAACGATATAAATACAAACTCTCTTTCGTGTTCTGTGAACTGACATATCATAATGGAATTTAATGAGTTCATCCACGAGTCACTTTCTGTAACTTATATATGAACATCATTATGTGGAGTGAACGTGAAACGTTGGCTAGATTTGTTGGTTGTGAAATGAGGTTGGCATTACTTTGACCTGAACTTAATCAATAACGATATATCTAATTGTTTGGATTCATGGTAAGGAATAGTGCATTTATGTGTGTGTGTGTGTTATGATTGTATGTTATGATTATATAGGAGTCGTTTTTAACTAAACTACCAAAACATGTTTTACTGGTTTAACGAGTTTAGTACTCAGCGCGTTGCTGATGTGCCAAACGTTTGTTTTGTCATTTCTGTGGCCTGTCACTTGGTGGATGACAGTGCCCTATTCATTCCAGGTTAAAGAAGAAGCTCTGATGATGGAAGTTTACGTGTTTTTCATGACTGTTGTATCGCGGCGAGGACGACTACAGTGTAATTCCATTTAGATAATTGGTTATTAATTGGTAACCCGTTTTCAGCTGGTTGTAAAAGCTAAATAAAACTTTAGATTTCAAATTTAGGATTTGTTCGGGATTTGCTGGAATTGTTAGAGTAATTGATTCGAATGGAGTGGTTGGAGCGATATGGATTTTGGGTTGCTAGTTTTGGATGGAAACAGGTTTACATTTTGGACGCGAGTCATAAATTAAATTTTAGGCAGCCCGTATTGTAGACGGAACTCTGCCGAATTTTCTGAAGAATCATAATTATTCATTGGGAGGCATATAAGGTTCAATCGTAAAGAGTTTAAAAAGTTTTAAATTTAGTTATTTTTTGGGTTCCACACTCTTCGAACAGCTTCGATAAGTGTGATGGTAATAAACCGGATTAGGTTTTTCCGCTGCGCTTAGCTGTAATTAAGCTAGTCTGAGAGTGCGGGCTGTTACACTTTCGCCCAAACCCTATATAATCAACTAGTCACTAATCATGGATTCTAAGCAATAGAGATTAACAAAATTAAACATGAAATAAAGCAATGAAAATAGAGAGAAGAGATTAAGAGAATAATAATTGAATTAATTGAGCAATTGAATCTTCAATGAGAGTACCAATGTAAGAGAATAAGAGTTTTACAGATTTTAGAGAGAATAATTAAGTGTTTAGAATGCTCAAAAGTTGAAACTTACAAAACAAAACACTTAACCTCTTTATAATATTCCCAAAAATAAAGACGGAAAATAAGGATAAACCCGAAGTAAAGGTCTACGCGGGCAGGTGTGTAGACCTGATTCTCTGAAATTAGTGTTTTTCAAGTATTCACGGCAGCAACTGTTTTTATAAAATTTAGGAAACACGGGCGTGTCAAAAATGGACATATGGGCATGTTGGCCTAATTCTGTCAAATCATTAGGCAAGCAGCAATGAGGCATAAAGAAATTGCCTTCCTGGAAAAATCCCAACACGGGCGAGTCCATTCAACACGGGCGTGAGCCTTGTAGACAGTGGACAGCTTAACTTCAAACGGTCATATCTCCTGCTCCGATGCTTTGTTTGAGACATGTAATATATCGTTGAAATATATTGCAACGAGCTAACACCTTCAACTAGAATTACCTTCATTCGATTTATGGATCAAAAGTTATGTCCATTTGAAATTCCCCACAAAAGATTTCATTGAGCTATGTGCTCCTTTGTGCGAGCGGGCATGGGGCATGTGCAAGCGCACTATTTCTCATTATGTGCTCTATCATCACTGCTTCTTTTGCCAACTATTCCACTCATAGTCCAAAAATCCACAACCAATCCTCCAATGATCATATGGCTTCAAAACCCTGCTAGTTAGCCTGAAATTCATCCAAAAACAACTAACCAGATAGTGAAACGTCAATGTAGCTCAAGGGTTACAAAACCATGCAATTCTAGATTTAAATGCTCTAAACTATGTGCAATGTTACACTAAATATGCTCTACAAATAAGCACAATAAAGTGCTTATCAATTCATCGGAAATATTTTCAACAAATTATTCCGCGTGTTAACTGATCGTTGTACGATTCCATTCACGTCTAGGTCTAAATGTTTGGGCTGATCCTGGTCCTAACCCAATTTGGATTAAAATGACTAAGTTACCCTTGTTAACACCAAGCTTTCCTAAACTCATCCCATTACTCTTAACAAAACCCGCAATACTCCTTATTACGGAATTACCCTCGATTAACTTAATAACTATGGTTCTGTCATCACAATAATCTATAAATACCTGATTTACAACATAACTTCTGGTAACTTTTTTTGATTACTCTAAGGACTTGTTCTCTTCGTCTAATTTTAGCTGAACTAAACTAAACTGATTGGAGCTGAACTGAATTTATTAGACCTGAATTGAATTAAATTGAACTGAATTGAATTGAATTGAATTGTAATAAATATACAAATAATAATTAAACAATAATATTTATGAATATAATATAACAATTATAATTCTAAGTAATAATAATTAATCTAATGAATATGATAATATTATTTTTGTTGTTATTAAATGATATTATAAATAAATAAATAATAGTAATAATAATAAATTAATTTCAAAAATAATAATTACTACTAATAATAATAATTAATAATAAGTAATTACTATTATTAGTATTAATATATTAATACTTGATAATGATTGTATAATAACAATAGTGTCTAAAAAGTAAATTAATATTACTTTTTTAAAATAATAATTAGCTGTAAACATGGGTTGGTTACCTAGTTTGTGCTTCTAACCAAACTACGATTGCGGTTTTAGGTTGGTCTATAATATTTATAAACCAAACCCCACTACAAACCGCCAAGGTATCTTTAATATTCAACTTAACGACGATGTTGTACCTTAAATATTACTTTAATATTATTAGCAACTTTGTAATTTTTTAATATCTTCTAACTTTTTATAGCTTATTTGTATGATGTAATAGTGAATATTGAGTCGATAAAATAAAACAACAATTGCAAATTAGAATACTCGTATTGAGGTGAAATATGATTAAACTGCGTACTAACCCAAACCATGTTAAAACATAATAATAACCGTAATTATAATTTTTTAATATCTTCTAACTTTTTATAGCTTATTTGTATGATGTAATATCATCATGCATATATTGTTGGTTATGGTCGTGCCTTGGAAGTTGCGTTGAGTCTTTTTAATAGAACTGTGGAGTCTGACATTTTGAGTAATCCTAGTGTAGACGCTGCCCCTAAACGTATGAAGAAATTGGCAGATATATACTTCAAAAAGGTTACTAAAAATGTCGTTCGGGAAACCCTTGTTGATATTTGTTATCGGTCTGGCGGCAAGAAAGGAGGTTGACATTGGGTTGTCGGGGGGGAACGACGGGGCCCTCAGGCCTGCAGATGTACTTCTTTATTCTTGGGATCGTGGTCATGATGTGTGTGTCGACTTGACAGAGTCTTCTCCCTTGACCCAGTCTGGGTTGTCTGACTTTGTTCCTGGACATGTTGTTGCTGATGCGGATCAAGTATGAAGCTATATGTCGAGCAATTGGGTATGGCTTCCTTCCCTTCTCCTTTCTTCTCTTAGGGAATTGGATAAGGTGGGTGTTGCGTTGCTGAAGTAGGTTCAGAATTTCTCGAAGACTCAGGACATAGGGGCACGTGCTGCTGCCCATATTTTCACCAGGATAGGCTTTGTTGTAGCTAGAGGAGTGGGTGCCCATATTGTATATTGGTTACCCACTAATTTTTTGTAGGTTGTATGATTTTTATCCTTTTTATAATAATAATAATAATAATATCTCAGCCCATATAGTATCTCAACTTTCCACTAATTTTCTATAATTTTTTTGAAATTGTTTGAATATTAATATTAATATTAATAATAATAATAATAATAATAATAATAATAATAATAATAATAATAATAACAATGTTAAGTAAAATAAATTAGAACAACAATAATAACAATATTAAACAAAATGGTTAGACAATGAATGAAGTTGAACTGAACTGAATGAGAGGTGAATTGAACTGAACTAATTGGAGCTGAACTAAACTAAAATTAAGCTGAAGAGAACATGCCCTAAAGCCTAAACCCCCATTTTCCTAGTTTTTCTTTCTTGAAAAGTAAATTTTTCTACGGCGTCGAAGGGCATTCCCAGAATCACCCCGCGGTAGTTTCACCTTCGTTCTTTTTGCAACACTTCGGATCTCTTATAGCTGGCAAACTGTTAAGACAAATCCCAAAATATCCTTATACACATACAAATATTTATGTTCCGGAGACAATTTGTATTTTCATATATAGTTCACATTAAATAAATTTAGTTTGTGTTCCCATCAATTTGTAATAAACAAGATACATTGTTTCTAAAAAAATCATATTCACCTTTAAAGGCCTTGTTTGTTACTCCCTCCATTTTTTTTAATATATAAGTTTTACCATTTTGGGATGTTTTTTTATATATGTACCTTTATACCTTTTTCCATAAATAGAAGGTTGGCCCACCTTTTTTTGAGAGGAAAAGTGAGCTCAAATTATATTGATAAAACGTCCATAAGTACATACGGGGAGATCTCGCTTGGCACATGATTCTCCCAACATTGTTCATATCCAGAAGGTTGACCCACATAATTATTACACTTCTCTCCTACTTTTTCTTTCAATCTCTCTACCTTTTTCACCAATTGGTCGATGCTACACACAGACTCATGTGAGCACCAGGCCCACGATGAACATCACCCAATGAATAATGAATATCACCTGTTGTTTACAACTTTTCGTAAACTGAATAATCCTGGATGGCGTACAAGTGTAGGGTTGATAAATCTGGAAGGCTTGTGTAGAGATGTTGCTCCGTTCCTGATCCTGCAAAAGGGGAACCAACCCAGAGATTTGGGAGATGATTCCCTCTCCGATGCTTAAGTCAGTTTCAGGTTGATAAAAAAGGAATAGAAAGTGAGTATATATTTTGGCAGAGTAAGTTTAGAGCATTCAAATCAGTTACCTTTTCACCTGAAATTTAGGACTATTTATAGCATTTGGTCTGATGTAGGTGCCAACCTACCTTAGTGACCTCTGATTGGCTGAGCAATGAGAGTGTGCCACGTGTCAACCTTCTAATGGCTGTCTAGCCTTGTCCAATTAGTGTCCTCCTCCTCTTGGGATTTGGGCCTGATTATTCTTCTCAGAGATGCAAAGGGGCTTTTTAAGGTTTGAAGAATATTCCTTAAAAAGGGATATATTCCTTTCCTTACACTCCCTTTATAGGTGCCACATGGCCCTCTAGTAATATGCCACGTGGAATAGGGGTGGCCCTAATTACCCCACAACATCACCCAATGAACAATCAACGTCACCCAATGAACATCAGTTGGACATCACCCAATGAACATCACCCCATGAACGTCACCCAATGAACATCAGTTTGTTTTAAAAGAACACTAAGTTCACCCGCAAAGAATAATAATCAGTTCTTCAATGAACAAGACTCCAAATTTGATTTGACATGAAAATTTTCAAATTTTTGAAAATTTGAAAATGTCAACTAATGAACATCAGTTTAGGTTAAAAAAACACTAAGTTCCCTCAAATGAACAATAAAGTAAATCAAAAGAACATTTACAATTTCTAAATATGATTCAAACTTTTGAAATTTCGAAATATATAACTATAAAGCAATGTACATTAAGTTCAGTTAAAAGAACATTTATTTCAGTTAAAAGAACATATATTTCAATTAAAAGAACATTAAATCAAATCAAAAGAACATTTACAATTTTTAAATATGATTCATACTTTTAAATTTTGAAATATATAACCTTAACGCAATGAACATCAAGTTCAGTTAAAAGAACATTCATTTCAATTAAAAGAACATCAAATCAAATCAAAAGAACATTTTTACAATTTTTGGAAATTTGAAAATTTTCATGTAATTCCTCGTAATTTTATGAATTTTATAAATATATTTAAAGTATATTTATAATCATTTTCATACTTATTTTATTTAATTATTTAAGTATTGACTATTTTGAAAGTCAAATGATTGTTTAAACGTTTTAAATAATCATTAATATTTATTTAGTTGCATTTAAATATTGACTATTTTGAAAGTCAAATGATTGTTTAAACGTTTTAAATAATCATTAATATTTATTTAGTTGCATTTAAATATTGACTATTTTGAAAGTCAAATGATTGTTTAAACGTTTTAAATAATCATTAATATTTATTTAGTTGCATTTAAGTATTGACTATTTTGAAATTCAAATGATTGTTTAAACGTTTTAAATAATCATTAATATTTATTTAGTTGCATTTAAGTATTGAATATTTTATTTAAAGGTTTTGGGTCGTGTTTAAAATAATTTTAAATGTTGGGTTAAGGAGCCCAAACCAATTCGTTTAAGTTTCATGATCAATTTGAGCCCAAACCTAAGCCTAACCTAAGTGCCATAGGTTTTAGGCAAAACCTACAAATAACCCCCAAACCCCATAATTGAACACTTTTATTTCCCCAACTCCCTACCCTCTCCCTCGTTTTCCGTGCGTGCAACGAACCACCACCACAAACCCCCCTTTTTCCGTTCCCCCTTCCGGCGACTCCACCACTCGCCCCTTCTCTCTCAACATCGTGCGTGCAGGCGCAGCACAGCCGCACACCACACGCACCCCCTCCTTCGCACAGCAGCAACGCGCAGCCAGCAGCCGCGCGTGTTCCTCACGCGCCGACTGTTCAGCCACCCGCCTCCCCGCACGTCTCTCTTTCCGTTTTTCCGGTTTCGTGGTTTTTCTTCGGTTATTTCTTAACCTTTATCCTCTACTTTAATGTTTAAATTATAGTTTAATGTTAAAGTTATAGTATTTATGATTTTTATATGTTTTATAATTAAAGTTGAAAACTTTATTATTTGAATTAGTAAAAATCTGATTTTTATTTATTAGGAATATAAATTATAATTTCAGGTTAATTATTATTTGTTTAAAGTGATTTTTAAGTATTAAATTAATGATTTTTGAGGTTTTAAAGTATAGATTTTATGAGTATTAGATTAAAGGGCGTTAAAGGTTGGAACTTTAATATAGTCCAACATCAAATAACTTACTAATACTTAAAGTGGAAGTGAATAGCAATAGCTTTAGACTAGTGCACATCTGAAGTTCTGGACTAGTATGAGTTGGAGTACAGGGTGGTAGCCCATGGCTTTTCTTGGGGTCGGATTGATCACCGTACCCTATTTTTATTTCTAAAGGTTCCTCGATATCGATGATCAAGGGGTTACGGAGTCGCGCTCGTAACTCGGTCTTTCATTTTGAAGACTGGTTTTTGGTTGGACAACTCGATCCATTTTCTATTCAATTTACTAAATATTTATCATGTTGTATGCATTGTAGTCAAGTCTTATTTTACGAGTTGAAGTCTGATAGTATTTTATTGAACATGTTTTGTTGTTCATTAGTATCATGATTAGATTTTGTATTTTACTTTATTTATGTATGTACTCAGCCTTGCTGATTACGTGCTTTTCTGTGTGTCGATCATGGCTGGGCCTATTGATCCTGTGATGACCCTTTATTGGCGAGCAGTTTTCAATTAAGTATTTTCCTGCAGGTTTGAAGGCATGATGCATCATCTCAATATTCATTTGGGACTTGGGAGCGTTGTTGGAAGATCGTTTTATTATTTTATTGTCTCCTACCTTTATGTTATTTTAATTAAGTTGTTCAATGGATTATTTATTTTTAAATGCTTTGATTGCTTTTGAATTACTTTCGAGGTTTGAAGATTAGTTTGACAATTACTACCTCTGTTCTTTTTTAGTTGCAATGGTTTCCTAAAACAGAAGTTTCCCAAAGGTTGCAATGTTTCTATTTCTTTCCATATTTAGTAAAAAAAAACCTATGAAATTACTATTTTACCCTTACTAACTACAATTAACAAAAACTAACATCCTCATTCAATCTAATTAACAACTACACTTTACTTAATTACTCCCACCAAAAATCATTCAATTTCCCAACCAACCCCATTTAATGTTTTTGAAACAACCCCAATTAAACCCCCCACCCCTTTATTTCTCGTCATTTTTCCAGATTCTTCTCCCTGTTCTTCATCTTCCACCAAACCCTAGTTTTGCTTCTCCCTCTTTGTTCACTTTCCTCTCAATTTTCTTCACATCCCTCTCCTTCTAATCTTCCACTCCTCTTCCTTCTGTTCCTCTTCTTCCATTTGTTCCTCTTCTTCCTTCTCGTTCTGGAACAAAAAAATCGACATGAGTCCTAATAAAATGTATTGCCCAGATTTGAGTCCTTTAGAAGACGCGTTCTTTGAGACCGAAGATGATTTCGAATCTGAAACCATCTTTGAAATTATGGAAAGCTTTAAGAATGATTCTCCTTGGCCAAAAAGGATTTACAAAAACATAACTGCAAAGAAACTACTGAAACCCTACGCCCTAAACGCTTTGGGAAGGATAGTTCAAGATTGTGATGATTTTGATGATATGCAGAAGATGAGGGTTGCTAGGGCTTTGGATTTTCCTATTCAGCGAAATCCAAAATCAAAGGGCAAGGAGAAGGTCCAGTTTGTTGTCAAGGAAGACAAAGTTGAAGAGGAGCCAGTTTGCCCTAGATATGGGAAAGAGAAGGTTGTTGAAAAGAAGGTTGTTCTGTCTGAGTCCAAGTGGAACAGATCTGGGAAGAAAAGGGTTAGTTTTGCTCCCCCTTCCTCCTACTACCCCTGAGCGCACAATTGTATGTGCACTTGCAACACAAGAACCACCTTCTGGTTCGAAGAACAAAGGGAAGGGGAAGTTACAGGACCTTTGCATTTCTGGGGTGAAGGACAGCGGAAAAAAGGGGAAAGGAAAAGAGAAGGAGGAAGAAAATAAGAGGAAAGAAAAGGTGAAGGTGAAGAAGGAATTACATGTTGATGGTTACTTCATGGTTAACGGTCCTGATCCTGGTAGGGAACATGATTTATTTGTTGAGGATGATGAGCATGACAACTTGAGGCTTTTTAAATTGGTGGAGGATTATGATGATGGGCTTGAGGCTCGACCAGACATCCCAATGAGTCCCTGCACTAGTTCAGAGCTTGATCCTGATACTCATTGCTTCCTTTTAATGAGAGGAAATCCCTCTCTTTGAGGTTTTGTTTTCTATGAACTCCCCTGTTTATTTGGTTATGTGTCTTGTTCTTCCTGCCTCTTGTTTACATTGCCATCATTTTGAAAATGAGTCTCCTATGATGCTGTTGTTGTTGGTTGCCTTACATTATGTAATTGTTGGTGTTGCTACCTCAAAGGCTTATACTGTTCATTACTGTGATTATGTTGCTTGACTTATATCATGTAACTGCTGGTGCTGCTGCCTCAAAGGCATTTTTCCATATTTGTGTGATTATAGTGGTTGTTTGATCAAACATGATGTTGTGACGTATAAGGATGATTATGTTGTTCACCATTGAGTCCCTATTTTAAAGAGGATATGGCTAATGATGTTAAGCATGCTAATGAACACCTAGTATGAATGATAGGCAGCACCACTCTTGTTGTCATGATGCTTTAAGTTTGACTATGTGTCACCCTTTTATTGTCACCTAAGCCTCCATATGATGAAGGGACTCAACTTAGTAACTCTATGAAGTAGGGGTGAGATAGCTCCATACTTGGTTACATAACCAGTATGTTGAGGAAACTAACCCTACTTCTAATTTGAGTTAAAAAAAACCCTGATGGATGCAAAGAAGTCACATGATGTTTTTAATAGCTTAGCACTGCCACATTAACTTATATGCCACAAAGCTCAACTAATAATTAAAAGCAAGTAAACTTAAACCAAAAAGTTCCTTCCATTTCATATTCAGTTGTAATGTCTTTCTAAACATAACTGCTTACAAACCTTGATCTTTCCCCAACTACTACAGATTTCTACTTCATACATTTTCAAAAAAAGGATTAAGATAATAATGTGTCTAACCTAGGTTTGTTTAGCAATCTTGTCATTCACTGTGTATATACCAAAAATTAGATCCTAACTATGATTCACAAAATGTTTATATACCCAAAAAACAGCATCCTAACTTCCATTGTAGCAATCTTCACTATTGTTCTCCATCTATGAAGTCAATATCTTCACCCACACTAACAAACCTTTCATTCAAATATTTGACTGCCTCATCCACTACAACTTGATCAACAGGGACACTTTCTGGTAATAACCCAAGCCTTTCTAACCTCCTTTTACCATGGTGTGGGAGCTTGTAGTTGTTCCCTCCCTTTACTTTTAGGATCTTTAACATCACATATTGTAGCTGTAACCATGTATATTTTAACACTTCTAGATCAAAAAATCATAAGCATCTTGAACTTTTGTGACCAAGTCCTCTAGGTTCTTAGGGAATGACTTATACTGTAATGCTTGTATAGATGAAATAACCTAAATCTAAAACATTAAGATCTGGACTTTGAGCTAGTTGGCATATTAGTTGAATATTGAAACCATTTGCAGTGGCAGCAGCTATGAAAGCTGGATCATTAGGCTGTATATGGGGTCTTGCATTATCTTGCTGAATGTATATATCCTTAGATACCCCTGTTGGCCAACATCTCATGATAGATGGTATGACTTGATTGATAATCATGTCCCTGATGACTTCTTTGGTGATACTTTCAATTGCTTTTGTTTTAAGAGTGTCTGCCTCTCTGTTTTTACTTCTGTTCTTAGCTACAACCCTCTTCACAAAAGGAAAAATCCCAAACTTCCCATCATGTAGCATGCCCCCATTTTCATCTTTCATAGGCCATGATGTGGCTACCAAGAACATTGCTTTCACTTTGAATAACCTCCTTGACTGTTGACACATATATGGATCTTCCTCATGTGGGAGTAAATAGAACCTCCTCAAGTCTGGATTTACATAAAACCATTTTTCATCTATGTGTATAATGTTATGCATGTTCACAATCTAGCAGGCTCATCTCTGTTTTGTGGTTCAATGTGTTTCAATACCCATAGCATCTTGTCTATCTTATGTTTGTCTGTTAGTAGTGGGTGGTTTGTACTTGTATGAGTCCTCAATCTGCCTTTCTTCACCATTTTCCAAACTGTGGACTGGGAACATTTCAGTGCTCCTACAACTGATCTAAGTGTTGTCCTCTTATGTATAGGCACTGACTAAAGCCATTCCTCTTGAAATTCAATATGTTTTCTACCAACTCATCCTTGTTTTTTTGCCCTAACATCTATAACATTCCCTAAACTTCTTTGTTTTTGTGCATCTTTCCATATTTTTGTACAATGTAGTAAAATAAATCCCAAATTTAGATGCAATTTCTGTTTTTTTTCCCCTTGGTATTTTCCCATTAGTCTCACTAAATAACAACTCATCAACAATCTTTCTTCTTGTTTCCAAACTAAGTTCTTGTTTTTTGATTACCTGATTGTGATGCTGCTGTTGTACTTCTTTATGTTCTTCTTGCTGTTGCCCTTCATGCTGTTGATGCACCATATTGATGTGGTTGCTACATTCCTCGTAGCCAGCCATCCATCCACCATTGAAGACCAAGCTCATCATCATCTTCCATGGAAGTGTATACTATTGAAACTGTTTTTTGGATCAACAATAGTGGCTGCCTAGTTTTTTTTGGGTTGATTTTATGGAAGTGTAATTAATTAGTGAACAATTTAGTTAATGTGCTTGTGTGTGTAGTAAATTATGGTGATGTAACTAACTAATTCATGAACAATGTCTGTTTTTTTTTTGGATGACTCTCTCTTCATTTACTCTATTTATAGAAGAGAGAGTTTGTAAATGGTGATGACAATTGAAGCAGGAAAAGGAATGGGGAATTTTTGGAGGGAAACCAATTTGGCTCCACTTTTGTTGGGTGGAAAAAGTCCACCAAAAAAATTGCCTCCTTTTTGGGGGCAACTGTTTGGGGCAGCAGCAAATCTTTCCCCCCAAAACTGCCGCCAAAGTTGCATGGACCGCACATTTCTCTCTCTTTCTTTTTACTCAATCAATATACCCAATGGTCCCCACTCCCATTAATTATATACCCAAACATTCACCTAATACCCACTTTAAAAATTTTGCATTGGTTTCCGTTTTTTTAGAAACATTGCAACTAAATAAAAACGGAGGTAGTATATTTTTAAGTAATACCTTGATGATTCTCTATTTTGTTGGGAAAATATATGTTTTATAAAGAGAGAATTGTCGGAATGTTACATTTCATGTCAAATTTAAGAATCGAATTGATGTTGTCTTGATTTAACTTATTGTTCTTTGTACATAAACTGATGTTCATTGGGTGACGTTTTTGAATTTTCAAAAATTTGAAACTTTTCATGTCAAATCAATTTTGGATGATGTTCATTAGATGTTGTTCATTGTTCATTAAGTGATGTTCATTAGGTGATGTCCAACTGATGTTCATTAGGTGATGTCCAACTGATGTTCATTGGCTGATGCTCATTGGCTAATGTTCATAGGGTGATGTTCACTGTGAGATGTTCATTGGAGATCCGCGTGCATGATGCTCATCCTAAGTCCGTGTGTAGCATAGAATTTGCGCTTTTTCACTTTTTCTTTACTTATACTAACCTTCTCTTACTTTTGCATTTTTTCCTTGGTCCGCGCGCAAAAGCAAACATACATATTAAAAAAACGGAGTTAATACATTCTAACACCATATAGAATTGATAGAGCAACTTATGGATTTAGACTTGTAAGAAATAAAAATTGAACCACGTATGGCATCCACCAGATAGACACCCTTACGAGTATTCCACTTAGCCCCCGGCAAACTAAAAAAAAAGCTTATTTCTTTTTTATTTAACCCGGGACAAAATGGAGCAATGCTAGAAAAAACTAGGCTGTTCAAAGTAAATTTTTAGGACACTGGCATTGACAAGCCTAGAAAATCTTTAGCTCCTCTAAAATGTGTTGAACATGGGTGTGCCAACAAAAGAGCAGGACTACAGAAGTTTCCCTAAAGGTCTCAACTCCTTGGGCAAGCCATCAAAATTCCCAGCACTTATATCTGATTGACAAAACGGCCTCGTCCTGTCTTTCCAGAGCACACTCTCAGCTATGTGCTCCTTGCTTGGAGTCAGCATGATAAAGTTCGGGTCTGCCCTTTCGTAGCTGTAAAAACAACAAAAAGGTTCATTCAGTAACACAAGACTATGAGCCCTTACAAAAGCTCTGCTTCGTACAGTATAAGTCTAAGCAGAAGAATATGAGCTTTCAAGAAACTATAAACGACAAACTGAGACACACATCCACCAAGAGACTTCAGCCCACAGTTTTGTTTGCTAAGATCCAGGTTAATGATATTATATATGGTAGAGCATAGCCTTGCCGAGCTAGGGTTGGGGGTTCAACTGTTCAAGTCCCCCCTCCTAATCCAGGCTTCACTTTTTGCTGCAGCAGCAATCAGTAACTTAGCACCAATTCCAAGCATAATGATCCCAACTCCCAAGGACTCCGCTATACAGATATAACTGACTTTTCTAAGATTTTCCGCTCAGAGAGGAGAGGATCCTTAACACTGTCAGTACCTCTTTACTTGCATCGAAGACAAAAATACCTGGCTTCTCTCAGATTTTCTGCCCGAATGCCAAATCCAAAAGACGAATTCCCCACCATATGATCCCTGGTTGCTGCAGAACCACAAAGTCATATTACACATCAATAAATTTCTTATCAAACATTCTAGGCATCATAATAACCAGTAGATGGAGATTCCTGAAATAATAGTATGAAATGGATCCAAGAACCTGATATTAGATTTCTATAAGGGTAGTGAAAAAGATAATTGGTAACATGCGCTTCTCACTGGACATGAAATTGTTTAATATAATCAAAATCTTCAATTTCTTGTATCTCCCAACCAATTTGCTCTCCTATCTTGACACAATGATGTGACCTAGACAAATTCATGATACTCGTTGGGGTCTATGTGTTAAGTACTGTCTCAAGTTACTGATGGACCTAGCAAATGTAACTCAGTATCACATAACCGTGGAGCACGCTTGAATTGCACTTGAAGTATACCCAAAATGTACCTAATCGAAAGTAGCCCTATCCAAACTGAGGTCCGACCAGCCCAGAAATATATGTCTAATAACTCTAATATTGATTCTATATTCACAATAACCTAATTCACAACACAACAAAAATGACAAAAACAGTATAACCTGAATTGAACTGAAATTAAATGCTCTAGGCCTTTCATAGTTTAGTCAAAGGCCCCTATAGAAGGCCTTCTTTCAAAAGAAACAAAAAAAGAAAAAAGAATCCATATGAATTTGATTGTGCGTCTCATTAGGTAAACATGACCCAACTGAAATCTGGAGTGAACCTAATTTGTTACTGGCCAATAAACAGTCGAGTCTTTTTTATATAACCATCAAATGTCCAACTAACATATTCATCATAGAGTCTAAAACTTGCCTCAGGTTAAGACATTAAATCAAAACCGCATCCACAAACTAAATCCACAAACTAAGTCCACTTAGATAGTTAAATGTTCAGCTAGGTCAAAGTATTTCCTTTCAGCGAAAGAGGAACAAAAAATGCAGTTTTTTACGCCCACCAAACCACAAATTAACTCCACTTTTAGAGATTAAGTATAATTCACTTACTTTTAAGATATGAACGCAAAGAGAGTTTTGAAGGTAGATTAGAGTTTTGGACCCCATTTAGAGTTTTGTAAAACAAAGATTGTGAAAAGACCATCTTGCCCATTATTACTTCCAAAAAGTGTAATTTGAATTTAGCTTATGTCCTTATATGTCATTTTACTGAAAATTAGCTATCAGTTAATCTTATCAGTCATTTCTATAAAAACGGTTAATACAAATAATTGATCAAATCATCTAATTCTACCAGCTAGTCAAACCAGATAAAAAATTGCTATGTGCTATCATGATGTCAAAATAATAAAATTTCCCTTTTATCGGCTCATTGGATTCAAATTCAAGTACAAGATTAAAAGGACAAACGTTAAGGGTATTACACTAGGACCTTCAGGAAACTGCACATATATTTGGAGAAGTCCAAAATAAATAGCAGACAGTTATTTAGGGGGAACGAGAGGGAACAAAATATCACCTCCTCTCTCTGATCCTCAATGCAGCATAAGAAATAGCAGATCCATCTAATTCTTCTTAGTCTTATGTTCATAATGATGACCTAACACTCGCCCATGATAGCCAACACGGATTGAAGCATGGAACTAACAACACTTGATCAGTATAACTTGAGCATTTCCCATTGAATATAAGCCAATAAAATCTTGATCAAATTGATATGTTGTTCCAAATGGGTTCAAAGTCTTAGCTTTTCTTCCTGGTGTCTTTCTTATACTACGGAGGATCAGTCATGTAAAAGCTTACAGTAGTTGGTACTACATATAGGATATCTCCCTGGCCAACTACCTAGGAGGAATATGTATGAACTTAACTTATAAAGACAACATGATGTAAAATTACCATTGAAAACCGGTAGAGACTTGTGACAATACACACCAGTATCAACCAGCATAAGAAATGTCATCATGACAACTTTTCTCTGCCATCAGTTCAACCCTAAAATTCCCTCATTTATTTCTGATCTGGGAGTGGATCCATGATTAACGCTCATCAATTTATATGAAAAAGAGAAATAAGTAGGCATGGAAAAATGGGCAGCGGGTGCTGGTACCTCCTCCCCCATACCCAAATCTACCTAAAATTCTCATACTCGTCACCTACCCACAACCCACTGCACGTAAAATATCATACCCATGTCTGCCCATGTGGGTGTTGTCCCTAGACCCATCCCCATGCCACTACCCAAACCCAGCTATCGCCCACCCTCCAATTCATCTCAAATAGTACGAAATACATGAGAATCTCAGAGTTTTGTAACTTTTTTACTTGGGCTTGTGCTAATCTTAAAAAAAAAATTAACTAGTTGCCTACTTGGTGGCTTCTCAATTAATGAGCCTTATTATCCTAATGGACGAATCTAAGTGAATGGCTTGAGTCAATATATTTTTAGGCTAATACAACAACAACTAAGCCTTATTCCCAAAATGAATAACATATCAAAATGTTGTTGAAAAGGTACCGGGTGGGTGGATGCGGGGGTGGGTGGGTATGGGCCGGGTATGCCCTCATACCCACCACCTACCCACTACCCATGGCGGGTTCAGTTTTGTAAACCCTTACTCACCCATCACCACCAAACCTATACCCATCCTCTCCCAAGGTGTGGTGCGAAACCCACCAGATTTTACCCTAGAAATAAGATGATAAAGACGACAGCTATTTCAATGATATCTACGAGAGATAGGTACCTGAAATGCTCAACGTAAAGGAAGGTTTCCACCATGACTTGAACGCCAATGACAAAGTCGAACTTAGAGGCCCCACCTTTCCCTGCATAGTCAGCACATCATGCAAACATCAAAGTACATATTCTATGTCAAAAGCCACAATTCAAATATACACCTTTGAAAATTGTTTTCTTTTTAATCACAATAGTTGACCATGTACCTTTAACAGTAAATTTTTGTTAGCTTGCCAAGCTGCTGCCACTTGGAAGGTTGAGTCCTGAGATTTATCTGACGTGTTGTTATCTTCCAACCTGCCACGAAACGAAAAAACTAATGAACTTGTGTCCACGAAGTAAAACCTTGAATCAATTCATAGTTGAGATACCTTGTCTTCAGTTCAAAACCAAAATCAAGATAATTAGTAATTCCAATTATTTCATTTTCTTCAAATGGATTTTGTACCTAATGGATGGAAATAGTACATAGTTTAGTGACTAAAAGTCTGAAACAACCAAGGGCTTGAAAACAAACCCCAAAGTGGAAGGAACCTATTAATGTGGATGAGATGGATGGAGTATACCTTTCTTTGAACAACAACATGTTGGTAAAATGAGGCAATAAACTGCAATAAAAATATTAAATCATTATAAGTCATTAAAAATACCATACAACAACATAATTTATTAGAAGCCATGGGTTGCAATCCGAACCATACAGGAATAGCAAAAGGATCAACTACTTTTTGTCATAAATGCTGTCAAGAAAACAATGGCTCCCACTTTATTTTTTCGATCAGAAACCTATAAAATAAGGCCCAACCTGGAAGATTGTAACTTCACTCCCAAGGACCTATCAAAATACTATGGGAATATCACCCTATTTCTTGTATATTCATTTTTACAGAAAAACTAGTATTTAGGCACAATGCTTCGGGGGTTGTTTGTATTATACTTTATTACCTGAAGACAACTAAAATTTGGTGTAGAAAGATGTTAGTAACAAGTTATAAATTGATAGTTTTGTTCATAAATGCAATTAATATATTATTTGAAAATACATAATATCATTATTAGTATTGATAAAAGAAGCAATAATAGTGTAGTGGAGTAGTGGTTAGAACATTTATCTTCCACACACGAGGTCGTGGGTTCAAAGCTTCTCATGAACAATTTGCACTTTTTTCTATGTGAATAACTTAGATAAAAAATTGTTATAAAGAAAGAAGAGTGCCAAATAGGGATTACAAAATGTGCTTAGTGTGCTTACGCTTTTTAATATATATAGATATGTCTAATTAAGGACCATTCTCCTTTCCTGATAATTTGGTTATCATTATTTAGTTGCATTGACTAAGTATGTTTTTTATCTTATTGCCCCATTAAATATTTCTTCCTTAGTTTTATTTTCCTATTTTCCATGTATGGAGCTCAATATTTATTTCAACATTATTAAATTGAGCTAAATGTTTTTTCTATCTCTCTCCTATCACATAATATTTATTGTAATACAAATTGCGGATGTTTCCACGAATCCCCCATTTTATTTCTTTCTTTCTCTCTCCTCATTATACTATCTCGTTAATATGTATGCACACTAGTCGCAAGAGAGAAAAAACACACACGAAGTTTAACATTGAAAGGCCATGAGGAAGAAGATATGTAGGAAAATATAAAATGGGCAATTCTTTAATTTGGTCACAAAAATGTCCTTATGTATAGATTACGGTAGTATTCTATGGAAAAAATTACAAGAGAATTTTTTTTTACTACGAATAGACATGGTTATTGGACAGGGTAACCCATTAGGTTAAGGGTTAGGATCAAATTTTAAGAGCTTCTATAGGAAACATTATTTTAGACACGGTCATTTATAGGAAACATTATTTTAGACAAGGTCATTTTTGGGCCAATACAATATGTTTTGAAAATTAAAACAGAGATTGTACATATAGTTACATGTATGAATTTGTATTCACTTACACTCACTTTTGTTCCTCTCTGTCCCCACTTCTTTTTTCATGCCCATTTATTGATCCATCCACTATCGACCCGCGACCAACCACTTTTGACCCCTTTTATGACGAACACTTTTATGACTTGATGCGTAGTGACCTGACCCAACCCGTCCAATTACCACGTCTATACGAAGTAATGAAATCATGGAGAGGTAACCTCTTAGGGTATCTCATATTTCCTATCCCTATCTAACTCATAACTAAATTATCTAGGGCGCGGAAATAATTTATTATTTTCTCCCAAAGATAAACTTTTCTCTTTTCTCTATGCCTTACATAGTTCAAATACGAGTTAATATGAATAGAGCATTTGATATATTGTAGAATTATTTGTAGAAAACTAGTTTTATTCTAATAAGGGATTTCTCCTTTATTTTTTCCTTTATAGTATTCTAGCATAATGTATGACAATGCTATATTGGCTACAAATCGTATTTGGGAAAATTGAACTCAAGAATCATCATACTATTACTTTCTATTCGGCCTTCATATCTTCTATACTCATGAACTCTACAACTTAGAACCAACAAATAATCTTCCTTTTCAATGGTTTAGACGGTCGATGTGTTTGCTAGTGCACAAGATATTAAAGAGAAAAGGCAAAAAGAAGCATAGTTCGGTCAAAGTCTAGTCCATAGCAGTTGGGGGATTCGGGAGCTAAACGAGGATTACAATAGGAGTCTTTCGAATAACATGAGTGATTAATGACCCTATAATTCCCTTTAAAAACATAAGGTGAACCCTTACAAAGCCCTACAAAATATTTCAATAGCCGCCACAAACAATATTCAAAAGCTAAAGGAAATCAGAGAAAAATACTAATAATCAATCTCACCTAAAAATAACGAATATAAAACCTCCACCCTAAACAAAGTACCATACACCTACTAACTTTAGGACATCATAACTGAACTAATTCGTTGGCACTGCCTAACACAAAAAAAACACAAATTCTTATACTTAACTCATCACATGGCATGAGAGAGTATAGCCAATTAGCCACAATGCTCAATTGTGCATTACCCAAATTGACCCAACTCTTTTCAAATCATTTTTTCATCTCAATAACGAGCCAACCTAAAACAATTGTATATATTTAAATTCATATCAAAGTTTTCAAATTGTTCTTTCAAACAAAAATAAAAAATTAAGGTATTGAGATAAGAAATAATATAACTAGAAACAACATTCTCCAATTCCAAAATTGCAACATTGTTAAAAAAAGCAATCTAACTTAGACTCCAAATAAAAACATCAACACGGTTTCTCATTTTTACCAACAATCTCAAAAGCATCAAACGAGGTCACAACCCCCAAATTTGTAACCCACCATCTTCATTTTCAAAATCATTGTTAGCAAAGCTTGTCATCTTGTAACTTACCACAAATTTTCTCCTTTTTCTTCAACTTCCAACACTGAGAATTGGTGTGTTAAGGTGTGCCCTTTAACATGACAATAATTTCATATTTTTGCTTTAAAATTCTTATAAAAAACAACCTTTTAGACGGACCACTAAATTTAACAGTCAAGTGATTGTCAATTAGATCTCTGTGAGTTAAGACACCCATAACATCATCCAAACTCAAACCATCCATATAGTAAGGAACCATGAAATATGTTTATAAGGAGGTGGTAAAGAATAAAATAACCTAATGGTACAAATCTATAATAATAGGAAAAAAAACCAACTAAACGAGAGTGAAACAGATTATCTTTTAGGCGAAGATCTTTAAGTCTACTTTTAAGTACTAGAGGATAGGTGACACTCTTGGTCATATAAAGTGACTCAACTTCAACCACAAAAGTCCCCTTAGAAACTTCTCTAGCTTCATTGCAAGACAACAAAGCTCTTAAACCCATATCTTCCCACTTTTCGATGTTCATACGTGCGAGCTTCTTAGATACACCATCAAAAGTCTTGTGACATATAGATAGATAGAAAGAACAACTTTCATCTTCAATGGTCATATGCAAAAATCAAATGCCTATCGAAATTCTCAACATCAAATTACATTGCCGCCATGATACGGACACACTCTCAAAATACCAAAACTCCACCAAAAATCTCAACCTAAACTCTTGATACAATCGTTGTGAAAGAGGCGGTTAATATGTTTGTTAGTACCGAACAATAGTCAGTAAGAAAAATATTAGAGAGAAAAGGCAATAAAAAGAAGTAAAGAGTAAAGACACAAGGATTTACATGGTTCGATCATCGTAAACTAGTAAGAGTCTTTCTAATGACCCCGTAGTTCCCTTTTAAAACATAAGGGATCTCCTACAAAAACCTTAGAGAAAATGTCAATGGCCCCCCAAACAATATTTGAGGTCTAAAGTAAATCAAAGAAGAAACAACAACAACAACAATTACTAAGCTTTATTTCCAAAAATGATTTGGATTCGGCTAACATAAATCGTCATCTGAAACCGTTAAAAAATAGAAGGCGTTGGCATTATAGTTGTTAAGATCCTGATTCAAATCGTAGAATCTTACAATTTACAATTCAAATATGGTCATACAATTCGGTTCACAAATCTCACGAATCTAGACGATTCTACGTATTTTTGTGCACTAGCGAAACCTCATATATTTAAATCAAATTTCATCAAGCTACCAAAGCTATTAATAGACATATATGGTCAATATCGCCTATTTGATGGTCAACCAACTGCTTTTTCAATTATCTATCATTATAAACTTATAACATGAACAATATCTTGTTTATACATGTTCGTAAAATCTTACAGTTCCTACAATTCGATTATACGATCCAATTCTAAGACCGCTTAACAATTTAAAATACAATCTCGATTTTAACACCTTTGTTCAACAAGTGTACAATTTCTTTTTAAACACAAAGACAAACAAATTAAAGATAAGCAAAAGAATAAGGCTCGTGTAAGCCCTTCGACAACTCGTTCCTGCTCGGGAAAAACGTGCTTGTGCGAGCACTATTCCAAATACATATTTCAACGCATAAATAACAATGAACTATGTTAGATGGACAAAGTCACAAGAATTTGGTATGGATCCAAATGTCTGGCATGTGATTTCCAAAATTTCTTCGTACGAGGACACTATTTGAACTTTTGACATGGAAAAATAGAACTACATAATTGAAAAGAAAATTAAAACGCCACTTGCGACTAATTTATAATGGTTTTTAGCGGGTAATTATATGAATTGTAAATTTTTCATATATTGAGTCGGTCGATTTCGGTGCTCCACCAATCCTAGAGCCGCCATTGTATAAGAGTGCCTTCCCTTCAAGTACATAGGAGTGCCCTTATCTTCTAAGAAGTTAAAATACTTTTGTGCAAACCTTTGAATGAGATAATCACCAGCAAAATATCTTCATAAAGTCATTTGAGTATAAGGTTGTGATGTTTGAGTCCTAACCTCATGCTTCCAGAGAAGGTCATTAAGGAGATTGAAAGTGCTTTAGAATATTTTTGTTGTATGGGAGAACCCGAGATTACAGGAAAGCATGTGTAGCTTGGAAAAGAGGTTACTAGCCTAAACTAGCTGCGGGTTCGAATATTAAATACTTCTATTATGGAAAAAAGTTGTGACAAAACTCCTTAGGGCAATTGAGCCTAAAAAGGATAACATGTGGGTCAAATGAGAAGATAGTTATTATAACAATGGTAGAGACCTCATTGCAATCCAAGTCCCTTTACTATTTCTTAGGTCTTTGAAGAAGGTTTTTCAACTGTCGAGCCCGTGTAGTGCAGCATGGGGGATGGAACAGAATGCAGAAACCTGGTAAGTTCTCCCTTCACACCATGTATCAGTTTCTCTTGGCCTCGTGTTGATTGAAAGAGGATCATTTGTAATAGTAGAGCCTCTCCTCGAAGTGTCTTTGTCACCTGGTTAGCAATGCAGAATAGACTACGTACAGTGGACAGGTAGGTTGATTAGTTGGGGATTTCAGGTTTCGCCTATGTATGGTTAGTGCAAAGCTCATGTGACAAATGCTCCGCATCTCTTTTTTCGTGTAGTTACACTATGATGGCGTGGGCCTCTTGCTTGTGTAAAGGATGAGAGCTAAAGGGGGCGAGTGAAACATTTCATGACAACAGAAGAGCCAAGTTCAAGCTTAAGAGCATATACAGAAGAGGGAAACAAGATACATTTACACCGATGATAATCATTAATATACCTGGGAACTATTTGCAAGTTCAAGACCAAAGTTGAAAGAAGGGCTCAGTGGACTTCCTGACCCCAATCCATATCCAATTGCACAGCTCCAATTCTTTAGATTTTTAAGTCGCGAATCGTCCTTGGTTCCATCTGATAATAGCCATTTACATATCCTTACTCGTCAAATATGCAAATTATCCAGCTGATAATTATCTTTAAACTAGCACCACAATAACTAATGCTTAAGTAAACAGCAACACTACGCAAAAATCATCAATAAACCTCTTGCAGCAGTACGACACATCACCTGAAGATGTATAAATCTGATACGACTGACAAACAGGTTGACTCTAGAGAAATAACACAAAATTCAACACATAAGGGCATATTCTAAAATAAGACTACATCTATACAATGGAAAACATCTCAACCTGCATGTTCAGATTAAACTAGAGTGAGCCACCATCAAACAAAAAAATAAAATAAAACAGCCTTTACTCCAGACAAAGGGATCAAAAAGAAAGGGATGTTGGTTTGATACAGGTTGTTAATTGATGTTGTTGTTGTTGTATTGGGCGCCAAAATCAGTTGTAACTGATTTTTAGCTAAGAATAACAAATTTTGTTATTCTGTTTTAGCATTTGTTATTCTGTTTTAGCAGCTTACTTCTCATTGTATAAATAAGCTAGATTGAGCTCATTGTAATTCATTCATGAAATAATACAAATCTTACTCTCTTCTTCTCTCTCAATCTCTCTCTCTCTCTCTCTCTCTCTAACTCTCTTTCTCTTCTGTTTCTCTTCTCTATTCTGACATTTCTCTCTTCTACCTATCTTCTTCTCTATTTTCTATCATTTGGTTAACATTCTAAGGTGAGCTAAGAGCTACCTTATCATTGGTATCAGAGCTAAAGATCTACTCAATCTATGTTAGAATCTCATACGACAATTTTCACAGAAAAATCTTACTCACTTCTGGAATCAATAATCCAGAATCTGTAGAATTCTGAAATCGATTTTCTTATAACAAAATCAATTGGTAAATAGAGCAATAGAGTTCATTCTGGCTCCTGCTACTCGAAGAACCCTAACAATGGAAGATCAATTGAGAACACTTGAAAGAAAATTCCAAGATCACTCACAGAAGTATGATGATCACTCTGCAGATTCAAGATCAATGCAAGAAGATTGATGAACTGATGAATGTCATTATGGAGCTGAAGGATAAGCTGAGTGAATCTTCAACTGAAAACTCAAGAACAGGAGGAGCAAAAGAGGTTGTTAATTCAACCAGAACTTTGGCGTATATTCCTAAACTTTCTTTTCCTAAGTTTGATGGTAGTAACTGTAGAACTTGGATTAAAAAGTGTAGTAAGTATTTCAAGATGTGTGAAATTGGTGATGATCAAAAAGTAGATTTAGCAGCTTTAAATATGGTGGATAAAGCTGAGAGATGGGCTATTAGCTACCTGTCTTCAAGGAGAAATGTGGATTGGCCTGAGTTTGTAATGGATTTGTCAGCCAGATTTAAGGATGAAAGAGGAGTCAATTTTGTGGAAAAATTTAACAAACTGGAGCAAAATGATGCTATAAATTCTTATCTGGATGAGTTTGAGGAAATTAAGTCTGATGTATTAGAAACTCATCACTCCTTACCTGATGAGTTCATATTAGACAGTTTTATAGGAGGGTTGAAACCTGGAATTAAGCCTTTTGTAAAAGCTTTTAAGCTTTCTTCTCTATCAGAGGCAGTTGAGTTTGCTAGTTACAAGAAGAGGCATTGGCTGCGGCTGTTCCTAAACCCTTGAAACACACTTCTTCTTTTCCATACAAACCTATACAAGCTATTCCTTTGAATAGTAGTAAACCACCACTTCTTCCTACCCCAAATATTAAACCACAAAATTCAAGCTCATTTCCCAAGTTTAATTCCAGAAATTACAGATATACTAGACATATTCCTGCTGATGTAAGAGCTGAGAAGATAGCCAAAGGATTATGCTATTACTGTGATCAGCCTTATGACAGAAATCATAAGTGTCCATTCAAGGAGTCTCAATTGTTTACAGTAAAAATCTCTAAAAATGAAGAGCATTTGGAGACTATTGATGAGGGTGATGAAACTGATGATGATGAACTTGGTGATCCACTTATATCTATTAATGTTGATCATAATTTTCAGACTATGAGGGTGCAAGGTATTACTAGTATTCCTTCTCAAGCTGTTATAGTTGCTGATGGCAACCAGTT
The DNA here is from genome assembly GCA_947645195.1 of Patellifolia procumbens. Taxonomy (NCBI): domain Eukaryota; kingdom Viridiplantae; phylum Streptophyta; class Magnoliopsida; order Caryophyllales; family Amaranthaceae; genus Patellifolia; species Patellifolia procumbens. Next base: position 1,089,441 of record CANSGD010000032.1, read on the forward strand.
GAGGTGTCAACATGTATGTAAGGGTTTTCAATGGCATATGCAAGGCATGAAGTTCACTACTGATGTATTGTTGATTGACTTAGGTGGTTGTGATATGGTGTTAGGGGTTCAATGGTTGACAACTCTTGGTCCTATTTGTTGGGATTTCAAAGAGTTATTCATGCAATTTGATGTGAATGGTTGTCCTTTTGTGTTGAAAGGGGTGCATCCTAAGAAAGTCAAGCTAGTTAATGGTGCTCCTTCTGCTAAGATGCTTAGTAATGCAGTGGAATTGTTTACTACAACTTAGAGATATCTAATTTATGCAGTTAAGTTCCAGTGCAGTTTCAAAAGCTAAACCACGGTGTTCAGAAGCTTTATTGCACCTTAAACAACAATATAGTGATATATTTGCAGATCCTGAAACTCGTCAACCTCATAGAGGAGTGTTTGATCATACAATTCCTCTTGAACCTGGAGCTAGGGCTGTTAATATTAGACCTTATAGGTACCCTCTCAAACAAAGAGATGTGATTGAGTCATTGAGCAGCTTGTACACGATATGTTAGAAAGAGGGATAATTCAAAATAGTGCCAGTCCTTTTGCATCTCCAGTGGTTTTAGTAGGAAAGAAGGATGGAACATGGAGATTGTGTGTGGATTATAGAGAATTAAATCAAAGAACCATCAAGAACAAATTTCCAATTCCTGTTATTGATGAATTAAATGATGAATTAAATGATGAACTCTCAGGAGCAACTGTGTTTAGTAAGTTGGATTTAAGGTCAAGCTACCATCAATTGAGAGTGAGTGAATCCGATATGCATAGAACTGCTTTCAAAACTCATTCAAGACACTTTGAATGGTTGGTTATCCCTTTTGGCTTGACAAATGCCCCTGCTTCATTTCACAGTTGGATGTATAGTGTTTTTAAACCTCTTGAGGAAGTGTGTGCTGGTGTTCTTTGATGATATACTTATCTACAGCAAGTCCGAGGCAGATAATTGGGAACAATTAGCAGCTGTCTTTGAGTTAATGAGGAAGAATCTGATGTTTGCTAAGGCAAGTAAATGCAGTTTTGCTTTAGATAAGGTTGAGTACTTGGGGCATTTTATTTCTGCAAGAGGAGTGAAAACTGATCCTTCAAAAGTTGCTGCTGTAGAGAGTTGGCCTGTCCCTCATCCAGTTAAAGAATTAAGAAGTTTTTTAGGACTTGCAGGTTATTATAGAAAATTTGTTAAGAATTACTTAATTCTTAGCAAACCATTGACTGATTTAATTTAAAAAGGGATTTTTGCTTGGTCTGAAACTGCTCTTACTTTGTGATTAAGACAGACCAAAAAAGCTTGAAATGGCTCCTTCAACAGAAAGTAAGCACTCCATTTCAACAGTTTTGGTTGTCTAAATTGATGGGATTGGATTATGAGATTCAATACAAAAGTGGCCAAGAGAACATTGCTGCATATGCTCTTTAAAGAGTGGATGGTAGTGAAATTTTATGCTTGGCTATTTACACTATTTCTCCAGATTTGACTACTTAGATCAAGGCCAGTTATGTGTTAGATGATAATATAGTTCAGTTATTATCACAGTTACAGCATGCCTCGTCTGTAGGTTTCTATACTTACAATGATGGCTTACTTAGAAGAAAAGGGAGATGGTGCTTGGCTCTGATGTACACTTAAAACTTAAAATCATCAATTGGCTCATTCAGGGAGAGATATTACTATCAAAAGAGTGCAAAGCCTTTTTTATTGGAAAGGGTTAACTAAAGATGTTAGGGAGTTTGTAAGAAAGTGCCAAGTTTGTCAAGCTTCCAAATATGATATTGCTGCTCATCCAGGTTTACTACAACCTTTACCTATTCCTGATGCAGTGTGGCTTGATATCTCTATGGATTTCATTACTAGACTTCCAAAATCAGCCGGTAAAGATGTGATATTTGTGGTGGTGGATAGGTTGAGCAAATACAGTCGTTTTATTTCTCTTTCCCATCCTTTTACTTCACTTCAAGTTGCTCAGACCTATTTAGAACATGTTTTACAATTGCATGGTTGGCCTAGAAGTATTGTAAGTGATAGAGATGCAATCTTTTTGAGTCAATTTTGGCAAGGTTTGTTTAGCCTTCATGGTACTGAATTTCTACTCTCTTCAGCTTATCATCCTGAAACTGATGGCCAGACGGCCAGACTGAGGTTATTAATAGATGTTTAGAGACATATCGGGTGCATGTGTAGTGATAAGCCTAAAGACTATAATGCTTGGTTGCCTTTAGCTGAATGGTGGTACAATACTCATTTTCATTCTGCTACATTGCTTACACCTTATGAGGTGGTCTATGGTCAACCTCCTCCTTTGCATTTGCCCTATTGAAGCAGTAGATAGAAGTTTACAGAGAAGGGAAGAGATGATAAAACTGCTCAAATTCCATCTGCTCAGAGCTGCTGACAGAGTGTTTCAGGTGGGAGATTGGGTTTGGTTGAAGCTGCAGCCCTACAAACAACACTCAGTACAAGTGAGAAGCAATCATAAGTTGTCACCTAAGTACTATGACCCTTATAAGATTTTAGTTGTGATTGGCAAAGTAGCTTATAAGCTTGATCTTCCTAGCTCAGCCAAAATTCATGATGTTTTTCATGTTTCTCATTTCATGGAACCTTGCCTATCGCTGCTCATATTCCTCTTTGGTTGCAACTTACAAGGACAAGTTTCCACTTCTTCTCTCCAGCCAATTGCTATTTTAGACAAGAAAATAGTGAAGTTCCAGAATCAAGCTCAAGTTCAATACTTGATTCAATGGGAATCTTTGCCTACACATGATGCTACTTGGAAGATAGCTGTTGATTTTGAGCTTAAGTTTCCTGAGTTCATGGCTAGCTTAAACTTGAGGACAAGTCAATCTTAAGGAGGGAGGAATGACACAGGTTGTTAATTGATGTTGTTGTTGTTGTATTGGGCGCCAAAATCAGTTGTAACTGATTTTTAGCTAAGAATAACAAATTCTGTTATTCTGTTTTAGCATTTGTTATTCTGTTTTAGCAGCTTACTTCTCATTGTATAAATAAGCTAGATTGAGCTCATTGTAATTCATTCATGAAATAATACAAATCTTACTCTCTTCTTCTCTCTCAATCTCTCTCTCTCTCTCTAACTCTCTTTCTCTTCTACCTATCTTCTTCTCTATTTTATATCATTTGGTTAACATTCTAACGTGAGCTAAGAGCTACCTTATCATGGTTACACTGTTAAACTTGCAATGCAAATTATAAAGGATGTTTGAAGCAACACAAAAAGTATAAACTTATTAAAATCTAAGCTCAAACAAAAACATCAAACTGTGATGAAGCAGAAGACTAATAAGATTATCAACTCTGACAATAATTAATTGTACATTGAAAGATTGGGATTATGGTGCTTACATAGAGGTTCATATTGCACCCCTGCAGTAAGTCTACCCATCTTGCTGACCAGCCAAGCTTTTCTAGGAAACTCATCAGATTCTGGAAAGAAAGAAAGATTCATAATGGAGCATTTATCCGGCATTAATGATCTCAACAGATATAACATGGACCATAGAGACCTAATCAACTTTATCATTATAGTTGTAGCAAAATAAGCACTACTAGTTGATCCTAAATTCCTATAATTGCAAACGAGCAAGCATAAGGAATCTCCAACAGTAAAGGCAAAAAAGACACAATTTGATGCAGGAGTATTGGAAGATGAAGAGTTGATTAGCCTTACATTGAAGAATAGCATCTTACTTATCTTCCATGGATATATGGCATGGACACTTTATCGGAGTTTCTACAAAGATGGTGGTGTGCATATTGACTTGGGAAGCTAACTAAAGTTAGTGGTAGACTTGTAGGTGTGTCATTTTGCCCACAAGGTTTTACTATTCATCTTGGAAAAGGTTTTTCTTATTTTAGGCTTATTTTAATGCATTTAGGAGTCGAGCAAATGTGTTGACTATTCAACTGTTTGACTAGTCAAAGTTTGAATATAAGAACATTGAATAATTGCCTTTAGGTGTGTAAAATTATTGTTCTAATTAGATTTAATCAGAAGTCTTTAATTGGGGTAATTCGGCTATGTAAAGGGGTAAAGGGGTAAAGTTGGATTGTAATTCTTTATGCTTTCATTAGTTTTAATCCATTTAGTCAGTGATTTATATCGTTATGCTAAATTGATTCATTCAATCCTTTATTGATTAATTTCGGTGATTAAGTTCATAATGAATTAAACTTGAAGTTATATTCCGCGCTTAGATTAAGCTTGCCTTTAGCTTAATGATATTCACCATTTCTACAAAAAACTAAAGATTCACTAATACTGACTAAAAATTGGCGTAGTATATCAAATACTAGCAAGAAAAGAAGGCGTCCTGACTCATCAAATTAACAGCACTGATGAAACTCAATAAGACAATCGGCAAAGTGGATCACAACACATACTGGGGAAAGGAGTAACTGTCATTCCAAATGAAAGATTTCCTGAGCCGTATCGCAATCCCATCACACCATATTCTTCAGGTAATTTCCTGCACAAGCCCCAAGTTATTAAAACAAACATATCAATAAATGTACTTTCAAACTCAAAGCTAATATCTTGTCATGTTTAGATGGTACCTTGTCTTCGATATAAGCGGGATGAGACCGAAGGCCCCAAATCCATATTTTGGATAATACGCACATGAACGTATCAGTAAAACCCTATCAAATCATGCACGTCAGCAAAGATTTATGGTCCAGAGCACAAAGAAATGCACAAGTTTCTCCAGTCCCATAGAAATTGACAGCTTTTTGGAAATCATGAGGGAGAATCTACATGCAATAGTTTCCCCCTTTTGAGTTAAGAGAATAATAAACAAAAATGAGAATATTGTTGGGGAGCCAGAAACTTGCAGCAGGTTATAAAGGAGGATCATTGCTCAAAGTCGAACTTTTGTCAAGATAGTGTTTCTTACGGATCAGTGTTTGCAACACATAGGTCAACAAATGTATGAGGATCATCAACATCACTGCTTGGCAAAGAAAGAAGCGAAAAAGATTCAGGTAGCTAAATTTAATTAATTAATTACCAACAATAACAAAAAGGAGTGATCTAAACAGATGTGCCGTACCTCTGCCAGCGAAACTGTGCATCACTTACAACATTTTTTCCAGACTTACGATCAAGTGGACCAGAGACCTATCATAGTTAAGAAATCAACTGTTGTTTTTCCCAAAAGAAGTGCATTTGTTGGTAAAAAGATCATTCTTCATATATTCAAGCATCAAATTACAAGAAAAGCTTAGCATAGCTAAAAACAAAAATTTGAGAGATTGAACAAAGCCTTAATTGTCAAGATCTCAACAGTTGAGCAAAATGTTTAATATGACACCAGAAGTTGAGAAGAGACACCAGAGGTGCTAAGGTTACCCTTTGCCCCAATGAGAAGCAAATGTTAGCATTTATTCTGATGCATCAACACCCTATGATGACTAAATATTATAATGCAGCTGTTCCAAATCATGGAGTTGGAATCAATAATACCCCCTCACGGTTGGTTCGCATCATGTCAAAACCTCAACTAGAAGACATGACAATATGACTATGATTTCAGGATCACGTGTAAGAGAACTCATAGTAAAAACTTGTTTCATAATTTATAAGCCTCTCCAAGTAAATAAAGGACTCAAAATGTCAGCACCATCAAACTTTAATCTCTTCTATTCATTGGTCTAATGCATGATACCAACAACCCGATACGTGTCTCGCAAAAGGCAGAGTCAAGAGAGATTGAGATGTATGTTGCCTTACTCCTAACCAATCTAGAGTACTATAAGGGTGGAAGGCCATGGCATAAAGAAACATAAACTTCATAAGATGAGTACAATACTGGATACATCATCATCTCATATAGTAATTGCACACCTTTTAAATAAATATTCAGAAGGATACAGTTGCAATAAGATCAACATGAGGATCATCCAATGGCTTAAGCAAGATTCTCGTGCTAAAATTCCTGGCTTCATCAAAGTAGTCCTCAAAAGACATTTCAAAGCAAGCTTTCCAAATAACAAATTATAAGATGATTCCAACATCCTGCACAAGTATTAAACAAGGGTGGATGTCAAATAAGAAGTTGAAGGTTATTCCAGTATCTAGGCTCCGTTTGATAGGGTGTAAAACATTTTTCTGGAAAACTGTTTTCCTCTAGTCTCAGTTTTACACATTGTTTGATGGGCAAAGGAGTGTAAAGTCATTTTCCCTTAGCGTTCAATAGCTCTCCAAACCACGGAAAACCATTTTCCCTTCAAAAAATGAAGGGAAAACTCTTTTCCTACTTTTTCCTTACCTCCGTTTCACACTCCTCCCTTCACTTCTCCTTACTTTTCCTTTCATTTTCCTTTTCCCCATCATCTTTGTTACATGGTACCAAACAACAGAAAACTAATTTGGCAATCGTGTTTTCCATTGTAATCATTTTCCGCGAAGATCAATTTACATTGAAAATGTTTTACACCTAACCAAACGGTACGTAGGCTTCTCCTCCTTGTGTAGACATAATTTCTCGATAAAAATAAGAACAACCCAATAATAAGGACATCAAAATACGAGGGAAACACACACGAACAAAAACAAGCATGATGCATGATTTAGGTGCAAAAGAGCAGAACAATAGGTAAAACAGAGAGGGGAATGCAAAGAAAGAGAATTAAAAAAGAAATGTAGAATGAAGGGGAACCTGGTACGAGCTCCAAGCGGAGGAAAATCGAAAAGAGGTGGCACCAACACCATTGGCGGAGGAGCTTCTTTGCTCGCCCAAATCCCCCATTTTGTAATCTACAATAGATTCTCACTTTCAGCCTTCAGAGAGACACATATAATACCAAATGTATGATTTTCGTGAGAGAGTTGTGAACTTGTGTTGTGATGCTTTTTCCCGGTTAACCAACCAAAAACGCGCAAACTTCACTTCGGCGGACTTCTCTCCCGAGCCCCCGTTTCAACATTCCCTTTCCTTTTTTTGGAAAACATGACATGATGGAAACGGTTCCCAACTATTGCTTGGAGAAATATGCACCCGGTGCTCGGTAATTTACTATGCACCCGATTCATATGAGTTGTAAATGTAATGATTACAAGTTTACAACTTATAGTTACTATTTGTGATATAGTGAATTTACGTGTGATGTAATGAATAGTATAGTTAACTTTTGTTTAGGTCTAAATAATATTTTCACTCACTCCAAGTAATAATTACAAGTTTCATTTACTCACTCTATGTAATGATACGAATTTCATTCAGTCACTCACTCACTCTACGTAATATTTTCTACATATGCTCGTGTATTTCTATTTGATATAGTGTATATATTTATGATATAATATGTGGATTTTTGATAAAGTGTATTTGTGTACTATAGTCCATTTGTGTTTCTTACTGTATGTAATTTTTTTATATTCTATAGTGTCTTTCTGTGTAATTTAGTGTATCTATATATAATAGTGTATGTAGTATACTGTGCTTATATACGTAATATTTTCTATACATGCTATAGTGTGTTTCTCTATAATATTATGTATCTGTTTATGATATAGTGTATGGATTTGTGATATAGACAACTTTGAAGTAATATTGTCTGTCTTGGGTCACGTGTCTAGGCCTAGTGCACACTATTTTTAATGTGAACTTGGTCCACGCAAGTCGGAATGGTCTCATCTAGGGGTGGGTGGAAAATCCGATCCGACATAACGCCTTCCAAAGTGAAATTTCGGAAAGCCAATTCGATGTTTGGAATTCGGATTGGATATTCGGTTTTTAAATCGGCTAATTGGATAGATTACGGATAGATAATCTGGAATTTCCAATGTTTGGAATAATGATTTTTTCTTTTTGTTGGATTGTAATTAAATGTAGTGGGCTAAAGCCCACAATTTCCACTATAGTCGAGACCTAGTTCAATTAGTTGTTCACTTGTTCCTAACATTATCAGCATGTCGACAAATAAATGTGACCATTTTAGGATTAACCTCTTCGCTTTGCATTCTTTTGTACAATTTGATTGCTCGATTACATCATCCATTATTTGATAGTGCTGAGATAAAAGAAGTGAAAGAAATTCAATGCCTATTATTATGCTCTAAAGTACCTATGTGTGCTAGTAGGTTACTGCCTTCAATATAATGTTATATCACTTATACAAATTTCGATTCGGGTAATTCAGGTATACGATCCAAAATTACAAACATCAGAAACTCTGGATATCTGAAAAATTCGAATCGAATTTAGATAAAACATTTTATTATTTTAATATTTGGATCGGATCGTATATGATATCTAGTTTTGCACACCCCAAGTCTTAATTATAGTCCTAAACTCTAAGATAGTCACATATTTCAAAAACCATGATTAAAGAGGTGCGGCTAAAACTAGTGTGAACCAATTCAATTGTCAGCTGATGTCTTGATCGTTTCCCACTTATTTCCTTCTTTTGTGAAATGAAATTATAAACAAAATATTAACGGATTTCTGTATTTTCAAAAACATTTATAATAAACATATGAAAATTGGAATTGATTTTTTGGAATTTTTTTCCAACTTTATCTCTAGAGTTTTGAGGGGATTTTTTCCATCTCCTATTGATAACAATTAATTCTATTAGAACATTGAGCCTATGGTATCAACTTGTTATGTGCCCATGAAAGATAACTCTTGGGCTCTCTATCGGACGCCCGCTTTATCTATCTAACAAAAAATGGCAGGATAAAGTCAATAATAACATATTTTTTTCATGCCACCAATCCCATGTCGGGTTACGAGTTCGTCCTACCCGACAATGATGGCACCATATCTAATGACCCCCACAACCATTTCCCTGTATGTAAGTTAGCCTTGGATGTGATTATGCATTTTCCTTTGTACGAGTTCGTTGCACAAATGCTTCGCTAGTACAATATTAGGCAGATTCAATTGATGCCCAATTCTTGGATGAACATTTTATCATGCGTCGTCGCTTGTCACTTTGGTGACTTGAGGCCTTCCTTAGCCGCCTTCACCCATCTCTATGTGTTAACCAAGGCCCCCAACACCGTGGAAGTCACTTGGTACAACATTTGCAACAGGTCCGGCTATTTGACTGCTCCGGACAAAACGTCCAAGATATAAGACTGCAAAATCGATTTTATTTTTGTAAAGACTCCTAATGATGAGATCGCCCGCAGATTGAGGTACCACAGCTAGGAGGTAATGAATTGTAGATGAGTTGCTTCTTTGTTTGACCTCCAAGACGAGAGTGATGAGATTGTAGTTAGGAATTTTGAGACGGAGAAGCACGTCTTGGAGGGCCATGCACCTTTTAGTAACACATCTGGTGATCTGCGAGATGCGAGGACTTTGTCTATTTCACTTGGATGCACCGAAATGGATCTATTGCCGAGAGTCAGGAAAATTAACGACAATAACATGCAAGTTGATACTTGCCTGTCCATAACAATATGAACTATCAAGGGATGTCGAGGATAAGCTTTCTGAGTAGATTCAAGCAATTGCTACAATACCATTGTCCCGATGTCGTGATTTTTACGGAGACCTGGGTGCAATCAATATTTTGAAATGCAATACTAAAATCCTTTCGTATGAGGAAAATAAGTGTGGCAGGCCCAATAGTTTTGACGGGAGGCATAGTTGTAATGACCCCAAGAAATGGATTATGCATGATTATATATATATCGAGTGGTTAGGATAAAAGTCAACTGGAACTAACTAGTTTAGGCCCATATGGGCCATATCTTTTAAATTTCCTTACTTGCTTCGTTGGATTATGTAACGGCCACCATGTTGGTCCACCAACTTCAATGTAATGGGCACCATGTTGAGCCACTAACTTCAAATAATGTCATGTCATGTCATGTTTTCATTTAAGTAATGTTTGCTTAACCTTTGCCCCAACTTCAATAACATCATCATTAAATACGTACAATGCAACTGGACTTTCCTCTAATAAACCGCTTTGCCCTACTATCAAATTTATTGAATTTGAAGCAACCCTTGATTGGGCCGGCGTTGGCTACATAGTCCGAACATAGCATACTCGGAGAATTACCTCTGAACCTCACTTCCTACTAGAGCATCATCGTACTCAACACAAGGTAGCACTTTCAGACCCACAGGGAGCTCTAAAATCCAATGCACTTGTACTTGTACCTTGCATGACGGAAATTCTTTTCCATCACAACCTATCAATGTGTGGTTGATCGAATCAATCCCTAGTACATAACCAATAGTATAAGTTCCTAGACGATCTTTATCCTCCAAATGCAACCCACCCAATCCCATCTCCTTCACCAACTGCCTCTTTGTCTCATTGAAGTACTTTACATTTTCCCAAAGGTTTCGATGCGACAATTGAAATTAGCTGGTTGTTACATAAATAATAACCAGTCATGTCTAGCTATTTATATAATGGACTAATCTTAATTACATACTACTAACCTTGTTCTTTTCATCTCCATTAGCGTTCTAATAACTCGTCCACGTTCCTTAACCCTCCCTCCAACACTCAATGCATTGTCCAGTGAAGTAGAACCAATGTTCTTTATAACGCATAGTTACTCTATTCAACTAAATCATATGTGGGTTTTATTCATTTTACCAGTTAAAGGTTAGGATCAACACTCAACACTCGGTCTTACACTGCCCATTTTAGCAGAGCTCTCACACTACAACAAATTATTTAAACTATCAAATTATTAGTAGTATTTATTATCAAACAATACTTGGGTAAAAGTGATTAATTTTCGCATGCAACATCTTACCTCTTCTTCACTTATTCTTTGTACATCAGTAATCGATCCATCACCAACATCATTATTTTTAGTAATTAACATTTATTGGTTGCTTAGTAGTCACCATAGTCCAACTTAGTAATTATTACAATTGTTGTGCCAACTTCATAAACTTGGTATCACTAAATCATTCTTAGTTTTTTGTTCGAGGACATACCGAGTATTCCATTTGCATAGAACCCTAGAGATTAATGCCCAGATTCTTCAAACCACCGCCTGCAACGACCAATTTCCTTGCAACATTAGAGATTAGACTGCAAATATCTCCAAACCATACAAAATTTTGTCCGAAGTTAAAGATGGCGTCAGAATATTTGAAAGGGAAAAGAGGGTTTGAATATTATGTCAGTTCAATAGGAATAAAATGAGGGTATACTCCAATTCTGAGCTTCCCCCACTTATTTGTTAAGCTTACATTTTGCCCCTCATTTAAGCGTGCAAAATTACTTAATTACCCTTGTTAGAAGTTGGCTTGTCCTCTAACAGTTAGCAGTTTGTCATTTCTCATTAAAATAGAGGCCAATGCTTTAAACCTTCCTTTACCATTGAAGCCAGGAGACCGAATCTCCATATAATTATGTTTCTCAAATTTTTGATTTTCATTTTCTTCACTTTCTTTCTCTAACTTTTTTGCTTTTTGTTTATTTTGTTTTTGTTGTAAAATAATAATGGGACCCACCAAATGAACAGATTCAGTATTTTACCGCCAAAATATGACGGTTGATTAGACCCAACCTGCGCCGTATATACCAGTTGATTAGACTCAACCTTTGTAGTGATATGATGTATCACTGGGTGTGCTCTCCACCCAGCACTATAAATCTCCTATACATGTAACTGAAGAGATGCATCAAGCAAGAGTAATACAACATTTTCTCTGCTTTGTGATACTTTGCTTACAATACGTTATCAGCACCAATTTGCTCCCAAGTACTAGAAGGTAGTTTTTCCCCACAATCAAAGTACAATTTTCTTTTACTCTCAAATTTGCTCCCGGATCATATACTACTCAAAATATGGATCACCAGTGTAATGAGATCAATACTATTTTGAATAATGTAACCCTTTCGAGCATATATTTTATCATAGAGCATCATAATGTACCCGTTACTACAAATCCGACAAGGGGAATTGTAAGTCAGCCCCAACGTTTCAATCCCCCGGTGGAAAATCATGCCGGCGGAATTCCGCAACCGACTGTCCCAAACCTTAATGACAATCCGCCGGAACCACCAACTGAAATTCGGCAACAACCCATTAATAAGAGGAGTAGGGACGAAGACACAGCCTCGGGCAGCGGTAAGCGACGCCAAAATAATTAACTGGCCACCAGGACGACGGAATCGGCTATGCCGCCGTCGAAAAGTCTAGCCACCTTCATGGAGGGCAAAAGACTTTATATGTGAGTCGCCTTCATGGACGGGCTAATCTCCTAGAATTGCCGCCTTCATGGACGAGCTAATCTCCTGGAATTGTCGCCTTCATGGACGGGCTAATCTCCTGGAATTGCCGCCTATATGGACGGGCTAATCTCCTGGAATTGCCGCCTATATGGAAGGGCTATGATGCCGAATAAAGGGACAATAAAACAAAAAAAAAATCCAAGACCACGACTACTTAAAATTTTTTAAAAAATATGTTTGTGTACTGTTAGCTTTCCTTGGGGACAGAATTTTTAGATGTTGTGTTTTTCATCTTTGTGTTTGTAGTAACTAATAATATGTATATATATGTATGTTTCTTCTCCTCCCCATAAAATAAAAGTTCAAATTTTTTTTTTTAAAAAAGGGGCACAAGACTTAGGAAATTGGTGTGCAAAAGGTATGTTGAACAAGTCAACATCCATCCCCTACCTTTGAGTTTTCACACCATATACATGCAAACTCCAAGATATGCATTGTTTATTTCCATAAAAAAAAAAAAAAGCCTTGAAACATTGCAGCTCACGGCAGTACTGAATTTTTACAAATTTTGTTCACAAAGTACAATCAAAAGGTGGAAAGAAGATTAAAAAAAAAAGGGAAAAAGAACAAAAGGGGAAGAGAAAGTTTTCTTTAACTTGTTGGTACTAAGAGTTGAACTCAAGACCTATTACTCTAAATACTTGTGCCCTTACCACTTGAGCTAGTGAATACTTTTGTTAACTCTAGATGTTTCATGTTATTTAACATGGCCTAAGTACAACCATTACATATTTTCTTTATGATTCATAAAAAACACATTTTATCTATCAAATGTGTACAATTTTTTTACTTCTATAAAAGGGACTTAACCCCAATTTTTCCCCATCTCTTACCCGCCTCTCCATCTTCTTCAACCTCACAGATTCTCTCTCCTCCATTTATGGGGTTTACTAGATCCCCATTGTTTCCGTCCACCATGTATAACGCCGACAACAATCGCTCAACAACCGGCACACCGGATCTTCAAGAGTCCTTAAGAGAGTTGAAAATTATATTTTACCGGGGGATAAGTTTTACGGTAGTCTTATAGGCAATTATCGTAATTCTTCTTGGGAATCTTGCAAATTGTAGATCATAATTGTTATTTCTATGATTTACATTTTTTTTGCTAAGTGTGGTTGAAATATTAATCATCCTTATGTGGTTAGCTTCTCATTTTCAAAAACAAAATGGGGGTGAGACATAATTTTAATTAACTATTAACTTTTGTGTTTGTACTTAATTTCGAACTCCTGACCTCTTAAACGGCTCAGGATTTCTCGGACCACTTCGGCTTACACCCCAAATGTGATGTATTATTACTTTTTCAAATTTTTATATGGAGTAACTCTATTGTGCATATATTTAGTAATTCTAATTACTGTTAATTATATGTAATCAGAAATGGCACGAATTGCAACCAGAGACTTTGAGATACTTGAACCATCAGGTCAAAGGTACCTGGAATGGAGGGTAGATGCAAAAGCCATTTACAAGCAGAAAACCTGGAACATACTATTATTAAAGATGGTTATCAACTGCTCAAGAACAAGTACGGGCTTTAATATACCTAAAGCATCATATTCATGAGGATCTAAAATCTGAATATATTTTAATTGATGATCCGAAGGAATTATGGGACACTCTCACTGAAAGGTTTGAACACCTTCAGCGAATAATTGCCCCAAGAGCAGCTCATGAGTGGGCCACTATCAGATTCCAAGATTTTTCCACAGTAAGAGAATATAACTCTGTCGTACTACGTATCACTCAGAAACTAAAGCTGTGTGGACAACCAGTACCAGAAAAGGCCATGATAGAAAAGACTCTCTCAACCATGCACGCGCAAAATATGATACAATCTTAACAATATCGTGAGAGAGGTTGCACAAAATTTTCTGATTTAATCTCTATTCTCTTAGTTGTCGAGCAGTATAATCATATCTTGCTCGACAACCACAACAAAAGGCCAACTAGTACAAATGCAAACCCCTGAAGCCAATGCCACTGACACTAATATTTCCAATACAACACCCACTAATGCAACTCGGGGTGGCAAACGCTGGAATAATGGTCGTGGATGGGGAAATTATAATAACAAAGGCAAAGGAAGGTGATAAGTACTTTATTGTGCCTATCCATGCCGCATTTTTAATGTCGATGCATATAGATTTAGAGCATTTTAGTCTTGCATTGCATGGTTTTGATTACTTTGAGCTAAATGGTTGCTTCACTACTCGTTTAGTTGTTTTGGATGATTTTCAGACTAACTAACGGGTTTTTGAAGTCATATATGATCATTGGAAGATTAGTTGTGGACTGTTGAACTTCAAATGGACATAACGTTTGATCCGTAAATCGGATTGAGGTGATTCCGGTGGGAGGTGTTAGCTCATTTCGGTAGCTTTTCAACTACTGGTCATGAGCCCAATTCCGATTAGAGACGAGAGAGATATGATCGTTCGAAGTTGAGCTGTCCGCTGACCAGCAGGTCACCACGGTCGTGGGGACCTTTAGCGAGCAAAACAGACTGTTGAAGATTGGAAACTGATCCTATGAAAGTCAGGGGCCACGGTCGTGGTGAAATCACCACGACAATGGTGACCTGACTTCGGGTGTTGACCCGTTTTCTCCGTCTTAGTTTAATGACGCTTTTAATTAGTTTTTTTAGCTTAGGCTCGACATTACTTCATAATTAGTTTCTAATTACTCTCTCTTAGCCCTAAACTCTCTCAAACACTAGTTTACTCCTTTGTTTCATTATTGAAGATCGAATTCATCAATTAATTCAAGTAATTTCTCTTCAATCTCTTTCCTTAATCTTATTGCTTTGTCTATGATGTTTACTTTATTGAATTTTAATTTCTTAGAATCCATGATTAGTGAGTAGTTTCTAATCTAGGGTTTGGGTGAAAGCATGAATTAGGGGCTTAATGTAGATGTTCTTGTAATTGCTTTATTCATGTCTAATATGCATTGTTCTTGGTGTTTTGACACCTTAGGGTAGACCTTGATCAAGTTTATTCTAGGGCACTTAGGGTTTTTATTGTTCTTAATCGAACTCTAATCCCTTTTGTCATTCCCATGTTTCGACTTGATTTCTAGACCAAGAGATTGGGTAGGAATTAAGGGGATCCTTTAATTAGGGGTTTTCCGAACTTAATGAATCCATTAATCAATTGGCTAAAGACCGTTCGAGAGAGGATTTGGTTGGTTGATTAATCGATTACTCTTGAGGACCATTCGAGAGAGGACTCAAGGACCATAGAGGGAAACTTAACCTTGCATGTTATTCTCTATAACTTAGTAGTTACATTTGTGTCGTGTCTTGCCCGAGTTCATGCGAGTAACCCAAGCTCTAGAGTCTTCCTTATCATATTAATCCTCCTATTTGTTTATTAGTCGGTATTCATTAGCTAGTCAATTAGTCGGTTAGTTACTCAATCTTAAACCCCCAAAAACCCTTCACTTAGGCAGTTTTGGACTTAGTGGACTATAGTCAATCCCGATTTCCTTGTGGTTCGACCCTTGACTTGCCATTATTATGTGCTTAGTAGTTGCTCGTTAGGTTTATAAATTATGTTTGCTAAGCGGTTCTTAGTGCCTTAACGACACACTAAAAACCTCTTATCAAAATGGCGCCGTTGCCGGGGAAATTGTGCTTTTGATTGAAGTTTACTTGAGTTTAGTATTGCTTGAGTGATTTTTTTTTCTTTTGTTTAGACTGCGTTGTTATTTGCTAACCCTCTGCTTAGCTTTGTTGTGTTACATGAGAAGGAGAGCTCACGGTTCACCCATCTTACCTTTAGATCCGGAAATCAATCGCACCTTGCGAAAGCTTCGGGGAGGTTTGGAACGGTTGACTTTGAGTTCTGCGCCAGCTTCACCAATCTCAAGCTCTACAAGTGAAAGTGAATCAGACATGGTGAGGAAAATGGACAACTTTTCAGGGATTTCGGAAATCCGAAGTCCTATGTTTTACAGGGTGGAATTCGACTCCCCACAACCACTACAAATTTCAACATTCACCCTCAATTCACACGGATGGTGAAAGTAGAGCAATTTTGTGGAGGGTCGGATGAGGATCCCCTTGATCATCTTGATCGATATCTGGAGATTTGTGCTATGATAACAACAAATGATGTTTCTCCAGATTACATCAAGATGCATCTCTTCCGGTCTTCTCTTTCCGGAAAGGCAAAATCTTGGCTCAAGAGTTTACATTGGCTTTTCTGAAGAAATATTTCCCAGAGTCAAAGACCGCAGATATTAGGAGGCAAATCTCCACTTTTGAGCAAGATTGTGATGAGACACTTGCGGAGGCTTGGGAAAGGTTTAGGGAATTGATTCGTTCGTGCCCTCACCATGAGTTCAATCAAAACCTACTGATGAGGTTCTTCTATGATGGTCTTGACCCTATGTCACGTGCTAATCTCGATGCTGGAGCGGGAGGTCAACTTTTCCTAGATCCCGCCAGACCAATTAAAGGCCACCATAGAAGAAGTGATCAAGAATTACTCATGGGGTGGAAGAAGGAGAGGTGCTCAACAGAAGAAGGGTGGAAAGTTTGAGTTGGACCCAATGGACCAAATTCAAGCGAAGATGGATCAACTTGACAAGAAGCTCTCGAAGATCACCCTTGGATCGTCTAGTCCCTCACAAGTGAATGCTTTCTCTTGTGACATTTGTGGTGGTACAAACCACGATACCTCTTATTGTGGAGGATCTCAGTCGGAGCATGTGGCGCAATGAATAGTAGAGGAGAGGGGTACCAAGGTAACCAAGGTTATAGGAGCAATCAACAAGGAGGGTGGAGACAACCTCAACAAAGCTACAACCAAGGCTACAACCAACCTCAATTAGGGTGGAATCAACCTCAATAAGGCTTAGATCAACCTCAACAAGGGTTTACTCAAAGCTATAATCAAGGTGGATCCTCCTATCAAAACTCTAACACTTACCAAGCCCCCCATCAAAGATCCAACTTCCAAAAGGCCCCTCAAAACCCACCATTTCCTAAACCAAATCCCGAACCTACTACATCCTCTGACCCTACCTCCCTAATCCTTCAACAACTCAAAACCATCACCCAAACCCTTGCTCTACAAAGCCAAGCTCTTCAAAGCCATGACCAAAGGTTTCAAGAGTTACAAGCTCACACCAAAATGCTTGAAACCCAATTGGCTCAAGTGGCCGAGAAAAACCCCTCTAACCCCACAAATCAACTTCAAAGCCAACCCATTCCTAACCCCAACCTACATCAAGTCAAAGTTATCCATTTGATGAGGTCGGGAACAAACTATGAGGAGCCTAAGATGCCTAATGAGTGTGAAGAAAGTGAAGTAGAGGTGGTTGAGAAGGACAATCAAGTTGAGGAAGATGAAAGGGAGGTTGATGTTGAGAAAGGAAGAGAAGATAAGGAAAATCATGGGCAAGTTGGTGATAAAGCCCCATTCTCAATACCTCCTCCACCTAAGCCCTATGTGCCACCGGTCCCATATCCTCAAAGGTTGGTGGAGAGAAAGTTGAGCGATAAATTCATTAAGTTCCTCCAAGTTATGAAAGGCCTTCAAATACACATTCCATTCCTTGAGGCCATGTCTCTAATGCCAGCCTATGCCAAGTTCATGAAGGACATCCTCTCCAACAAACGAAAGGTTGAAGACGAGGTTATCAAATTGCCATACCAAGTAAGTGCTCAAGTGCAACGAGATATGCCTAAGAAGCAAAGAGACCCCGGAAGCTTCACTTTGCCGGTGAAGATAGGTGACCTCGAGCCTAAGGGTGCATTGGCCGATTTGGGTGCGAGTGTGAGTTGGATGCCTCTATCCATAGCTAAGCGCCTAAACTTCCCTCTTCTTTCTACAAGGAAGACTAGTCAATTGGCGGATCGATCTTTGAGAGCCCCGTACGGCGAGTTGGAGGATGTCCCTATACAAGTTGGGCATGTCTTGGTGCCGTGTGATTTTGTGGTGATGGATATGGAGGAAGATCCGGAGACTCCTCTCATTCTGGGAAGAGAAGCTCTCAAGACATTGGGCGCCGTAATAAATTGCAAAAATGATACAATCACAGTTGAGGTAGCTAATGAGAAGGTTGTGTTTGAGTTCTCTAAACCATTGAAGAGACCCATGATAGAGAGAGTTTGTCGGGTTGGTCATGTGGAGAGTGAGATGGATGGTTTTGAGAGAGTGAAGGTCCTTGCCGTTTCCATTGATAATGAGGAGAGTTCTAAGCCTCCTCCTAAGGTGAAGTTAAAACCTCTTCCCCCCTCTCTTAAGTATGTTTTCCTTGATGATGCATGTACTTATCCTCTTATTGTTAACTCGGCTCTTGATGACATCTCTATACCAGAATTGATTAAGATATTGCAAAAATATAAAGATGTCATTGGGAACTTGATTGATGACCTTAAGGGGGTAAGCTCGACTCACGTGGTTCCCGACCCCCCTCCAGACCAGTGAGTCGGGATTTTTCCCCTCCCTTGCTATTGTTTTCATTAGATTTTTCACAGTGAGGACACTATGTGGTTTAGCTTGGGGGAGGATGTATATATTAGTTGTATATAGTTTGCATTAGTTGCATATAGTTTGCATTAGATGCATATAATTTGCATTAGTTGCATATTAGTGTTATGTTTAGATTGCATATTAGCATTTAGCACCATGTTTAGGATGCATATATACTGCATTTAGGTTAGAACTCCGCCATTGGTACGCATGTATTCTTCTTGATGACTTGAAAACCTGAAAAAGGAAATGCTTTGATAGTCTCTAGTAGGCCAAGGAATTGTTGGGTTGTGGTATGATTGGTCTCCCTCTTGTGCGGCTCGACTGATGTTGGTAGCTATACCCTTTGTGAGAGCATGTGTTTATAGCCTTGGCATCTTTTCAGTCTTATCTGCTTGTTGTGTGTTGCTCTTCCTTGATGAATATTCTCTAGAACTTGCATTGATTCTTCTCGAATACGCTTGACTTGTTTGCGTCTTGAATGTGATTGAGGCTTTCATGTTACTTGAGCTACATTGCCAAAGGCCACCCTCACCTACTTATCCTTCTTTGAAGCCCCTGTGAGCCTAAGCTTGTTTTCTTTTTTAACCACTTCTCTAGCTTATTACCTATCTCCTTACCTAGGGGATTGTGATACTACTTAGATGGGGTGAAACAATAATGATGGGTATTACGAGAATGACTTGGTGCAGGTGTTCGACTTTGCGTTTGGATATTGTTTGAGTTCGCCTCCTTACTATTCATTGAAGTTCTCATTTTCTCCCTTCCTCTAAAATCACTACAATCCACAAAAGCAAAAAAAAAATATAGAAAAAAAATGAATGAAAAAGAGAAAAAAATTTAGAATAAAGGATTTGTGGTATATGTTCAAAAATAGCAATAAGGGAGATTGAGATGCTAAAATAAGAGGAGAGCTTGTGAAAGGTTGTTTAGAGCGTTCAAGTTTGTGTAGTGTATGTTTTGAGCTTTTAGAAAGGTGCTAAGTTGGAAGTTTCACTTTCCCCTCTTTAACACCACGATCCCGAATGCTACCGCACCCTCACCCTAAGCCTACGTTACAACCTTGACTAAGTCCTCTTGATTCTTGATGCAAACTTTAGTCTTTATGTAACGGAGAGTGAGATGATATGCAAGCTTATGGTAGGATATAGTCGATGGAATCGAGCTTTGAGCGTTCATTTGACCTATTTAAACACACGAGAGAAGTGCGCACGACTAAAGTGAGAGCTACTAAGACTGAGCCAAGCTTGGGGGAGAACTTGTGGTAAGATTGGTTGCTTTTCCTTGTGCTATAAACTTTGAGGCTTGATAGTGTTTTGCATTCGATGTTGGAAAGGTTTGAAGGTCTACATTATTCATCTTGGCATGCGTATCATTGTTAGGGGTCATAGAACTCTTTCCCTATGTCTATCGTTTGTTCGCTTGAGGACAAACAATTGGACTAGCTTGGGGGAGTTTGATAAGTACTTTATTGTGCCTATCCATGCTGCATTTTTAGTGTTGATGCATGTAGATTTAGAGCATTTTATTCTTGCATCGCATGGTTTTGATTACTTTGAGCTAAATGGTTTCTTCACTACTCGTTTAGTTGTTTTGGATGATTTTCAGACTAACTAACAGGTTTTTTAAGTCATATATGATCATTGGAAGATTAGTTGTGGACTGTTGAACTTCAAATGGACATAACTTTTTATTCGTAAGTTGGATTGAGGTGATTCCGGTGGGAGTTGTTAGCTCGTTTCGGTAGCTTTCCAACGACTGGTCATGAGCCCAATTCCGATAAGAGACGAGAGAGATATGATCGTTCGAAGTTGAGCTGTCCGCTGACCAGCAGGTCACCACGGTCGTGGGGACCTGTAGCGAGCAAAACAGACTGTTGAAGATTGGAAACTGATCCTATGAAAGTCAGGGGTCACGGTCGTGGTGATTTCACCACGACCGTGGTGACCTGACTTCGGGTGTTGACCCGTTTTCTCCGTCTTAGTTTAATGACGCTTTTAATTAGTTTTTTTTTTCTTAGACTCGACATTACTTCATACTTAGTTTCTAATTACTCTCTCTTAGCCCTAAACTCTCTCAAACATTAGTTTACTCATTTGTTTCATTATTGAAGATCGAATTCATCAATTAATTCAAGTAATTTCTCTTCAATCTCTTTCCTTAATCTTATTGCTTTGTCTATGATGTTTACTTTATTGAATTTTAATTGCTTAGAATCCATGATTAATGAGTAGTTTCTAATCTAGGGTTTGGGTGAAAGCATGAATTAGGGGCTTAATGTAGATGTTCTTGTAATTGATTTATTCATGTCTAATATGCATTGTTCTTGGTGTTTTGACACCTTAGGGTAGACCTTGATCAAGTTTATGCTAGGGCTTAGATTTCAATTACTCTTAATTGATTGTTGTTGTCTAGTCATTCCCATGAATCAACTTAATTTCTAGACCAAGAGATTGGGTAGAAATTAAGAAGAACCTATTTAGGGGTTTTCCAATCAAATTGAATCCATTAATCAATTGGCTAAAGACCATTCGAGAGAGGATTTAGTCGATTGATTAATTGATTACTCTTGAGGACCATTCGAGAGAGGACTCAAGGACCTTAGAGGGAAACTTAACCTTTTATGTTATTCTCTATAACTTCGTAGTTACATTTGTGTCGTGTCTTGCCCGAGTTCATGCGAGTAACCCAAGCTCTAGTGTCTTCCTCATCATATTAATACTCCTATTCGCTAATTAGTCGGTATTAATTAGCTAGTCAATTAGTCGGTTACTTACTCAATCTTAAACCCCCAAAAACCCTTCACTTTGGGAGTTTCGGACTTAGTGGACTATAGTCAATCCCGATTTCCTTGTGGTTTGACCCTTGACTTGCCATTACTACGTGCTTAGTAGTTGCTCGTTAGGTTTATAAATCGTGTTTGCTAAGCGGTTCTTAGTGCCTTAACGACACACTAAAAACCTCTTATCAGAAGGGGAAAAGGTAAAGGCAGAGGCAATAATCAAGGGCGCCAAAATTGGAAACGAAACTTCCAGGCCCCTCGAGGAAGGGGAAAACGGGCAAACAATTACCGAACAAGAACTGCAGAAAAATGTTTTAAATGTGGTATTGCGGGACATTGGTCTAAGGAATGCCGCACAGCAAAGAACCTTGCCGACTTATATATGGCCTCACAGAAGGCGCAGGGGAAGCATGCTTATGAGACAAATTTTGCACAAACAGCTTCCCCTTGACATTGATGATTACTTAGCCGATGATGTCATAGATATTCGAGGCACTCCTCTTGAAACTACTCCAGTATCTCCATGTTTAGTCTTAATGTATTTTCAATTTTTCTTTCCTGATCAAATACCCATGTTTACTTTGAATAATTTTTTTTCTCTATTGCTGCAAACAATGTAGATTATGTCTACAATCTTAATAAAACATTTTATTTTATCATTTTTAATTGTTCTAACATTTACTCATGTTCACATCAGAAGAAAATGGGAATCCCACAAAGAGGGGAGAAATGCTTGATTGACAGCGCCACAACACACAGCATCCTGAGCAACAAAATATACTTCACACATTTGGAGCCCATAAAGGCAAACCTCGACACCATTGCTGGCACTGCTAATATAGTTGAGGGCTCAGGAAAGGCTTGTGTACTACTTCCACAAGGAACAAAGGTTATTGTTCAACATGCACTGTATATCAGTAAAACTCAACGAAATCTTTTGAGTTTTGAAGATTTACGTGCAAATGGTTACCATATGGAAACCAAAAATGAGGATAATAAGGAATATATGTACCTTACTAAATGTGCACTTCACAAAAAGGTTGTCCTTGAAAAATTTCATGCATACTCCTCAGGGCTATATTTCACTTATATCAGCGCAGCTGAAAATTATTTAGTGTCAACTTGCAAGGTTGACATCCGCGAAATTATTAATCTGTGGCATGATAGATTAGGACACCCTGGAACAAGCATGAAGGATAGTTCGGAGATCCAATGGACACCCATTGACTAATACACGGAATCCACTTCCGAACGAACATCATTGTACCGCTTGTTCACTTGGCAAATTGATCATTCGCCCTTCTAAGAACAAACTTGCTCACGAGAGCCTAGCTTTCTTGGAAAGAATTCAAGGGGAAATTTGCGGACCAATCCACCCCGCATGCGGATCGTTTAGATATTTTCTTGTTCTAATCAATGCTTCCACAAGATGGTCCCATGTAACCCTTATATCAATAAGAAATGTTGCCTTTGTAAAAATTCTGGCACAAATAACACATTTAAGAGCTCAATTCCCGGATTATCCAATTAAGAAAATTCGACTTGATAATGCCGGAGAATTTACATCCCAAACATTTGATAATTACTGCATGTCCATTGGGATAGATGTTGAACATCCAGTTGCTCATTTCACACTCAAAATGGCCTAACTTAAGCATTCATAAAGCGTTTACAATTAATCGCTCGACCGTTGCTCATGAAATAAAAACTCCCATCCTCTACTTGGGGACATACTATACTACATGCTGCGGCCTTGCTACGATTAAGACCGAGCACAAATCATGATCTGTCACCACAACAATTGGTGGTTGGCAAGGAACCAAATATTGCTCACCTACGTACATTTGGGTGTGCGGTCTATGTCCGCATAGCACCACCACAACGCACTAAGATGGGCCCACAAAGAAGGTTGAGAATCTATGTTGGTTATGAATCACCATCCATCATAAGATATCTTGAACCACTTACCGGTGATTTATTCACCGCTCGGTTTGCAAACTGTCACTTTAACGACACAGTCTTCCTAACCTTAGGGGGAGATAAGGTAGGCCCAAAATGGCATGAAATATCGTGGAAAACACAAAGTTTATCCTACCTTGACCCACGAACAAATGTGTCCGAGCAAGAAGTGCGAAAAATTATACATTTACAAAACATTGCTAATCAATTGCCAGACCCATTCACTGACATTAAAGGGTGACTAAGTCCCATATACCAGCTGCCAATACTCCAGCAAGGGTCGACATTCCCAAACATCGACCCGAAAACCCACAGATAGATGAGTCTACAACACGCAAAAGACGTGGTAGGCCGCTTGGTTCGAAAGATTTGAAACCAAGAAAATCTAAAAAGGCAAAGATAAGCAACCAAAAGAGTGAAAATTTCCAAGGAATGGAATGAACCCAAAATGAAGAAAATGTCATCGACCTCAAAAATAGCCTAAGAGGATCAGATGGTACATCTGTGGGGGAGTGTGAAGATGAAAATCATTAAATATCGATAAATTCAAGAAAATCTAAAAAGGCAAAGATAAGCAACCAAAAGAGTGAAAATTTCCAAGGAATGGAATGAACCCAAAATGAAGAAAATGTCATCGACCTCAAAAATAGCCTAAGAGGATCAGATGGTACATCTGTGGGGGAGTGTGAAGATGAAAATCATTAAATATCGATAAATTATGTGCACACAAGAAAGCAATGGGATCGAATAAAAACATCAGTCGATGACATATTTGCATATTCAATTGCCACGGAAATCATCACTGATACTGAGCAAACTGAACCAAGGTCCGTCGACGAATGTCGAAAAAGGAATGATTGGCCTAAATGGAATGAAGCCATACAAACAGAATTGAAATCCCTTGCAAAACGAGATGTTTTCAGTCCTGTAGAAGAAACTCCAAAAGAGGTAAAACCTATTAGGTATAAATGGGTGTTCGTACGAAAACGTAATGAAAAAAATGAAATTGTGAGATACAAAGCTAGACTTGTAGCTCAAGGTTTCTCGCAAAGACCAAGAATTGATTACGAGGAAACATATTCACCAGTTGTGGATGCCACAACACTAAGATTCCTCATCAGCCTATCAGCATGTAAAGGCTTGCACATGCGCTTGATGGATGTAGTGACTGCATACCTTTATGGATCATTTGACACATATATCCTGTTAGGGCCCCTTCCAGTCATGGTCCACCTAACCGATGAAATGACTAAAATACCCTTAGGGGGCAAAATTACCATTTTACCCCTAAGGATCTTTCAGGCTAGAAAGTATAGGCCTTCAGTTAGGCTCACTGACAAAAAGGCTTTCATGACATCACCATCTTCACCAGATGACGTCACTTCAGTACTACCTATAAATAGTACTCTCATCTGATCATTCAGGTACGTTTTTACACACATTCCAAAGCATTTACTTGTACAACTCTCTGACCTTCTAAGATCAAATCTGACTTAAGCATCGGAGAGCCGATCCCGGGAATATCCCCAGGGTAGTTCATGGTGCTCGATTTTGTAGGTACCGGAAATTCGAAGACCTTGGACTTGTTACTGGTTACTACCCTAGCTGGATTTAGACTCCCCCGAACTATAAATTTACTGTGTTTCTTGTACCCGAAACAGTTGGCGCCGTCTGTGGGGACCTAACATAACAGCGGCATTTTCGAACACCATGACACAGGACAAGGTGACCGCGGTACTACTGCTCGAAGGACTACTTCTGAGAATGCTCAGACTACTCTGCTGAATCAAGGAGGTGCTATTGTGGAGGACGAGACTGACGTCCCTATTACTGGAAGCTAGGCTTACACAGCCATCGAAGCACCACCACCAGCAGTGACTTACTCGGACCTTCGACAACTCGAACTCTGAATGGAAAGGCACATGACTACCGTCATGCAACAGCTCGTTTCAGTCATGAAGACTCAGCAGACTACTTCCCCTGACCAAGGGACAGTCCTAGATCAGCCGCAGGCTCATCGAAGGGCAGCACAACCAAAACGTGCCCTAACCGAGCACGCTGCTGTTGGCCCCTCGAAGAGGATACCTGCTGCTTCGAAAGGGAAATATATCATACAACAGAAACAGATGAGAGGTAAGAACTTCAACGTCCGGGAGATCATCGAAAAGATAAGAGAACAATCCCAAAGAGGGAATTCGAAGTACACAATAGCCACAGGACATTCTCACCCCGTGACTAACCGTCACACACTGAGAATAGGGAACCCGCAACACATCGAGGATCCTGAAGAGGTAGCTAAATCAGGTTTTTGAGTTGGTTCAGCAGTGGCACATAAATCATCTTTCAGCCAACACATCATGGAGACTCCTAACCCAGGCAAGGTAAAAATCCCTTCGATAGAGCATTACTCAGGCACTACCGATCCTGCAGACCATCTAGCAGCATACAAAGCTCAAATGAGCGTGCAGACGTCTTGTGAGGCCACGTGGCGTAGATACTTCCCGTCCACCCTCAAAGGGTTGGCCCTCAATTGGTTCACTAGTCTGCCTACTGCCATCATCACCAGCTTCTCGGCTCTCGAAGCCCTGTTCTCCCAGCACTTCATAGCGGCAAAACGCCACAAAAAGACTAGTGTACACTTGATGTCAGTTTCTCAGCAGAAGGGGGAAAAGCCTGAGCTGCTACATCAAGCGATTCAACGAAGAGTCCCTCAAGGTCTCCGACCTCCAAGATGGAGTCGCTGTTACGGCCTTGATGAATGGCCTCCATCCTGGACGATTCAAATTCGAACTCGCCATGAGGGAAACTCTTACTTTGGCAGATACCATGAGGCAGGCACAGAATTATATCCAAGCGTCAGACATCTGCCAGAATGTGGATGATGAGGGAAGTAATAAAAGAAGAAGCGAGCCGTCGAATCAGAAGGATATGGCAGATAGGCTAGACAGACATCGACCCTGCGATGGAGGCCATGATCCTCGTTTCAACGTCAATTGGAGGGAAATATACTTAGACATAAAAGAGAAATCTGTGTTACCTCGACCTAATCCCATCAAAACATCGAGTTATCGCAGGGAAAAAAAGCTATGGTGTGAATACCATAAGGATTGTGGTCACACGACCAAGGACTGTAGAGAGTTGAAGAAAGAACTCGACAAATTGGCTGATGAAGAAAAATTGAATAGATACCTCAAAGAACCTCAGGGTGATCGAAGGAGAGATAAGGGAAAAGAGAAACAAGCTAAGAGCGATGAAACCGAAGGCTATGTAGGAGTCATAGCTGGGGGCTTCGCTTCCGGAGGCCTAATCGGCAACTCAAGCAAGAATCACCTTTACCATTTGAAAAATGGTGAAAGAATGAAGAAGCCGGACACCCCTACAATGGTGTTCGGAGAGAGCTCGAAGGAAATACAGACCCCCCATGATGACCCTCTGGTCATCGAACTTAAAGTGGCCAATCACAGGGTTCGTCGAGTTTTGATAGATAGCGAGAGTTCAGCGGACATCATCACATGGGAATGTCTGCAGAAACTCAAGTACGAGAGGAAGGACATCAAAGCCATCGACCAACCCTTGGTTGGATTCGGAGGCCAATCTGTTCACCCCCTTGGAGTCATCAATTTGCCTAGCCGGTTTGGTGACAAGGGAAAAGGACGATGCCTTCCCATCAACTTCCTTGTTGTTGACATCGACCTCCCATACAACATCATCATAGGTAGGCCTACGCTGAACAGAATAAAGGCGGGAATCTCGACCTACCAGCTCCTGCTACAGTTCGAAGCAGATGATGGGACGGTCGGAAGGCTACATGGGGATCAAAAGTCTGCTCGAGAATGTTATGTCAACAGTTTGAGAAGGAGCGGGCCCGGTCGAGCCAAGCTCAGGGAAGAGAAAAAGAGAAGAAAAGGAAACTGATAAAAGTTCGCCTCCACCATTGGGATTGTTCTACAACGAGAACCCAACCAACCACAATCGACCTCAGCCGGTCGACGAAGATGAAGAAAGACAACTCGAACCTGATCCTAACCGGACAGTTCGAATTTGAAAGGACCTTAACCAGGTCGTTCGAAAGAAAATAGTGGAACTCCTTCAAGAATATCAGGAGGTGTTCGCATTTTCGGCTGATGAGATGCCAGGGATAGATCCCTCGGTCACTAAACATCAGCTGAATATCAAATCGGAATTCAAGCCCATCAAACAGAAGTTAAGACATCAGGGCGCTGAAAGAAACATAGCAGCAGCTGAAGAGGTGAAGAAGCTGCTAAGTGCTGGGATGATAAGGGTGTTCCAATACACAGAATGGTTGTCGAATGTAGTACTGGTTCGAAAGCCCAACGGATCATGGAACACACAAACCACAACAATATCGAAATAGTTAGCATAAATAGCTCCTAAGAGCATCAATATCGCACAATTCAGCTTGTAATGAAAGGGAAAAACTCTATAAGAAATCAATATATCAAATTCCCCCAAGCTAAACCTTTGCTTGTCCTCAAGAAAATAGAACATGATCGTGGAATAGATTGCCTCACCCCATAGATAAAACAATTCGAGCTCAAAAATATTTTCAAGACTAAGAATCGTTCAAGCAGGCATAATTCAAATTCGGCAAAAAAAATCCAACAACTTCAATTCTTCATCCCACGCAGCAGCATAGCAAAAATAGGCTAATATGGGCCCACCCGATCGCATGCCCGATCGGGTCATGGATCGGGTGCATAGTAAAAAGTTCAGCAGCAGACCCAACACCTCTGGCGTAACAGCAGCAATATTAACAAATCACACGCCACTAACATTAACAAATCAGTGGGCCCCCTCATGTCCCCTTATCACACAACACTAACATTAACCAATTAGTGGCTTTGTCCTCTTGCATGTTGTAGCTGGCAGCAACATTTTAGTGAAGAGCAGCCCAGCTCACGCGGACAGCACGCACAGCACAATTCCAGGCCTGCCCGAAGTGGATCGGGCTACCTGCGCCCGATCGCCGCGAGCAGCTTTGGGCCCAGCAGCTTCTTGGACTTTGTTCAACGCAGCCAGCACCATTTGACTCAAAATTGAGTTCGCCCGATCACCCACCCGATTGGGTCATGTTTGCTCGATCGGGTCTGGGCACTTCGTCTCTCGCCCGATTGGATCGGGCAAGCCTTGCCCGATCGGGTCCGCAACTTCTGTACTCGATCAATATATCTTCGCCCGATCGGGCCATTTTTGCCCGATCTGAGTACGAAAACCTCCTTTGACTCTTTGGCTCTCAATTCTTCACGTTTAGAGGTCTTGGGACCTCCTAAACTACCCATAAAGCTCGTGAGCCATCCTACGTGCCTCGTAACATCTCGTAGAGCCGTGGTTGCTTCCAAATAGCTCGGGAATAAGGAGAAAACTCTCTAAAACCTGCAATTCAACACTAAAACACAAAACCACAACTATATACGATAGTTAGCATAAAATAGCTCCCAAGAGCTCCAATGACGCACAAATTAGCTTGTAAATAAGGGAGAAAACTCTATATAAATACGTGATATCAAACTCCCCCAAGCTAAACCTTTGCTTGTCCTCAAGCAAACAGAACATGAACATGGAATAGATTGCCTCACCCCATAGATAAAACCAAATCAAAGCTCAAAACATTTTCAAGACTAAGAATCGTTCAAGCAGGCAAAATTCAAGTTTGGCTAATCAAATCCATCCAACCACCAATCATCCAAGCAATTTATCAAATTCAAGCATCCACAAGGCATACAAGTCCTGAAAAGGCTCTCACAAAGGTGTCACTCCTCTCTATTTTGTGGCAGGCAAAGGATATGCCCGAACACTCACCAACCCGACCATAAATACCCTTCCCACTCACACTCTCATGTGTTTATGAAGGTTCAATGACGCTCATCCTAGTCAAGTCGACTCAATCAGCAGAAATACTCTTTAAATTTGACAAACTGACTCGAAATCAATCAAATGAACACTGCAGACACGAGCTCAAGAGGACTTTAGAGGGTTGTAATGGGGCTTAGGTAAGAGGTAGGGGATACTTTTGGGTAATGTGGTGGACAAAACCAAGAAAGGGGGAGCATGAATCATTCAAACAAGGCCTAAGATGGCCTACACAACTCCCAATAACACCATAAAACCACATAAAGTGACCCAACTCTCATAAATCAATGACAAACTCATAACAAACCCAATTATCAAGCAATGAAGCGAATATTTCTTTAAGAACGTACGTGAATGAAAGAACTTCGAATTCTTTTTCATTTTATTTCATTTTTCTTTCATTTTTCTGAACTTCATTCACGCAATTCTAAATTTGCTTTTTCTTTTCTTTTTTCTCACTCTCAAACCACAACAAATACACTTTTAAATTCCTCAACAACCAAACTAAACCAAGAGACCAATTTCAAACTCAACCCATACAAAAGCTCCCCCAAGCTAGGCTTGGAATAATATCAAGTGAAGGCCTTGGACTCATAATAGGGGTTTAAGTAGCACGAAACAAGTCATTAGGCTCAGCGGGGCTAAGGAGGATAAAAATATATCAAAAATTCACTCTGAAGCTCAAAAATAAGACAAAAGAACGCCTCTATCACAGCAAATGCTACAAGTCATCGAAAATCAGACAAGTACGAAGTCAAAGTCAAGATCAATCCACTAAAGAGGAACTAACACACAAGAATAGACTGGATAATAGTATGAATCCAAAAGGCCACAAAGAGGCCTCACAGTCTAACCAATTCAGGTATGCAGCACAAAGTGGTGTAATATAATCCAAAACAGCTCGAAATCATAGCAATCAAACATCAAATCAAAGCCTCAAGATCACAAATGCCCAGCTATCCAGAAAACATAGTCAAATCATTTTCAAATAGAGCACAACAAGGGGCATAGGGAGGCAACTAAACAAGTCATGGAACCGTATTTTTTTGATTTTTTTCAGAATTTTTCGAAAGCAGTAAATCTATCCTAGAAAGCAGTAAAATAGATAGAGAATACAAACAGAACTCCTCCCCCAAGCTGAACTTGGCAGTGTCCACAATGCCAAAAGGTGACAAGGACTATGCTAAGAGGAAAAACAATGTTAGTACCCTCACTCTCGCTCACAAAAATAAGAAAAAAAATAAAAAAAAAGGAAAAAGGGAAAGAAAGATATGAGTTGCCTCTCGCACAACGCTGGTTTATAAAGGTCCCGCACGACCATATTACCTCAACCATCAGTCAGAAGAGGAACAGGGTTGTAGGAATAGTACCCTAACATGCCCATACACGATCTTATCCTATCATCATTGGAAGAGTCCAATGCCTTGAGTAACTTATCAAATGCGCCTGCAAACATGTCATTGAGCACTAGATATGGCTTGATGACAAGCGCATCTATCTTCACATAAATAATATCAGAGAAAATAAATGATTTATGAAGATAAGTTAAATCAAAATAAAAGGGAGAAAAGAAGGACAATGAACAACTTCCCTTTGGTGGCGTAGACTGTGAGGATCTCAAGGAGAGAATAGGAGCAACCGCAACTGTGAGAAAATATGGGGCATGGCGAATAGGGAGAGAAGGGACAAGATCAAGTCTATGTGAATATGGAGTATAGGGACAGGGAATAATAGGCTCAACCTTGACGGTTTTACTTACAGTTTCACCATCCTCAATAATGGGCTCGTCAACACACGGGTTCTCAACCAAGAGTTCCTCTTCTATCAAAACATTCATTACATCCACACTCCCCTCAGTCTGATCATGCTTTTCAATATCAGGAGTCAGAGTCTTATCATTCACCTCTAATATGGCATTCTCGACACAATCATCATCACAATCATTATCATCATAAATCGCCCGTTGACCATCAAGTTGCATAGCAAGCGATTTTTCATAATTTGAGACATGTGTGAGGTAACACCTCAGATTAGATTTTTCAATTCGTTGTGTGAGGTAACACATCAAGTCTTGATTAGATTTTTCAATTCGTTCACCACAAGACTCAATCCTCTGCTTAAGTAGATCTAGACTCTCTGAAGATTCAGATTGTGAATAATTATGGAATCCATGTGGGTCAGAATAAGTATAATCAGTTGCATAGGACTCGTTAGGGAAATGGTTAGTATCATGGGAATTCATGCACAAATTATTTGGATATTGACAATAAGAATATGCATCAGACACATAACTATTGTAATACCCATTATCAAAATTATATTGCTTTTGCAAATTAGAATACCCATTATTATAGTCTTGCCCCTGATAATTAGAGTATCCATTATTATTGTCAGAATGCCCTTGAAAATTAGGGTAACCTTCCCCATACGAATTATAAGCCGGCCACTCCATATAAACTCATGAGTAAGAGAGAAAGAAAGAAAGAATTTACAAAAATAAGAAGAAAAAAAAATAACAAACAAAAAAAAAAGCGTACCTCAATTAGAACAATGAAGTTCCAATGAGGCACAGAGAAGTAGACCAAATAACCAAACAAAAACTTAGAAAACTAGCCGTCTCCCCGACAACGGCGCCAAAATTTGATAGGTTTTAGTCGTATCACCTATTCAAAGATAAACCTACGGTCCTCTAACTAAGGTAGTCAGTGGAAGCAGGTCGAATCCGCTGGGAGACAGAGTTTCTATATTAATATTCAATTAACTAACTACTTCAGATGAAAATATGGAGAATTAACTAAACTAATGAGTAAGCTAAGGAATACGAATTAAGTCGAGGATTTAACTAAGGAATAAAAGCCTAGGGTATTAGGTCGGTCCACCACGCTTATACCAATCAAACAAGGTCAACAACTATCGAAACCTAGGTCAAGAGTCGAGGGATTAGAGCATGTGTTGAGCTATGGTTAAGACTCAACGCTCATAGTTCAACATACGCCGCACGTTCACTAACATAATCAGAACTACTGATGTGTCCTAGGCCTCTAGTCGTAAGACGGATCTGTGCAAACAACTATTAACCACAAGCAATCAATGAAATTGGCCACTAACATTAATCACTAATTAAGAACAAACCACACCACAATCACTCTAATCAATCCCTAGAATTCAATAGGAGTCTAAATTACAATCATGGTATAAACATGGTTTCCCTATCTAACACCCTAGAAAGAGAACTACTCAGCCATGATTGAATTGACAATAACAAGACTAATTGGAAACCCTAAGAATTGCATCATGAACTAATTGAATAAAATTGAACTAAAGTAATTGAGAGATAAGAATAAAGCAATAAGAGAGACGATTACCAAATTGACGGAAAGCGGGAACTTTATTGAATTGAATAAAATACTTGAATCTCTTCTACAGTGGAAAGCAATAATAAACTAGGCTAAGAGCTCTCTACATGTTCAATAATATGAAGGATACAAATAAAAACCACCTAAAAAGTATTTATAGTTTCTAAGAAAACAATAACGAAATCGCATCCCCGTGTCGTCCACCCGATCGGGCGGCAACAAGCTTCCAGCGTCAGTAAATAGAGCTTTACCCGATGAGATCGGGCAACATCCACCCGATCGGGGCCGCAACCCCAACACCCGATCGGGCGAGACCACCCGATGTCATCGGGTGGACCTCTTCTTCAACTCTCAGAAATCCAGCAACATTTGGCTAAGTGTAGGTCCGCCCGACGGGATCGGGCAAGTCCACCCGATCGGGCGGAAATCAAAACTTCTGCCCATTTCACTCGTACCCGATCGGGCAGTGGTTGCCCGACCCGATCGGGCGAGTCTTCTTTCTTCCTTGCTTCACTTGGCTTCAGACGCCAAGTCTTTTGAATATTTCTTCTTCACAATGGGGTCCGAATACCATCTCGAGACCGCTAAGATGCCTCATAACCTTCCGCTATAGCGCGGTGCTCTAAACATCGAGTAAATATGGAGTTTTTCCCTAAAAACCTGCAAAATGATATGGAGCACACAAACCACAACTATATCGAAATAGTTAGCATAAATAGCTCCTAAGAGCATCAATATCGCACAATTTAGCTTGTAAAGAAAGGGAAAAACTCTATAAGAAATCAATATATCAGCCCTCGAGAAGAAGGTGAAGATGTACTTGGTCCCCAAGTACCATATCTAAGTGCCATTGGAGCTTTAATGTATCTAGCCATCAACACTAGGCCAGATATCGCGTTCTCTGTCAACCTGCTTCCAAGATACAATTCTGATCCTACAAGCAGGCACTGGAACAGAGTGAAACACCTACTCCGTTACATAAGCGACACAACATACCTTGGGCTATTTTACCCAAGAAATGGCAATCCTACTCTTATTGGATATGCTGATGCTGGTTATTTATCGGACCCAGTCAAAGCAAAATCACAGACAGGCTATGTCTTTTGCCATGGAAATGCAGCAATTTCTTGGAAATCAACAAAACAAACACTAACGACAACTCCATTGAACCAAGCAGAGCTGATTGCACTTTACGAAGCAGGTAGAGAATGTGTATGGTTACGATCATTGATTCAAAACATATTGAAAGAAAGTGGTCTAAACACGACTAAAGAAGGTCCTACCATCATCCACGAAGACAACACTGCTTGTATTGCACAAATCAAAGAAGGGTATATCAAGGGCGATAAAACAAAACACATTGACCCTAAGTTCTTTTCCACACATGATTTGGAGAAAGAAGGGACGATTAATGTTCAGCAGGTCCAGTCATGTAACAACTTGGCCGATTTGTTTACAAAATCACTGCCTTCAAGAAAATTCCAAGAGCTTGTGCACTGATATGAATGTGACTCCAATGAAAGTAACATTCAAGTACTCCAAATCAAAGTTTCTAACCAAGCTAAAGTCTAAATCTTTAATATGTGTTTATTGCGTTTATGTGTTTAGGATATGGAAATTAAATCAAACATTCCTGAAAGATTTAATTAACTTTAATCTCCCTTAAACCATTACATGGAATAAGTAGATCAACACTCAATAATAATCACTCCTGAAAATTATATGAATGGTCGACTTTTAATTGACAAACAATTAAAACACTCGAAAATCTGATGAATGAATCAAACTTAGATGTTTATTAATGACTACTAGGCGCCTATTTATACTAGTACATGTTCTAGTATGATTAGAAAACCTAAAAATCTATCTAGAAAGCATAAATTCTATCTAGAAAGCATATAAATCTTAATCCCTAAAATCTAGGGAAAGATAGAGATAAACATAAGAAAGATAGCTAATAAGAATGATAGGATTTCGGCCATATCAATCTTTTACACACGCCTAGCTTTCTTATCATTCACCAAAATCTATCCTAATCTTAATAGGAATTAGAACTCAACTAGGACTCCTCATATAATCGAATTTCCAACCATAATTTCGGCTATATGGAATGTTTTTATTACATGAATGAAATGTCTAAAAATGACTCAACAAAAGACTCTTAAAGACTACAAGTAACTACATATGGACGCCCCATATTAGTCTTCACAAGCTAGATTATCCTCCCAAGCAATCATAGTCACAAAAGAACCATTAGACTTGAGCTTGAATCCAAAGGCCTCAAGAACCAAGCAAACAGGTTCATCTTCAATGGTTGACTTTGACTCTGGACTCATGTCATGCACTTAACCGGCATGCGTCGTCTTAGAGACCTACACTAAAATGAGGGGGAGTCTATATATTCTGTACTCTTTTTCCTTCGTCCAAGTTTGTATCCCATTGGGTTTTTCTTGGCAAGGTTTTAATGAGGCAGAACTTATATAGGCGTAATAACTTAAGAACTGCACTCTTTTTTCCTGTATTTATTTTTTTTCCCATTCAGGGTTTTTTAAATATAGGTTTTTAATGATGCATTCTACACCCCGAAATGTACATGCCGGAATCTGTTCAAGGGGGAGTGTTGTAAAATAATAATAGGACCCACCAAGTGAACATATTCAGTATTTTACCGCCCAAAACATGACGGTTGATTAAACCCAATCTGCGCCGTATATACCAGTTGATTAGACTCAACCTTTACAGTGATATGATGTATCACTGGGTGTACTATCAACCCAACACTATAAATCTATGCATGTAACTGAAGAGATGCATTGTAACTGAAGAGATGCATCAAGCAAGAGTAATACAACAGTTTCTCTGCTTTGTGATACTCTGCTTACAATAGTTTGTTCCTTTTATTTTTGCTTTTTTTTCTTTTGTTTCTTCCACTTACTACTACTAATGTCATTTTTCTTACTTTGATATGGTGGAATAGAATTAGTATTTATGGTACTATAATATAACGTGCTAAAATCTTTAAATGTCTAAAATATAATTAGGTTTGCTTTCCATTCAAATTTGTCATGATTCCGCTATAAGGATCGTGTATGTCAGCAAAGACAGCAATAATCAGTCATTGTGATTCTCATGCTAATAAAACATACGACTTCACTCTGTATCATCAGAGGCTGCATTTTCTCATGTAATTACAACTCCATCTTCTCTTCTTATACCACTCTGTCTCCTCGCAATCTCTCCAACAACCATTATCTTGTAGGAGACAACTTCTCCAAAAGGCAAAATGGTGATCAATCAATTGTGTATGGCAATACCCGGATCACCAAATTCGGAAGATGTGGTTCTATCCATGAAGCAGAGATGGTGTTCAGTCGTATGCAAGTTAAAAATACCATTACTTGGACAGCTTTAATTACGGCGTATGTCGAAAATGGGCAGCTTGCAAAAGCACAGAAACTGTTCGATGAAATGCCTCAACGAAATATTGCATCTTGGAATGCTATGATCACAGGCTATGTCCATAATGGTTTGAGAATCAGTGAAGCTTTTTGGTTGTTTAATAGGATGCCTGAACGGAATGCAGTGTCGTATGCAGCGATGATCACGGGTTTTGCCCGTGCTTTTATGTTTGAGGAGGCGGAGAGATTGTACAATGATATGCCAAGAACTTGGCGCGAACCAGTTTGCTCTAATGCTTTGATATGTGGGTACTTAAAGGCAGGTGAACTAAATAAAGCGTTCGAGATTTTCACGAGGATGGTGGAGAAAGATGTTGTTTCTTGGACCTCGATGGTTGATGGGTATTGTAGAAATGGGAATATTGAGAATGCTAAGAAGTTGTTCAGTGTGATGCCTGTAAAGAATGTTGTTTCTTGGACAGCAATGATTGGTGGTTATATGCGAATGGGGAAGTTTAAAGATGGGTTTCTTCTGTTTCTATCTATGCAAAGGGAAGAGATTGTAAGGGTTAATCCCTTGACTTTGACCACGATTATCGAAGCTTGTGCTAACAATGGCAGGTATGAAGAAGCTTGTCAATCCCATGGACTAGCTTTGCGCATGGGTTTTGAGTATGATGTGATACTGTGCAATTCTCTCATCAATATGTATGGTAAACTTGGTTGTCTTGATGCTGCCATTAAGCTGTTCAATCTTATGACCAAGAAAGATATATTTTCTTGGAATTCCATACTGGCATCCTATGTTCATGCTAATCATATTGAAGAAGCTTATGATCTTTTCAACATTATGCCTAGAAGAGATGTCGTTTCTTGGACAACAATGATTGGAGGGTTTTGCACGAAAGGTGATATGGGAAAATCAATCCATTTGTTTAATTTGATGCCCCGTAAGGATGATGTTGCTTGGACTGCTGTTATTTGTGGATTAATTAATAGTGGGAGGCCAACTAAAGCTATTCATTGGTACATTAGGATGACTCGAGGATCCTTCAAACCGAATAGTCTGACTTTGAGTAGTGTAATAAGTGCTGCTGCTGGTTTAGCCAATCTAATCGTTGGCTTGCAACTTCATGCTCATGCTGTAAAGATGGATATTAAGTTTGATTTGTCAGTTAAAAATTCATTGGTGACATTGTACTCAAAATGTGGAGATATTTCTGATGCATATCAAGTTTTCATGAATATTGCTTCACCAAATATCATTTCTTTTAACGCGATGATCACAGGTTGTGCCTACCATGGTCTGGGAAAAGATTCACTCCTCTTATTTAAGCAAATGGAGGATAAGGGGCTAAGACCTAATGAAATCACCTTCCTTGGTGTTCTTTCTGCCTGTGCTCACATGGGTTTGGTTGATCAAGGACAGGAGTATTTCAAGTTGATGAAATCAGCCTACCATATCGAGCCACATCCTGATCACTATTCATGCATAATTAATCTCCTTGGTCGAGCAGGACTGCTTGACCAAGCAGTTGATATGATCCGTTCAATGCCGTTTGAGCCACATGATGGGGTTTGGGGAGCACTTTTAGGTGCAGCACAGTCCCAAATGAGACTTGATATTGCAAAGCTTGCAGCTGAAGAACTTTTAAGACTGGAACCTAATAATGCAACCCCGCATCTGGTCTTGTCGAAGATATACTCCACACTAGGAGAAATGGAGCCGGAAGAAGTTAGACCGACGCAATCATCAAAGGGCATTCTAAAATCTCCAGGCTGTAGTTGGGTTGTAGTGACAGAAAACAGTAATTAATTTTCCTTGAAGATGAATATTACATGATGAGGAAGGATTGGGAAGTAGACATATTATGATCATATTGATATTATCTGGGTTAACCACTTGAGATATAGGTGGGGGAACATGCACCCAGGTAGCCAATCCAGTTGCTTAATTGTCCAAATCAGGTGGTATTTGCAGAATTACTGATTTCATGGCTAATGAATACACTAGAGAACCGTTTGGCTGGATAAATGATATCTTCTAATTTTCTAACATTATCTATTTTGTTTCGGAATAGAAAAATTGAGGGCATAAATTACGGTTTGTTGGACTAATGAGATTAGACTAACTACTAATATTGATTGGGTCCTATGAGGCCACACACTGTAACAAATGTTAGATATTTATCCATATCCATTTTGGATGGTCATATGGATGGTAGGAGAAGAGTTATAACTCTTGTTGTTGAATGACTCATAATGAGTGGCTTTATGTGCCTAATTAAGCCTCATAATGTATGACATTATGTGATCAATTAAGCCTCATGAAACCACCATTGTAACAACTCTATATATTGATGTAGAGGTTGCAAATGAGACATTAGATATCATATTTTGCTAAAAATTCTGATTTTTAGAAATGATTTAGACTCCTCTTTTTCCTCCCTTTTGGCCTAACACCATACAAAGTAAGGAGTGAAAAGTTCCCTCTTTCCGTACTAGCATACGTGGTGATCTAACCGTTGTTCGTGGACCAACACTAGAGGAACGACGCTTGACGTTCTTATAAGATCTCACTTGGAAGCTAGTACTTTTGTGGATTGACGCATCAAAGGTATATATTGTTATATATTATTTGATTCATGTTAGTTTATGCAATTTGTTCTTGGGTTAGATGTTAGATGTAAAGAATATGATTCCTGAAATTCTGTTCTTGTGTTACAAAAATTTTATTTAAGAGCAGTTGAAAGTAGTAATTAACAGCGGTTCCCAACTGCTGTAGATCTAAGCACTATTGTAAAGGGAGACACATTTGACAGCGCTTCGAGGGAACCGCTGTTAATTATACCTATTTCACTTCTGAGTAACAATCGTCTTCTTTCTGATTTGCGCAAAAAAATTACTACAGCCTATGCAGGACTTGAACCTGCATCTATGTGCAATGACACATCGCTCTACCATTTTGAGCTAATAGGCTTTAGGAAAAAAAGAGTAAGGAGAAAAATGCAATAATCTAGTAATACTTAAATTATAATGAATTAGAGAATAAATGCTAGAAGAAAAAAGTTTATGATAGTATACTACGAGAAATATAAAACATTGAGTTAAACAAAAGTTCAAGGCATTTGAAGAGAAATTACTTAGAAAGACATCTAAACCAAGTCAGCATACTTAGTGGAAGGCAGTCCTTAAACATTAAACTCTACACCAAAATTCATCTAACAAAGTTTTAAGGAACCATACATCAATGTGAGGCTTTTGCATACAAATATGAAATTGAACAGAAATGTATAAACATATATGACAACCAAAATTCACATATACTACGTATGCAATAATAATGTCTTGATATAGAAGTGACAAAGTTGCAATAATAATGTCTTGATATAGAAGTGACAAAGTTGCAATAATAATGTCTTGATATAGAAGTGAAGTGTAGCAGTAGCACGTACAAGGCCTTGGTATCAGCTTGGGAGACCATTAATTAAGAAGAGAAAAAGTAAAAACTAAGTATATATCTAGCTGAAAAATACAAAGGAAGCTAGTACAATTCTCATGAACACCTTAATGGAGCTATACTTACCATATTGGTAAAGATCAAAATCCATTTAAAGAACAATTATGCACACTGCCAGTCCCACAAAAAATTAATACTAGTTGGGAATTTATGATTCCTATACAAAAATAGATACTAAAGACCTATTACCTTATAGATCTTTTACTATACACATCCACAGAGGAAAACACTAACTTAACACATTACATTATGCAAATAGCAATATATCCATAAATATGTATTCTAGGATATGTAAACAAATTTAAGTAAAACATACTAGAGCAGTAACAACCTGGCCAACTCAGATGAGAGTGTGCACTGTAAAGTTTTATTTATAAGAAGCTGTTGAAAAATTGATTTTTTACATTAATATACAAAGCACAAAGATAATCCTAGAGCTATTGGGAAATCAAATCCCACGCCTAACATAAGAAAGCTATCTCAGACTTTCTACTAATCCCAAAATGTAAAAGATAACTTTACATTAATATACAAGATAATAATATCTCTAAGATCTAAATAATATCACATAATCTGTTAATATCATTCGAAGGCTTACTATGAAAATAAATCAATAATATCACATAATTTATTAATACCTTTAGAAGCCTTACTATGAAAATAAATCGCATCAATTATCAAGCTCCTCCAACAGCTTTGCCTGCTATTGCAATATTCTGTTTAAGAAAAGAGGCAATTAACTTTAGCAAAAACAGAATTAAAAATCTGGAATCAACAATCATCACGCTGGCCACACTTATTACCGAACCAATTCGATAGATAAAGTGTGAAACCGAGAGGGGAAGTGGGGAGTGAAATTTGGAATGCTGTTAGTGAAAATTATTAAAATTATTTAGGAATTATTTATGATAACGGTTCCTTGTAGAACCGCTATTAAAGAAGTGTTGTTTTTTCCAATTTCTGTAGTAGCGAGGGTATTGTACTAATGTATGAAGAGATAATTAAAATCAAACATATGAAAAAAGGTATTTAGAGCCTTAGAGCTGATGATAAATGGGATAAAGTGGTGGTGGATATGATAAGGTGGTGTTAGTAGAAAGGAAATGGAAGAAAGAGGGGAACAATTATCCTCATTATGGGGGTGATATTTACCCACCACCTTAGGTAACTATTACCCTCATTTGAACAGTAATATTTCCCCTCTTTCTTCTAACCAACACCCCATTGTCTTCTCCACCACCACTCTATCCCCTTTATCATCACCTCTAGGAAAAATTGTCCAAAAATACAAAGGTTTTAGCACTTTTTCAAAATAAATACCAAGGAGTTGCGAAATATAAAAGAAATAACAATAAGTTATGTTTTCTTAGAAATCCATACCAAGTAACAAATATCTGTCTATTTTTTCGTCACTTACTCACCCAAATTTAACTCATCTTAGATTATCTGTTGTTCAGAGATGAAGTTGAATGGAATTCTATTAGTTGGTATGGAATTCTAAGACGAAAATATAGACGGATATTTGTTAGTTGGTATGGATTTATAAGAAAAACATAACTTATTGGTATTTATTTTACATTTTGCAACTCCTTGGTATTTATTTTGAAAAAGTGCTAAAACCTTGGTATTTTTTGACAATTTATCCTCACCTCTAAATGCGTTAGTTTTCATATGTTTGACTTTTATTACCCCTTAATACATTATACTCATTCCAAACACAAAGGGTAGATGTTACTCCCAGCATGGTGCTCCTGCCTATGTTATCATGTATGTTAGCATGGTGCTCCGATGAACATTAGAATACAAATAAAATATTTGAAATTCAAAAAATTAATTGGCGCCTGATAGGCTAATATCGTATCACCTAATCAAAAATAATCCTAAAGTCCTCTAACAACAGTAGTCAAGGAAGTAGGGTCGAATCCAAAGGGAGATAGGTTTTTGTAGTTTAAGTTCAACTATAAAGATATTTCAGATGGAGAATAAAGATGAATTAATTAACTAAAACTAGACTAGTGAGAATGACAACTAAACGAGGATTGAATTAGATAATAAAAACCTAGGGTACTAATTCGGTCCACTATGCATATATTAATCAAAGGGGTTCGAAAGACTAACAAAACCTAGGTCTATAGTCGAGCAATTAGAGCAGGTGTTAAGCCTACGATCGGGTCATAACACTCATAATCCAACATATGCAGTACGATCGCTAACATAATCAGGATTAATAGTGTGTTCTATATGATCGGGTCAAATTAGCATTTGCCAGACGCAATTCATGAAATTGGCCACTAACACAAATCACGCATGAAGAATAAATCACACTATATTACTCTAATCACAACCTAAAATGCTAAACATTCAATTCAAATCATAATATAAGCATGGCTTCCCTCCCTAGAAACCCTAGAAAAGGAATTACTCAGACATGACTATGAAATTTAAAGCAATCATACTTAGAGAAGACATAATTAAGATCTAATGAAAGTAATAATCAAAATAACTAAAAGCAAATGAAGAACAATTACCGGATCTATACGAAAGAGAGAAACTTTATTGAAAGCAATGATGTTCGAACAAAATAACTTCAGAGAAAAAAAAACTAAGACTTTGAACTAAGCTAAATTACGGAACTAAATGATAAAACTAAGATAACTAATCGAAATTAAGATTCATTATTTATAGTCTAGGGTCCAAGAAACAATAAAATACGAGAAAGCGAGTCATGCAAAAATCTGCCCAGGCGGACGAACTCCAAAGAAACACTCAACTGCTCCTCATAATGGCGCCCGGCCGGGCCGGCAAAATTGCTCTAGCGAGCGAGATGGCCCGGGCCGGGGGTCCTGGCCTGGGTAGCGGGGCGAAGGTTACTTGCCCATTTTCTCCACTTTGCTCAAAAACGCTCTCGGTGTCGGTCAGGCGGTCGTGCCCAG
Source organism: Patellifolia procumbens (assembly GCA_947645195.1). NCBI lineage: Eukaryota > Viridiplantae > Streptophyta > Magnoliopsida > Caryophyllales > Amaranthaceae > Patellifolia > Patellifolia procumbens. The sequence goes on from CANSGD010000032.1 coordinate 1,132,025, forward strand.
GAGGCCGGGCATACCCTACGAAGCTTCATTTTTGCGTCTTTTTATCCCGAGAGCTCCATAATCGCTCTCGGGGTACTCCGAATCCTTATGTATTCTAGGCAATGCTTCTAAATGGCGGAAAAAGGCATCAGACACCTACTCTTCACAAATTAAGCTCAAAAACACGAAACATAACCAAACATATCAAATCTCACAATAAGGAGTTCTAAAAGAGTATAAAACAAGAGGGGAAATGAGGCTAAAAACCTATATAAAATGAGCATATCAAACTCCCCCAAGCTAAACTTTTGCTTGTTCTTAAGCAACTAAAACATGAACGTGGAATAACATTGCCTCAACCCATAGATAAAAACAATCAAGGCTCAAACATTTTCAAGACTAAGAATCATTCAAGCAGGCAGAATTCAAGTTCAGCTATTCAAATCCATCCAACTACCAATCATCCAAGCAAAACAACAAATGTAAATATCGACATGGCATACATATCCTGAAGAGGTGCTCACCAAGGTGTCACTCCTCTCAATTTTGTGGCAGGCACAGAATATGGTCGAACACTCACCAACCCGACCATAAATTCCCTTCCCACTCACAGTCTCATGTGTTTAAGAAGGTTCAATATCGCTCATCCTAATCAAGTCGCCTCAATTAGAAGACATACTCTCTAACTTTGACAAACTGACTCGAAATCAATCCGATAAACAATGTAAACACGAGTTCAAGAGGACTTTATAGGGTTGTAATGGGGCTTAGGCTAAGGGTAGGGATTATTTCTAGGGAATGCAGTGGAAAACCATGAATGGGGGAGCAAAGGTCACTCAAAACTTGGCCGAATGTGGCCGAAACAACTCCCAACAACACCAAATAACCATAAAACACACCCTAACTCTGATGAATCAATAAAAACTCACAATAGACCCAACTTTCAAACAATGTAGCACATTTTTCATTATAAACAACGTGAATGAAGGAACTTTCAACTCTTTTCAGCTTTTATTTCTTTTTCTTTCATTTTTTGAACCAAACATTCACGCAACTCAAACGTTGCTTTTTCTTTTCTTTAGCTTAACCTTGAAGGCACGAAAATACTGTTTCATTCCCTAATACCAAACCAAACCATGAAACCATTCTCAAACTTAACCTACACAAAACTCCCCCAAGCTAGGTTTGGGAAAAATTCTGAAATAAAGGCCATGTGCTAATAATAGGGTTTAATAATACAAAAAGGTTATTAGGCTCAGTGGGACTTAGGAGGATAAAAAGGATATCAAAAATTCACTCTCAGGCTCCAAAATTAGACAAAAGAACGCCTCTATCACAGCAAAAGCTATAAGTCATCGACTATCAGACAAGTACGAAGTCAAAATCAAGATGAATCAACTAATGAGGAACTAACACACAAGAACAGACTGGATAATGATATTAATCCAATAAGCTAGAAAAGGCCTCACATTCTAACCAATTCAGCCATGCAGCATCAATATAGTGTTTAATAATCAAACTCGCTAAATCATAGCCCAACTATCCAGAAAACAAAGTCAAATCATTTTCAATCAAAAAACAACAAGGGGCACAGGGAGCTAACTAAAACAGTCATGTGAATCATATTTTTTTAATTTTTCAGTATTTTTATGAAAGCAATAAAAAGATAGAAAATACAAATAGAAATCCTCCCCAAGAGAAACTTGGCAGTGTCCTCACTGCCAAAAGGTGAACGATAGGACGAAGCTTAGAGGAAAAACAAACGTTAGTATCCCACACTCTCTTTCACTAAAAAAAATAAAAAGAAAAAAAAGTAAGGGGAAATTACAGGTTGCTTACCGCACAACGCTAATTTATAAAGGTCCCGCACGACCATACTACCTCCATATCTCAGATCGAAGGGGCTTGGCAATGAGTGTCACCCTCATCAAACATCTTCCTTGTCAAATGTTCTTGCTCTTACCTTAGGTGCATTATGATAATTTTCCTCAACCACTTTTGCTTTACCATTCTCATCAGTAGGTGTCTCTAAATAGTCAATGCAGGCACCAACTTTGACATCGATGTCTAGGAAGACATCCATAGTCAATGCAATCTCCAAAGGGTCAGAATAGAGCATCTACGGAAGTGCAGATGCAACCACCTCATCTATAATATCAATCCTGCAACAAGACTGTTCAAGCATGGTACCTTATCAACATCAGTTAGTTTATAAGAAACCTTATCATCACCAAAACTTAGAGTTAAAGACCCATCGTTAACATTAATGATAGCACCAACAATACATAAAAATGGTCTACCCAGAATAATGGGAATCTAGGCATCATCCTCCATATCAAGTACAATAAAATCAACAGGAATATAGAATTTCCCTACCCTAATAGAAACGTCCTCTAAAACACTCAAAGGTTTCTTTATAGAACGATCAGCCATCTGCAAAGTGATTTGTGTGCATTTAAGTGGTCTCATCTTCAAATCTTATAAACAGAAAGTGGCATAATAGAAACAGAAGCACCTAAATCACACAAAGCTTTATCAATAAAAATAGGTCCAAGATGGCAGGGAATAGAAAAAATACCCGGATCTTTCATCTTAGGTGGGGTTTTATCTGTAAAATAGTAGTACACTCTGCAGTTAGAGAAACACATTCTACCTCACCAGAGCCTCTCTTCATAGTGATCATGTCTTTCAGAAATTTGGCATATACAGGGACTTGGGTAATTAGTTTAGTGAAAGGAACCGTTATCTCAAGGTTCTTGACCATAGCCAAGAACTTACCAAACTGATGTTCGACCTTTGATTTCTGCGTCATGTGAGGAAAAGGCAGCCTTGGTGTGAAAGGCGTTTATGAAACCTTCTCCTTCATTTTTCCTGTCCGATTTTTCTTTGCTAGTTCGACCTCGAACTCTTCTCCTTCCTTTACCACCTTTTTTTCCCTTAGTTGGGACATCATCATCAATGGGTAATGGAGGAGCATCATAAGCAGCGCCACTACAGAAACTAGGAAAACTAGCCGTCTCCCTGGCAACGGCGCCAAAATTTGACAAGCTAAATTCGTATCACCTAATCAAAAATAATCCTATGACCTCTAACAACAATAGTCAGGGAAGCAGGGTCGAATCCACATGGAGACAAATTTCGTAGTTAACGTTCAATTATAAAGTCACTTGGAAGAAAGTTTGAATGATTTAACTAAAATGAAGCTAATGAGAACGACAACTACACGAAGATTGATTTAGATAATAAAATCCTAGGGTACAAGTTCGGTCCACCAAGCTTATACCAATAAAAGGGTTCAAACAACTATCAATGTCTAGGTCAAGAGATTAGAGTCATGTTAAGCTATAGTTAAGTCTCAACACTCATAATTCAACATATGCCGCATTTTCACTAACATAATCAGAATTACTGGTGTGTACTAGAGCCTCTAAAAGTATGACGGATTTGTACAAACAACATTAACCACAAGCAATCAATGAAACTGCGTAATAACATTAATCACTCATCAAATTCACACCATAATCAATCTAATCAAAACCTATAAACTAATAGCAATTCAAATATGAATCATGGTATAAACATGGCTTCCCTCCCTAGAAACCCTAGAATATCTACTACTTATACATAGCTATTGAAACTAAAATAATAATAATTAAGGAAGGCATGATTAAGATCTAATAAAAGCGATAATCAAATAACAAAAAGTAAAGCAAGAACGATTACCGAAACTATACAAAAGGAATAATCTTTATTGAAATTGAATGAAGTTCCCACTAAAATAATCTTGAGATAAACCCAATGCTTAAACTAAAACTAATTATGAAATTAAACTAAACTAAGAGAAACTAATGGAAAAACTAAGATAAAACAACCTCCTAAACGAAATTAAGGATTAAGTATTTATAGGTGAAGCAAAGTAAACAAGAAAAAGAGAAAAGCATGGCTGGCCCGAGAAACCGCCCGGACGGGCTGGTTGGCCCGGGTGGCCGGGCGCTTCTTCGCTCGCTGCAATACTGCTCTTCGTTACTGGTGCCCGACTGGGCGGGCGACCTAGGCCCGGGTGGCCGGGCGCTTCACACTTAGTCAAATTTCTCTCTTGGCCTTGAAATAGCTCTCGGCCCCAGTCGGGCCGTCATGCCCGGGTGGCCGGGCACACATTATGAGACTTCACTTTTGATTCTCTTCATCCCCCGATCTCCAGAATCGCTCTCAGGGTATTCCGAATCCTTAAGTATTCCGGGAAAATGCTTCTTAACCTTAGATAAAGGCCTCATACACCTAATCTGCACAATTTAAGCTAAAAGCAAGAAAGCACCCAGACAGAGTCAAATCTCACAATAAAGAGCTCTAAAGAGCTCTAAAAGAGTATTAAGAGGGGGAAAGAGGCTAAAAGTCTATATAAAATGAGTATATCATGCTTGCACGACACAATACTAATGTGGTACTTACTGATAAAGTGAAGGCTCAAAAGTTCCAGGAGCACTTAAGCCTAGAGATTCAGAATAAGTTATCTAGCGAGAACTCCACCTTACTTCAGGCTGTCTATGATCGAACCTGAAACGTGAAGAGTTTTAAATAAGAAGAAGGCATTAGGGAAGGGAAAGGATGCGGGCTTAAGATTGGTTAGGGCAAAGGTTTTAGAAGAAAGGAAACTTTACCAAGTCTGGGATACAGTCCTAAGGGAGCTATCGTGGAAATGCTACTCTTGTGGTTTCAGGAAATGCAATGGATTTTACCAAAGCCAAAAGTCAAGACAAGATTGGGGAGAAGAGGTATTTCTGAAAATTCTGTGACAAATCACCATGGTAAAGATTGTGAAGGAAATATCATTAGTTGTAACCACTACAAGAAGCCTGGACATCGCGCCTACAAGTTCTTTACTAACCCTACCAGTCTTAACTTCAAGGCGATATAAGCAAACAAATTCACCAATAGGTTGGCGTAGCTAGCATGGTCTAGCCACAACATTATCAAAATTATAAAGGACAAACCCCTCAGGGGTCAAGCTTCAATAGGGGAAATAGAAACCACACTTACATTGTAATAGGCGGGAATAAGACCACCGAAGAAGTGAACTCGTCGCGGAATGATAGGAACCAAGGAGTTGTATCTGTTGGAAATATATATTTGATGAATCAGATGGAAGTGGGTGACGCAGGGAACATAGTCACTGGTAATTTTCTTACTAAAACTCTAGATGCATACGTATTATTTGATTCCGGTGTTTCCAACTCTTTTCAGTCCCCTATGGTTGTCCAATAATTGAAACAAGAAAACATCAAACTATAGCCTTGCACTCCGAGAAAAAATCGTGTCTTGTTCTACGAAGTACACTAATGTGCTGATTTCCAATGGAGAGGGAAAGTTTAATGTCGATGCAATACTTTCCTTTATTTGAATTTGACATAATTTTGAGTATGGATTGTTTGAAAAAACATAGAGTTAGGATAGACTATTGGCTACATATGATCACTTTGAAGGGTCCAAAAGGATTTTATATATCTTATAGAGGTCACTTATAAGATAGTCTTGGTGCTTACTTCAGCTAAACTCATCCAGATAGGAAATCCACTATTCTTATGCCATGTGAACAATGTCGTAGCCGAACATGGTGAGTTGAGAGATATTCTAGTGGTTAATGAGTATGAAGATGTATTCCTTGAGGAGCTTCCGGGGTCACCTATAGTGAGAGAGGTAGAATTAAAGATCAAGGTGAAATCGGTGGTGGGACACGTCAACAAGGCACCTTATAGGATGACACGGACTTAGATGAAATAGTTCAACTCGAAGAACTACTATAGACAAAGGTTACATTCGGCCTAATGTTTCACCATGGGGCGTACCAATCCCTTTTGCCAAGAAGAAAGATGGGTCTTGGCGCTTACGTATTGATCATCCAGAGCTTAATCACGTGCAGCCAAAAATCGTTACCCCTTCCTTGAATTGACGACCTTTTTGATCAATTTTTCTGGAGCATGGACCTTCTCTAAAATAAATTTACGTTCGGGCTAATTCGTGTACAATATATGAAAAATTCCCTAGACCACATTCAGAACTAGCTACGGGCATTATGAGTTCTTGGTTATGCCCTTTAGTTTGATCAATGCCCTAACTGCATGCAACGATTTGATGAATCGTAGTTTCGTCCATACCTTGATATATTTGTCGTGGTCTTCATTGATGATATCCTCGTCTATTCCAAGGACGAGGCATGAGCATGTGGAAAACTTGAGACCTGTCTTGCAAAAAAATTGAGAGATGCAAATTATATGCAAAAACATTGAGAGATGCAAATTGGCATGGCTGCTGCTGCTGCTTTGAAGCTTTCAGTAGTGTTTCGTGGCCATTGAAGCAATCTTCGAAGCACAAACAACTTGCCCAGATTCGAAAAGTTTTTGAGAACTAGGTAGAGGATGTATTTGTGCTAGAACTGCCCAACTTCATGACTAATGACCAAGATGAGTTCTCTGCACTCCTGGAGAGTTATTTCTCGCCTGTTTATAGATGGTGTCCACAAGTAGTTGTTGATGCACAATTGAAGGCTATTTTTGATGGCTTTGATTTGCAACTAAAGATCAAGAACGATAAAGATTTGCAAGAACATACTTCTAATTTGCAAGAAGATATTTCTGATTTGCAAGAAGAGTTAAAGAATGATTCTTTTTTAGTTTTTGACGATAAAGATGCATTCTTGGAGACTCCTCATGACGTGCAACCAACAAAAGGGGTTTCGGTTCGTGATTGTGACACAATCTTTAATCCTCCTTTAGATGATGTTGTTATCTGCACACAAGAACTGAATTTTACCAATGAAGAGGAGCATGGAGTTTGCAGTTTGGAAAGATTTGATTTAGCTATACGAGATTCAAGCTTTCTTTGTTCTTTTGCTAAATTTTCTTGTTTGCTAACGAGCTTAACCAATTTTCAAGATTGTCAAATGGAATTTTCTTTTATGATGGAGATGGTACTAAGGGAATTAGTTCGTCGCATATGGATGATTTCATGGTGCAACTAGCTCCCACAAGTTTGTACCTTGATCATGCAACGTGAGGACACGTTTCTTTTAAGAGGGGGAGAATGATGTGTTTTCCGTAGTTGAATTACTCCCTCTTGAATTAGGGTTTTGCCTATAGGTTTTTACCTTTTACTTGAACCGGGTTTTTCCTATTTTAGGCTTAGTTTAATTAGTTTCTTTATTTATTTTATTTGATTTAAGTACTTCTTTAATTAATTTAGATTAGTTTGTTTTAAAAAGATAAGATTAGTTTAAAAGATAAGATTAGGATTCTTTAAAGATATGAGTTAGGGATTGTCCTAATCATATTAGATTTTCTTATCTTGATCTTGTTAGAATAGGATTATTTTTATCTTATTTGTTTAGGATTAGGATTAGGATTAGTCATGCCTTCTCTATTTATATTGTTATTTTTCATTAATAAATATCAGTTTAGAAGTTTACAATTTTCGTGAGTTTATACTTGTGAATTTAAGGTTAAGTGTCTTGCTTGTTTAGCATTGAAGAAAGAATGAGATCGATCTTCTACCCCTTTGGATCGAGATTCAAAGGTTACTATCCCCATTAATTGATTTGTTTCGTTTACTCCATTAAACTACACACCTACACAACCATCCATCTTTTTTATTAAAACTTCACATAAAATCGTTCCCTTTAACCCTAAAACGCTCATCCACCCTCAAGAACCCTAAAGTAGCAATCTTTGGATCGAAATTCATATCACCAATGCCCTAACTGCATGCAAGGATTTGATGAATCATAGATCCGTCCATACCTTGATATATTTGTCGTGGTCTTCATTGATGATATCCTCGTATATTCCAAGGACGAGGCATGAGCATGTGGAAAACTTGAAACCTGTCTTGCAAAAAAATTTAGAGATGCAAATTATATGCAAAATTTTCCAAATGCAAATTGTGGTAGGAGAAAGTTTCATTCTTGGGTCATGTGGTGAATACGGAGGGAGTATTAGTAGATCCAGCCGAAATTCAATGGTTGCTGAATGTCCTGCACTAAGAAAAGTAACTAAAGTGCAAAGTTTTCTAGGGCTAGCTGGGTACTATCAGAGATTTGTGGAGGACTTTTCTAAAATAGCTCGTCCTATGATGGTCAGGGGAGTGTCAAGCAGTTTTCAATGAACTATAAAAGAGACTAACATTGGCATCAATTTTGTCTCTGCCTAAGGAAGGGGCGAATATGAAGTCTACACTAATGCTTCGTTGAATGGCTTAGGTTGTGTACTCATGTAGGAGCGAAGGTGATTTTGTATGCCTCCCAGCAGCTGAAACCTTAAGAGGAAAAGTACCCTACTCATAGTTTGGAACTAGGAGCAATGGTGTTTTCTTTCAAATTTGGAGACATTACCTATATGGAGTTGAATACAAAGTGTACTTTGACCATAAGCGCCTTAAATATATCTTCATTCATAAAGGAGTTAGATATAAACCAGACTACTAGAGGAGGTGACTAGAACTTATCAAAGATTATTATATGCAGATCAAGTACCACAAAGGAAATGAGAGAGTAGGGGAGGATGCCCTTAGTCGAAAGTCATTGCATACACTTAAAGCCTTCTCGCATAGAAACCGACTACTGAATGAACTTCAAGAGATGGACATTATCCTCACAAAATCAGGTGGACAATTATATGCCTTGACCGTTCAGCTGGACTTGTATGATGAAATAAAGGAAAGACAGAAAGGAGACACAGTAATTGATGAGGAATTGAACAAGATCGTCTCAAGAGGTGAACTTGATATAAAGAGGCACACTGATGGGAGCCTGCATTTTCAAGGCAAGCGGTGAGCACCGGACCACCAGAAGATCAGAAGGAGAATAATGGAGGAATCCCGTAATACAACCTATTATGTACACCCTAGGGGAGGAAAAATTATATAAGGATCTCAAAAAAAAAACTTTTGGTGGCCAAATATGAAGAAAGATATTACTGATTTTGCCACCAAATGTCTGATATGTGAAAAGGTGATGATTGACTATAAAAGATCCCAATGCGAGATATAGTCGTCATAGGTTCCTAAGTGAAAGTGAGACTCAATCTCAATGGACTTCATTTCAGGGATGCGACGATCCCGAACCGGTAATGATATGATATGGGTGATTGTTGATCGTATCACTAAAACTGAGAGTTTCATCTCGATGAGGAGTACGTGGAAAAAGGAACATCTAGCAGATGCATAAAGAAGGATTGTGATAAGACTTCACAGGATCCCTCAAAAAAAATTATATCTGATAGAGATGCTAATTTACATCGAGATTTTGGAAAAGGTTGCAAAAGGCTATAGGGTATATCTTAAAAATGAGTAGCGCCTTTCATCCAGCTATGATGGTCAAATAGAACGAGCAATACAAACTTTGGAAGACATGTTGAGGGCTTGTGTCCAGGAATTTCAAGGTCCTTAAGAGTAAAGACTAGACTTTATGGAATTCTCTTATAACAACAACTACCACACACATATTGGTATGACTCCTTTTCAAATTTTGTATGGGAGAAGATGTTGCAATCTTATCTGCTGGAAGGAAATTAGTAATTCTCTTATATTAGGTCCCGAATACATTCCACAACAAGTAGAACAACTCAAAGTCATCCAACAAAAAATGAAAGAGGCATAAGACACAGAGAAGTCTTATGGGGATGGACATCAAGGTGTTGTTGCATGTTTCTCCCATGAGAGGTATGATGGGTTCCAGCAAAAAAGAGGCCACTTGTGTTTGTGACGCTGAGGATGCAATGAGAACAAAATTTCGACAATTATTTTACGAGGTCAGTATTTTTATTCACGTGTTAACATAAAATTTGCCATCCCTAACTTTAAAAGACAACTAAAATTTACATACATAAAAATATGTCGATAAATTTATTTGTTGCAGTTTATAATTTGCTCCTATCTCAATCTATAATTAAGGCCAACAAATACATATAATTCTATTTAAAATTAAAGAAGTTAGAGAGGGTTGAGCTATCAATGACTTCTCTTTTCCTCTTATCTCTCTTCCTTCTTCAACCCTCTAATTTTTTTTGTTGATACATGAGCGATCATTAGCCTTTTGGTTGATAATCAGCCTTTTTTTTTCTTTTACTAGTTTGTTAATTCCATGATGAAGAGAAATACATTATACTTTTCTTACTTTTGTTAAGAGTTTCTACCTAATTATTGAGTTTTATCTACCCATGTATTGAGTTTTATCTCTTTCTTTAAGAGTTTGGTGACTTTTCCTAGTTTCGCGTCAAAAATTGATTTGTGGATGAAGATTTTTGCAGTATCACGGCAAATATCAGTTCTACATCTTCAAACAATTGTAACAGATTTTCTCCAATTTCAAAATTTTAATGAATTGGAAGACCCTCGTGGAATGCTCAAAGTTGTATCAAACAATGATGTAAAAGAAGGTATTTATCAATGTCAATTTTCATCTACAACGATCATGATTTTGTCAAATTAGAACTTTATTTGATCCATATTGTTATTTTTTATTAGTTCTAATTTTTATTGTAAATGTCATATGACTCTTTTAGTAATAGATTAGTTTTACTTTAAAGAAGAAAGTTAGAGGGTTATCATTATAATGCAAAAAAAAAAGTCAAAACGGCCCTTGGGAGAGAGGCTAGTTAGACTTTTCAATCCAGTTCATAGTTATGTTAATTAGCAAAACTGAATCAACATAATAATTAGTCCAATCAATAAGATCATTCTCCAACGCTTTCATGACCAAGCTTAAACCGAATCAAACCGCCTTCTCAAACAAATTGATTCATGAAACTTCCATAAGTTAATTACATTACCTGAATCAAGTTCCTCTCTTTCTGCACTTGATACCTATACTTCTGCATAAATCAGCTCTAAAAACCCAACTGATATGAACTGTCTTATAGATCTTATTGGGTGTGGTGCGGCAGTCATTGCACTAATGGTTATTTGTAACGACTGCATCTATGGCAAGAAAGAGAAGGATGGCAAGAAAGAAAAGAAGAACACGAAATATTCTGAAAGAATCATCACTGATGATGCTACTCCTCGTTCTGCTTATGTTGATAGAGGCGTTTGGATCCCTCAGAAACGTATAGGTTACAGCAACAGCAAAAGAGCAGAAGCTAGTACACACGGTGAAGACTTTCCACGAACATGGTGATAAACATGCAAGGTACATCAGAATTGAGAACTGTCATGGTTATTTGCGTCCATCATTGTACAAAAAGTTTGTTAGAGATGGCAGGAACTTGCAATAATGTTTCTCATACATGATTTAGAGGGATTAATTGGAAGGTATGTTTATGGATCAAGTTAATTGCATGAATTATAATCCATGTACATTAACATCAGTATTAAGTATTGACAGTATGTTAGACTATTAGAGTTTATTGTACATATGTTTATTGTGTATGAGCTTTCGGGTATGTAGATTATGAAAGTGTCTTTGATGTGTCCGAGAAATTACAAACAATCACTTGAAATCAAGAAAGCAAGTTTCAGCAAGTTCTAAACTTCTAACTATTAGTTCTGGTTGTTGAATTCGGAACGATCTCCGATATGCAATTCACTGAGAAAATAGAGAAATGTGAATCTAAGGCTATTGTTTACTCATTTGCTTCTTTGGAGCCTTGTAAATGAGAAAATAGGGAAATAACCTTGAATACACCTTTCTCAAGATATTGGATGTACGATACATATTATACTAGTTTTCATTGGTTTTGAAATTTGTATACCAATAATATTAAGAAAAGTTGTTTTAAATAAGCCAAACTTTACTTCATCTTTTAATATTAAGTCAACCTTTGTGAAATCCCAAAATAAGTAAATCTTGTTACTCACTTGAATTTAAACAAGTCAAAAAACAAATCGTAAAACAAGTCATTTTATTTTCTATATTTCCTTTTTCTTTTTAAAAAAAATCCCTCCTCCCCTTCCCCACCCTGACCTTCTTCTTGTGATTTCCTACCACCCCACTGCCACCCCTACCCACTGAAAAACTAGCCCATCCCCACAACCCACCTCAATGCTCCCTGAAACCAGACCAAGCTCAGAAAAAACCACCTTTCCTTCCCCACACCCAAACTAACGCACTACACCATCCCTACCACCACTAATTAGGAGAAAACGAGTGGACATCAGATTTTGTTACCATCCCTACTACCACCAAGCTTTATAAATGTGCATCGCTCTTGATTTTCCTCATTGTGTGCGTTTACATTTGTTTACATTTTACATCATTATTGCACTACATGGCCAGTGATATCCACCTACTCCATATATAGAATTATGAAGCAATAGTAAGAGGCTCATCCGGTTCATCTCCGAGATACTCCCTCCGTTCCCATTTGATATTCCCATTTTTCTTTTTGGGATGTTTCTAAAAGTTCTTCCCACTTTGAATCTTTTCTATTTTAAGAACTTTTGTTTTCCCATCTTACCCTTCAACAACCAAATATTTGCTGCACTTTTTTACTTTTTGTCTTACACATGGGCCCACTTTAAAATCTTTTATTTCTCAATCACTCACTTTTCTTTCTCTCTCTTACTTTTTCAAAAACAAAAAGTAGCAAAGTACATTTTATATAATATAAAATTAAAAAGATTCTCATCCACCTCACTTTGCATTGGTTTTCCACCATATTCCAAATGGGAACGGAGGGAGTATTTTTAACAACAAAACATATCTCCAACTTTCCATTCGATGACAGTATAATTTTGAAAATTACAGAAAATCGGAAGAGAAGAAGTCAGAAGTTTATAATAGATTCTACAACTGTAAATTGAAAACTAGTACATAAAGATTATACAGTTCAACTTACGCAACCAAAGGCTTTGTTGTTTTACATTAGAAAAAGAAACTACCTAAAAAATTCAGATAAGACTATAACAGTTTTTAGAGTGGATGGACGAAGCCGAAGTTGGTACAAAAATGTAATTTGAAAAGCTCTTGTAGGTGGTTGGCTGGGAAAGGGTGGTGGGAAAGGTGTTGTTTAGGAGGGAGGAGAGAGATAGAAAAATAGGATTAGTTTGTAAAAATAAAGTTTTAATTATTTAAAATTTACAAGAAATTAAAATGAATTAAATTAAAAAAATTTAAGTTAATATAAAATATGCTGACTAATTACATATAGATACGTGTTATGTTTAACCTATTAAACAGGTTACCAACCGGTCATGACTTAATTTTGAAAGATGAGCAAAGATTGACTTATTTAAAACATTTTTTCCATGATATTATCCACATAGATAGAGACCCAGATACAAAATTATTAAGTTAATCGCGTCATTTTTATACTAAGTTCTTAATTGTTCCAAATCTAATCAACAAAGATTTTCAAGTGAGGTTTATCTCACAATGAGAGCATCCCGTTATTCATTTAAAATAATCGTCTTTTGTTTATGGTGCTTATTGAGTGACCTCTTTAATTCAAATAATAGGATATAATATTCTGTTTTATGACCAACTATAATATTATGGGTCTGTTCTCTTCGCCATAAAACAACTGAACTGAACTGAACTATTGGAGCTGAACTGAACTTAACTGAACTGATTGGAGCTTAGCTAAACTGAATTGAATTGAATTGAATTGAATTAATTTGAATTCAATTAAATTGAATGTAATAAATATACAAATAATATTAAAACAATAATAATATGAATATTAATAATTATAGTGATAAATAATAATAATGAATGATTAATAATGATTAATAATATTAGCATTATTTTGGATATTTTTAAATAGTAGTTATAACTAAATAATATTATTAATGATAAATTATTATTAACAATGATGATTAATGATAATAATGATAATTAATAATAATTATTTTATATTATTTGTATTAATATATTAATACTTGATGATGATTATATAATAACAATAATATCTAAAAAGTAAATTAATATTACTATTTTAATAATTAGATCTAATAATATAATAATATTTAGTAATAAAAATTATGATTGGGTCGGACCGCGCAAAATTGCATCATAAACCATTTTGACGTGATTTGATTGGTTTATGAGATAAAAATGTGGGTTTATTTATGCTATTGACCTAAACCATGTTCCTCCCTAATAATAGTAATAATAATGAGTAAAGCTATAATAAACAAAATAATATATAGAAATAATAATAATATATAGAATTAATAATAATAATTATTAATAATAATGATATATAAATAATAATAATAATAATAATAATAATAATAATAATAAGAGTAATTAGTACAACAATTTAGTCCAACATAATAACAATATTTAACAAAAAGGTTATAAGAGAATGGAGCTGAACTGAACTGAACTGATTGGAGCTGAACTGAACTGGACTGAAAATAAGTTGGGGAGAACAGGAGCTATATCAACTTCGTTAGTGAGATGCACGTAAAAAGTTGAGTTAATTCTTATGAGGCCGAAGAGGTTAACACTGAAAAGCAACATAATATTCCATAATCGCTAGTTACATATATCGATCGAGCATGTAGGATTCTTCCCCTACATTACTCAGTAATCGCTTCCTCAAAGGCGTTGCACAAAAGAAAGTTTTTTTGTATTATAGTTAGACCATGTTCTTTTGGATTGAATGGAGCTAAACCGAAATGAGTTGAACTGAACTAAACCGAGATTAATGGAGCTGAGCTGAACTAAAATTATTGAGAAATATGGAGTTGAGCTAAGCTGAACTGAACTAAAATTACTAAGACAAGAGAAGCTGCGATGAGCTGAATAGAAATTTATAATTGCAATTAATCCAGTCCCAAAATAATAGGAGTATGAAAAAGAATTATGCAAGGGAAATAAAAGAAGAAATAAACATGCACTTTTCAAAAGTGAATTGTTATGTGTTTAAAAGTGAGTTTTCAAGTTTTAAAATGAAGTAATAGAATTATAAAATGAGCAGCCTAAAAATGAATCAGAGTCATAAATCTTAAATATTGGAAGCCTAAAATTGATATATTAAAATTTTATAATGAACAAATCGGACTTAGTAAACATTAGCTATACCATGTATGCAAGTCTCTCTAAAAAGAACATAAAAATGTGAAAAAAAGGATAGTAATAATCCATAGGAAAAATTGTGAATAACCAGCTGCGCGATACACGTATTTCAAAATAACCACCCCAAATTCATTTGTATTTAAATAATCACCTCTCCTTAACTTAACTTTTTCAAATACCCACCTCTTAACGGAATAAGCTAACACCGTCAACTGTGAGACCACTTGCACGCTTTTCACTTCTATTTCCTTCCAATTTGTCTCGATTTTGACCTATATATATAACCCTGACATTTACAAACCTAATCTAAACAAATCTGCCAAAGAATTCTTCAATTCCAGTGTCAATCCTTTTGAAACTCGAAATTCAGGTACGTTCAAAGCAAATTCTAGGGTTTAATTGATCTTCTCTTTGAAAAATTGGGGCTTTTTTTAAATTTCATCAACACAAATTCCCCAACACAAATACACATAATTCACAATTCCCTAACCTATTACTTAATTAAATAAGTAAAAAATAATAAAGCAAAGTGTTAACCAAGCCACTCATTACTTAATTGCGTAATCTAAATACAGATTAGTAAAGTATAAAGCATAAAGCTTGGATAATAAAGCAAAGTATTAACCAATCCACTCGAATGGGCCCCACCTTCACTCAGAGCTTATCGTCATTGTAAAAAACTGAGATGAAGATTGAAGAGAGAGAAATTGTGTTGAGAAGATTAAAAAATGGGGAGGGGAAGGTGAAAGGGTAAATGAAGATTGAATAAGAAAGAAATAGAGAATACGGAAAAAATAACTCAAAAGCGTGCCAAGTTGGAGGGAGTTAAGGTAATTCGTAAAAAATGGGCCCCATAGTTCACGGTGTTAGCTTATTTTGTTAAGAGGTGTGTATTTGGAAAAATTAAGTTAAAGAGAGGTGGTTATTTAAACACAAATGAATTTCGGGTGGTTATTTTGAAATACGTGTATCGGACAGGTGGGTATTCATAATTTTTACTAATCCTTATAATACATAATGGGGAACAATAGATGTAATCCAATATTATTAATATAAAGTAGTCTAAAATCTTCCCGTAAAAAAAAAGTAGTCTAAAATCTTAAATTTTCTCCATTCGCCTTTTGCCTTCCTCTCATTCAATTCAATACTACATAAAGTAAACTTTTGTTTTAGAAAATTGCATTTAGAATAAATGAAATGACAATAAAATCATATTTTTTTACAAAAAAATCAAAATATCCAACTTAATACCATTTTAGATAGTGTATTTAATGTTTACATACAACTATTACTCCCTTAGGGCTGCATATATCATTACCATTTACTTAATTAATTACTTGAATTTTTTCTAAAATGTACTATGAGCACAGGCCTAACATCGAGTAATCAGTATTAAACCAAATGTTGATTTCCACCTAGAATACCCTTTAAATTTGTGCAATGTGTTGAAATACTAAAGAGGCTAATGTATAGCATTCATATACATGAATTAGTCAATACCAACATTCGAACCCACAATCTCATGTATGAAGAAATAGCTCTTACCATCCCTCCACTATGCTATTATTGTTTCTTTTATCAATATTAAAGATGATATATAAATGAAAATCAAAAGTTAAGGGCATGTTTGTGATCGTTATTGTTTTCAGTTTTTTCTAAACAAAAAACCAAAAACAAGAAAAAGTGGTTTACACTTTTCTGTTGTCAATTCTTAAAATTATCATGATTAAAATAGGTTTTAGCGATTTTTGATTTATTATATGACATATATCATATGACTTTGAAAACAAAAAAATTAAAAAACCAAAAAACTACAATGATACCGAACGAAGTTGCAAGTTTTGAAACCCCATATTAAAAATGACTCTTTTTTAATGATATTTTTTACACTAAAATTATTTAGTTATCTCAACATAATACTAAATTGTAACAAGCCAAACTCCAGGAGCATCGCCGAAGCCTAATATTACAGCTACTGACACTCCAGAAAGTACTTTTTGGCTTCAAAAGTCACTATTAAACAACAACAAACCTTTACACAATTAGATTCTCTAATTAACAAAAATCAATCAAAAAAAATTCTAAATTTTTTCTCACAAACACTTAGACACACATCACACATGGATAAAGCTTTTAAAGCTTGGGTACTGCAATCTGGCTTAGGAGATGAGCTGGACATTGACAATTAAGAGTGAATGATGCTTGATGAGGCCCATGGGAGAAGAACTGATGATGGGGACATTGATGAGGCCGAGCTTCTTCTCCTTGAAGAACAGATGAATGCAATGCAAGATGAAATGAAAGATGACACAAAGGTGTGGTACTACTCTGAAACTAATAGTTAAAATGATGCAACAACTGAACAAAAAAGAGAAGAGGGTGAGGGAAGCAAATTTCATAATTTAGATCTTGAAGCAAAAAACATTAAGAGGGTTAACTTGTCAAAAGAAATCAGATTTCAGTTAGTACTTGACTTACTAACAAGTGCAACTCCAGATTTAAAGCTACCAAGAGGGTGATGAAAACTACATGCCTTAAGTATGGATTTCATATGTCAATTGTCAACAGAATATGGAATGAGGCAAGGCAACAAAAACTGCAGGGCTTAGAGGTGAATGTTGTAAGCACAAGAGCAGGGAAATGTGGCAGAAAATGCGAAATAACATATGAAGAATCACTAAGAGAGGTCCCTCTCAAACAGAGGACCACAATGAGGTCCTTTGCAACTGCCTTGGAGGTAATTCCATCTACTGTGTATAGACTACTTACAAGAGGCATATTGAGATCCCATACAAATTCCATTAAGCCCAAACTCAAAGCAAGACACAAAGTAGATAGACTTAAGTTTGTATTGAAGCAAATCATTCCTGGTAATGTTAATGAAGCAGCCAAGATTTAAAGATCCTTACAACATGATTCACATAGATGAAAAATGATTCTTTATGAGTAGAATCATACAAAGATTTTAGTTACTCTCAGAAGAGGCAGACCCCTATTGAGCCTGTCAGTCCAAGAGCTTCATAACCAAGTTGATGTTCTTGGCTGCTCAGGCCAGACCTATGAGCACAGCAAATGGGGACAGGCTTTTTGATGGGAAGATTGGAATCTTCCCATTTGTGGATGAAGTACAAGTACAAAGTTCTAGCATAAATAGGCCAGCAGGTACAATAGAATTGAAGGCAAAAAAGAGAATCATAAAGGAAGTCATCAGAGAAATGTTTATTAACACATTAATACCAACAATCATTACCTTTTGGATGCAAAACCATTTGGATTCAACAAGATAATGCTAGACCTCATATTTTGCCAAATGATTCAGAGTTTTTGAGGGCATCTAGGCATAATGGGTTTGATATGCACATTATATGTCAACCAGCACAGTCACCAAATTTAAATATCCTAGACCTAGGATTTTTTAATGCAATACAATCAATACAACATCAAACATTCCCAGAAACAGTAGAGCAACTAGTAAAGAGTGTTACAGATGCATACAACAACTATGATCCAAAAATTATCAATCACATTTGGTTGCATATTATGTATGTGATGTTGGAAATAATGAAGGTTGGTGGAGGGAATAACTACAAAATCCCCCACAAAGGGAAAAAAAAGGTTGGAAATATTGGGTCAATTACCAAGTTATGTGGAAGTTCCACAAGAGTTGGTGGATGACACACTCAATGCACTGAAGTAGAATGTGGTTGAGGGTGGATCAATTGAAGGTTTGTTGTTTTATTCAGAGATGGAGTAAATGAAGCTGAAGAAAGGTTAAAAAGTATGGCGGTTTTTGAAAAAAAAAATTTGGAAAACAATAGTTAAAGAATTTCGAAGATTGAAGAATGGGGAAAGGTAGATTTTGTAAGTCCTTTATTGTAAACAATAGTTGGAAGCAATTGAAGAAGCAAAGATAGGGGCAAAGGCAATGTGTAAGTCCTGTTTTGTATAACTCTGTTTAAAGAAGCAAATGACTTTTTTGTAAAGGTGAAATTCAAATGCATGAAAAGATGGCCACTCATATGCAACACATTATTTGACTTCCTAAGGACACAATTTTTATGGGACTTCAACTTTTAAAAAAAAAATTGCCTTTACATGCTCTCAGGAATCCCCAAATCAATAATAGAGATTACTATTACTTCCATTTTTTAGGCTTGATGAATTACTTTTAAGACTATGTTGTTCATTTTTTAAAAGCACGATAAATATACTAATATAGCCGGTGTAGCAAACCCTGCTTTCTGGGAAGAAAGAGTGACTTAGAAGGGATAGATGATCGAAGTTAGTAAAGTAAAAAAAATAGTCAATTGGCATTATAATTAGTTCCTAATGAGCACCAAAAATGATTTTTTTTGTGTGAATCGTGTCTTGTCTCTAGGGATATGAAGCGGGTAAAAAATTAATGGATATATCATCACACTCGTCACATCTATTGTTACTATACTCCCGATCCTACGATTTTACCATCCTAGGATCTCATTGATCCAACGTAAGATCTTAATTTTGTAAAGCCTTTCGATCCTACTCAACTAAAAAAATCATATGGTAGAATCCCAATACGATTCGACGAATCGTTACTTATATATTAGAGAGATTGAACTACTATCGTCATTTGCAAATGTAAAAATCATTTTTAGTGTCTTTTTAATTTTTACACGACTATTTTACCATGTTGTAGTATACTTATCACTCTTTTACCCAATTATGTAAGATCTTACGATCCTAAGATTCGATCCTACTGACTCGACCCTACTTGCCTCTTCGATCCAAAGTAGTAGGATCCTGATACTAATGAATTTGGTCTCATGTGGAGCAATATGGGTATGACTTTGGTGGGTAGTAGGGAATTGTAAATGTTAAAAAGTCAAATTCTCCATGGGTAATAGATTGTTGATGGATTTGAAAGGTTACCTGCCCCATATCCACCAGCCAAAATTCATCAGCTCCATACTTATCCATCATACCTTTCAATATATTTTGCCACGTAAGAAAGAAAACCTAGCCTATGATCCCATTAATATAACTAGTCATATATGCACGCGATGCGTGCGAAATAATGTAAAATTCTGCATGAATAGATAATACTCTAGTAACTTTGTTTAGGGTGTTTTGTTTTTCTCTTATCAAAATTTTAAAAAGTGAAAATAGTTAGTTAAGAAGAAAGTTGTTTCATTTAATTAGGAATTAAAAAAAAAGATAAGTATTGATTTTTGGTGTCCCCCTCCTCTTCACTTATAGAATAGAGATAAATAGTTCGTATAGTAGAGAACTCACTGACTCAACCTATGACATGGACCATGAAAACCTCAAGTTAGAAAGTCTCATAAATCCTCTTGAAATTGAAATCTTGGCCAGCCAAGTTAATTATGATATGTTATGTATCCATAGTTTTCATATTTTTTAGAGCGCGAAACATAATCTATATTTACTAAATGACAACACCCTCTAAACACTTAGTTTTACTTTTACTAAAAAACTTGTCTCTCCTCTTTCCACCTCTAAAGAAAAATAAATTTATGAGACGCGTGATTTTGTAAATAAAGTAGATTAATCAAATGAAATAAACCATATTGAATGTGTGATGGACGATGATTTTCACCTAGATTATCTCAAATCGAAGATAAGTTTGCGAATCCTTTTCTCGATAAATCTCACTATTTCGTGTAATGTTTATAAAATACGCCATTTGATTTCACGTAGATTAGATGAAATAGTCATGTGATTCAGGTGTATCGTATGAAATATAAACGGCAATTTTGTTTATCTTGTATCAAATGCTTATATACATTCATGCATATCGAACAAAATGGTTATTTTTTAAATTCAATTTTGCTTCAGATTTCTCATTTGAGTAGGATTCAATAAGAAGACATTTGTCGACCTAAGGTTTAATTTTTCCAATACATTAATTGTTAGTACAATTGCTTCATGTTACATATGCACTTTTATGGATTCAATTTGATTCAATAATTGGACTATAGGGATGCTTAGTTAATAAAGTTTTTTTTTTGTTTATGCGTTACAAATTCATAGTTGAAGCTACTTCATTAAGTTTTTCTAGTGTTCTGCAAACTGAAAGTTGCAAAATTAACTAAGAGGCTAGAGCCAATAGTTGGCGTAAGAAATTAGGTTCGAAAATTTAGCAAATTACTCTACAAATGACATTCAATCTCCAAATTGTATTGGTATGTTTAGAAACTGAGAATGAGGAAGAGGGAAGGGGGGAGGGGAAGTTAAGGGCATTTTAGGTATCTAGGGGGTTATGTTTAGTAAAGAGGGATTGCATTTAGCAACTATGTTTTTAATTCATTATAACTTGATTTGGCATGGATTGGGTAATGGCTTTCTTATGCAGGCGTGGGGCGGGTGTATATTGTGGTGATAGTGAGTACGAAATTGGTTTCAGAGATTGTACCGCTTGGATAGTCTTCGGCATTGGATTTTTACTCGCCATAATTGGTGGCTAGGTGATGGGTGTGAAAGTCGTAGGTGGGCAAGGTATGAAGGAAGGGCGTCTCGGCCTCTACACCTATCACATATTGTTTTCCATCTCTACTTGTTTTTATAAAAAAAATTGGTGTTAAAAGAGCTTTTCTTCTACATAGGTGTTTCCGGACCAGAAATATTTATATTTGTATGAAAGTATATTGAGGATTGTCTTAGCCGCTTGCCCGCAATAGGAGATCCGAGAGTCTGCAAAACAACGAAGATAGACTACCCCGGGGAAAAGTTACCCAAAATCATGACGCCCCTCCGACGATCAAATCAGATTACTTTTCTGTAGAGAGAAAGTAAGAAAAAGGAGGTTTAGAGTAATCAGAAAAAGTTACCCAAAATCATGACGCCAATCAGGTATTTATAGGGTATTGTGATGACATAACTGTGATTATTAAGTAAATCGAGGTTAGTTCCATAATAAGGAATATTACGGGCCTTATTAAGAGTAATGGGCTTAACTTGGGAAAGCCTGATGTTAATAAGGGTAGTTTAGTCATTTTAACCCGAATTGGGCTAGGACTTGGGTTAGCCCAAACATTTAGCCCCACGCGTGATGCGCAAACAAAATCGTATGACGGTCGGGTAGCAAGCGGAATAATACGTGTCACTACGTATGACGGCTTGTTGATACGTATGACGGCTTATCATTTCATATGACGACCCATCCTATGTATGACGACATGATGCTACGTTTGATGGTGCGTCTATGTATGATGGCTTGACGATGAATAACCCATGCTGATTGACGTCGACTGTCTGCCCAATGTTGACTGCTCAAGAGCCTGACAGCTGACGTATAGCTGCTAAGGAGTAGCTATTGCAGCCCTACATGCAGAGGGGGTGAGGGGTGCAGGCTGACATGCAGCTGAAGGCCTGCTATGCTGAAGACCTGCTAACGTGCAGCTGAAGGCCTGCTATGCTGAAGGCGTGCTACAGCTGAGGGCGTGATGTATAGCTGAGGGGTAGCGTGCTGACGTGTTGTATTGTATAGATGAGGGGTAGCGGGTTGTTTGATGGTGAAGGATAACAAGGCTGAGGGGTTGATAAGATCTGATGGGTAATGCAATATGTTGAGGGAGTTAAAATAGGCTGAGGGGTTGCTTCAAAGCTGACGGGTAGCTGCTAATGAGTAGCTACTGAAGGCTTGCTTGTTGCTTCATATAAGCTATGCTGCTGAGGGGTAGACCAAGGTTGAGGGGTGTCTTTGCTGCTCAGGGGATGTACGCATGGCTGACGGACCAACTTTGTGTTTTTTGTTGTTAAAACTTTGACGGACCATAACTTTGTGCTCGGGTGTCCGAATTGAGTAAAAAAAATTCAAATTGATTATTTTTTCGAGGCCTACGCCAAAAATGGCCTCTAACATGGAGATTTTGGCCCAATTATTTTCTCTAAAAAAAAGGCCTCTAACATGGAGATTTCGGCCCGTTTATGTTTCTCCATCTGAATTTCACCTGTTTCATGACTAACAGATGATGCACTGAGATATGTGCATTATAGTTTATAAATATTTCATCCCTCCATGCTCTTCATTTCCATCCACTTCACTTCACTTACTCCATTTTCCCTCTCTTCAAGAACTTCTCTCACTAGGAAATTCTTAAGTAACTCTTTCTTACCGAGGGCCTTCTTGTTCATACCAAGGGCCTTCTTGTTCATACCGAGGGCCTTCTTGTTCATACCAAGGGCTTTCTTGTTCATACCAAGAGCCTTTCTTGTTGAGGGCTTAGCTCTTCGCTTTCTTTATCCACGAGTGAGAGCTTTTTCTACGTCAAGTAACGGGGGTTCATCAACCAAGGGCTTATTATCGTAGTTGATCACTCGAGGTTTCTTCTATTTAGTGACTATCTTACCCGACCGAGGGCTTTCTTTTAAGGTACGTCTTGTAGCCCCTCATCAATTCAATGTATTATTAGAATAAACTTGGATAATCTTGAGTAGTATTGTTGTTTTTGGGCTATGGAAAATAAATGGACAACTACTCAAGATTATCTTAACACTTTACCCTTTTTTCCTTTGTATGACCCATGGGAGGAAATTTGGTCTGAGGGGAAGTTAGTTGTAGCAGTAGCTAATAAATCTGTAAACCCATTAACACCAACGAGAATACCTTTGCATGTACTACCCCCCATCCATGAGCCTGAACTTGATATTATTGAAAGTATTTATATTTGTATGAAAGTATATTGAAGATTGTCTTAGCCGCTTGCCCGCAATAGGAGATCCGAGAGCCTTCAAAACAACGAAGATAGACTACCCCGAGGGTGGTTCCCGGATCGCCCCTCTGATGATCAAGTCAGATTACTTTTCTGTAGAGAGAAAGTAAGAAAAAGGAGGTTTAGAGTAATCAGAAAAACTTACCCGAAATTATAATGCCAATCAGGTATTTATAGGGTACTGTGATGACAGAATCGTAATTATTAAGTTAATCGAGGTTATTTCCGTGATAAGGAATATTAAGGGCCTTATTAAGAGTAATGGGCTTAACTTGGGAAAGCCTGATGTTAATAAGGGTAGTTTAGTCATTTTAACCCGAATTGGGTTAGGACTTGGGTTAGCCCAAACAGTAGGATAAGAACAAGAATCATTAATGACAAAATCATTCAAATTGCCATAAAGACTAGAAATACAATAAATCTCCTCGATTTCTAAAAATCTAATTTCACAAATTTTAACCATGTGTTCTCAAGGGAAAATATGTGTGTGTGTTTTTATTTTGTTAAATTAGTTTCATTTTTCTGAAGATTAACTTTTCATGACATGTACAAACACAAGTGAAAAAAACAAAAAGTGCGTTAGAAATCAACCAATTAATCAATTTATATAGGAGACTTTTTTCGGGAGCACTGGGTGCGCCACATAGGATTGTCATGTCGCAATAATATTATAATTTCTAAATTTCTAAAGAGATAAATAGAATTTTGGATAAATTACAGATAATGTTTGAGTCGCAACAAACTACAACAATCATTATATTATATAAATATATCGTAACTCTAGTTATACAACTCGAAAAATTATGATTTTATACCATTGACCCGAGTCAAAATATACTTCAAAGTAAGACGCAATTTGATATCCTATCTCATAATTACGTATAGGTACTCATTACTATATAACCTATTTGGCGGGTAGTTAAATATAGGCTTGTGACTCAATCAAAAAGATAAAATACTAAACTAGAGGATAAAGTATCTAAAAATATAAAGATTAATAAAGGTCCCCTAAATATGAAATAAAGATAAATAACAGTCTTTTCATTAATTGTTATGTCAGACGCAATTAAGAAAAAAGAATCAGATTAGAACAACATAGAGATTTAACGTGATTCATTAACAATGTGTTAGCTACATGCACAAGTAGAGAGGAAACGTCTTTTATTGTCTAGAGGTGAGAGTGAATACAATGTTACATAATACAGGGTAGAGGTTAATATAAGGTTCATATAATACCTTTCTAATCAACCTAAACTGAACGAGCCTAAAGACGAACCCAAAATAAATCGATTGACTAATTCACATACACCGAAAACTTAGAGAGACCCATGTGCTCCATTAATCCTATCATCAAATAAATCAAGGCATATTTCAATATTAATAATATGTTTTGATATGTAATTATGTAAACAACAATGCAATATACTCCCTCTATTATACTTCCTCTGTTTCTTTCTAACTTTTCGAATAAGAAAATGTTACAATAAATGACACCATACACAAAATAAACTATTTTAACTGAAAATATTACATAATTGCCCTTACCAAGTAAATTAAATATGCATAATCATTCTATTTCTCCTCTTAACTCAGTCTAATCCACCCTTACTAATTATACCACCCCTTCTTAGGCTCCGTTTGTTTTAATGGGAAACAATTTTCATGGAAAAGTAATTTTCAAGGAAAATAATTGTCTATGAAAAACATATTTTTAGAAAAAGTTTTCCGTTGTTTATTTGATTGGGGAAAAACCTAGGAAGAAAGGTAGGTGAAATAAAAGAGAAGGATAGATGGGAGGAGAGAATAAAGAAATGCAAGGAGTAAAAGGAAAAATGTGTCATATCTTCTTTACACAATGAAATTGGTTTTCTTCTTCTCAGATCATTTTTCACCTTTAAGAAAATTGTTTTTCATCTCTTGTCAAAACAAACAAATGAAAATGGAAAGATGGAGAAAACTTTTTTTTCAAGAAAATGGTTTTCCACCCAAACAAACGAAGCCTTAATTCTCTCTCTTCCCCACCCACTCCCTCCTCATCCAGACCCAACTCTCAATAAAACACCAGTTGGCCACTACCACCCAACCACATACCACTCATCTCTCTCTCTCTCTCTCTCTCTCTCTAGCATCCATTTTTGCTATTCTAGTTTTTTTCCGTCCCTTGTTCCTCTCTCATTACCATGCAACTTTTCGGTCTCTCTTTCTCTCGCATAACCTCCTCCTTTTTCGGCATCTCTTTCTCTTTCACGATCTCCTCTTTCTCTCTCTCACGACCAATGAACCACCACTCTCTCACTCCCCTCAAACCCGACCCTCAGACACCACCATAACCACTGAACCACCACTTACATGCACTTTAGGTGGGTTTGAAGGAAGATGAAGTGGCAAGTTTCCACATCTACATGACGAAGTGGTTAGTTTTAGATAATTCTGGGTGGTTTTAAGTG
The DNA here is from genome assembly GCA_947645195.1 of Patellifolia procumbens. Lineage (NCBI taxonomy): Eukaryota > Viridiplantae > Streptophyta > Magnoliopsida > Caryophyllales > Amaranthaceae > Patellifolia > Patellifolia procumbens. Next base: position 1,158,175 of record CANSGD010000032.1, read on the forward strand.
CTTTTGGGGGTGTGGATGGTTAGTTTGAGGCGGTATGGCATGAGATGTTGTGGGGTGGTTTTCGGTAGCTGTGGACTGGTTTTCACTATAATTTTTATTATACACCTGGGTGTACACCCAAGTATTTTTTGCGCAAATAGCCTTGGGTGTACCATGCTCATGGTACACCCGTGTGTATGATGAATAATCTCGGTTTTCACATGGTTCATATCAATTATGGTTGTTTCGGGTGGTCTCTGGTAGTTAGTTTGAAGTGGGTTCGTTGTAGGCTCGCTTTTCCATTTTGGGCTTGTTTTCGATGGATGTTGGGCTTTCCGGTGGGTTATGGTGCCATTGGTGGTTTAGGTGGTGCTGATAGTGGTGGGGACTGATGGGCAGTGAGTTGGATGGGTGGTTGGTGATGATTATCAGTATATAATTAAAAAATATTTACTCGTTTGTTCTGCTATAATCAAAGTAGCCTTTTTCTTTTTAATTATAGTCCTCAATTTTCTCTCTCTAACCTTCTTGGTTTTCCCCCACAATCTATATGTTCCACTTAAAACAAAACGGATGAAGTATAATATTACATATTCAAAAGTCAAGTTATAATACTTTAATTTTTGGCAATGACATAATATTTATCTCTTCCCATTCTAAAAACAATTTAAGGTTTCATACTCTCTCATGCTTGATTGTTGTATCATATTATAATATCTCGTCATATTACCTTTTTATATAAATAACATTTGAAACTAAACCCCAACTTATGCCCAAAATTTAACATATTTTATGAGTAAATTATTATGGAACAAAGCGTAATATTTCAAATATTATAGTTGATCTCTGCATTGGGCTTATAATTAGTCTTCTTTAAATAAGTATTGGACTCGTTCAAATATGAAGTAAAAAATGTCATTCCCATAGCAATCTAGCATGCTACAATATATTCATTTCGTTTTTTTAAGTGACACGCTTTTCATTGTGGAATAGTCACGATAAGTGACACCAAGCTATAAATGAAAAGTTTTGTAATGCAAAATTACTTCTATACCATTATTTATCCAGCCTAATTATCAATCCTAAGCCCCCTCCCCCAGCCGATAGCCCCTTCTGCCACCCTTTTCTCTCCTCCCTCTCTATCTCTGTGCCACCTCAAAGCCTCCCCTAGCTCCCCTTCTCCTCAAGCACTTGTAGACACACTCTTGTCTCTCTCCTCCTTTTTCATCTCCATCTAGATATGTTATTTCGTCCCAAGAAATGCACGAAGAAACAGAGGAAGAGAGCATTGAGAAACACCGAAAGAGTAGATCGAAGTAGGAAGGAGGACAAGCAGATTGGAAAGGAAAACGAATCGAAAACCATGTTGTCTTTCTCTCTCTAATGTTTGTTTTCCTCATCTGACCCATGGCGGTTTTCGGGTGGTTGTGAGGTATAAGGGTGATTTAGGGTATTTTGTAGTGGGGTTTTTCGGTGGTTTGTTTAGCAAGAAGGAGAATTTTGACTTTATCGGATTTGTGAGGCTGATTTCGGATGGTGGTGGTGGTAAATTGTTCATATTAGAGATTGTAAATATGTCTTCAAGTGGTCAAGTACATTAGGGGTGGTTTCAGATGGTGTTGTGGTGGTGGTTAGGAGCGTTGGTCGAAGTCTGTGAAGGAGTGGCTCACATGGCTGGTTTGAAGAGGTAAGTTGAAGGGGGCTTCCAGATGGCTAAATTGGTGAGTGAGGACTAGATGTTGTGCGTTGAGGTGGTCAGGGTATGTGGAAGGGGTGTGTCGGTTGGTCGGTTGGTTTGGAGGAAAATGTTTGACCTGTTATTTAATTAACTTTTTAATCAAATGATTTAATACAATTAAGATTTCAATTTTTTCTCTTCAAAAGTGTCAAAACACTCTCCAACTTTCTTGATTTTCCTCCACTTGCTACGTTTTGCTTAAAGAAACAAAGAAAGTACTTTCTCTGTTTCGCAATACTCGCAACATTTCTTTTTTGCTCACTATCCAATGCAATACTTTGAACCTTAATATCTCGTATCATCGATAAGTAAAAATTATAAAAAGTTGATATTATGATAGTATGCATTAAGTCGAATCAAACAAGACTCCAGTTGTATATTCTTTTTAAAAGATTTGAGAAAAAAATATAACATAAGCTTAGTAGATGAATAGTAGTTACTATGCTAAGGTTGCAAGTATTGAGAAATAGAGGAAGTATATAACGGTTTAAAAAGCAAAACAAGTTATTATCTGACTTAATGCAATGTTGGGACTCATATAGAACCATTTTACCGTCACTCGAAGACCACAAATAAACTATAATCCTGGCATTCAGAACGCAGCAAAATCAGTCAATAGTGCACACTAGCCCGATGCTACTCAATTGCTAAAATTTGTTATTAACAAGGTAAAACCTACTACTAAGATTCTGTAAATTTACAGGGCAATTTTTTTTATAAAAAAAAGCTTATGTAAAGTCTGCTAAGAATAGCAATAGAAGAAAACAATGCGGGACACAATCACACAACAATAATTGCGTTGTGTTGATGTCAATATTGGTACCAATGTTTAAAGGGTTGCCAGCTATTTAAACAAGTTATAGTTCCAATAAGATTTCGTATATGTATGAATATTACCCAGATCTTGTTCCTCCATGAAAAAGATGAGCTATTTAGTGATCTCATGATCCGACCAGACCTTTGAAACGAGCGTATGAGATTATAACAACAAAGAGTACTGCGCAAATAAGTCCTGAAAGGATGATTACCTACAAAATATGCAACATCGATAAGTATAAATTATAATGAAAAAGAATTACTAGCTTAATTTACATGCTAAACAATTGATAATATGTACCCATTTAAAGATGTAATCGTGATTCTCCATCCAAGTATAAGGTATATTCATGCCGAAAATTGCAGCCACCAAGGAGTACACCGATAAGCAAACCGTTCCTGAACTCAGGAAGAGCTCCAGCTGAACAAACAAACAAAAACAAATCGCAACGTAAATCAAAATCATAATAAAAGTCATCGAGAAAGAGGAATGAGATAAACTCAGGAGAATGAAAAAAAGTTCTGACCGACAGGCAAGTTGCAACTTAATAAATAATAATACCACTCTTTCCCCCGAAGAGGAACAACAAAATAAAACAAGAATTTTGAGCCACAATCTGCTCTTTTAGGAAACTTTTAAACAACGGTGTCACAATGACTGCTTCTGGGCCCTAAATCCTTTCTTCAAGGAGGTAGCACAATGCCAATACCAGATAGGGTAGCTAAGTACTCTTTTCCGCAAGTCCATGCACCTTCATTATGCACCCCTAATTTTTGGACAATTTTTTCACACTTCAAGCAATGTTGGATTACCGGAATTAATCAGGCTACCAGCTGACATTGATGAATTTGGCCAAGATTAATTATTATTCATCAAATACTTTTTAGAAAGATCTGTTTATTTATTTTGACTATGAAGTAACACTCATGGCAGCTCAAATTGCAAGCCTATAACCACAGACCACCAATCCCTTTTGATGAAACAAGACAACTGACCACAGAGATACGAAATAAGACCTTAAGTCCACATCTCCATGCTCTTATCACTAAAATGAAAAGCATTGTCTGCCCTTATAATGGGAGGAGATTGTGCGATTGTTGACCAAGAACCAACAATCGACCAACACAAGAAGTTCTCGTGAACCAACACTCAAAGTCCTTGCTTTATTTTCCTTACTAAAAATTATGCAAGGGAGTGCCAACTTGGGTTAAAGGCAGAAAAGGGTTGGACCACGCACATTTAGTCTTTGTTCTCCTCATCTTACCTTTACTCACAGGACAAATAAGTTCAGTTCAATCAAGTGGAGTACAAGGCTAATCAGTTCAGAAAAGTTAAGTTCGTAGCCAATAAGTTTATATCAGTTAAGTTCAGAGCCAATAAGTTCGATTCAGGTCAGTTTAGGGCAGATAAGGCTATCCGACTTGAATTCAGAGCTATTATAATTCTCATAAGTTCTGAGTTCAATTCATGACCAATAAATTTAGGAAATTCAAGTGAAGAGAGCACACCTTTAGAGGAACTCAGGACTAGGGTTCCATGCAACATATTCCCAAATAAACTGCATTTTGGGATCCCAAAGTCGTGAGTTCTAATAACCCTATCCCAAATAAACTCCCAAATTTAATTAAGTGGGATGATAGATATAGCCATATTTGGCCGAAACTCAGGTATGAAATAGCAGGATTTGGAATCCTATCAATTACAACCCTCAATATACTTGAGAGGATTGAGGAGCTCTCCCAAATTGTTTTATCTCGGTATTTTCTGGATAACTTTCCTATCTTTCCCTCCCTTTATACATACTCCTCTCCCACTGGCCAAAACTGACTCTAACAAACTACTGACAACTTTTCTTAATTTCCACTCCAATAACTAACTATATTCCCTTCCTATACTACATAACTACCGAACATAGAGGATAATAACATACATCATAATTGCCAATCGAACAAGTTGCCCACTCCTCTTAGTTTTTCAGTAAATTGGAAAGGAGGACGGTATGGGTTTGTTGCAGATTCAAGATGAATCCAACAAACAAGTAGCTTATAAGGAATACGATGAATACTTCATTTAAAAAAGAACAACGACATCCAACTTGGACACTTTATTTCAAAAAAAACATGACGTGTGTCTACAAAATGGCAGAGTCCAACACCCGAGCACCCAAATCCGAGTAGACACCTATCCGACTCTGGGTAATATAGTATGTGACTAAGGGTGCAAAATATTCATACAAAAAGAAACAAGCAGTTTTAAAGCCATATGACACTTTGAATACTCAAAAGTTCTTGATCCTGACTCCTATCTCCTAGCAGTTTCATCTCCAAAGGACAGTATACAATAATCATTGCCACTTCAAAGTTGACTAGGCGCTCCTTTTAACTTTAACTCCTCTTCATTGCTAGCTATGATCTCCTTGTACAAAATAAATAAATGTAACGAAATTACAAGAATAAGGACACCAAATAATCTCAACAAAGCTGCTATAAAGCCATTAATCACAATGGGAATAGAACCGAATTTCCTATCACTTGGCCCAAAGCTTTTGAGAAGATATCTCTCTAGCCCAAGTGATCACACCAGACACAAGTAGATGGAAGAACCAAAGCAATGGGAAGTGGTGAAGGAAGCCAAAATTTTGTTAACAGGCTCAGCCTAAGCACAACAATTCTTTGTCATCAACCACTCCAAGATAGTATTAAGGATCAGCATAAAGCCCTTGATTCACCACAACTTATCCACAAAACTTTCAAACAAAGCCTGATAGCTTCCATATAGAGATTTGGTTTGTCACATATACCATGTACTTGCATCACTTCCTATAGCTCATTTTCCAAACAAAACCAAGCAAGATAGAGAATTACCATCAAATCAAGAGGCAACTTCATTATAAAGTCTATTTCTAAAATCGAACTAGTTAGTGATTCAGGATAGAATAGGTTTAGAGTGCACTCAAGTTTTCAAGAATTAAGGTTGTTGGTGGGAAGAGTCTATCCGAGTCGCCTCTAAAGAGAAAAACGTAAACATATTTGTCCATTCATCTAGCAGAGAGATTAGTGCTCCAGTTTCTATTAGGACAGAACCCCATTACATCAGGACACAATTATCCCAGTTTGACAGTTAATCCAATAATCGTGAAGCCTATCCTTCCAAGTTTACACCTTTGACATTGCACATCTGTTTTTCATTGACTTGAGAAGCACAACTGCACACCTAGATGCAAGGTTGAACATAGTGGTCAAAAATAAATGTTGACTGACATTGCTGGCTGCAGATACAGCAAGTATAACCGGCAATAGTTGAAACACTAGCAAAGGGGTGATCCAGATTTGTGATGCTCAGGCTCATTAAGTAGCCCAATCATTCCTGTATAGTTACAACCCAACCAGAATTATATCATAATAATAAAAGGAATATGGATGCAACTCAGGCTTAGCACAACTGCTACAGCCTGCTCGTGTTGAGGAAGAAAAAAGGAATAGCATCTGTCAACAACTGAACTAGACTTAATGCCGCTCGCTACATTATTCAAGTAGCGTCACTGGTCATCCATCACTCCAGTGTCAAAATGTCCCATTATGGTTTACATATAAAACCTCAGATCACAATTCTAATCACTTTGTAAGCAAGAAGAAAGAAGTGGATAGAGGAGCTTTAATCCTTAAAAGGGGGGACATCAAGAGGGCACACTTGCGATCGCCAATAGCCTAATGTCATATTCGAGATTTAGATGCTTGGTCAGTGTGTCCATGTGCCTTCAAGTAATAATTTCCACTGCAAACTCTTTAATCTATTTCCAAGTCCAATAACCCTGATGGATGCCCAGATTGGAACACCTAAGGGTAACATCTCAAACCATCTACTCATTTAGTCATGTAAAAAGACTGGAAGTTAGCACCTCCAATCAAATAGAAGCCCAAATACACAAGGTAGGGAAAAGGAAAAGGTATACACCCCTCCCTGCAAATAAACACACTAGCTTTCCTATCCCTCAAGTAGAGCATGTATACTATAGGAAACAGATTTTTGTTTTCTTTTATGAACCGAGGGAGGAAGGGGGCGCACCTGAATCAATTGATTTCGATGATTGTCAAGCTGCACAGCCAAGATCAAATTTCAGATCAATCAAAAAACGTATTGATATTCCAAATTATGTAGTCTAGATAGAAGCGATTGTAAAAGATTATTCACCTGAATGTTAATGTAATCCTCAGTGTCATCTATGTATTCACGAAGCTGCAAGTTCCAAATCAAAATAATCAACTAATGGTCCAAAAATGTAACAGTATGCAGAATGCAAATTATGCAAACATCGTGACTAGGGGTACTAATACTAAGGAATCAAATTGAGCACGAGTTAGGTCGTGCTCCACTCGACTGAACAACATTCCAAATCAAGCCAACTCAGCTCGCGCGCTGACCGAGTTGATTTCGACTTGCTCACAAATAAGCTTAAGTTACAACAGTAGCAAAAAATCATGAAGAGAATAAGCAAGGAGCTAAAGAAAGGTTGAGAACACGACTAATACTGAATTACTTTATCCTTTTGATGTTACTTTGTATCTCTTCAGTTTAAAAGTTCCTTTTTTCTAGTAAAAGCTCTTTTATGGTCTGCAAGTCTAAGTAACCAGAACCAACTTTAATTTTTATAGAAGTTTAACCAATTTCAGATTTTTATGGTAACACGTTTGCTTTTTCTGTTTTTGGCAATGATTGATTATTATTTAACTCCAACCTACCCCCAATTTCTCTCACCTTCCGCTTTCTTTCTAATTGAAAGATGTCACAACTTTACCCACACAAGACTACCTCTCTCCACCTTTCCTTTCTTTACCCCACACAAGACTACCTCTCTCATCCTTGCCTCAACATGTGTATCTATAGTAAATGTAACCATCAACAATCGAGTCAATTCCATTCAAGAGTCGAACCAGCTTGAGTCCGGCTTTGGGTTTTAATCAAGTCCAGCTAGAGTTGCTCATGTGTAGGCATGCTTATTAGCACCTAACCATGAGCCAAACCAGCTTGTTCTTACCACAGTGCCCATAAACCAACAACAATAAGCCATAGTCAGCCAGACAAAAAAGGAACACACCATCTTCTTCCTTGACCCAACTGGAGAGAAACACTATAGGTTGCCACCTAGTGCCTAAGCTATTTGGAAGATGAAACAACAAACCATTTCCATGAAGTTGATACGAACAAAATAACAAAAATTACAGATTCAGTTCCTAAAATGCTAAAAAAGCCAGTGCAAAGCAATAAATCTATTCTTGCACTCTTGGCAAGAGGAGCGGGAAAGAGAAAATAACAAAAATTATCAGCAAGATATGGTTGAAACTTCATGCATCATTCTGCTTGGATATATTTTAAGGAAGTTTTCATTTCTTCTATTACAAGCCTTAAGATTACAGATAGATAAGCAAGCAACACAACTTGAGTCAGAAACACCGAGTTAGCCAAGAACCCACTTCAGTATGTAGTAATAAAGGATTGAGAACATTATCTTCTTTGCCCGTTTCTCCCAGATCGTCCCTTCATTTCCCTATTCCCATGTTTTTTTTAAACTCGACAAAATTTGTTCTGTCATCCCCCACTTTCTTACTAGTCTAGCCAATCATTATCAATACTGCTAACATGTTAAAGTAGGCTCCAAAAAAAACAATGTTTGGATACAATTACACTGGGCCATGGAGGTTCTAGTCTCTGACAATATGCAGGTACGCAGACAGACATGTTCCACATTGATACAAGCAGAGTAGCAAATTTATCAAAAACGTTAAGATCTAATAGTTCTTCGTTGCACATACCGTTGTTAATTTATTCAATGTCCCGTCAATTTGCATAAAGTAAGCCTGCAAACAACATCCATAACAAATCAAGATTGTAGTTCTTCACACCAACCTACACCTCAGATATTCTATTACAATTGTGCAGGGAATTTCGGAAATTGAGAAAAAAGAGTTATATAAAGAGATGATAAAATAATGCAAGTATCCAGCACAAAAAAGTTGGTCATCTCTTTCAATGCAAATTAAGAAAGGACATTATTAGAACCTCTAGCAACATCTCAAGCTCCTCAACATCATCCTCATCACCACGGGCTGTGATCACACTTGCTCTGCTTGCTCTGGAAATCTTAGAACCGAAGGTAGGTGAACTGGGAAACCAAGCAGCTCCTGATCCGCTAACAGGTGATGCAGTAGCAGCCAACTTTCTGGACAGGTAAAGGTCGGCCATATCACCATCATCATCCAACAGCTGTTCAAGCTCATCCCTCACCTACAATAAATCAAATAATTGAACATACAAAATAAGCAAACATACAAAATATGCAAGAGCAAAATTTCTTGTCTTAAATCTCAAACGCTGTCTAAAGGAAAAAGGAAAGTCCTATTTGGAGCACAAGATAGCCACTTTATCCCTAAACTAGAACCCACCCTGAAGTAGTAGTAATTAAAAAACCCCAGGCCCCACCCCCACCTACTAATAGAAACAAAAGAAAAAGAAAAGCCAGATTGGCGGATCATCATTCTAATCACAATCAGCAACTTAGATGCATCTGTGTGTATCTTAAGCATTAAAAGCCTAGAAAAGTTACAATACCAATAACCTTATAGTTTAGGTATGTATGTATATAATACTGTAACACAAGCTGTTGTATCTAGCAGACAACCCTATCTGAACACAAGGATATATAGAATAAGTTGTTACAATTGTTGCTTCAAACTATGTTATTCGGTCTCCATTTTTACTGAAGTACCAATGTCAGAATCTCGACACTCCGACATAAGTATGATAAATTGACACTTCATTTTGAGGCCAATTTCATGAAAAGATTTCATAAAATGAGGAGTTGGACACTTTGACATGTACTCGTGTCCGACATGGGTGCCAGAGTCCAAGCAACATAGGCTTCAACAATAGAAGAAAAAGTAGCACCTTCTGAACTCGAGCAGTCAACCTTGTCATTGCACTCTTTAATTTCCTGACTCTGTCCAAGTTCCGGCTACTAATCTGCAGGTAAAATAACACATTTCTAGTTTAACATAATATGAAGGGCGCAAAAGAATCATACGCGTCCCTCGAAGGCTAACTTAATAAGATCAATTTTACTCACTGCAAAAAAAATGCCAAAAATTTCAGCACTATCATGAAGCCAGCAAAACATATAAATGTCAGTTATACATGCTCTTATTAGATTTTTATTTGTACCATTAGGCATTAAGTACCAGGAAATGAATGTCGCATCCTTCATGGTATTGCCACAAAGCCGAAAAAATATGGATTAGCTATCACACAGACGGTGGACCCAAAAACAAAGAAATTATGCCAGGAAACGAAACTATAGAACAGCTATCATACAAACGGTGGACCATTAAAAAACTCATTTCTTAAGGCTCGATCAAACAAGAAAATTTCAATCAGCTTAAAGAGGATTATAAAGCTTTACAAATATTTGAAAAGAGATGGCTTACTGAATTAAGTAGTTGTTTGTATGGTGTTAAGAGTTGTTACAATAAGGATCCACGATGGAAACGCAATCAAAGTTTCCATAGGATCTACCCACTTTCAATAACAATTAGGAAAGTTCCACATGTGCACATTGTTTTCACTTTTAAAAGGACACGACTTCATAAGTCTATTCAACTATGTATGCATGTTGGATACTCAGCGTGCTTGAATCAAAACAGTTGACGAATTTGATACCCGAAGTAACACAGCGGATCAGAACTTTGAGATAAATATAATGCTAACCACCATCTAAAACATGGAATTGCAAAGATAAACTCCATACAAACTTTATCCCAATTTGCCTTAGCATAAATAACAGTCTACCTAAGTTAAAGTCCTCATAACACATGAGACATAAAACGTTTGTCAGAAAGCACATCAAGGTAGCAGATTCACCTTGGACGTCAGCTCATCCAGTGCAGGATAAGCAGCAGTTTCCAATTCAGTAGTACGTGCAGCAAGAAAGCTACAGATTGAGTCCAATGCCACCTCAAGAGCACGAAATTCAAAGGGAGATTCTACAACATTGAAGGACGAGATCAGCTAAAAGATTACCAGGATGTAAATACAGATATATATAAGTTGAATATAAAATATCCCAGAAGCACAAAAATGCCTTACATAAATGACTATAGAATAGCTTACCATCCTCTTCATTAGCTTCAACATCATGTCCCCCTGACTCCTTCCCATCCCCTTGAGCTTTATGCACAGCACTTTCAGGACATAACCGCCTCTGAAGTTCTTGAACGACGGGTATTACATTTTCTTCAGTAGGGTCTCGAAGTAAGACCTATCAAAACAAACCACGGTTTCATGAACTTCATGCTTCATTCTTCGACAAGCACGAGATTCTTTTTTTTATGAGGTTGGAGTGTCAGAAAATGAGGCATATTGGCATCAGTATATGTTGGCCTTAATCAAGCTGTTATCCTTAGAAAACTATATAAACCCAAAACAAGCAAATTTATCTTGTTGCTCAGCTAAGCATTATGCATAACTGCATAAGTACTACCAACATGAGTATAAAGGGCAGCTAAGCATTACACCACTCTATCTCCTTCACCTCTCAAAGGAATTATGAAAATAACAACACTGCCTCCGCATTCAATTAGTTGCAACACTTTTTAGAATAGAAAATATATAAATTATTGCAACACTTTCTTTTTGGTAAAAAGTTTCTCTCTATCTCTCTCCAATCACATGGCCCGCACTTATTATTTCTCTCTACCTCTCTCCTACACAAAAACTGCCTTAGAGCCTGTGGAAAAAAAATGTTGCAACTAATTGAATATGGAGGTAGTATAACATTTGCTAGCAAGCTAAAACAATCCACAAGCAAATCTCAAAGACATGGACTTGATGAAAACAAGATAAGTCGCGAAATGTTGTATCTTTAGTGCAAAGTAGACCTGTCAAATAGGTCGTGTCGTGTCGACTTCGTGCTCGTGTTAAAAATAAACTGTGTCGAAAACCCCAGCACTAACCCAACCTATTTAACAAATCGTGTTAAACCCCCTAGACACTAACCGACCTATTTAATTAAACGGTTAGTCGTGTCAACCCATTTAAATCATTTAAGTCATACGATTTAGAAATTTATGATGATAAATCAACTTTTCCGTGCCTAATTTTGTTCAGACATTGTATGATTACATGTTTGGCTAACCACTAACCTTTTTCTCATATTAAAATTTAAAGAATAAACAAAATTCCTATTTGTTACCTTCATATTATACTATGATTTTATAAATATCTATGTTTTAAATTAAACGGATAAAACCATGTCAGTTTCGTGTTGAAAATCTCTAACACTAACACGACCTATTTATTAAACAGTTAAACTCGTGTTAACTCGTTTAGGTAAACATGTCAAGAATACTCAACACTAACCCACTTATTTCGTATGTGGTTCGTGTCGTGTTGCCGTGTAAAATTTTGACAACTCTAGTGTAGAGACTAGAGTGTAACACAAAAGTAGCACTAGTGAAACAAATACTTGCAATAAATTGAGATCCCCAATACAGTTCCAAAAACAAAACACATCAAATCGAGCACATAAGACAAGTAAAAAATAAGGGACAAATAAGTAAACAGCCCAAAACTTGAAAAAATGAAAATTATGGGAGTACCTCATCAGCAGTGATAATTGCCTTGATATGCTGCAAAGTGCAAACCCACAAAAAAAAAAAAAAGAAAAGAAAAGAAAATCAGCAAAAAGAAACAAGAGGGAGAAAAAGGGGAAGAGTGAAGTGGGAGGAAGAAGAACCTCTAAATTCAAAACAATAGCTTTCTCACGGCCTAAGATAGTGGAAGGGTAAGAGAGAAGAGGATCCAAAATACGAAGATCACGAGCATGAATATGAACACGGTGCATAATAGCATACTTATCCAGATCAAGAACTTTACCCTGACCTGAAGAATCTAGTAATATCCAAGTACGAGACCCAGCTGTTTTCTTCTTCAAACCCACACCCCCTAAACTCATCTGTGGGTCCACTGGTACTATGTATCCTTCTTTCCCCATCTCTCCTTTTTCTCTCTTTTTTCATTACGTTACATAACACTCTCTCTCTCTCTCTCTCTCTCTTGATTCTCTTGATTCTTGATCAAGAGGCGGAAAGGGGTCGATGAAGGCTACATTCTGGGCAAATATTTGCAGCGATTAGTTTTCGCGAATATTATGAGTGACGACTCACAGACAGACAGCCCTTTTGCGTTTTTCCCATTAAAAATAAATACTTTTGTAGTCAACTACAACTGCTCCTCCCCTTAAAAAAAAAGCAACTACTCCCATTCCTAATTTCGTATTATTCGCCTCCCTCGTAGGATCATAGATATCTAACCGTCCAATAAAATCCAATAGGAATGCATTGGTCATTTCACATGTTAAATGAATGACAGTATATATTAAATGAGGTGCAAAATTGTCATTTAACATGTAAATGAGGGGTAATAAGGTGAATTTAAGTATATGAAAATGCCCCTAATTCAACATGGTATATATATATGAAAATATAGCGTTCAATACATGATAATATAGGGTCCAAATTATGTAACATAAGGTACGAATATAGATATATAGTTTCTAAATTAAAGTAATAATGTTAGATGTTTTGAAAACACCTAACTATTAGATGTTTATCAAAGCACCATTCCTACACCTTCTTCCTTTTTGGCATTCTTCTTCCCTTCTCTTCTTTCGGGGCATGATAAATCAATAATCGTGAGTGGGCAAAATGTCAAATCAGATGGTCAAATTTGATACTTCCTCCGTTTCGCAATACTCGCAACATAAGCATAGTAACCACTATTCATTTATCAAAGTTATATTATAATTTTTCACAAACGTATAAGAAAAAATATAGTCAAGTGGGGTCTTATTTGATTCGTCTTAATTCATACTATTATAATATCAACTTTTCATAATTTTTACTTATCAATAATTCGAGATATTAAAGTTCAAAGTATTGCATTGGATAGTGTGCTAACAAGAAACTTTGCGAGTATTGCGAAACGGAGGAAGTATTATATTCCATATAAGAATAAAGTGGTAAAATTATATTAAATGAAAGAAATGGAAGTAGGGAATGGAGGATACCCCAACAACCCTCAACCTGGCAACAACAGCTTCTTCATCTTTGTCTCTCCTTTTTCACTTCCGCAAGAATGCAAATTCAATTTAGATTTGTAATGAAATTTCCTCATTTTATATGCTCCCTCCGTCCCAAAAAGTTTTAGGAAAAATTGCCTAGAATAATGCAACCTTTTGGCGATTCGCAAATAATAATGCAACCTTTCGATTATTCTGGAATAATGCAACCTTTATACCCCATATATTTTAAATAGGCAAAAATCGGATATAACCTGAAGAATAGGTTAAACGGGACACGTGTCACATATTAATTGGTTTTCATTTACAAATTTTATATAAAAAAAATAAAAAGATAAAAATAAAAACACCAAAATAACCCCCCAACCCAGTTAACGTCTCCACCCACCCTCCCCTCCCCTCCCCTCTACCCAATTCCACGTCCATGAACGTCGGCAGCCATCAACCTTCATTCACCACCAAAAAATCAACTGAAACCCCACTCACCCCTCCCCTCTTACATCACTAGCACTGAAGAAGGAGGTGGCGTCTGAACCACTTCCTGCGATGACGACGCCGGCGCCATTATCACCAACTGCGGCTGAAATGGTGGGTGAGGTGGCCGTTGAGCTGCTGTCTGCTGACACAGATGGAGTTTGAACTTCTGACGTGGCGGCGGCTGAGAAGCACCACTAAGCGAGGTGAAATCAAGCTACCTAGTTAGCTTCTTCGCCGGAAAATCAGCACAAGAACTCGATTTGAGTTTCTAAAATCAAATCTGCTTCCATCTCATATTTTGATGTGGAAGTTTGATCACTTTTTCTTTGCTAATCCTTTATGGATAACTCCGATGCAACTGAGGTTTCCACAATGTGCAACAAGAGTGAGTAGGTTGGCCGGGTATGTACTGTGATGTTGTGACCTTTTGTGGCATAAACTTTTTTAGGCAAGGGAGAAATTTGGACTTGGCTAAATGCTGTTTTGGATCACTAAGGAGGTGAATTCCCTCCTTTATACTCCAAAATCCGCCACATTATCGGTCAAAACATGAAAAAGAGTCGAGCTATGGCAGCACGGGAGGGAGCTGTGGAAGCACGGGAAGGGGTGGGGGTTGCGGGTCCAGGGGAAGAGGAGGGAGGGGGTGGCAGTGGGTGGGGAATGGCAAGGAGACGGTGGCAGGGGAAGAGGAGGGAGGGGTCGGTCATGATTTGTTAAAGTGGTTGTGGGGTGGTTGTGGTGGGGTTGTTTGGGTGGGTAAGGGGTGACAATGGATGGGTAAGGGGTGGCTATGGGTGGGGAAAGGGAGCTTTAATTATTTTTTTAAATATGTAAATAAGATTTTTAATGGGAATTAAGATTTTAGTTAAAAATTTACCACTTATTCAGGTCACCGGTTTTTTGTCTATTTAAAATAAATGGGGTATAAAGGTTGCATTATTCCAGAATAATCGAAAGGTAGCATTATTATCTGCGAATCGCCAAAAGGTTGCATTATTCTAGGCAATTTTTCCAAAGCTTTATAGACTTGATCGGACACGTAGTTTTAGATGATAAGTTGTTGTTTGGTTATTAATTTTATCTTATTAAAAAGGTAGACGTGATAGGAGTTAGTGGGGTATTATTTTATTTGGATGAGAGAGAGTGGTGGGTCATGATTGAAAAGTCAAAAGAATAAAGTAGTAATGGGTCATGTCCAAAGATAGAAGTGTATGGAGCTTTTTGGGACGAATGAAAAAGGAAAGTGTATAACGCTTTCTAGAACGGAGGGATTATCTGTTTGTAATTAGTTTCTCCATATTTTTATTGCTTTGCAATTCGAACTTACTTCAAATCGGGAGAGGTTCTAGGAAGATCTGTCAAATTAGGAATGGTTCGTTTAAATCCGACGATTTTGTTTAACATAATTGGATCAGATATCGTAATTGAAGATCGATTTTAAGATCAATTTACTGTGCACTTTGCCGATCACCGGCAAGAAAGGGAGAGATAGAAAAGAAGAGATGCGGGAGACAATTGAAATGGTGAGTTGTGGTTGGGGGGACTTTTGTATGGGCTGAAACTCGCCCTCACGTGACAGGGAGGTTGGACTCATTTATCATTAAATAACGGGCTTGAGGCACGCCTATGGCACGTGAGACGGAATGGGGAGATGCTGAAGACTAAGTCCAAGAACGGATGAGAATAGACGCCTGATTTGTAGGAAGCAGTTAGCTTAGTGTTTATCCAATTAGGGATTCTATTAGGTTAAAGAAAACGGCTACAATATGTGTATGTACTTAGTATAGTATACATACCCAACTTAGCTCATTGTATAAAATACGGCATTTTTGCTATTACTCACTCATTGCTTTTATCGTCAATTGTATTCATTTGCTCATTGTTTTATTGTTAATCGAATTGAGGTTATTGAATTGTCGGCCTTGCAATCTCACTTTGACGAATTGCCCGTCCATATTAAATTCGTCCAAAACAATTTGGCGCCCACCGTGGGGCCTACGATTCTGAAATAGCCTCAAACAAATCACGTAATCACTACTTTCATAAAACTAATTCCCATGGAAAATCAAGCCACCAGTCTCGCTGAAATCAATAAGAGGTTCGACATGATGGTCGGACGACTGGCCGAGATGGACGCATTGAAAGCTCGCGTCTCTGAAATGGACTCCCTGAAAGAAAAGATGTCGATCCTGCAACGTGAGAGTGACGCCCTGCACTCTCAAATCCAATCTGTGGCGTCCATTGCCTCAAATTCCAAATCTGTCTATCGGCGCGACACCGGTGAAGTGTCTCGTCGCCTCAGCCTGGAGGAACGCGCTCCATCTCCCCAACCTCATCATCTGATTACGATCGTTCCCGGCGACTACGGACGCCTGCTGTCAGCCGGTTCACCCATACTAGAGCAAGTGGTGGACTTACCACCTCTTCAACCAAATATCACTAGGGCTGAGCAGACGCCCCTCATGGCCCCTGCCGCCACCTTTGAGGTTTCGGACGTGGTGACGACCACCCCAATCAGATCGTCGTCGGTATTCCGTCCAACAACGACTCCTCCTACAGCCCCAAGGAGACCCGATTCCAACAGGGACATGCTAGTCAACAACACACCTGGACGCTCCGTCACTTTCAGGACGCCCAATCAAAGCGTCCCCGCTAATCTTTCTCAGGCGACGTCTCCCGTTCCAGAGGCGTATCATCATCTAGAGCAGAAGGTACGGATGTTGCAGTCCCTCATCAACAAAATTCCAGGCGTCCCGACCCCGATGAAGGAAGCCTTGCTCAACAGCTACGTAGATTCACCATATTCAGAATGCATCGACGTCGTGGACATCCACAAAAGATTCTCCACTCCTAACATGAAACTGTATGACGGGACGACGGATCCAGATAAGCACATCGCTCAATACAAACAAAGAATGATGACCATTCCCGTCCCACGAGAAATGAGAGAAGCTTGTCTCTGCAAAGGCTTCGGGTCCACTATGTCTGGCCCCGCCCTACAATGGCTGATCACCCTTCCTAACGGGAGCATTTCCAGTTTTGCTGAGCTCGTCAATATGTTCAATTAACAATTCGCCAGCAGTCGCAGCTTGGAGAAGCAGACCAGCGACTTGTATCGAGTCGTCAAGAAGCAGAGCGAGACGCTCAGAGAATACCTGAACAGGTTCAACAGGGAGAAGGTGACCATCCCGCGATGTGACATAGCCACTGTCATGGAAGCATTCTGACAAGGACTATTCGGCGACAGCGGCCTTTACAGAGATCTAACAAAATATCCCTGTTCTACTTTTGAAGATGTGCAGGCAAAAACTTTAGCTCAAATCAGGTTGGAAGAAGACCTCGACTCGAGGAAGGAATTCTCAAGTTGTGATAGATCCAACCGGAAAGCCGCCTTCAACAAACGGCCCGACAACAGTTACAAGCCCTATGGACGAGCCAACGACGAAGCACAGGTGGCCCTAGTCGACGGTGAAAGCGACAACTGGAAGGAAAGCCCAGACTTGCCGCCCAAGATCCAGGAATACAACTTCTGCGTCGACACCTCTGGTCTAGTCAAGCACCTGATGAACATGGGAGAAGCCGTCAGGTGGCCCCGGAAGTCCAGCAAACCAAGAGACAAGAAGGATCCGACTAACTGGTGTGACTACCATCAAGACATCGGCCACCTGACCGACGAGTGCGTCGCCCTGAGAAGAGAAGTAGCCTACCTTCTACGCGCAGGACATCTCAAAGACGTCATGTTGGAAAAAGCCAAAAGCACCATGTCCTCTAAACTCAAACCTCCTCCCCCTCTTGTTCCTATTAAAACTGTTAATGTAATAACTGGAGGGTCTGATGTTTGTGGTCTAACATACTCTGCAGCAAAACGACATGCTAAGGAATGCAGCATGGAAAAGCCGACCCTCAGGCCAAGAAAGGCGACGTACAACGACCAGCCAATTACCTTTGACGAATTAGATGCAGATCACGTATCAGACGTCCACCACGACGGACTGGTGATCTCCCTGGCCATAGGAAACTGCTTGCTGAAGAGGATCCTCGTCGACAACGGAAGCTCCGCCAACATCATCACCCTGGACGCCTTCACAGAAATGGGACTGGGCCTGGACGACATCACCAAAAAATCTACCGTCCTCGTAGGATTCAGCGGAGAGTCAAAGAGCACAGTCGGCGAAATTGCCTTGCCCACATACGCTCAAGGAGTCAATCTCCAGGTAAGATTTCTCGTGATTGATTGTAAATCATCCTATAACGTGATCTTGGGCAGGCCTTGGATACACGACATGCGAGCTGTCCCCTCGACCTACCACCAGACGATCAAATTCCCAACCAAGTGGGGGATCCAAGAAATCAAAGGCGACCAGAAGATAGCCAAAGAGTGCTACAAAGCGACGCTGAAGCCTTCCAAAATAGACGGACAAGTTGCATAGCAATTACAGGACGGCCAACAAGACGACGGCTACAAAGAACCAGAGCCTGAAAGATTAGACGAAGTCGTCTTAGACCCGGCCAAACCTGAACAAGTAGTTCACATTGGAATTGACATACTAGAAGACGTCAAAAAAGAATTGATAGACTTCCTAAGGGAGAACGCGGACTGCTTCGCCTGGACACACAATCATATGCAAGGTATTTAACCAGAAGTCATTACGCATAAATTAAATGTTGACCCTACTTGCAAACCTGTCAAACAGAAACGTCGGAAATTCGCCCCTGAACGAAACAAAATAATCGACGACGAAGTACAAAAACTCCTCGAGACAGGAAAGATACGCTAAGTCCAGTGGCGTGTATGCATTGATTTTACTGACCTTAACAGGGCGTGCCCGAAAGATCCATTCCCTCTACCCCACATTGACGCTATGGTAGACGCAACAGCTGGGCATGAGATGCTGTCATTCATGGACGCTTTCAGTGGTTACAACCAAATACTCATGCATCCACAAGACCAAGAAAAAACGGCCTTCGTCAGCAGTCGAGGTATTTTTTGTTATAAAGTTATGCCTTTTGGACTAAAGAATGCAGGAGCAACGTATCAAAGATTGGTCAACAAGATGTTCGAGAAGCAACTGGGAAAAACGATGGAAGTCTACATAGACGACATGCTGGTTAAGTCAACGAAAGCTACAGATCACATCTAGCACCTCTGGCAATCTTTCGACGTGTTGAGGAAGCACAACATGAAGCTCAACCCTTCCAAATGCTTTTTTGCAGTGTCTTCCGGGAAATTCCTGGGTCACGTCGTAACGCAGAGAGGAATCGAAGCAAGTCCAGACCAGATCAAAGCCATTGTCAACCTCCAATCCCCCAGATCCATCAAAGATGTTCAAAAGCTTACAGGACGAGTTGTGGCGCTCAACAGATTTATCTCTCAGTCGCCGGACAAATGTAAGTTGTTTTATGACATTCTACGCAAAAATAAACGTTTTGAATGGATAGATAAGCATGAGGACGCACTGGAGAAACTAAAGAAGTACCTAACGCAACACCCTCTGTTAGTAAAACCGATCGACGGTGAGCCTCTGTACCTCTATCTGGCCGTCACAGACACAGCGGTCAGCGCCGTCCTAGCCAGAGAAGAAGACGGAACGCAGCACCCTGTTTACTATGTAAGCAAGTCATTACTCAATGCTGAAACAAGGTATTCTCAGCTCGAAAAACTAGTCCTAGCACTAATAGTAGCTTCAACTAAATTACGTCCTTACTTCGAATGTCATAGCATAATTGTGCGCACTAACTATTGTTATGCCACGAAAATTATGCAGCTACTTATGAAGGTTAAAAGACGTTGCTGCATCAAACGGATACATTTTCTTTGTTATATATAGTTGAAATGATTGTATAGACATATAAGTTCATTCGTACTTAGCATTTACATATCGATAAAAGCACATTGTTCTAAGAGCTTACGAATTACATAGATACAAAGGCACTAGGGCTGTAATCAGAAGTATAGTGGATTGGTGGACTCAAAGCCACCCGCGGTTTTTCCCTTATTCCACGGGTTTCCGCGTCACCATCTCTGGTGTCTTGTCTCTGTCTCTGTTTTGCTTTCTTTGATCATTCTAGCTGTGTTTAGCAGCTTTCAGCTACCTAGCAGTATCCTAGCTGTAGTTCCCAGCTTAGTTTTGCCTTAGCAGAATTTAGCATAAACAATTATCCCATGAGAACCATCATGAGGAAGCCTGACCTTGCAGGAAGAATGACCAAATGGTTCATGCAGCTAAGTGGCTACGACATAACTTACGAACCTAGGACCGCCATCAAGTCTCAGGCCCTGGCCGACTTCGTCGTGGATTTCTGCACATAGCTGGAACAGGAAGCGATCAATGAAATAAGAAAGCTAGACTGTACGTTGACGGACGAAAAGTGGATCCTATTCACCGACGATGCTTCCAACATGCGAGGAACGGGCTTGGGCGTCGTCCTAACATCTCCCCAAGGAGACGTCATCTCCCACTCGGTTAGATGTGAGTTCTAGGCGACTAACAACGAAGCAGAATATGAGGCGTTAATCATGGAAATGACAACGGCCAAGGAAATGGGAATAAAAGACCTCGAGGTAAATAGTGATTATTTATTGATAATCTGCCAAATTAACGGTTCTTATGCAGCCAAAGATCCAAAGATGACGGCCTACCTGGAAGTCGTCCAACGACTGACGAAGTACTTCGACAAATGCCTATTCCAACAAGTACCTCGTGAACAGAACTCGCACGCCGACGCCTTAGCCGGATTGGGGGCAGTAATCAAAGATCCAGGCATCACCAGCATACCCATCGTCCACTTATTACATCCAGCCATCGAGAAGGGCGTCTTCCCCATAGACGACGAGCCATCGTCCGACGGCGATCCCCCAAGCAGTTGGACTAAACTTTACAAGGACTGGCTACTATATGACATTCTGCCAGCCGATAAGAAGGAAGAAAAAGCCTTCAAGGTAAAGGCGTCTCGCTTTTTTATAATTGACGATGTTTTGTTTAAAGCGTCTGTCTCAGGACCATACCTGCACTGCCTCGAACCAAGCGAGGCCCAACAAGTGCTGAAAGACATACACGAAGGTGTTTGCGGAAACCATTCTAGGGGAAGAAGCCTATCTCTCAAAGCTCGACGCCTCGGCTACTACTGGCCGACGATGAAACGAGACTCGACAGAATATGTCAAACGCTGCAAAGCATGCCAGATACACGCCGCCATCATACATCAGCCGTCAGAAATGTTACATCCTGTCCTTTCGCCATGGCCATTCATGAAGTGGGGGATGGACATAGTAGGCAAGCTACCCCAAGCACCAGGACAACGAGTCTTCATGCTGGCCATGACCGATTACTTCTCCAACTGGGTCGAAGCGGAGCCGTTCAGAACCGTCAAAGTTAGGAGGTAATCTCTTTTATTAAACGTAACATTTTGTGCAGGTTTGGAATCCCAAGCGAAATCATATGCGACAACGGGTCCCAGTTTATAAGCAAGAAGACGCAAAGGTTCTGCGACCAGTGGAAAATGAAGCTGTACAAATCAACTCTGAGATACCCCTAATCAAACGGACAGGCAGAGTCGAGTAACAAGATTGTCATCAACAACCTGAAGAAACGACTGGAATAAAAAGCAAAGGGAAAGTGGGCTGAACAACTCCCCTTCATCCTATGGTCAGATAGGACAACGACCAAAAATTCCACTGGACAGACTCCTTTCTGTTTGGTATACGGTTGCGAGGCCGTCATACCCCCTGAGGTAGTATCCCAACACCTCGATACGGTTTAATGACGTCTGACTGTAATCACCAGGCACTCAGCCACGATCTAGACACCGTCGACGAAATACGCGACGTAGCCAAGATAAGGATGGCTGCCTATCAACAAAGGATAGCAAGGAGCTATAACCAAAACGTCAGGATAAGAACGTTTCAGCTAGGAGATTGGGTCTTGCGCAAAGTCTTTCCTAACACCAAAGACCAGAACGACAGAAAACTCGCGAACAATTGGGAAGGTCCGTACCAGATCAGCAAGGTAGTAGGCCAGGGGGGAATATGCACTCATAGACGAGCAAGGTAATCATATTCCACGAAGTTGGAACGCCCACAACCTCAAATTGTACCATTTCTGAACACCCTCTTTTTGTTTGAATTCTTCTTGTTGACGCAATTGTTTCTATTTTTAGTTTTATTTTTTCTTTTGTTATTTTTTCCCTTCGACACATACTGACTTGAGCGTCGGAGGGCCGTTGGTTGAAACACCAACGGCCAGCCCGTCTATAATGACGGTAAGACAGGGACGAACAGGCGACCAACAAACGTTGTTGTTTGTACGACAGACGACAGTCATGTAAGTGAAACCAAGCCCCAGTTATGTTAACTCAACCCCAACAGACTTGTGCTTACATTTCTTATAAACATCTACTGACTTAAGCATCGGAGGGCCGTTGGTCGAACAACCAACGGCCATCCCGTTTTCAAAACGACCAACTTTGCAGGAACCAACAACTTGAACGACGGATGACGACGTCGAAGCAGCAGTCCGTCGTCACACTCCTTGGTACGCCTTCTATGCCCTTTGTGAATTACCTTTCATGAAATGACAATTACTGACTGGGGCGTCGGAGAGCCGTTGTCTTGTCCAACGGCTTAGTCCCCCGTTTCCCTTTAAATTACTTTTGACACAGGAACACCAGGACGAACGACGACTGCTACGACGCCGTACGAAACATGCAAACAATAGCCTTGTCCCCTCCAAAGGGAGAAGAAACAAACGAACTACAACAGAGCTGCGCAGCACATACGAACGTACAAACGACATACAAACATACATAACATGCAAGAGTCACAACCGTACATAGCATACATAGTCTACCAAACCACCAAACATTGCCAAATTCACAGAAACCAGCCAGACAAACCAAACAAAAACAAACACCCAAAACACAAACAAATTATCCAAATATCCACATACCAGAATTCGAAACAAACCAAATGATTTGCTTAATTTTCAGATGTCTTTTCTAGGACCACGACCCCACTTGCTAATGCATCGACCTGCTCCACCGCTGGCACTTCAAACGCCGGAGCCGAGTGGACTGCCCCTTCTTCAGCCAAAACTTCCTCCTCGTCCATCCCAGGGGCAGTGCCAGCAAAGTCTTTCTCAAACGTTGCTATGTCCTCGTCAGGTTTCCAGTCGACTTGTCGCCCCTCCTTAAAATCTTTCATCAGCTCCGCCCTCGTCTTCCATGTGTAGTACCCCGCTGCGTCCTCTACCTCTATCTTCAACTTTTCCACTTTGTCCTCTAAATCCTTCGACGGCGCGTTCAAACTGCATCTGCTCCGTTGCAATCTGTGGCCTCAGTTTGAGAGATTTCTCTACGTCCGCCAAACGCTTAGCTTCGGCCTCTAGACGGGCAACCTTCTGTATGCCCGCCAAATTGGCCTGAAGACCCTGTTACACGAGGGAACATCGTTAAAAACAAACGCACACATTTTAAATGATCCAAACAGACAGTTTGAACCGCACATACCCTGAACAGACAAACAGCTTCGTCAGCCAAGACGTCCGACAATGTAAAAGTGTGCCATCCAGCTTGAGCAGCAGGGAACAAAAGCTTTTGGACGTCAGGAAGCGTCGCCTTCTTCGACGGCGATCCAAAGTCAGCAGGAAGTTCCATCGAATATTTCCTCTTGCCCGTCACAGACGAAGACGGAGTCGTCGATACAGATGGAGGAACGTTGGATGGTCATGGCTGAGGTACGACAGAAGGGCTTCCTCCTGTAGGGTTGCAGGAACGACGAAGAGCAAGTAGCTCTTGGGCTTACATCTTAGCAGCAATAGATCTGGTAGTCCTTGTGGTCCCTACAGCAAAGACCATCCCATCAAGATACACGACCAACATGTAATGCAAGAATGACGAACTAAAACCAAAACTCACCGCTCGACATTGGCGACTCTGGTACGGATTCGGGTTTCCTGGCTTCAGCAGACGGGGTAGCAACGACGGATGGGGGCACCAAGATTTGGATGTCGTCCTCTTCGTCGTCCTCTTCTATACTGATGGGGAAAGTCCTCTCCGCTTCAGGTAATTGCAGGAGCCTCTCAGTAATGTCTTGTGATTCTGGACGAGCAACGAACGACTTCGACTCAAAATCTGCAAAGTCACGAAAGTGAGGATGTCAACAAAACAAAAAATACCATTCATAATCCATTCGGATCTAAATATTTTTCCTTCTTCACCCAAACTCTTTCTCTCCACAAAGAAATTTTTTTCCATCCAACGTCTGTCATTAGCGTCTATCTTCGTGACAAGAGCAGTACGGCCTTTCCTCAACCTCAGATTTATCCTACCTTTACCTACCGTTTTGACGGAATAGGAGTAAGCCAAATCTTCTACTGAGAAGTCAATCTCAGTTTTGATCGATAAAATCTCTAAAGATCTCAAAATTCGCCAAACCTGTGGCATCATTTGGCACACCGCCACCGGCACCGCTTCAAGAAACGAACGAACCAAAGAAGAAAAGGGAAACATGTACCCTAGGTCAAACGGGTATTCATAAAGAGTTAGCCATCCTTTGCAAAAGAAGTCCGGCCGCTGTTCAGGCGACGGCAAGCGCATGTTCACGGTGGGGGGAAACCCATGATTTCTCGCTATGTGAAGCAGATCTACATCGTTCATACTAAAGGGCCTCGAATTATTCTCCTCTATAATCCCTCGGGGTGCAAACTCTGGCTCATCGTCGTCCGATGAAGAATATACTGTCGATTTACTTGCCTTGGGGCGACTCATCTTGTACCTCACCTTTCTAGTAGCCAGTTTTCAGTTGATTTTGTAGGAAAGAAAGAGCGAACACAAGCAAACGGAGAAATCAAAGGAAAAACAAAGAGAAAGAGAGAGAGAAGGTACCTGTTTCAGCGAATGGGGAGGAAGACGAATGATGTGATGTTTCTTTGCTCTCCTCCATTTAACACTCCAACTGCTGATATTCAAGTGGTGCGGTTATCAAGACTTCAAATTTCCCTCCTCTTTTTATTTTCTCAACAACAAGAGAGGAAAATTGGGGGCAATTGATATTGGCTGAAACTCGCCCCACGTGACAGGGAGGTTGGACTCATTTATCATTAAATAACGGGCTTGAGGCACGCCTATGGCACGTGAGACGGAACGTGGAGATGCTGAAGACTAAGTCCAAGAACGAATGAGAATGGACGCCTGATTTGTAGGAAGCAGTTAGCTTAGTGTTTATCCAATCAGGGATTTTGTTAGGTTAAAGAAAACGGCTACAATATGTGTATGTACTTAGTATAGTATACATACCCAACTTAGCTCATTGTATAAACTACGACATTTTTGCTATTACTCACTCATTGCTTTTATTGTCAATTGTATTCATTTGCTCATTGTTTTATTGTTACTCGAATTGAGGTTATTGAATTGTCGGCCTTGCAATCTCACTTCGATGAATTGCCCGTCCATATTAAATTCGTCCAAAACAGACTTCGATACGGTGGGCGGGTGGAGGATTCGTAGGGGGGTCGATCGACAGCTGTTTCAGAGAGGGAGTCGGTGGTGTAGGGGGGTTTGGGTTTGGCGGAGTTGATGAACTTGGAAATAAAACGGCACAACAACACCTGTGGAGCAGGAATGCAAGGTTTGTAATATTATATATATATAATAACAGATAAGGTATTATTATTATGTACTATAATAATTTTGAGTGGTAAATGACCCTTAGGCCTTTCCGTCTTAACTACTGTTTGCTTTTCCTTCCTCTAACCACAGCCCGTCCTCTAAGCTACCTACACCTCAGCTACCTTCCTCTGTTAAACGCTTCCCCTCTCAATTTAATCAAGAAACGTAGCACGCACGCACGGTCGAATTTTGGTGAGGTGTCACAACTCCGTCAAGCAAGCTTCATGGTCCCCAACGCCACTTGACATATGGGAGCCCTGCTGATGCCAGACTGCGGAGCTCCAACGGGAAATGGGCAATTCGACCCGAATGCATCTGATAGAGATCCATGGGGGTTACTTTTTCCGACCTATAATCAATGTGTTATCACCCTTACTTCTATTTCTCAATTAGTTTTCTTGCTATGTTTTTAATTTACCTTTAAGCTTTTTCTTTTGCCTTAATTAAATGTCTTTTGGAGAGCCTCTCCCTCTGTTTGTGTGTTAACCTCATAATTTTTCAAAATTCCATAGTTTTAAAGACTTCTTTAAATCTAATTGCTATTAAGAACTTAGCGCCTTTAATTCCTCCTACTATATTTAATTTCTCCTGGCCTTGGTTAGCTCTCTTGCTTCTTAGTGTTCCTACTAATCCACAACTTTCTGTTCCACCATTCACTCTTTCCCAGTCCTTCCTCATGTCTTTTGCTCCTCCTACTCCAAAAGCTACAAGTTATGCAAATCTGGTCAAGGGCCTTCCTTTTGCCCCTCTTTCTTTACACCAGTTATGGTCCGAATGCAAATCCTAATCCGAATGCGAATTTAAGCACACCTTCTTCCTGTCAGCGGAACAGACCACTCACGCCGAGATTACAATTGTGGGATGTGGAGGTGGCCCTTCTAATGCCTCTCCCACAATTCAACACCCTAACGACTATCACGGCTCTGCGCTTCAAGATCACTCTCAACCACCAGTAACCCCACCTAGTTCTCAAGGTATGTAGTCTGAGTCCAATCCTGACGAAGCCTTAACTGCTCATCTTACGGCCTCGTGTTTTCTCGTTAAACCTTTTGGGGAATTTGTATCTGGTTCTAATGTTATTACTAAGCTAAGAAGAGAATGGAGTGAATTATTGAAACGTTTGATGGCTGGGTGTTGATTACGTTTTCTAATATACACGATAGGAACAATGTTTGGAACAAGCGTCCTTGGTATGTTCAAGGGCTTGTTCTTGCTATCATCCCGGGGCAGCAAAATCTTAACCCGTTCTCCTTTCAAATTGAATAATTGGCTCTATGAGTGAGGCTTCGACTTATGCCTCTTGAATTTTGGACTCATTCTAGCCTTTCTAGCTGTTGGAAATATAATAAAGAGTGATGAATTTATCTTATCTCGCTCCACGTGTCTATGCGGATATTAACATTACTAAATCTGTCCCAGGTTCCCTACACATTCCTCTATATTCAAGGCTCTACTAGAGACATCCATCTCTTTTACGAAGCTATGGTTGAAATCTGCCCTTTTTGTGGTTCTGTTAATCATAACTTAGAAACTTGTCCATCTAAATCATCGTCTTCCATGCAATTTGTTGTTGGTAAGCTCAAAAATACCACCTACAATGGTGATCCTTCCATCTCTCTTCAAGCCTCACCTCCCCCTCCTCGTAAATCTGAATGGAGATGGATAAAGGTCGTGCCCCAAAATAACGAGGAGTCGAGGACGCATCACGCATCCGAAGTTGGTTTACCAGGCCCTTAACCTTTTTTTCCCAGGGCTACCCTTTCGCCAAGAAAAAGAAATTGCCCAACTATACGATTTATAAACGCCTGGACAAAGCAATCGCATTAACATCATGGTTACAAGCTTTTTCAAATTCGCAAATAACAAATGACGCCTTTTCACGCTCTGAACATGTGCTTGTACTTGTCAATACCAACACAGATATATCCTCCAAAAGCAACCATTTTCGATTCCAAAATGCATGGGTAAACAACGCAAAAAATTCAATGCCATCATTAAACAACGGAAAAATTGTTAATTACCACCTTTTATAAACCACGTTTTGTAAATTACCACCTTAAAAAAATTGAATTACCACCTTTTGTTTTCAAATAGGAAAAATTGTCAAGAATAAGTCAACCTTTGCGTTGACCGGTTTTAACAAATCTAGCTTCATTTATTCCAGTAACAAGTTAACCTTGTATACCCTCCGCTTTTAATAAGTCAAAACTGGCTATGACCTCTTGTTAACCTTTTTAGCAGGTTAAAGTGACACATGTCCTTATTCTATTAACCATTTTAATATTTAACATTTATATTTTAAAAAGTAATTAAAAAACATAACCCCCTCTTCTTTCCTCCTTTTCCCCTCTTCTTACCCATATCAAGCTTGTATGATGGAATCAGAGGCCTAATCATACTCCACTTGGGTCTGATTTTTTTCTCTTTTTGAGAATTGTCCGCTTCTTAATTCGATTGATTTGTCTTGCTTTTATTATTGGACTGAGGATCTTACTCCTTCTCTTGATGTTCATCTTAGATTAGGTTTAATTTGGTCTTCTTGAATTTGTTGAATTTCTCTTTGTCTGAAGGTTTTAAGTCGAATGAGATTGTTGAGATTACTAAAGCTTGCCCTAATTTGAAGGATTTTAGGGTTGGTTGTATTTTTTATCCTAGGTATATTTGGATTACATTTTCTCGCTCAATAAATAATCTAAGATTCATCTTCTTTGTTTCTTTGATTTGGAAATTTCTATCTTCTAACTTTTTGTTTGATTTCTTGATATATGGATTGATAAACTCCCAGGATTTGATTGTAGAAATATTGAGAATTTGTGTTGGTTTCCATGGTGGGGGAAGAAGAGAGGGGCTGGGCGGTGTTCCTGGAGTTTAGGCGGCTTGATTTTAGGTTGGCGGCTAATTCAGGGGTGCGAAGGTTGCGAATGCTGCGACGGTGGTGGCGAGGTGTGGTGGTTGGGCTGCGAAAAGTCGAAGAGGGTGAAAGGTTGCATGTGAGGGGAACGGAGGTGGTATGTGGGCTGTGGGTTAGCGTTTCAGGAAGGGTTCTCGTGGGGTGGTTGGGGCTGCATTGGTGCATCTAGTGGGTTGCGGGGTTTAGCTGTGTTAGGAGGGGGTTTGCGGTGGTTTGTAGTGGAGAGGTGGTGGGGAGGGATTTTCGGGTGGTTTTGGGGGAGGGGTGTTTTTGGTGGTGGGGGTTGGTTGTGGAGGTATTGCTATGGGGTATTTTTGGTGGTGATAGTTGGTTGAGAAGGGAGAGAAGAGAGAAATAAAAAATTATTAAAAAAAATTAATTACTTATATTAAATTAATGAGAACAAGACACATGGACGAATGATTAAAAAACAAGTTAACACTAGGTAACCGGTAAAAAAACTTGTTAAAAGCGGAGTGGATGCAAGGTTGACTTGTTAATGGAATAAATGAAGGTAGACTTGTTAAAAGCGGTCAACGCAAAGGTTGACTTATTCTTGACAATTTTTCCTATCAAATATTTTAATCTTTCCACCACTTAACGTTTTCTATCTAAGAAATCGTTATGTGGGGCCCACTCTAACTGCCAACTTAAGGTTATAACTAACCTAAAGAACCCCTATTCAATTGCAAATACTGAACCCTAACCTTAACAATTTTAAAATCGAATTGTAGAGCAATAGTTCATCAAATTTGTTCGAAACTAAAAATTTCTGGCAATTTCATTCCATTAGGTCAAAATCGAATGTAGGAATGATGTTTTCACTTAAGAAAAGTTACTCAATTTTCAGAATAAGGCAAATATGTGCTGAAAATTAGGGCTTCATTGCTGGATATTTTTGGGGGTGAATTAAGGCCAATTTTTTCCTTTAACTTATTAATTTAGTATTTTGAGACCCTAATTTTATGTTATAGCTTCAATTATGCATGATTAGTAGTATTTCCTAACATTTGTGGCTTTATTTTGCAAGATTAACACTTGAAGGTGAAATTGGAGGCTTTACAAGGTTGATATGAAAGCTGTAAATTGCATTTGGAGATGTAAAAGCATGAATTTTTTGATTGGATGCTTATTTAGAGAATATATTGTTATCATAAGTTTGTAAGTATGGTGTAGGTTAGTTAGTTGGTGTTTTAACACCTATTTTTGTATGGTGAACAAATATTTTGCACATGTACTATTTGTGAGTACTTCTAATGTTATTCCTATTTCCGATATCAATGTAATCAAATCTACTTAGTTACTCATAACATTGCCAAATAATATCCCAACATTGCAACATTGTAAAAATAACACATCATTATCAAATAGTAAAACTGAAATTGTTACTACAAATAACATAATTACGATTGTCATAGCATTGTTTAACTTAAAACTCTAAACTAATCCAACTGTAGACTCTTCTTCTTGGTTGATTTCACTGGAAACTTAGGTCTAGGTGGTCCGGTTGACTTCTTGTACTTGGGTTTAGGAAGTACAGCTTGCTTTCCCTTTCCTTGAGTTAATGAGGATGAAGCTTGACTGACTAGAGGTTGGGATGAAGATGGTGTTGCTGCTGCTGAAGATGGTGCTACTGCTGCTGAAGATGGTGGTGGTGCTGCTGCTGGTACTCCATCTGTTGCAACTGCACTGAATGAGGTGTTAGCTGCTTGTTGTTCCTGCCATTGAAGGAACTCAGACTGTTAGGATTTTTTCTAAAAAACAAGTAATATCTACATAAGTAAGATGACATTAAAGGAGTTTTACCTTCTTGCATACTCTGGCAGCCCTTTTTGCTCTTTGATCATAAGACCATCAATCTTCTTTTGGAGTCCTACCACCCTTACCCTTAGAAGCTTTTGTCACTTTTTCATTCTTGCATTTCGACTTATTGTGGCCTGTTTGACCACAATTGCTACATGTGACAGTCTTCTTAAATTGTTTACCCTTCTGTCCATCCTCTTCACCCTTTTCCTTCTTTCTTTTATGTTTCTTAGGCCTTCCAAGCATCTTCTTTTCAACAGGAGGGAGGGGATGTGGTAATTCAGTCTTAGGCCAGTGCTTCACTCCAGGCATAGGGTGAATAGCAGGCTCATAAGCCCTACAGTAAGCTGCTCTACTATATATTGGGTGCACATAATCATCAGGATCTGCTCTCTGCTCCAGTATACTCCTAAAACCATGAATGCATGGTATGCTAGTGAGGTCCCATTTATAACAAGAGCAGCTCCTTGTTGCCAGATTTACAACACATTAGTCTCCCTTATGTTCCACCTCATACATATCCCTCCTTGATATCCTCACTATACAGTTTCTCACTTCAGTCTCATAGCCCTTAAAATGCTCTTGATGTAGGGCATCATCCTACCTTCATATTTCTGAAGACCCTCCCATTTTTCATAATTCCTAGCCATGATGTACCTCCTCATCCACTCCATTTGAGTGATGATTGGCTTATCCCTAGCATCCTTTATAACTGCATTGAAAGTCTCACATAAGTTGTTTAACAACATGTTAGACTTTGATGCAGTTGTAAAGGCATGCTGGACAAATGTATGCAGTTGATGTTGTCCAGATAATCATATGCCTCCTCATTTAACACTTTGATGCTTTCCATTGCTACCTCAAAATCATGCTACATATTCAAAGTAAAAAAAAAAAGCAGAACAAAAACATATTCAAATTCTAAACATCATGTTTCATCTACCAAATTCATATTTATAGCATAGAAAACAGATACATACCCTAGTTGTAGCTCTAGCAGCTGACCAAAACAGCTCCTTGAAAATACTCCCATTGTATTTCAACTTGAAATTTGCCCAAATGTGCCTCACACAGTATCTTGTTTCTGCCATAGGGACCACAGTCGTAAATGCATCAAGCAGGCCTTGCATATATGAAGTGAATGTTATAAATGGTTAACAAACATTTCTATACTAAAAAAAAGAACAATGGAGCTTCTTTTACGTTCTGCCTATCTTATATGAAAGTCAAACCAGCTAGCACCTTGTTGATCACCACCCAAATTTCTCATGAGCAGCTCCAAAAACTAACACCAAGTTTCTGTATTCTCAACTTCATAGCCCAAGCAAATGGGTAGATATTATTGTTGCCATCCTTCCCTACTGCCACCAAACATATCCCTGGATATGCCCCCTTCAAATGGCAGCCATCAACCCCAATAAGAGGCCTACAACCCCTTTTGAATCCTTCTTTGCAGGCCTCTAAGCATATGTACATTCTCTGAAAAATTTGGGGTTATGGATAACTTATCCCATTCACTAACACAACAACACTAGAACCAATGTCGTACTTCTTCACAGCAGCTACATAATCCCACACTCTTGCATATTGCTCAGTTGCATTTCCATAAATCAATATCTTCACTCTAGCCCTAGCTAACCAAGCTCTAGTATAAGAAATCTGCACACCAAAGTCAAGAAATACCTTCTTAATAAATGCTTTTAGGCTCCATGTGGGATTTTCCCTCCACTCTTCAAGGTATCTCTCACTCAAGTACTCACTGCTCACTTTGGAATTCACTACCATTCTCACACACCTATGCTCAGATTTGAAGGTCCTAATCTGCCAATAATCTTCAGTAGGAGCTTTCCAAGCATGTAACTTGAAATTGCACTTCAAAGTTCCCTCCCTCCAACAGTTACAACCTACTATTCTAAATTTTTTTGAATCCCAAGCACAATCACACTTATACTTACAGTACACACTCAACCTATCTTTATCATTGTGCAAATAAGTAGTCTTCATACCTTTCTTCAATGGCATGCCACTGAAGTGCCTTCCTAAGAGTTTCAACACTGCCAAATTTGAGCCCCACCTTAAGCTGGATATTACTCTTGAAGTCTACTTCAGGGTTGATGAATGGTGAGTTGTCAACTTCATCATCTGAACTAGCTAAACTCCTTAGCTAATCAGAATCCCCCTGAATCTCCTCTTGAATTTTCACTTCAACACCACCAACATCCTTCTCTAATTGCACACTACTCACAACCTGTTTTTTTGCATTCTCACCCAAACTCCACGCAACATCTCTTTGTACCTGCTCAGATCTTTCCTTGGCTCTTGTTTGTATAAACAACTCATCATCATCATTTTTATCTACATGTATTTCCTCTTCTCATGGTTCCCAGTTTATATCAAGATCAGAATCTTGATCACTACTGCTAGAACAAGACAAACTCAGATTTTCTTCATCCAAACATAGATTTCTTCTTGCACCAGATCTCCTTTTCACACTCTTGTCCTTCCCCTTTTTCTTCTTCTTATTGCCTCCTTCTATCGCTACTTGTTTCAATCTAGGTGTAGTTCTAGTTTTAGGTGGTGGTTGACTAGAATAGGGAGGAGGACTGTTAAGTTTAGTGGGGGGTTCAGTTGTGTTTTTGGAAGGTGGATCAATGGTCCCTTTAGTACACCCTCTCTGAAACTCTTCCCTACTAATCACAGTTGCTTCTTGTTGGTTTTTAGGAGAAGATTAAGAAACTGCAGCCTTCCCTTTCAAGCTGTTTAGCTCAACTTTCACTTTGTACAGAGGATGAATGGGGGCAGCTTGGCTTTCCTGAGTCAAACGCTCCCTAAGTTGAGGGGTTTTTGACATAAACCTCTGCCCAACAGCAGTACAAGGCCTAACTACAGCTGGACCAGCTTCAACAGTACAATACAAGTCTAAACGCCCATGCCCATCTTCAGTCAAAAGCCTTTTTTTATTGCATCCCCATCAACTATTTCAACCCTCCCATGTAGCATTGTTTTTCCCTTTTCTTTAAACCAAATTTTAAAGTTGGTTGGTGGTGGTTGATTGTCAACTATGAAGGCATCATAGACTATATTCCTAAGTCTACCCACAGTAATTTCACTCACATAATTTTGACATTTTAGGTAAATAATGCCACCTTCATATGCAACCAACTTTCTCCCTTTCTGAGGTTTCTCTACAAATTTATCCCCCACATACACCCTCATATCCACTGTTTTTTTTACTCATTCTGAAAATTCAAAAGAAAAAAAATACCCATCAATAACCCGCAACACATCATCACAAAAAGGTGTATACAAACTTAATTTGATATTGAATAAATCAACTACCAATTGCACAATTAGCATAAAAGCCCTAATTTCAATTTAATAATCAATTTGTTACAAAACCACATGTAAATCGACATAATCAACAAATGAATAAAGTTAGGAATAGAAGATTACCTCAATTGCCCTTGTAAAGAACCCAGATTCTACAAAAAAGGAGGTTGATTTCGTCCTCTCAGTCCACCTTCTTCGAAAATGACGATGCTCTTGGGGTCCACTTTGTTGCTCAGTTATGAAGAAGAAGACGGAGATAGATTCGTATGAGTAGGAGAGAGAGATTTGGGTAATAAAAACCTAGTTACGGTGGTAAATGAAAAGGAGAATCGGAGAAGAGAAGAAGAGAGAGAGGTTAGAGGTTGAGAAATGAAAACAAGAATGAGAAATGGAGGGAAATTAACATTAGGTATAAGAGTGGGCCCCACATAACGATTTCTTAGACAGAAAACGTTAAGTGGTGGAAAGATTAAAAGATCTGAAAACAAAAGATGGTAATTTTAAAAAAAAATCTTAAGGTGGTAATTTACAAAAAGTGGTTTATAACATGTGGTAATTAACAATTTTTCCTTAAAAAACATTGGACGTCCTACATCCCAAGGTGTGGTTTCTTTTCCAGAAACTCCCCATAATGAAGGTAGACTATAAATTATAGCATAATACTCATTATGATGATGTTTTTAAGAAGCTTCAAGTTAACAACCAGAAAATATCAAATTTAAAAACCAATTGATTACCGGTGCTCACAATATCCATATCGAAAACCATTACCATAAACTGCTAAAACAGCGGGAATGTTTATTGTCTTTTACATAGAAATATTGGGGCAAATATGCACGAAAATCGTCACTCAAGGAGACCGTAACACGCAATTCTTCCATAGAAAAATCGTAAAACGTCAGAAAAAACAATGAACCTATAAAATCAGAAAACGCAATAGATCCTTGGATTGACAATCCTGCGGGAGTTCTTACATAATTCAAAAATGAATTCCAAAACAAACTGAAACCGACTATACACAAGCAAGGGATTTAATCCTACTTTGTATTGCTCCTAGTATTACAACATAGGACAACTCTAACCCGACATCCCCAATCACTTACTCGGAAATTGGTATCGCGTTGTCTGATATAGACGCTACAAAAAGCCCTCGCTCTGATGGATTTGGTTCAAAATTATTTCAGCCTCTAATGTAAAAGGATTTGTGCCTTGCCATACGTAACTTCTTCACGCACGAACATTTCCTCAAAAGTATCAACCACACGCTCTTATTCAAGTCACCTTAAAATAATAATATTCCATTAAAAAAGATTTGATTCACTAAGAGTAAGTTCAGTTCACTATAAATAAGTTTGATTCAGGAAAAGTAAGTACAGTTCAATAAAAATAAGTCAGTTCAGAAGATAAAATCTAGCCAGTAAAAAATAAGTCAAATTCAGTAAAAACAAATTTGATTCGATAGAAGTCAATAATTCAATAAAGATAAAAAACAACTGGTAAGAAGCAAAAATCAATTTTAGTTCACTAAAAATAAATTCAGCTTAATATAAATAATTATTTATTTTTAAAAGTTGAAAAGGAATTTTGTATAATCATTAAAACTTAACTTATTCTTACAACTTGTTTGGATATCCAAAATAGGAGGAAAGGGGAGGGGAGGGGAAGGGAAATGGCAAAAATCCATTGTTTGGATACCAAGTGAGTAGGTTGAGCAAAACTTGGGCTGGACCGCACCAAACCGCTACCCAAACCGTTTTGGCGCGGATTGGGTTGATTTATGGGCTCAAAAAAATGGGTTGGGTCGTGCTTTTAACTAAACCGCGGTTTGCGATTTGGGGTTGGGTTACTACTTTTTTAACCCAAACCGCACTGTAAGCCGCTAAATACATTATATATGGTTCAAAACGTAAAATGTAAAGCGTTTTAGCAACTTCAAATTTTTTTTAGCAACTTCATAATCATGTAGAGTAATATTTTTAGCAACTTCTTAATAATGTAGAGTAATATTTTTAGCAACTTTATAATTTTTAGCAACTTTTTTGGAGCTCATTTATACGTTTTTACTAGCGAGTTTGTAGTCGATAAATTTAAAAAACAAAATCACTTTAGAAAATACGTTTTTAGATAAACTGGAAAAAACCGCAAACCGTACTGCACCAAACCGTTTTATATGGCGCTGTTTGGTTTGGTTTGGCCCAAAGTGCGGTTTGGGTTAGTTTGAAAAAAAAACTCAAACCGTTTTTGTTTGGGTTGGTTTGGTTTACGTCTCAAACCGCACCAACCCAACCCACGCTCACCCCTACAAGTGAGGGATTTGGAGGGGAGGAAAATGAAAAGATCGATTTGTAAGAAATTGTTACATCCAACAATGGAGAGATTTGGAAGGAAAACTCATCCTTCTTTCCTCCCCTCCCCTTCCCTTCCCTTCCCTCCACTTCTTTTCCTTACCCTTTTTTATCCAAACACACTGTTACTCCCTGCTATACTTTTTACGAAGATGGGATATGGAACTATTCAAAAATCATCGAGATTGACCCATCCTCACTCAATGTTGAGTCTGAAGTCTGAAGTCTGAAAAGAAGAAACAAAGATGGTGAAAACTAACTCTAATACTCACATAAAAACTGTACAGAGCTCATCCAAAAAAACCAAAACTTCAGTAGCTTCATGAACACAACAAAGGGAAAGTTACTAGAAAAAACATGTGCATGTGTTTAGAGTGCCAGGAACAACGTATTTCAGTCCTCATCCATGTCAAGTATGCAGAGCTGTTCATCCGTCCATTCCTGAATTGCAGTTCTAGATATTAGTGCCAGCCTTTGCTTCTTTACTTCATTCGCTCCTCTAGGCTCTTGATCATCTTCTTCAGTTTCTGTCTGCTGTAACGACTTAAGATTGCCATTCATTTCAGAGATTTCTCTCTTACCCAGGTTCTGAACATCATTTGCACCAGCATTCTTAGGCATCCTTGTGCTGGTGCCCCTAGAAGCATCCACGACAGTCTCAGCTTTCTCCGTTGTGTTCATGCTACAGTTATTTCCTCGCAGCAGCCTTTCAACTTGAACACTATTTGCCTGGCAGTTTCGGTTACCCAGGTTCTCGATAATGCTAGGTGCAGAACTGAATTCTCGGTTGTCCTGAAGGCTACCAACTATGCCTTCCAATGAGCCAGAACGTGGTTGTCTGGTTCCCCCTGAGTTGTGTCCTTGTTGTTTGCTGTAACAGCCAAAATCACTTTGGCCAGAATCAATTAAATCAATATGAACAGGCTCCTTGAAGTTTTTATCAGCTACATTTCTTATCTGTCTGCTGTAATTGAGGCTGCTAGGTTGGGTATAGTTTTCCTTTCCTGTAAGCTCTTCAATTATTGCTTTTCCTTTCGAGCTAGAGCTTTGATTCTCATCTCTAACAACTCTTTCACTTCTGCTAGATACAAGTGTTGAAGTTTTTTCTGGTGCTACTGCTTTTATGCTCGTCACTAATATCAAAAAGATTCACGTCATTATCCAATAGAGAAGATACGGTGAAACAAGTAAATTTACTTATTTAGGATCAGAATAAGAGAACACTAGAGGAGGTTTGCCATGTTCAAACGGAATCAGCGAATGACCAAGCAAACGGAGAGAAAAATCAAATCTAAGTGTTTCAACATTCTTATCATGATGGTACTTGTGCAAAATATGCCCATAAGGCCCTGTTCTTTTGGACTTACTTTCCAGTTTAGTTTAGTTCAGCATCATTCAGTCCAAAAGAACAATGTCAAATAGATTTACTTTATCATTTTTTGTAGGGAAATAAAATGAAGAAAGATTCCAAAAAGCTCTGCTGCTGCAGCACAAAGCTTTTTTGGAACATCATATACAAGTCTAGGAAATAATATTGATTTTGCTGCCATTAACTCAAACCAGCATCACCTGTAGAGAGTTCCAGAGTATGGACAAAGGAAATAGAAGATGCAACAAACAAGATCTGAACTATCCAATCGGAATCGTCCTAGAACACATCGATAAAGTTCTTCCCCCCACCCCACCCCACCCCCCCCCCAAACATAACGGTTGTAAATCAGTACTAAGCTCTCAAGGAAAACGTGATATGCAAGGTCATATACTGAAATAGTATATCCTGGGTAGAAGAAGAAAACCATGAGCTCTGATGCACACCTCCAACAATTGTATCAGTTCTTCTCGATAAAAATGGCACGAAAAACTTGCTAATGGAAACAGAAGATGAAAGCCTACCTTAAGATTGTGGTGCTCGAAGAACAGCCAAAGCATTAAAATTTTTAATTTGACATAGTTCTTAGATTTACATTAGAATAAAAATTTAAGCAAGAGGAAATGTTGATGTATGCTACCTGAAGTACTGCCTAGATTAGCTTCAGGAAAAAGTTGGACTTCGCAGTCTACAGAGATTACCTGCAGCGGGAAGTGAGTATGGTTTGAGATGTTTGCTAGTATAAGTTGGCAACTAGGTGCACAATTATATGTAAGTGGAAGGTGCTGTAGATACCAATACCCCAAAATATTTCGCTAAAAAGGTCTTCCTGGTTCAAATCATTTCCATCACCAACTGCCATGATATAGACATATCTAATTACCATTTAGGTTCCTTTCATGAAATAGTATACACTCTCTGGCAGCCATTAAACATCTCCAAGCTATTCTTATTTCTGAGGAATCCTGACTTTTTGCGAGTCCTAGTTACTTGAACAAGTCAATTGTATTTTGGGAGAATTGAACAATATTGGCATATCGTTGGTAGCCTCCACAGCATCTTTTCGTGCTCTAATTAAATACAAAAAGTTCCATGTAAACTTGTTCAGCAAAGTAGTAAGGACCAGGGAACCCTAGCTTTATTAAGAGTAGCTTTTCACATAGTATTTTACTAATTTATTAAACTATATAGACATTGTGTCAATTCTTAAATTGAACAACTACTTTCTCACGGGTACCTAGTAAATCCTTGTAACATGAACCAAATTTTTGGTATGCAACAATAAATGTTGGATCTATAATTTGATACGACTATAGTATCCTTGCTGAGTACCTTGTTATAACTTATAAGTGCACATCTCACTACTTGGAACCTTTTTAAAGCTATGGTTTGTAACATCAGCATATCCTCTAAAGTGTGAACATGCCAACCAAGTAAAATATCTGACTTTGGTTATCATTGAATTTCAACCCACAACCAACCCTTTCCAAATTGTTTTTAGTTGGGCCTCTTCATTGTTCAATCAATCATCCTCCACATGACACCTCTATGTACTATTGCTTTGCCATTAAGATACAATATGAAAAACTCGAAAAAAAACAAACAAATATACAGCTCTTTACTTATCAGCACAGAATGTAACTAAACATTTCCCAAGCATTTACGAAAGCTCTTGAAAGCAATCATAGGAGAGTACCTTGGCAATATTGCTTCTCGTAATATTTAGATAACAAGACATGCTTGAAGAGGAAAATGCAACAACCTGGAAAAAAGAAACATCTTCATGTTAGTCCGAATTAACAGCACATGGTGTAAATGTTTAGTTGCAACTTAAAATAACACCTTCTTGAGTATCAAGACTGAACCAACAGTAAGCAATTTTCCAAACTCCCCGACACTTAAGACTTTTCCATGGACACTAGCAGTGATAGTTCCAGATGGATCCTACAAGTCCAAGTGCAATCAACAATAGAGAGGAAAAACGTTAAGAGGTAATAAAAAATACAGAAAGTAGGTGATGCAAAAACGTGGATATTGAATTCATGTGTGACAAAACATTGTGTGTATATACCTTAAGGGTAATCATCATATCACCAAGACCGTTTGGAGTACAAGATTTGACAATCGCAACAACCTATAAAGCCATAGTAAACGATGACAATAACTAGTCAGATAGCTGTCTGGACGGCACAACTGGAGGAGCAACTAGAGTTAGCATTCCTCTTCTTTGTGCTCATTTAGTAATTGCTATAAGTAGTTAGAATCGTAGCCCTCTAATAGTGTCTTTCCTGAACTATTCCGAAATATACGCCATACCCCCCCTACACTATCCCCTTTTGTTCCAATAAACTCCGTATTCTAAATCAAATTTCTGGTAGCAGGGTTCTAAATACTGAAAAAGTATAGAATTTGAAACATAATAAGCTGATATTTTAGGTATATGATCACACTTAAAACATGATTTTCTACTACACTCAAAAAGCTTAAAATGTACATTTCGCATAAAATCAATCAATTTCCAAATTTTTTTTTATAAAAAAGGCGGAGTACAATACCTTATCGAATCTTTGGGGATTGACAGAGTTGTTAATAGCACTTAGAGGAGTCGTATTGGTATCCACCACACCTTAATAGTTTACATAAAAATATATAATAAGAAAATGATAAAAAGAGTGGAAAGAATGAAATGACGAGAGAATGAAAGTACCATGAGTAAGGGCGAAAAGCCAAGGATCGCGTGAAAATTCTTCGCCGGCATCTTCTTGAACCCTCCGAATGTACTCCTGAGTGGAAATATCGAGGGGCTGCTTTGAATTAGAATGAGATGGAAAGTGTCGATGCATAGCGGCTTGGATGGTACCAGCAGGACCGGAGATGATGCGGCGAGGAGGACGAGTGGTGGTGGATGGAGGTTGTTGCAGTGTCGGAGGAGGAGGAGGAGAGTGGGATTGATAATAGGGTTGAGAAGGGAGATTAGAGAGACGAGGTTGGTGGTTACAACGCCGTAGTAGAGAGACAGAGGTTGAGGAAGAGAGGTCGGTGTCGTCTACGTCTAGCGCTTCCCATGGCTCTTCCACCTCCATCTCCATCTCCATCTCCATCTCCTTTCAATTTTCCCGCCCTCTATTCATTCCATACATCTCCTTTTGTTTTTTTTTCCCTGAAAAAAAAAATCTAATTTCTAAACATTAACATTGCTCTAGAGATGGCAATATCCAATGGATGATCCATCACCCGCTCCACCGGAAAAAAATAAAAGGGTGAAAAATCGAGTTAAATGGATGATGGACGGGTGACAGGTAAATGTGTAACGGGTGATGGATGGACTAGGGTGAGAAAGTTTCATCCATCACCCGATCCATCACTCGTTTATCACCCGCTTATCACCCACTCCATCACCCATTTCTTACATTTTCTTAAATATTTATCATTTTATCTACATTAGTATAATAATTTTCTCTTTTGATTACTATCGACATGTTTCCATAAACTTAACTAATCTTAATTTGACATGAAGTTAATATATAAATTGTGATTTTACAAGTTTGATTTAACTTTTCTCATTCAATTATCTTAAATGGATGATCACCCTGTCCACCCGGTTCACCCGCGGGTGATGGATGGATGGATGGATGGATACGGGTGATAGTCTAACCGGGTGACGGATGGATGGATGAGAGGTTGTCTAACAAGGTGATGGATGCGGGTGATGGCTCACCCGACCCAAATCCCACCCGTTGCCATCCATTGCGCTGGTTATTATGTGCACCTTGGAGTACACAGAGTTGTACTCCCGGTGGTATTTTGGCAATTTTGTTTAAGTTGTGGGGAGTAAGAATGGTATTTCACCATCTGAGAAAAGTGAATAGGACATTTATGAGAGTTGGGCAGCTGGTTCATTTTGGCGGCTTTGTTTATCGGATCTGGCGCCATGAGCTGTTTGGAGCTCATGATTTCTCCGAAACCAGGTAATTAATACATCTTTGTTTGTGTTTTTTGGATCTGCATTCACTAATTCATTATTTTCCTTTTTTTGTTTGAATTTTGTATGAATGTTCTTTAGTTTTTAACCTAATTAATGCTCTTTTTAATGTTTGATTTTTTATAAAATTTTACTTTCAACATTTTCGGAATTGATTTTTTTATTTTTTGATGAGTACAATGATTTTCGTTTTTGATTTTATAGTAAGATGCATACTCAATTGAATGATTCATACTCATTTGTCAGTTTCCTACAAGAATATAGTCAAATGAGCATGTAC